>OY855912.1:31869776-32534660 GCA_963693305.1 Meandrina meandrites | reverse complement strand
ACACCATACACGGTACACAGTACTCTGTGCACTATACACGGTACACTGTACTCTATGCCCATTGCACTAAACACGGTACACTGTACTCTGTGCACTGTGCACTATACACGGTACACTGTACTCCGTGCACTGTGCACTATACACGGTGCACTGTACCCTGTGCACTGTGTACTTTACACGGTACACTGTACTGTGTGCACTGTGCACTATACACGGTACACTGTACTCTGTGCACTGTGCACTATAAACGGTACACTGTACTCTGTGCACTATACACGGTACACTGTACTCTGTGCACTGTGTACTATACACGGTACACTGTACTCTGTTCACTATACATGGTACACTGTGCACTGTGCACTATACACGGTACACTGTACTCTGTGCACTATCCACGGTACACTGTACTCTGTGCCCTGTGCACTATACGTGGTACACTGGACTCTGTGCACTATGCACTATACACGGTACACTGTACTCTGTGCACTATACGTGGTACACTGTACTCTGTGCACTGTGCACTATACACGGTACACTGTACTCTGTGCACTATACACGGTACACTGTACTCTGTGCACTATACACGGTACTCTGTACTCTTGCACTATACACGGTACACTGTACTCTCTGCACTGTGCACTATGCACGGTACACTGTACTCTTTGCACTTTGCACTATACACGGTATACTCTACTCTGTGCACTATACACGGTACACTGTACTCTGTGCACTATACACGGTACACTGTACTCTGTGCACTATACACGGTACACTGTACTCTTTGCACTGTGCACCATACACGGTACACTGTACTCTGTGCACAATACACGGTACACTGTACCCTCTGCACTGTGCACTATACACGGTACACTGTACTCTGTGCACTGTACACCATACACGGTACACAGTACTCTGTGCACTATAAACGGTACACTGTACTCTATGCCCTGTGCACTAAACACGGTACACTGTACTCTGTGCACTGTGCACTATACACGGTACACTGTACCCTGTGCACTGTATACTATACACGGTACACTGTACTCTGTGCACTGTGCACTATACATGGTACACTGTACTCTGTGCACTATACACGGCACACTGTACTCTGTTCACTATACACGGTACACTGTGCTCTGTGCACTGTACACCATACACGGTACACAGTACTCTGTGCACTATACACGGTATACTGTACTCTGTGCACTGTGCACTATACACGGTACACTGTACCCTGTCCACTGTGTACTATACACGGTACACTGTACTCTGTGCTCTGTGTACTATACACGGTACACTGTACTCTGTGCACTATACACGGTACACTGTACTCTGTGCACTGTGTACTATACACGGTACACTGTACTCTGTTCACTATACATGGTACACTGTGCACTGTGCACTATACACGGTACACTGTACTCTGTGCACTATCCACGGTACACTGTACTCTGTGCCCTGTGCACTATACGTGGTACACTGGACTCTGTGCACTATGCACTATACACGGTACACTGTACTCTGTGCACTATACGTGGTACACTGTACTCTGTGCACTGTGCACTATACACGGTACACTGTACTCTGTGCACTATACACGGTACACTGTACTCTGTGCACTATACACGGTACACTGTACTCTTTGCACTGTGCACCATACACGGTACACTGTACTCTGTGCACAATACACGGTACACTGTACCCTCTGCACTGTGCACTATACACGGTACACTGTACTCTGTGCACTGTACACCATACACGGTACACAGTACTCTGTGCACTATAAACGGTACACTGTACTCTATGCCCTGTGCACTAAACACGGTACACTGTACTCTGTGCACTGTGCACTATACACGGTACACTGTACCCTGTGCACTGTATACTATACACGGTACACTGTACTCTGTGCACTGTGCACTATACATGGTACACTGTACTCTGTGCACTATACACGGCACACTGTACTCTGTTCACTATACACGGTACACTGTGCTCTGTGCACTGTACACCATACACGGTACACAGTACTCTGTGCACTATACACGGTATACTGTACTCTGTGCACTGTGCACTATACACGGTACACTGTACCCTGTCCACTGTGTACTATACACGGTACACTGTACTCTGTGCTCTGTGTACTATACACGGTACACTGTACTCTGTGCACTATACACGGTACACTGTACTCTTTGCACTATACACTGTACCCTGTGCACTGTTTACTATACACGGTACACTGTTCTCTGTGCTGTGTACTATACACGGTACACTGTACTCTGTGCACTATGCACGGTACACTGTACTCTGTGCACTGTGCACTATACACGGTACACTCTACTCTGTGCACTATACACGGTACACTGTACTCTGTGCACTATACACGGTACACTGTACTCTGTGCACTATACACGGTACACTGTACTCTTTGCTCTGTGCACCATACACGGTACACTGTACTCTGTGCACAATACACGGTACACTGTACTCTCTGCACTGTGCACTATACACGGTACACTGTACTCTGTGCACTGTACACCATACACGGTACACAGTTCTCTGTGCACTATACACGGTACGCTGTACTCTATGCCCTTAGCACTAAACACGGTACACTGTACTCTGTGCACTGTGCACTATACACGGCACACTGTACCCTGTGCACTGTGTACTATACACGGTACACTGTACTCTGTGCACTGTGCACTATACACGGTACACTGTACTCTGTGCACTATACACGGTACACTGTACTCTGTGCACTATACACGGTACCCTGTACTCTTTTCACTATACACGGTACACTGTACTCTGTGCACTATACACGGTACACTGTACTCTCTGCACTGTGCACTATGCACGGTACACTGTACTCTGTGCACTGTGCACTATACACGGTACACTCTACTCTGTGCACTATACACGGTACACTGTACTCTGTGCACTATACACGGTACACTGTACTCTGTGCACTATACACGGTACACTGTACTCTATGCCCTGTGCACTAAACACGGTACACTGTACTCTGTGCACTGTGCACTATACACGGTACACTGTACCCTGTGCACTGTGTACTATACACGGTACACTGTACTCTGTGCACTGTGCACTATACACGGTACACTGTACTCTGTGCACTATACACGGCACACTGTACTCTGTTCACTATACACGGTACACTGTACTCTGTGCACTGTACACCATACACGGTACACAGTACTCTGTGCACTATACACGGTACACTGTACTCTATGCCCTGTGCACTAAACACGGTACACTGTACTCTGTGCACTGTGCACTATACACGGTACACTGTACCCTGTGCACTGTGTACTATACACGGTACACTGTACTCTGTGCACTGTGCACTATACACGGTACACTGTACTCTGTGCACTATACACGGCAAACTGTACTCTGTTCACTATACACGGTACACTGTACACTGTGCACTGTACACCATACACGGTACACAGTACTCTGTGCACTATACACGGTACACTGTACTCTGTGCACTGTGCACTATACACGGTACACTGTACCCTGTGCACTGTGTACTATACACGGTACACTGTACTCTTTGCACTGTGCACTATACACGGTACACTGTACTCTGTGCACTATACACGGCACACTGTACTCTTTTCACTATACACGGTACACTGTACTCTGTGCACTGTGCACTATACAGGGTACACTGTACTCTGTGCACTATACACGGCACACTGTACTCTGTTCACTATACACGGTACACTGTACTCTGTGCACTGTACACCATACACGGTACACAGTACTCTGTGCACTATACACGGTACACTGTACTCTGTGTGCTGTGCACTATACACGGTACACTGTACTCTGTGCACTGTGCACTGTGCACTATACACGGTACACTGTACTCTGTGCACTGTGCACTATACACGGTACACTGTACTCTGTGCACTGTTTTCTAATACACGGTACATTGTACTCTGTGCACTATACACAGTACACTGTACTCTGTGCACTGTGCACTATAAACGGTACACTGTACTCTGTGCACTATACACGGTACACTGTACTCTGTGCACTGTGTACTATACACGGTACACTGTACTCTGTTCACTATACATGGTACACTGTGCACTGTGCACTATACATGGTACACTGTACTCTGTGCACTATCCACGGTACACTGTACTCTGTGCCCTGTGCACTATACGTGGTACACTGGACTCTGTGCACTATGCACTATACACGGTACACTGTACTCTGTGCACTATACGTGGTACACTGTACTCTGTGCACTGTGCACTATACACGGTACACTGTACTCTGTGCACTATACACGGTACACTGTACTCTATGCCCTGTGCACTAAACACGGTACACTGTACTCTGTGCACTGTGCACTATACACGCCCGGGGGGGTTACTTGGGCCAATCTTTGTTGGGTATGTGCCGCTAGCCTCTCAGAACCCCTAGCCCATTATAGTCATATTCTATGGCCAATTATAGACCCCATCTTAGTCACTTTTGGGTAAATGTAATTTTCATGACCCCAACTTAGTCACGTAATGGGAGCCGTTTGTCAAATATTAAACAACAGCAATGAATACGGTAACTTTTTCTTTTTGGCGAATCTTTCCGTTTATAAATCACAACTTGCCAGAATTTTCTTACCCTGAAAATCCCAGAAAAGTGTGACCCCATTCTAGTCACCCTATAAAAAGTGCTTGAAAAAGCGGCCCCATTATAGTCAGTCCTGTCGTGAAAATGCGACCCCATCCAGCGGCACATCCCCATTAGCCCATTTATAGGAAGTGCCCCCTCCGGGTATACACGGTACACTGTACTCTGTGTACTGTGTACTATACACGGTACACTGTACTCTGTGCACTGTGCACTAAACACGGTACACTGTACTCTGTGTACTACACACGGTACACTGTACTATGTTCACTATACACGGTACACTGTACTCTGTGCACTGTACTCTGTGCACTGTACACTATACACAGTACACTGTACTCTGTGCACTATACACGGTACACTATACTCTGTGCACTGTCCACTATACACGGTACACTGTACTCTGTGCACTGTGCACTATACACGGTACACTGTACTCTGTGCACTGTGTACTATACACGGTACACTGTACTCTGTGCACTGTGCACTATACACGGTACACTGTACTCTGTGTGCTGTGCACTATACACGGTACACTGTACGCTGTGCACTGTGCACTATACACGGTACACTGTACTCTGTGCACTGTGCACTATACACAGTACACTGTACTCTGCACTATACACGGTACACTTTACTCTATGCCCTGTGCACTAAACACGGTACACTGTACTCTGTGCACTGTGCACTATACACGGTACACTGTACCCTGTGCACTGTGTACTATACACGGTACACTGTACTCTGTGCACTGTGAACTATACACGGTACACTGTACTCTGTGCACTATGCACTGCACACTGTACTCTGTTCACTATACATGGTACACTGTACTCTGTGCACTGTACACCATACACGGTACACAGTACTCTGTGCACTATACACGGTACACTGTACTCTGTGCGCTGTGCACTATACATGGTACACTGTACTCTGTGCAGTGTGCACTGTGCACTATACACGGTACACTGTACTCTGTGCACTGTGCACTGTGCACTATACACGGTACACTGTACTCTGTGCACTGTGCACTATACACGGTACACTGTACTCTGTGCACTGTGCACTATACACGGTACACTGGACTCAGTCCACTGTGCACTATGCACGGTAAACTGTACTCTGTGCACTGTGCACTATACACGGTACACTCTACTCTGTGCACTATACACGGTACACTGTACTCTGTACACTGTGCACTGTCCACCATACACGGTACACTGTACTCTGTGCACTGGGCACTATACACGGTATAGTAGTATATACGGTATATACATGGTATATACACTGTACTCTGTGCGCTTTGCACTATACACGGTACACTGTACTCTGTGCACTGTGCACTGTGCACTATACACGGTACACTGTACTCTGTGCACTGTGCACTAAACACGGTACACTGTACTCTGTGCACTGTGCACTATACACGGTACACTGGACTCAGTGCACTGTGCTCTATACACGGTACACTGTATTCTGTGCACTGTTCACTATACACGGCACACTGTACTCTGTGCACTATACACGGTACACTGTACTCTTTGCACTATACCCGGTACACTGTACTCTGTGCAATATACACGGTACACTGTACTCTCCGCACTGTGCACTATGCACGGTACACTGTACTCTGTGCACTGTGCACTATACACGGTACACTCTACTCTGTGCACTATACACGGTACACTGTACTCTGTGCACTATACACGGTACACTGTACTCTGTGCACTATACACGGTACACTGTACTCTGTGCACTGTGCACCATACACGGTACACTGTACTCTGTGCACTGTGCACTATACACGGTACACTGTACTCTGTGCACTGTGCACTATACACGGTACACTGGACTCAGTCCACTGTGCACTATGCACGGTAAACTGTACTCTGTGCACTGTGCACTATACACGGTACACTCTACTCTGTGCACTATACACGGTACACTGTACTCTGTACACTGTGCACTGTCCACCATACACGGTACACTGTACTCTGTGCACTGGGCACTATACACGGTATAGTAGTATATACGGTATATACATGGTATATACACTGTACTCTGTGCGCTTTGCACTATACACGGTACACTGTACTCTGTGCACTGTGCACTGTGCACTATACACGGTACACTGTACTCTGTGCACTGTGCACTAAACACGGTACACTGTACTCTGTGCACTGTGCACTATACACGGTACACTGGACTCAGTGCACTGTGCTCTATACACGGTACACTGTATTCTGTGCACTGTTCACTATACACGGCACACTGTACTCTGTGCACTATACACGGTACACTGTACTCTTTGCACTATACCCGGTACACTGTACTCTGTGCAATATACACGGTACACTGTACTCTCCGCACTGTGCACTATGCACGGTACACTGTACTCTGTGCACTGTGCACTATACACGGTACACTCTACTCTGTGCACTATACACGGTACACTGTACTCTGTGCACTATACACGGTACACTGTACTCTGTGCACTATACACGGTACACTGTACTCTGTGCACTGTGCACCATACACGGTACACTGTACTCTGTGCACAATACACGGTACACTGTACTCTCTGCACTGTGCACTATACACGGTACACTGTACTCTGTGCACTAGACACGGTACACTGTACTCTGTGCACTACACAGCTGGCTTTTTGCGCTGCTTGCAAAAGCCGACCCAAAATTGTGGTTTGAAACCAAACTCGTGGAATTCGATCCCAAGGGTGTTTTTTCGTTTCGCCCCGATGGGGAATCTCAAAAAAAAGAGTTTTGAACGCAATTGGACGACCTTCGTCAACCCAGCGTTTTCCGCTACTTGGTAAATTCACCCCAAAATGGTGGTATGAAACCGACCTCGTGGAATTCGATCCCAAGGGTGTCTTTTCGTTTTGCCCCGATGGGGATAGTCGAAAAAACGAGTTTTGAACGCAATTGGACGACGTTCGTCAACCCGGCTTTTTGCACTGCTTGCAAAAGCCCAGCAAAAATGGTGGTATGAAACCGATCTCGTGGAATTTGATCCCAAGGGTGTTTTCCTGTTCCGTCCCGATGGGGAAACTCGACAAAACGAGTTTTCAACCCAATTGGACGACCTTGGTCAAACCGGCGTTTTGCGCTGCTTGGAAAATCCCACCCAAAATGGTGGTATGAAACCGACCTCGTGGAATTCGATCACAATGGTGTTTTTTCGTTTCGCCCCGATGGGGAAACTCGACAAAACGAGTTTTGAACGCAATTGGACGACCTTCGTCAACCCGGCGTTTTCCGCTGCTTGGTAAAGCCCAGCAAAAATAGGGGTATGAAACCGACCTCCTGGAATTCGAACCCAAGGGTGTTTTTTCGTTTCGCCCCGATGGGAAAAGTCGAAAAAACGAGTTTGAACGCAATTGGACGACCTTCGTCAACCCGGCTTTTTGCGTTGCTGGGAAAAGCCCACCCAAAATGGTGGTGTGAAACCGACCTCGTGGAATTCGATCCAAAGGGTGTTTTTTCGATTCGCCCATATGGGGAAACTCGAAAAAACGAGTTTTCAACGCAATTGGACGACCTTCGTCAACCCGGCGTTTTCCGCTCCTTGGTAAATCCCACCCAAAATGGTGGTATGAAACGGACCTCGTGGAATTCGATCTCAAGGGTGTTTTTTCGTTTCGCACCGATGGGGAAACTCGACAAAACGAGTTTTGAACGCAATTGGACGACCTTCGTCAACCCGGCGTTTTCCGCTGCTTGGTAAAGCCCAGCAAAAATGGTGGTATGAAACCGACCTCGTGGAATTCGAACCCAAGGGTGTTTTTTCGTTTCGCCCCGATGGGGAAACTAGACAAAACGAGTTTTGAACGCAATTGGACGACCTTCGTCAACCCAGCGTTTTCCGCTGCTTGGTAAAGCCCAGCAAAAATAGTGGTATGAAACCGACCTCGTGGAATTCGAACCCAAGGGTGTTTTTTCGTTTCGCCCCGATGGGGAAACTCGACGAAACGAGTTTTCAACGCAATTGGACGACCTTCGTCAACCCGGCTTTTTGCACTGCATGCAAAAGCCCAGAAAAAATGGTGGTATGAAACCGACCTCATGGAATTCGATCCCAAGGGTTTTTTTTTTGTTTCCCCCTGATGGGGGAACTCGACAAAACGAGTTTTCAACGCAACTGGAAGACCTTCGTCAACCCGGCCTTTTCCGCTGCTTGGTAAGTCCAACCCAAAATGGTGGTATAAAACCGACCTCGTGGAATTCGATCCCAAGTGTGTTTTTTCGTTTCGCTCCGATGGGGAAAGTCGAAAAAACGAGTTTTCAACCCAATTGGAAGGACTTCGTCATCCCGGCGTTTTCCGCTGCTTCGTAAAGCCCACCCAAAATGGTGGTATGAAACCGACCTCGTGGAAATCGATCCCAAGGGTGCTTTTTCGTTTCGCCCCGATGGGGAAAGTCGAAAAAACGAGTTTTGAACGCAATTGGACGACCTTCGTCAACCCGGCGTTTTCCTCTGCTTGGTAAAACCAACCCAAAATGGTGGTATGAAACCGACCTCGTGGAATTCGATCCCAAGGGTGTTTTTTCGTTTCGCTCCGACGGGGAAAGTCGAAAAAACGAGTTTTCAAGGCAAATGGACGACCTTCGTCAACCCGCCTTTTTGCACTGCTTGCAAGGGCCCAGCAAAAATGTTGGTATGAAACCGACCTCGTGGAATTCGATCCCAAGGGTGTTTTTTTGTTTCGTCCCGATGGGAAAACTCGACAAAACGAGTTTTCAACCCAATTGGAAGAACTTCGTCATCCCGGCGTTTTCCGCTGCTTGGTAAAGCCCACCCAAAATGGTGGTATGAAACCGACCTGGTGGAATTCGATCCCAAGGGTGCTTTTTCGTTTCGCCCCGATGGGGAATGTCGAAAAAACGAGTTTTGAACGCAATTGGACGACCTTCGTGAACCCGGCGTTTTCAGCTGCTTGGTAAAGCCCACCCAAAATGGTGGTATGAAACCGACCTCGTGGAATTCGATCCCAAAGGTGTTGTTTCGTTTCGCCCCGATGGGGAATCTTGACAAAACGAGTTTTAAACGCAATTGGACGACCTTCGTCAACCCGGAGATTTGCGCTGCTGGGAATAGCCCACCAAAAATGGTGGTATGAAACCGACCTCGTGTAATTCGATCCAAAGGGTGTTTCTTCGTTTCGCCCCAATGGGGAAAGTCTAAAAAACGAATTTTCAACGCAATTGGACGACCTACGTCAAACCGGCGTTTCGCGCTGCTTGGAAAATCCCACCCAAAATGGTGGTATGAAACCGACCTCGTGGAATTCGATTCCAAGGGTGTTTTTTCGTTTCACTTCTATGGGAAAAGTCCAAAAAACGAGTTTTGAACGCAATTGGACGACCTTCGTCAACCCGGCTTTTTGCGCTGCTGGGAAAAGCCCACCCAAAATGGTGGTATCAAACCGACCTCGTGGAATTCGATCCAAAGGGTGTTTTTTCGTTTCGCCCATATGGGGAAACTCGAAAAAACGAGTTTTCAACGCAATTGGACGTTTTTCGTCAACCCGGCGTTTTCCGCTCCGTGGTAAAGCCCTCCCAAAATGGTGGTATGATAACAAACTCGTTGAATTCGAACCAAGGGTGTTTTTTCGTTTTGCCCCGATGGGGAAAGTCGAAAAAACAAGTTTTGAACGCAATTGGACGACCTTCGTCAACCCGGCTTTTTGCGCTGCTGGGAAAAGCCCACCCAAAATGGTCGAATGAAACCGACCTCGTGGAATTCGATCCAAAGGGTGTTTTTTCGTTTCGCCCCGATGGGGAAAGTCGAAAAAACAAGTTTTGAACGCAATTGGACGACCTTCGTCAACCCGGCTTTTTGCGCTGCTGGGAAAAGCCCACCCAAAATGGTCCAATGAAACCGACCTCGTGGAATTCGATCCAAAGGGTGTTTTTTCGTTTCGCCCCGATGGGGAAAGTCGAAAAAACAAGTTTTGAACGCAATTGGACGACCTTCGTCAACCCGGCTTTTTGCGCTGCTGGGAAAAGCCCACCCAAAATGGTCGTATGAATTCGACCTCGTGGAATTCGATCCAAAGGGTGTTTTTTCGTTTCGCCCCGATTGGGAAAGTCGAAAAAACGAGTTTTGAACGCAATTGGACGACCTTCGTCAACCCGGCGTTTTCAGCTGCTTGGTAAAGCCCACCCAAAATGGTGGTATGAAACCGACCTCGTGGAATTCGATCCCAAGGGTGTTGTTTCGTTTCGCCCCGATGGGGAATCTTGACAAAACGAGTTTTAAACGCAATTGGACGACCTTCGTCAACCCGGAGTTTTGCGCTGCTGGGAATAGCCCACCAAAAATGGTGGTATGAAAACGACCTCGTGTAATGCGATCCAAAGGGTGTTTCTTCGTTTCGCCCCAATGGGGAAAGTCTAAAAAACGAATTTTCAACGCAATTGGACGACCTACGTCAAACCGGCGTTTCGCGCTGCTTGGAAAATCCCACCCAAAATGGTGGTATGAAACCGACCTCGTGGAATTCGATCCCAAGGGTGTTTTTTCGTTTCACTTCTATGGGAAAAGTCCAAAAAACGAGTTTTGAACGCAATTCGACGACCTTCGTCAACCCGGCTTTTTGCGCTGCTGGGAAAACCCCACCCAAAATGGTGGTATCAAACCGACCTCGTGGAATTCGATCCAAAGGGTGTTTTTTCGTTTCGCCCATATGGGGAAACTCGAAAAAACGAGTTTTCAACGCAATTGGACGTTTTTCGTCAACCCGGCGTTCTCTGCTCCTTGGTAAAGCCCTCCCAAAATGGTGGTATGATAACGAACTCGTTGAATTCGATCCAAGGGTGTTTTTTCGTTTTGCCCCGATGGGGAAAGTCGAAAAAACAAGTTTTGAACGCAATTGGACGACCTTCGTCAACCCGGCTTTTTGCGCTGCTGGGAAAAGCCCACCCAAAATGGTCGTATGAAACCGACCTCGTGGAATTCGATCCAAAGGGTGTTTTTTCGTTTCGCCACGATTGGGAAAGTCGAAAAAACGAGTTTTGAACGCAATTGGACGACCTTCGTCAACCCGGCTTTTTTCGCTGCTTCCAAAAGCTCTCCCAAAATGGTGGTATGAAACCGACCTCGTGGAATTCGATCCCAAGGGTGTTTTTTCCATTCGCCACGATGGGGAAAGTCGAAAAAACGTGTTTTGAACACTATTGGCGGGACTTCGTCAACCTGGCTTTTTGCACTGCTTGCAAAAGCCCAACCAAAATAGTAATATGAAACCGACCTCGTGGAATTCGATCCCCGATGGGGAAAGTCGAATTAACGAGTTTTGAACGCAATCGGACGACCTTCGTCAACCCGGCTTTTTTCGATGCTTGGGAAAGCCCACCAAAAATGGTGGTATGAAAATGAAATTGGTAAATTCTATTCCAAGGGTGATTCTTCGTTTCGCCGTGATGGCGAAAGTCGAAAAACGAGTTTTGAACGCAATTGGACGACCTTCGTCAACCCGCCGTTTTTCGCTGCTTGGAAAAGCCCACCCAAAATGGTGGTATGAAACAAGCCTCGTGGAATTCGATCCCAATTGTGTTTTTTCGTTTAGCCCCGATGGGGAAAGACGAAAAAACGAGTTTTCAACGCAATTGGACGAACTTTGTCAACCCCGCTTTTTGCGCTGCTTGCAAAAGCCCACCAAAAATGGTGGTATGAAACCGACCTCGTGAAATTCGATCCCAAGGGTGTTTTTTCGTTTCGCAACGATGGGGAAAGTCGAAAAAATGAGTTTTCAACGCAATTGGACGACCTTCGTCAACCCGGCTTTTTGCAGTGCTTGCAAAAGCCCGGCAAAAATGGTGGTATGAAACCGAAATTGGTAAATTCGATTCCAAGGGTGATTCTTCGTTTCGCCGTAATGGGGAAAGTCGAAAAAACGAGTTTTGAACGGAATTGGACGACCTTCGTCAACCCGGCTTTTTACGCTGCTTGCAAAAGCCCACCAAAAATGGTGGTATGAAACCTACCTCTTGGAATTCGATCCCAAGGTTGTTTTTTCGTTTCGCCCCGATGGGGAAACTCGAATAAACCCGTTTTGAACGCAATTGGACGACCTTCGTCAACCCAGCTTTTTGCACTGCTTGCAAAATGGTGGTATAAAATCGAAATTGGTAAAATCTAATCCAAGGGTGTTTCTGCGTTTCGCTCCGATGAGGAAAGTCGAAAAAACGCGTTTTGAACGCATTTGGACGACCTTCGTCAACCCGGCTTTTTGCGCTGCTTGGAATAGCCCACCCAAAATGGTGGTATAAAACCAAAATTGGTAAATTCGATCCCTAGGCTGTTTTTTCGGTTCGCTCCGATGGGGAAAATGGAAAAAACGCGTTTTTAACGGAATTCGACGACCTTCGTTACCCCAGCGTTTTGCGCTGCTTTGAAAAGCCCACCCAAAATGGTGGCATGAAACCGAAATTGTAAAATTCGATCCCAGAGCTTTTTTTTCTCTTCGCCCCGATGGGGAAAGTTGAAAAAACGCGTTTTGAACGGAATTCGACGACCTTCGTTACCCCAGCGTTTTTCGCTGCTTGGAAAAGCCCACCCAAAATGGTGGCATGAAACCGAAATTTTAAAATTCGATCCCAAGGCTGTTTTTTCGTTTCCCCCCGATGGGGAAATTTAACAAAACGCGTTTTGAACGCAACTGGACCACTTTCGTGAACCCGGCTTTTTCCTTTGCTTGGAAAAGCCCACCCAAAATGGTGGCATGAAACCGAAATTGTAAAATTCGATCCCAAGGCTGTTTTTTCGCTTCGCCCCGATGGGGAAAGTTGAAAAAACGCGTTTTGAACGGAATTCGACGACCTTCGTTACCCAAGCGTTTTGCGCAGCTTGGAAAAGCCCACCCAAAATGGTGGCATGAAACCGAAATTGTAAAATTCGATCCCAGAGCTTTTTTTTCTCTTCGCCCCGATGGGGAAAGTTGAAAAAACGCGTTTTGAACGGAATTCGACGACCTTCGTTACCCCAGCGTTTTTCGCTGCTTGGAAAAGCCCACCCAAAATGGTGGCATGAAACCGAAATTTTAAAATTCGATCCCAAGGGTGTTTTTTCGTTTCCCCCCGATGGGGAAATTTAACAAAACGCATTTTGAACGCAATTGGACCACTTTCGTCAACCCGGCTTTTTCCGATGCTTGGAAAAGCCCACCCAAAATGGTGGCATGAAACCGAAATTGTAAAATATGATCCCAAGGTTGTTTTTTCGCTTCGCCCCGATCGGGAAAGTTGAAAAAACGCATTTTGAACGCAATTGGACGACCTTCGTCAACCCGGCTTTTTCCGCTGCTTGGAAAAGCCCACCCAAAATGGTGGCATGAAACCGAAATTTTAAAATTCGATCCCAAGGCTGTTTTTTCGTTTCCCCCCGATGGGGAAATTTAACAAAACGCGTTTTGAACGCAATTGGCCAATTTCGTGAACCCGGCTTTTTCCTTTGCTTGGAAAAGCCCACCCAAAATGGTGGCATGAAACTGAAATTGTAAAATTCGATTCCAAGGCAGTTTTTTCGCTTCGCCCCGATGGGGAAAGTTGAAAAAACGCGTTTTGAACGGAATTCGACGACCTTCGTTACCCAAGCGTTTTGCGCAGCTTGGAAAAGCCCACCCAAAATGGTGGCATGAAACCGAAATTGTAAAATTCGATCCCAGAGCTTTTTTTTCTCTTCGCCCCGATGGGGAAAGTTGAAAAAACGCGTTTTGAACGGAATTCGACGACCTTCGTTACCCCAGCGTTTTTCGCTGCTTGGAAAAGCCCACCCAAAATGGTGGCATGAAACCGAAATTTTATAATTCGATCCCAAGGGTGTTTTTTCGTTTCCCCCCGATGGGGAAATTTAACAAAACGCGTTTTGAACGCAATTGGACCACTTTCGTCAACCCGGCTTTTTCCGCTGCTTGGAAAAGCCCACCCAAAATGGTGGCATGAAACCGAAATTGTAAAATTCGATCCCAAGGCTGTTTTTTCGCTTCGCCCCGATCGGGAAAGTTGAAAAAACGCATTTTGAACGCAATTGGACGACCTTCGTCAACCCGGCTTTTTCCGCTGCTTGGAAAAGCCCACCCAAAATGGTGGCATGAAACCGAAATTTTAAAATTCGATCCCAAGGCTGTTTTTTCGTTTCCCCCCGATGGGGAAATTTAACAAAACGCGTTTTGAACGCAATTGGACCACTTTCGTGAACCCGGCTTTTTCCGCTGCTTGGAAAAGCCCACCCAAAATGGTGGCATGAAACCGAAATTGTAAAATTCGATCCCAAGGCTGTTTTTTCGCTTCGCCCCGATCGGGAAAGTTGAAAAAACGCATTTTGAACGCAATTGGATGACCTTCGTCAACCCGGCTTTTTCCGCTGCTTGGAAAAGCCCACCCAAAATGGTGGCATGAAACCGAAATTTTAAAATTCGATCCCAAGGCTGTTTTTTCGTTTCCCCCCGATGGAAAAATTTAACAAAACGCGTTTTGAACGCAATTGGACCACTTTCGTGAACCCGGCTTTTTCCGCTGCTTGGAAAAGCCCACCCAAAATGGTGGCATGAAACCGAAATTGTAAAATTCGATCCCAAGGCTGTTTTTTCGCTTCGCCCCGATCGGGAAAGTTGAAAAAACGCATTTTGAACGCAATTGGAGGACCTTCGTCAACCCGCCTTTTTCCGCTGCTTGGAAAAGCCCACACAAAATGGTGGCATGAAACCGAAATTTTAAAATTCGATCCCAAGGCTGTTTTTTCGTTTCCCCCCGATGGGGAAATTTAACAAAACGCGTTTTGAACGAGATTGGACCACTTTCGTGAACCCGGCTTTTTCCGCTGCTTGGAAAAGCCCACCCAAAATGGTGGCATGAAACCGAAATTGTAAAATTCGATCCCAAGGCTGTTTTTTCGCTTCGCCCCGATGGGGAAAGTTTAAAAAACGCGTTTTGAACGCAATTCAACGACCTTCCTCAACCCGGCTTTTTCCGCCTCTTGGAAAAGCCCACACAAAATGGTGGCATGAAACCGAAATTGTAAAATTTGATCTCACGGCTGTTTTTTTTGTCTGGCCAAGATGGGAAAAGTTGAAAAAACGCGTTTTGAACGCAATTGGACGACCTTCGTCAACCAGGCTTTTTCCGCTGCTTGGAAAAGCCCACCCAAAATGGTGGCATGAAACCGAAATTTTAAAATTCGATCCCAAGGCTGTTTTTTCGTTTCCCCCCGATGGGGAAATTTAACAAAACGCGTTTTGAACGCAATTGGACCACTTTCGTAAAAACGGCTTTTTCCGCTGCTTGGAAAAGCCCACCCAAAATGGTGGCATGAAACCGAAATTGTAAAATTCGATCCCAAGGCTGTTTTTTCGCTTCGCCCCGATGGGGAAAGTTGAAAAAACGCGTTTTGAACGCTATTGGAGGACCTTCGTCAACCCGGCTTTTTCCGCTGCTTGGAAAAGCTCACCCAAAATGGTGGCATGAAACCGAAATTTTAAAATTCGATCCCAAGGCTGTTTTTTCGTTTCCCCCCGATGGGGAAATTTAACAAAACGCGTTTTGAACGCAATTGGACCACTTTCGTGAACCCGGCTTTTTCCGCTGCTTGGAAAAGCCCACCCAAAATGGTGGCATGAAACCGAAATTGTAAAATTCGATCCCAAGGCTGTTTTTTCGCTTCGCCCCGATGGGGAAAGTTGAAAAAACGCGTTTTGAACGGAATTCGACGACCTTCGTTACCCCAGCGTTTTAGGCTGCTTGGAAAAGGCCACCCAAAATGGTGGCATGAAACCGAAATTTTAAAATTCGATCCCAAGGGTGTTTTTTCGTTTCCCCCCGATGGGGAAATATAACAAAACGCGTTTTGAACGCAATTGGACCACTTTCGTGAACCCGGCTTTTTCCTTTGCTTGGAAAAGCCCACCCAAAATGGTGGCATGAAACCGAAATTGTAAAATTCGATCCCAAGGCTGTTTTTTCGCTTCGCCCCGATGGGGAAAGTTGAAAAAACGCGTTTTGAACGGAATTCGACGACCTTCGTTACCCAAGCGTTTTGCGCAGCTTGGAAAAGCCCACCCAAAATGGTGGCATGAAACCGAAATTGTAAAATTCGATCCCAGAGCTTTTTTTTCTCTTCGCCCCGATGGGGAAAGTTGAAAAAACGCGTTTTGAACGGAATTCGACGACCTTCGTTACCCCAGCGTTTTTCGCTGCTTGGAAAAGCCCACCCAAAATGGTGGCATGAAACCGAAATTTTATAATTCGATCCCAAGGGTGTTTTTTCGTTTCCCCCCGATGGGGAAATTTAACAAAACGCGTTTTGAACGCAATTGGACCACTTTCGTCAACCCGGCTTTTTCCGCTGCTTGGAAAAGCCCACCCAAAATGGTGGCATGAAACCGAAATTGTAAAATTCGATCCCAAGGCTGTTTTTTCGCTTCGCCCCGATCGGGAAAGTTGAAAAAACGCATTTTGAACGCAATTGGACGACCTTCGTCAACCCGGCTTTTTCCGCTGCTTGGAAAAGCCCACCCAAAATGGTGGCATGAAACCGAAATTTTAAAATTCGATCCCAAGGCTGTTTTTTCGTTTCCCCCCGATGGGGAAATTTAACAAAACGCGTTTTGAACGCAATTGGACCACTTTCGTGAACCCGGCTTTTTCCGCTGCTTGGAAAAGCCCACCCAAAATGGTGGCATGAAACCGAAATTGTAAAATTCGATCCCAAGGCTGTTTTTTCGCTTCGCCCCGATCGGGAAAGTTGAAAAAACGCATTTTGAACGCAATTGGATGACCTTCGTCAACCCGGCTTTTTCCGCTGCTTGGAAAAGCCCACCCAAAATGGTGGCATGAAACCGAAATTTTAAAATTCGATCCCAAGGCTGTTTTTTCGTTTCCCCCCGATGGAAAAATTTAACAAAACGCGTTTTGAACGCAATTGGACCACTTTCGTGAACCCGGCTTTTTCCGCTGCTTGGAAAAGCCCACCCAAAATGGTGGCATGAAACCGAAATTGTAAAATTCGATCCCAAGGCTGTTTTTTCGCTTCGCCCCGATCGGGAAAGTTGAAAAAACGCATTTTGAACGCAATTGGAGGACCTTCGTCAACCCGCCTTTTTCCGCTGCTTGGAAAAGCCCACACAAAATGGTGGCATGAAACCGAAATTTTAAAATTCGATCCCAAGGCTGTTTTTTCGTTTCCCCCCGATGGGGAAATTTAACAAAACGCGTTTTGAACGAGATTGGACCACTTTCGTGAACCCGGCTTTTTCCGCTGCTTGGAAAAGCCCACCCAAAATGGTGGCATGAAACCGAAATTGTAAAATTCGATCCCAAGGCTGTTTTTTCGCTTCGCCCCGATGGGGAAAGTTTAAAAAACGCGTTTTGAACGCAATTCAACGACCTTCCTCAACCCGGCTTTTTCCGCCTCTTGGAAAAGCCCACACAAAATGGTGGCATGAAACCGAAATTGTAAAATTTGATCTCACGGCTGTTTTTTTTGTCTGGCCAAGATGGGAAAAGTTGAAAAAACGCGTTTTGAACGCAATTGGACGACCTTCGTCAACCAGGCTTTTTCCGCTGCTTGGAAAAGCCCACCCAAAATGGTGGCATGAAACCGAAATTTTAAAATTCGATCCCAAGGCTGTTTTTTCGTTTCCCCCCGATGGGGAAATTTAACAAAACGCGTTTTGAACGCAATTGGACCACTTTCGTAAAAACGGCTTTTTCCGCTGCTTGGAAAAGCCCACCCAAAATGGTGGCATGAAACCGAAATTGTAAAATTCGATCCCAAGGCTGTTTTTTCGCTTCGCCCCGATGGGGAAAGTTGAAAAAACGCGTTTTGAACGCTATTGGAGGACCTTCGTCAACCCGGCTTTTTCCGCTGCTTGGAAAAGCTCACCCAAAATGGTGGCATGAAACCGAAATTTTAAAATTCGATCCCAAGGCTGTTTTTTCGTTTCCCCCCGATGGGGAAATTTAACAAAACGCGTTTTGAACGCAATTGGACCACTTTCGTGAACCCGGCTTTTTCCGCTGCTTGGAAAAGCCCACCCAAAATGGTGGCATGAAACCGAAATTGTAAAATTCGATCCCAAGGCTGTTTTTTCGCTTCGCCCCGATGGGGAAAGTTGAAAAAACGCGTTTTGAACGGAATTCGACGACCTTCGTTACCCCAGCGTTTTAGGCTGCTTGGAAAAGGCCACCCAAAATGGTGGCATGAAACCGAAATTTTAAAATTCGATCCCAAGGGTGTTTTTTCGTTTCCCCCCGATGGGGAAATATAACAAAACGCGTTTTGAACGCAATTGGACCACTTTCGTGAACCCGGCTTTTTCCTTTGCTTGGAAAAGCCCACCCAAAATGGTGGCATGAAACCGAAATTGTAAAATTCGATCCCAAGGCTGTTTTTTCGCTTCGCCCCGATGGGGAAAGTTGAAAAAACGCGTTTTGAACGGAATTCGACGACCTTCGTTACCCAAGCGTTTTGCGCAGCTTGGAAAAGCCCACCCAAAATGGTGGCATGAAACCGAAATTGTAAAATTCGATCCCAGAGCTTTTTTTTCTCTTCGCCCCGATGGGGAAAGTTGAAAAAACGCGTTTTGAACGGAATTCGACGACCTTCGTTACCCCAGCGTTTTTCGCTGCTTGGAAAAGCCCACCCAAAATGGTGGCATGAAACCGAAATTTTAAAATTCGATCCCAAGGGTGTTTTTTCGTTTCCCCCCGATGGGGAAATTTAACAAAACGCGTTTTTAACGCAATTGGACCACTTTCGTCAACCCGGCTTTTTCCGCTGCTTGGAAAAGCCCACCCAAAATGGTGGCATGAAACCGAAATTGTAAAATTCGATCCCAAGGCTATTTTTTCGCTTCGCCCCGATCGGGAAAGTTGAAAAAACGCATTTTGAACGCAATTGGACGACCTTCGTCAACCCGGCTTTTTCCGCTGCTTGGAAAAGCCCACCCAAAATGGTGGCATGAAACCGAAATTTTAAAATTCGATCCCAAGGGTGTTTTTTCGTTTCCCCCCGATGGGGAAATTTAACAAAACGCGTTTTGAACGCAATTGGACCACTTTCGTGAACCCGGCTTTTTCCTTTGCTTGGAAAAGCCCACCCAAAATGGTGGCATGAAACCGAAATTGTAAAATTCGATCCCAAGGCTGTTTTTTCGCTTCGCCCCGATGGGGAAAGTTGAAAAAACGCGTTTTGAACGGAATTCGACGACCTTCGTTACCCAAGCGTTTTGCGCAGCTTGGAAAAGCCCACCCAAAATGGTGGCATGAAACCGAAATTGTAAAATTTGATCCCAGAGCTTTTTTTTCTCTTCGCCCCGATGGAGAAAGTTGAAAAAACGCGTTTTAAACGGAATTCGACGACCTTCGTTACCCCAGCGTTTTTCGCTGCTTGGAAAAGCCCACCCAAAATGGTGGCATGAAACCGAAATTTTAAAATTCGATCCCAAGGGTGTTTTTTCGTTTCCCCCCGATGGGGAAATTTAACAAAATGCATTTTGAACGCAATTGGACCACTTTCGTCAACCCGGCTTTTTCCGCTCCTTGGAAAAGCCCACCCAAAATGGTGGCATGAAACCGAAATTGTAAAATATGATCCCAAGGCTGTTTTTTCGCTTCGCCCCGATCGGGAAAGTTGAAAAAACGCATTTTGAACGCAATTGGACGACCTTCGTCAACCCGGCTTTTTCCGCTGCTTGGAAAAGCCCACCCAAAATGGTGGCATGAAACCGAAATTTTAAAATTCGATCCCAAGGGTGTTTTTTCGTTTCCCCCCGATGGGGAAATTTAACAAAACGCGTTTTGAACGCAATTGGACCACTTTCGTGAACCCGGCTTTTTCCTTTGCTTGGAAAAGCCCACCCAAAATGGTGGCATGAAACCGAAATTGTAAAATTCGATCCCAAGGCTGTTTTTTCGCTTCGCCCCGATGGGGAAAGTTGAAAAAACGCGTTTTGAACGGAATTCGACGACCTTCGTTACCCAAGCGTTTTGCGCAGCTTGGAAAAGCCCACCCAAAATGGTGGCATGAAACCGAAATTGTAAAATTTGATCCCAGAGCTTTTTTTTCTCTTCGCCCCGATGGGGAAAGTTGAAAAAACGCGTTTTGAACGGAATTCGACGACCTTCGTTACCCCAGCGTTTTTCGCTGCTTGGAAAAGCCCACCCAAAATGGTGGCATGAAACCGAAATTTTAAAATTCGATCCCAAGGGTGTTTTTTCGTTTCCCCCCGATGGGGAAATTTAACAAAATGCATTTTGAACGCAATTGGACCACTTTCGTCAACCCGGCTTTTTCCGCTCCTTGGAAAAGCCCACCCAAAATGGTGGCATGAAACCGAAATTGTAAAATATGATCCCAAGGCTGTTTTTTCGCTTCGCCCCGATCGGGAAAGTTGAAAAAACGCATTTTGAACGCAATTGGACGACCTTCGTCAACCCGGCTTTTTCCGCTGCTTGGAAAAGCCCACCCAAAATGGTGGCATGAAACCGAAATTTTAAAATTCGATCCCAAGGCTGTTTTTTCGTTTCCCCCCGATGGGGAAATTTAACAAAACGCGTTTTGAACGCAATTGGACCACTTTCGTGAACCCGGCTTTTTCCTTTGCTTGGAAAAGCCCACCCAAAATGGTGGCATGAAACCGAAATTGTAAAATTCGATTCCAAGGCAGTTTTTTCGCTTCGCCCCGATGGGGAAAGTTGAAAAAACGCGTTTTGAACGGAATTCGACGACCTTCGTTACCCAAGCGTTTTGCGCAGCTTGGAAAAGCCCACCCAAAATGGTGGCATGAAACGGAAATTGTAAAATTCGATCCCAGAGCTTTTTTTTCTCTTCGCCCCGATGGGGAAAGTTGAAAAAAGGCGTTTTGAACGCAATTGGACGACCTTCGTCAACCCGGCTTTTTCCTTTGCTTGGAAAAGCCCACCCAAAATGGTGGCATGAAACCGAAATTTTAAAATTCGATCCCAAGGCTGTTTTTTCGCTTCGCCCCGATGGGGAAAGTTGAAAAAACGCGTTTTGAACGGAATTCGACGACCTTCGTTACCCCAGCGTTTTTCGCTGCTTGGAAAAGCCCACCCAAAATGGTGGCATGAAACCGAAATTTTATAATTCGATCCCAAGGGTGTTTTTTCGTTTCCCCCCGATGGGGAAATTTAACAAAACGCGTTTTGAACGCAATTGGACCACTTTCGTCAACCCGGCTTTTTCCGCTGCTTGGAAAAGCCCACCCAAAATGGTGGCATGAAACCGAAATTGTAAAATTCGATCCCAAGGCTGTTTTTTCGCTTCGCCCCGATCGGGAAAGTTGAAAAAACGCATTTTGAACGCAATTGGACGACCTTCGTCAACCCGGCTTTTTCCGCTGCTTGGAAAAGCCCACCCAAAATGGTGGCATGAAACCGAAATTTTAAAATTCGATCCCAAGGCTGTTTTTTCGTTTCCCCCCGATGGAAAAATTTAACAAAACGCGTTTTGAACGCAATTGGACCACTTTCGTGAACCCGGCTTTTTCCGCCGCTTGGAAAAGCCCACCCAAAATGGTGGCATGAAACCGAAATTGTAAAATTCGATCCCAAGGCTGTTTTTTCGCTTCGCCCCGATCGGGAAAGTTGAAAAAACGCATTTTGAACGCAATTGGAGGACCTTCGTCAACCCGCCTTTTTCCGCTGCTTGGAAAAGCCCACACAAAATGGTGGCATGAAACCGAAATTTTAAAATTCGATCCCAAGGCTGTTTTTTCGTTTCCCCCCGATGGGGAAATTTAACAAAACGCGTTTTGAACGAGATTGGACCACTTTCGTGAACCCGGCTTTTTCCGCTGCTTGGAAAAGCCCACCCAAAATGGTGGCATGAAACCGAAATTGTAAAATTCGATCCCAAGGCTGTTTTTTCGCTTCGCCCCGATGGGGAAAGTTGAAAAAACGCGTTTTGAACGGAATTCGACGACCTTCGTTACCCAAGCGTTTTGCGCAGCTTGGAAAAGCCCACCCAAAATGGTGGCATGAAACGGAAATTGTAAAATTCGATCCCAGAGCTTTTTTTTCTCTTCGCCCCGATGGGGAAAGTTGAAAAAAGGCGTTTTGAACGCAATTGGACGACCTTCGTCAACCCGGCTTTTTCCTTTGCTTGGAAAAGCCCACCCAAAATGGTGGCATGAAACCGAAATTTTAAAATTCGATCCCAAGGCTGTTTTTTCGCTTCGCCCCGATGGGGAAAGTTGAGAAAACGCGTTTTGAACGGAATTCGACGACCTTCGTTACCCCAGCGTTTTTCGCTGCTTGGAAAAGCCCACCCAAAATGGTGGCATGAAACCGAAATTTTATAATTCGATCCCAAGGGTGTTTTTTCGTTTCCCCCCGATGGGGAAATTTAACAAAACGCGTTTTGAACGCAATTGGACCACTTTCGTCAACCCGGCTTTTTCCGCTGCTTGGAAAAGCCCACCCAAAATGGTGGCATGAAACCGAAATTGTAAAAGTCGATCCCAAGGCTGTTTTTTCGCTTCGCCCCGATCGGGAAAGTTGAAAAAACGCATTTTGAACGCAATTGGACGACCTTCGTCAACCCGGCTTTTTCCGCTGCTTGGAAAAGCCCACCCAAAATGGTGGCATGAAACCGAAATTTTAAAATTCGATCCCAAGGCTGTTTTTTCGTTTCCCCCCGATGGAAAAATTTAACAAAACGCGTTTTGAACGCAATTGGACCACTTTCGTGAACCCGGCTTTTTCCGCCGCTTGGAAAAGCCCACCCAAAATGGTGGCATGAAACCGAAATTGTAAAATTCGATCCCAAGGCTGTTTTTTCGCTTCGCCCCGATCGGGAAAGTTGAAAAAACGCATTTTGAACGCAATTGGAGGACCTTCGTCAACCCGCCTTTTTCCGCTGCTTGGAAAAGCCCACACAAAATGGTGGCATGAAACCGAAATTTTAAAATTCGATCCCAAGGCTGTTTTTTCGTTTCCCCCCGATGGGGAAATTTAACAAAACGCGTTTTGAACGAGATTGGACCACTTTCGTGAACCCGGCTTTTTCCGCTGCTTGGAAAAGCCCACCCAAAATGGTGGCATGAAACCGAAATTGTAAAATTCGATCCCAAGGCTGTTTTTTCGCTTCGCCCCGATCGGGAAAGTTTAAAAAACGCGTTTTGAACGCAATTGGACGACCTTCCTCAACCCGGCTTTTTCCGCCTGTTGGAAAAGCCCACACAAAATGGTGGCATGAAACCGAAATTGTAAAATTTGATCTCACGGCTGTTTTTTTTGTCTGGCCAAGACGGGAAAAGTTGAAAAAACGCGTTTTGAACGCAATTGGATGACCTTCGTCAACCCGGCTTTTTCCGCTGCTTGGAAAAGCCCACCCAAAATGGTGGCATGAAACTGAAATTGTAAAATTTGAACCCACGCCTGTTTTTTTTGTCTGGCCAAGATGGGAAAAGTTGAAAAAACGCGTTTTGAACGCAATTGGACGACCTTCGTCAACCCGGCTTTTTCCGCTGCTTGGAAAAGCCCACCCAAAATGGTGGCATGAAACCGAAATTTTAAAATTCGATCCCAAGGGTGTTTTTTCGTTTCCCCCCGATGGGGAAATTTAACAAAACGCGTTTTGAACGCAATTGGACCACTTTCGTCAACACGGCTCTTTCCTCTGCTTGGAAAAGCCCACCCAAAATGGTGGCATGAAACCGAAATTGTAAAATTCGATCCCAAGGCTGTTTTTTCGCTTCGCCCCGATGGAGAAAGTTGAAAAAACGCGTTTTGAACGCAATTGGACGACCTTCGTCAACCCGGCTTTTTGCCCTGCTTGGAAAAGCCCACTCAAAATGGTGGTATGAAACCGACCTCGTGGTATTCGATCCTAAGGGTGTTTTTTCGTTTCGCCCCGATGGGGAAAGTCGAAAAAACGCGTTTTGAACGCAATTGGACGACGTTCGTCAACCCGGCTTTTTGCCCTGCTTGGAAAAGCCCACTCAAAATGGTGGTATGAAACCGACCTCGTGGTATTCGATCCTAAGGGTGTTTTTTCGTTTCGCCCCGATGAGGAAAGTCGAAAAAACGCGTTTTGAACGCAATTGGACGACGTTCGTCAACCCGGCTTTTTGCCCTGCTTGGAAAAGCCCACTCGAAATGGTGGTATGAAACCGACCTCGTGGAATTCGATCCTAAGGGTGTTTTTTCGTTTCGCCCCGATGGGGAAAGTCGAAAAAACGCGTTTTGAACGCAATTGGACGACGTTCGTCAACCCGGCTTTTTCCGCTGCTTGGAAAAGCCCACTCGAAATGGTGGTATGAAACCGACCTCGTGGAATTCGATCCTAAGGGTGTTTTTTCGTTTCGCCCCGATTGGGAAAGTCGAAAAAACGCGTTTTGAACGCAATTGGACGACGTTCGTCAACCCGGCTTTTTGCCCTGCTTGGAAAAGCCCACTCAAAATGGTGGTATGAAACCGACCTCGTGGTATTCGATCCTAAGGGTGTTTTTTCGTTTCGCCCCGATGAGGAAAGTCGAAAAAACGCGTTTTGAACGCAATTGGACGACGTTCGTCAACCCGGCTTTTTCCGCTGCTTGGAAAAGCCCACACAAAATGGTGGCATGAAACTGACCTCGTGGAATTCGATCCCAAGGGTGTTTTTTCGTTTCGTCCCGATGGGGAAAGTCGAAAAAACGCGTTTTGAACGCAATTGGACGACGTTCGTCAACCCGGCTTTTTGCCCTGCTTGGAAAAGCCTACTCAAAATGATGGTATGAAACCGACCTCGTGGTATTCGATCCTAAGGGTGTTTTTTCGTTTCGCCCCGATGAGGAAAGTCGAAAAAACGCGTTTTGAACGCAATTGGACGACGTTCGTCAACCCGGCTTTTTGCCCTGCTTGGAAAAGCCCACTCGAAATGGTGGTATGAAACCGACCTCGTGGAATTCGATCCTAAGGGTGTTTTTTCGTTTCGCCCCGATGGGGAAAGTCGAAAAAACGCGTTTTGAACGCAATTGGACGACGTTCGTCAACCCGGCTTTTTCCGCTGCTTGGAAAAGCCCACTCGAAATGGTGGTATGAAACCGACCTCGTGGAATTCGATCCTAAGGGTGTTTTTTCGTTTCGCCCCGATTGGGAAAGTCGAAAAAACGCGTTTTGAACGCAATTGGACGACGTTCGTCAACCCGGCTTTTTGCCCTGCTTGGAAAAGCCCACTCAAAATGGTGGTATGAAACCGACCTCGTGGTATTCGATCCTAAGGGTGTTTTTTCGTTTCGCCCCGATGAGGAAAGTCGAAAAAACGCGTTTTGAACGCAATTGGACGACGTTCGTCAACCCGGCTTTTTCCGCTGCTTGGAAAAGCCCACACAAAATGGTGGCATGAAACTGACCTCGTGGAATTCGATCCCAAGGGTGTTTTTTCGTTTCGTCCCGATGGGGAAAGTCGAAAAAACGCGTTTTGAACGCAATTGGACGACGTTCGTCAACCCGGCTTTTTGCCCTGCTTGGAAAAGCCTACTCAAAATGATGGTATGAAACCGACCTCGTGGAATTCGGTCCTAAGGGTGTTTTTTCGTTTCGCCCCGATGGGGAAAGTCGAAAAAACGCGTTTTGAACGCAATTGGACGACGTTCGTCAACCCGGCTTTTTGCCCTGCTTGGAAAAGCCCACTCAAAATCATGGTATGAAACCGACGTCGTGGAATTCGATCCCAACGGTGTTTTTTCGTTTCGCCCCGATGGGGAAAGTCGAAAAAGCGCGTTTTGAACGCAATTGGACGACGTTCGTCAACCCGGCTTTTTGCCCTGCTTGGAAAAGCCCACTCAAAATGGTGGTATGAAACCGACCTCGTGGTATTCGATACTAAGGGTGTTTTTTCGTATCGCGCCGATGGGGAAAGTCGAAAAAACGCGTTTTGAACGCAATTGGACGACGTTCGTCAACCCGGCTTTTTGCCCTGAATGGAAGAGCCCACTCAAAATGGTGGTATGAAACCCACCTCGTGGAATTCGATCCCAAGGGTGTTATTTCGTTTCGCCCCGATGGGGAAAGTCGAAAAAACGCGTTTTGAACGCAATTGGGCAACGTTCGTCAACCCGGCTTTTTGCCCTGCTTGGAAAAGCCCACTCGAAATGGTGGTATGAAACCGACCTCGTGGAATTCGATCCTAAGGGTGTTTTTTCGTTTTGCCCCGATGGGGAAAGTCGAAAAAACGCGTTTTGAACGCAATTGGACGACGTTCGTCAACCCGGCTTTTTGCCCTGCTTGGAAAAGCCCACTCAAAATGGTGGTATGAAACTGACCTCGTGGTATTTGATCCTAAGGGCGTTTTTATGTTTCGCCCCGATGGGGAAAGTCGAAAAAACGCGTTTTGAACGCAATTGGACGACGTTCGTCAACCCGGCTTTTTGCCCTGCTTGGAAAAGCCCACTCAAAATGGTGGTATGAAACCGACCTCGTGGAATTCGATCCTAAGGGTGTTTTTTCGTTTCGCCCCGATGGGGAAAGTCGAAAAAACGCGTTTTGAACGCAATTGGACGACGTTCGTCAACCCGGCTTTTTGCCCTGCTTGGAAAAGCCCACTCGAAATGGTGGTATGAAACCGACCTCGTGGAATTCGATCCTAAGGGTGTTTTTTCGTTTTGCCCCGATGGGGAAAGTCGAAAAAACGCGTTTTGAACGCAATTGGACGACGTTCGTCAACCCGGCTTTTTGCCCTGCTTGGAAAAGCCCACTCAAAATGGTGGTATGAAACCGACCTCGTGGTATTCGATACTAAGTGTGTTTTTTCGTATCGCCCCGATGGGGAAAGTCGAAAAAACGCGTTTTGAACGCAATTGGACGACGTTCGTCAACCCGGCTTTTTGCCCTGAATGGAAGAGCCCACTCAAAATGGTGGTATGAAACCGACCTCGTGGAATTCGATCCCAAGGGTGTTATTTCGTTTCGCCCCGATGGGGAAAGTCGAAAAAGCGCGTTTTGAACGCAATTGGACGACGTTCGTCAACCCGGCTTTTTGCAATGCTTGGAAAAGCCCACTCAAAATGGTGGTATGAAACCGACCTCGTGGTATTCGATACTAAGTGTGTTTTTTCGTATCGCCCCGATGGGGAAAGTCGAAAAAACGCGTTTTGAACGCAATTGGACGACGTTCGTCAACCCGGCTTTTTGCCCTGAATGGAAGAGCCCACTCAAAATGGTGGTATGAAACCGACCTCGTGGAATTCGATCCCAAGGGTGTTATTTCGTTTCGCCCCGATGGGGAAAGTCGAAAAAACGCGTTTTGAACGCAATTGGGCAACGTTCGTCAACCCGGCTTTTTGCCCTGCTTGGAAAAGCCCACTCGAAATGGTGGTATGAAACCGACCTCGTGGAATTCGATCCTAAGGGTGTTTTTTCGTTTTGCCCCGATGGGGAAAGTCGAAAAAACGCGTTTTGAACGCAATTGGACGACGTTCGTCAACCCGGCTTTTTGCCCTGCTTGGAAAAGCCCACTCGAAATGGTGGTATGAAACCGACCTCGTGGAATTCGATCCTAAGGGTGTTTTTTCGTTTTGCCCCGATGGGGAAAGTCGAAAAAACGCGTTTTGAACGCAATTGGACGACGTTCGCCAACCCGGCTTTTTGCCCTGCTTGGAAAAGCCCACTCGAAATGGTGGTATGAAACCGACCTCGTGGAATTCGATCCTAAGGGTGTTTTTTCGTTTTGCCCCGATGGGGAAAGTCGAAAAAACGCGTTTTGAACGCAATTGGACGACGTTCGTCAACCCGGCTTTTTGCCCTGCTTGGAAAAGCCCACTCAAAATGTTGGTATGAAACCGACCTCGTGGTATTCGATACTAAGTGTGTTTTTTCGTATCGCCCCGATGGGGAAAGTCGAAAAAACGCGTTTTGAACGCAATTGGACGACGTTCGTCAACCCGGCTTTTTGCCCTGAATGGAAGAGCCCACTCAAAATGGTGGTATGAAACCGACCTCGTGGAATTCGATCCCAAGGGTGTTATTTCGTTTCGCCCCGATGGGGAAAGTCGAAAAAGCGCGTTTTGAACGCAATTGGACGACGTTCGTCAACCCGGCTTTTTGCCCTGCTTGGAAAAGCCCACTCAAAATGGTGGTATGAAACCGACCTCGTGGTATTCGATACTAAGTGTGTTTTTTCGTATCGCCCCGATGGGGAAAGTCGAAAAAACGCGTTTTGAACGCAATTGGACGACGTTCGTCAACCCGGCTTTTTGCCCTGAATGGAAGAGCCCACTCAAAATGGTGGTATGAAACCGACCTCGTGGAATTCGATCCCAAGGGTGTTATTTCGTTTCGCCCCGATGGGGAAAGTCGAAAAAACGCGTTTTGAACGCAATTGGGCAACGTTCGTCAACCCGGCTTTTTGCCCTGCTTGGAAAAGCCCACTCGAAATGGTGGTATGAAACCGACCTCGTGGAATTCGATCCTAAGGATGTTTTTTCGTTTTGCCCCGATGGGGAAAGTCGAAAAAACGCGTTTTGAACGCAATTGGACGACGTTCGTCAACCCGGCTTTTTGCCCTGCTTGGAAAAGCCCACTCGAAATGGTGGTATGAAACCGACCTCGTGGAATTCGATCCTAAGGGTGTTTTTTCGTTTTGCCCCGATGGGGAAAGTCGAAAAAACGCGTTTTGAACGCAATTGGACGACGTTCGTCAACCCGGCTTTTTGCCCTGCTTGGAAAAGCCCTCTCAAAATGGTGGTATGAAACCGACCTCGTGGTATTTGATCCTAAGGGTGTTTTTTCGTTTCGCCCCGATGGGGAAAGTCGAAAAAACGCGTTTTGAACGCAATTGGACGACGTTCGTCAACTCGGCTTTTTGCCCTGCTTGGAAAAGCCTACTCAAAATGATGGTATGAAACCGACCTCGTGGAATTCGATCCTAAGGGTGTTTTTTCGTTTCGCCCCGATGGGGAAAGTCGAAAAAACGCGTTTTGAACGCAATTGGACGACGTTCGTCAAATAGGCTTTTTGCCCTGCTTGGAAAAGCCCACTCAAAATGGTGGTATGAAACCGACCTCGTGGAATTCGATCCCAAGGGTGTTATTTCGTTTCGCCCCGATGGGGAAAGTCGAAAAAACGCGTTTTGAACGCAATTGGACGACGTTCGTCAACCCGGCTTTTTGCCCTGCTTGGAAAAGCCCACTCGAAATGGTGGTATGAAACCGACCTCGTGGAATTCGATCCTAAGGGTGTTTTTTCGTTTTGCCCCGATGGGGAAAGTCGAAAAAACGCGTTTTGAACGCAATTGGACGACGTTCGTCAACCCGGCTTTTTGCCCTGCTTGGAAAAGCCCTCTCAAAATGGTGGTATGAAACCGACCTCGTGGTATTTGATCCTAAGGGTGTTTTTTCGTTTCGCCCCGATGGGGAAAGTCGAAAAAACGCGTTTTGAACGCAATTGGACGACGTTCGTCAACTCGGCTTTTTGCCCTGCTTGGAAAAGCCTACTCAAAATGATGGTATGAAACCGACCTCGTGGAATTCGATCCTAAGGGTGTTTTTTCGTTTCGCCCCGATGGGGAAAGTCGAAAAAACGCGTTTTGAACGCAATTGGACGACGTTCGTCAAATAGGCTTTTTGCCCTGCTTGGAAAAGCCCACTCAAAATGGTGGTATGAAACCGACCTCGTGGAATTCGATCCCAAGGGTGTTATTTCGTTTCGCCCCGATGGGGAAAGTCGAAAAAACGCGTTTTGAACGCAATTGGACGACGTTCGTCAACCCGGCTTTTTGCCCTGCTTGGAAAAGCCCACTCGAAATGGTGGTATGAAACCGACCTCGTGGAATTCGATCCTAAGGGTGTTTTTTCGTTTTGCCCCGATGGGGAAAGTCGAAAAAACGCGTTTTGAACGCAATTGGACGACGTTCGTCAACCCGGCTTTTTGCCCTGCTTGGAAAAGCCCTCTCAAAATGGTGGTATGAAACCGACCTCGTGGTATTTGATCCTAAGGGTGTTTTTTCGTTTCGCCCCGATGGGGAAAGTCGAAAAAACGCGTTTTGAACGCAATTGGACGACGTTCGTCAACCCGGCTTTTTGCCCTGCTTGGAAAAGCCCACTCGAAATGGTGGTATGAAACCGACCTCGTGGAATTCGATCCTAAGGGTGTTTTTTCGTTTCGCACCGATGGGGAAAGTCGAAAAAACGCGTTTTGAACGCAATTGGACGACGTTCGTCAACCCGGCTTTTTGCCCTGCTTGGAAAAGCCCACTCGAAATGGTGGTATGAAACCGACCTCGTGGAATTCGATCCTAAGGGTGTTTTTTCGTTTTGCCCCGATGGGGAAAGTCGAAAAAACGCGTTTTGAACGCAATTGGACGACGTTCGTCAACCCGGCTTTTTGCCCTGCTTGGAAAAGCCCACTCAAAATGGTGGTATGAAACCGACCTCGTGGTATTTGATCCTAAGGGTGTTTTTTCGTTTCGCCCCGATGGGGAAAGTCGAAAAAACGCGTTTTGAACGCAATTGGACGACGTTCGTCAACCCGGCTTTTTGCCCTGCTTGGAAAAGCCCACTCAAAATGGTGGTATGAAACCGACCTCGTGGAATTCGATCCTAAGGGTGTTTTTTCGTTTCGCCCCGATGGGGAAAGTCGAAAAAACGCGTTTTGAACGCAATTGGACGACGTTCGTCAACCCGGCTTTTTGCCCTGCTTGGAAAAGCCCACTCGAAATGGTGGTATGAAACCGACCTCGTGGAATTCGATCCTAAGGGTGTTTTTTCGTTTCGCCCCGATCAGGAAAGTCGAAAAAACGCGTTTTGAACGCAATTGGACGACGTTCGTCAACACGGCTTTTTCCGCTGCTTGGAAAAGCCCACACAAAATGGTGGCATGAAACTGACCTCGTGGAATTCGATCCCAAGGGTGTTTTTTCGTTTCGTCCCGATGGGGAAAGTCGAAAAAACGCGTTTTGAACGCAATTGGACGACGTTCGTCAACCCGGCTTTTTGCCCTGCTTGGCAAAGCCTACTCAAAATGATGGTATGAAACCGACCTCGTGGAATTCGATCCTAAGGGTGTTTTTTCGTTTCGCCCCGATGGGGAAAGTCGAAAAAACGCGTTTTGAACGCAATTGGACGACGTTCGTCAACCCGGCTTTTTGCCCTGCTTGGAAAAGCCCACTCAAAATCATGGTATGAAACCGACGTCGTGGAATTCGATCCCAACGGTGTTTTTTCGTTTCGCCCCGATGGGGAAAGTCGAAAAAGCGCGTTTTGAACGCAATTGGACGACGTTCGTCAACCCGGCTTTTTGCCCTGCTTGGAAAAGCCCACTCAAAATGGTGGTATGAAACCGACCTCGTGGTATTCGATACTAAGGGTGTTTTTTCGTATCGCCCCGATGGGGAAAGTCGAAAAAACGCGTTTTGAACGCAATTGGACGACGTTCGTCAACCCGGCTTTTTGCCCTGAATGGAAGAGCCCACTCAAAATGGTGGTATGAAACCGACCTCGTGGAATTCGATCCTAAGGGTGTTATTTCGTTTCGCCCCGATGGGGAAAGTCGAAAAAACGCGTTTTGAACGCAATTGGACGACGTTCGTCAACCCGGCTTTTTGCCCTGCTTGGAAAAGCCCACTCGAAATGGTGGTATGAAACCGACCTCGTGGAATTCGATCCTAAGGGTGTTTTTTCGTTTTGCCCCGATGGGGAAAGTCGAAAAAACGCGTTTTGAACGCAATTGGACGACGTTCGTCAACCCGGCTTTTTGCCCTGCTTGGAAAAGCCCACTCGAAATGGTGGTATGAAACCGACCTCGTGGAATTCGATCCTAAGGGTGTTTTTTCGTTTCGCCCCGATGGGGAAAGTCGAAAAAACGCGTTTTGAACGCAATTGGACGACGTTCGTCAACCCGGCTTTTTGCCCTGCTTGGAAAAGCCCTCTCAAAATGGTGGTATGAAACCGACCTCGTGGAATTCGATCCCAAGGGTGTTATTTCGTTTCGCCCCGATGGGGAAAGTCGAAAAAACGCGTTTTGAACGCAATTGGACGACGTTCGTCAACCCGGCTTTTTGCCCTGCTTGGAAAAGCCCACTCGAAATGGTGGTATGAAACCGACCTCGTGGAATTCGATCCTAAGGGTGTTTTTTCGTTTCGCCCCGATGGGGAAAGTCGAAAAAACGCGTTTTGAACGCAATTGGACGACGTTCGTCAACCCGGCTTTTTGCCCTGCTTGGAAAAGCCCACTCGAAATGGTGGTATGAAACCGACCTGGTGGAATTCGATCCCAAGGGTGTTTTTTCGTTTCGCCCCGATGGGGAAAGTCGAAAAAACGCGTTTTGAACGCAATTGGACGACGTTCGTCAACTCGGCTTTTTGCCCTGCTTGGAAAAGCCTACTCAAAATGATGGTATGAAACCGACCTCGTGGAATTCGATCCTAAGGGTGTTTTTTCGTTTCGCCCCGATGGGGAAAGTCGAAAAAACGCGTTTTGAACGCAATTGGACGACGTTCGTCAAATAGGCTTTTTGCCCTGCTTGGAAAAGCCCACTCAAAATGGTGGTATGAAACCGACCTCGTGGAATTCGATCCCAAGGGTGTTATTTCGTTTCGCCCCGATGGGGAAAGTCGAAAAAACGCGTTTTGAACGCAATTGGACGACGTTCGTCAAATAGGCTTTTTGCCCTGCTTGGAAAAGCCCACTCAAAATGGTGGTATGAAACCGACCTCGTGGTATTCGATCCTAAGGGTGTTTTTTCGTTTCGCCCCGATGGGGAAAGTCGAAAAAACGCGTTTTGAACGCAATTGGACGACGTTCGTCAACCCGGCTTTTTGCCCTAATAATAATAATAATAATCAACTTTATTTATAGAGGGTAAACACATAACAGTAAAATACTGACAAACCAGTAGCCCTCTAATATAAAATACAATCGAGAACTAAAAATAATGCTAAAAATCTAACAATCTAAAATTACAAAATTTAGTTTAAAATACGCTATAATATAAAAACTAGGTAAAAATTACTCTAAAATGGCGAGATTGATATAAAAGAGTTAACTAAAAGGTAAAGTGATCTAAATGTTTGTATGTATCTTTAAAAAATTTAAACGTAGCCTTCTTAAAACTTACTAAACTAGGCTTGTTCCTTATGGTGCTGGGTATAATATTCCAGAGGCGTGTAGTCGATACTTTGAAAGACCTTCCGCCTTCTGACTCCCGTTTGAATCGGGGGCAGACAAGGTTTAGTAGTCCATGTCTGCTCGATCTTTCATTGATGTCGGCGTTTCTTATCAGCATATGTGACAAATAATATGGACAGTCCCCAGACAGTCGTTTGTATACCATTGATAACCTATTTACATTTGCCTCATGATAAAATGGAACCCAATCCAATTCTCTAAACAGTTGTACGCTATTCGCTTTAGTATCCGCATTTAGTATTACACGTGCTGCGCGTTTCTGAAGTTTAAATACTCTTTGTAAATTCTCAGCAGAGCATGAAGTCCACACGGTTGATGCATATAGCATTGTCTGCTTGATCATAGCATTATAATAGAGTTTCCTTTGATCAAGAGGAAGAGAGCGTCGTATTTTTCGCAACACGGCGATTCTCTGTGATAACTTCGTGCATAGATTTTCGACATGTTGGTCAAAGGAGTAGTAATATCGGAGTCTGACTAAAACCACCTCGGGCGCACCCACATAATTTTACCTCTTTCCGTGACTAGTACTCAGGGGCTAAACCCCTTCGCACCCACTAGTCACGGAAAGAGGTAAATTATGTGGGAGCTGCTCGGTAGTTTTAGTCAGACTCCGATATTACTACTTGGAAGAAAAGAACAAAACCGAATAAACAAACGAGCCGCGGAACGGCGGCGTAACACCCATTTAGAGGAATACAGCAGTCATGTAAACAACAATGGGACGTGGAAGAAAAGGAATTATTTCCCAAAGTCAAAAAAAAAAAATCAGAAAACCGAAAATCGAACTGGCAACCAAGGATATATTTATAGATCCACCAATACAGATTTCAGAAGAGCTGCTCACAGCAATGAAAATAATGAGCCCGCAAGATTTAAAGAACTCACTTATCAAGCCGGAAAAACAACAAGAACAAGTCGAAGAAATATACGACTTAACAGACATGGAAGAGTACGATTTGACGGGAACAGGAGAGCCGGTTTACGAAAAACCAATCATGACGCCGCAGCTGTACCGCAGAATTATGGCGAATGAGTTTAGCCAGGACCAGGTAGAGTACATAATAAAGAAAAGTTTGGGGTTTTAAGAGAGCGCAGTTTATTCGCTTGCAGCATCAAGAATAGCTTCCACAGCTTGAGCCGTAATAAGTTTGACATCATTCACCAAAAAGGGGGAAGAAAGGTCTTTGAAAGCGCACACGAGCATGTGGAACAACACAATCATTCTTTATAAACTGTAAATATTTTTTTGACCCACCTCAAGTAATTAGAGGAATGCAGCAGGTTGTAAACAAACTGACACAGATGGAAAGACGGCTCACACAGGAGCAAAAAAAGCTTTTTAATAAAAAACTGATAGAGAGGGTGGTGGAAAAGATGGAAGAAGAAATAAAAAAATATCAAGAAGACCCCTATGTATACATCGATGGAAAGAGAATGAAGAAATGTGTAAACCAATGTATCCCATACACGGCGGAAGAATGGGAAAAAGAAATGGAAAAACAAAAGGTGTACAAAAACAGGCAGCTGATAAACTTCATAGATAAAGTTTTTTTCGAAGACGGGGCGCTGGAATTAGAGAAACACACCAACAAGTATAAACATGGAAACATTAGAACTGATACAAGCACTTCCGGCTGAACTTCGTGAAAAAATCTGTACGGAGTATATTAAAATAAAACTCTGGCAACGTAAAATGCTTGGGTGGGCTGAAGTACACAAAGAGTTAGAAAAAATCCCATTTTGTAAAAGGAGGGAAAGTTTTGTAAAAGCGATGTTTTGTGTAGAGCATTTAAATTGCGGGGTTGATGGTATCTGTGTACCATGCATGCGAAAAAGCAATATAATTCATGACGTTTTCCCAGACATAAACGAAAGCCGAAATATAAAAAACTGTATTGAGATATGCGTTGATGAATTAGAACATAAATGGATCCATTGTAAGGTAAATGGTTTAGACCCAATGCGAGAAATCATAAGGGAATTTTACTGATCGGTCTTTGGTGCGGAACCGTTGCGTGACATTTTTCTCAGAAAGACCGGAAGCCAATATTTATATTTCTCAGCCCCTAGTCAAAGCGGGGGTTTCCCTGTTTAAAGGGGGGTTGTAAGACAGAAAACACAACAAGAGTGTAAAATGAATTAATTTTATTCAAGTAGATTATAAATTTTATGCAACTACAACATGACGTCACAACACAGCTGTGTCGGTCCACAACAATGGAAACAAGATAGAAGCTGGTGATTTGCATAAGTCCCACGCCGTGGGACACACACCAAATAAAAATTCGAACTTGAAGAATTCGGTTACGGCGTAACCCATTTCTATTGTTAGTCTAATTAATGCTTAAAATTCGGTTACGGCGTAACCCATCTTTGTTGTTATTCTAATTAATGCTAAAAAATCGGTTACGGCGTAACCCATTTCTATTGTTTTGAATCAACAGTTTTTCAGTCAGCGTAGTTCAGCGTCTTCGAATAGCGATTTAACCTCTTCACTCCCGTTTGAAGCATTCACGAACACATCTCACAGCTTTCTAAGATCAGTTCGAAAGGATAAAACCGCGTCTTGTTCATTTTTTTTTTTTTGTTCTAACCAAACGACAAGAACTGTCTATTCACTAGAAGATGAAGCAACTGAATAGATTTTAAGTGTGTTGTACTAATAAAGCAACGGGCTTTCACGCTTCACCAAGCATGTCAATCAAAACACGTGAAACTTGTCTCTAGAACGTTCTGTCACGTGCCAATAACACGAGGCAAAACACGTGAAACTTGTCTCTAGAACGTTCTGTACACGTGCCAATAACACGAGACAGGAAAAACTACATGCATGGTTACACGTCGGCAAACTTACTACCTAAAAGAAAAATCGTCTTTTAAAATTAAACTTACTAATACACGTTTTATATTAACTGGGGGTGATTTTGGGCGGTCGGGATTAGTTAAATAAACCGCAAAATAGTTTCCCGGATTTAATTTGTATCCATCACCAAGCTCCACATATTGATATTGTAAACCATCAGCATTACGCGTGCTTTTAAATGGAGTGTTAGTTGTTAAAGTGCCAGGTAATCTTAAAGCAAAACCTATTCTTTCATAAGTTCGAGAGGCTCCCTTTAGTTCTATAATTAAAGCCGCGACACCCTCAATTATGCAAGGAAATGGCGCCATTACACGAATGTTATTACCGAATTTAACAAAAGTTCTATCACCACCAACATTTTCATCGAATTTCCATTCTCCAGTTATTACTATTCTAGGTTGCAAATTTTTTACGGCATAACCACTTAGATCTAAATCTTTTTGTAATTTGATAGTATCGTTTTCTATTTTGTACCCTCGATCATAATTTTTCAACGAAAAGCCGTTCATATCCAAATCGGTTTGTAGAGTAAAATCGCCATCATCGATAACAAAAGCCTGATCGTAAACAGTTCCGTCTACATCTGTTTGATAACCCTTTACCCCATAAATAATCAAAGCAGCCTTTTCAAGTGGCGAAGAGCCATCATAACCTGAATTTGAAATATCGAGATAGATAGTGTCATCATTGTCTTTGTATTTGCGCGTGTGAATAATGGTGCGCGAATATTTCGGGTTGTGACTGTTGAAGTGCTTGGTATGGTAATTAAGAGTATCAACCGGGTTAGGGGTTGAAGCACTTATAAACCAATTAGTATCAACTTTCGGGATAAAGAACTCGACACATATAGTGTACTCTCCTTCGGGCAGAGGTTTTTTATTTAGCTTTAAGCGTGAGTTGAAAGAATTGACACTAGTTCTTACAAGATTGAAAGTATAAGCTTTTTTATTTACACTGTGAAGGTTGGAGGTAAAGTCTTCAAACGTAACAGAAGTAACATTGTTTCCAGCTGTCACGCCCGACCCTCGCTCCAAATAGGCTAAGGCATTCTTTTTATGTGAGTGTCCTGCTGAAATAGAATTTGAGCCCACATATTTTTTCATTGAACCAAGATTTACAGCATCTTGATCACCCACAGGATTTGCAAGCTGTTTGATCGCATGGTCTTTCATGAGAATATCTCCAGTAATATTAACGGTTGATACATCCCCACTATCACCCTTTTCCCCTTTTTCACCTTTATCCCCCATAACTCCTTTCGAACCCGCAGGTCCAGTTGCTCCAGTGGGTCCCGCGGGTCCTGTAGCTCCGGTTGGTCCCGTAGGTCCCGTCGCTCCCGCAGGACCAGCAGGTCCGGTCGGTCCTTGTGATCCCGTATCACCCTTTAATCCTTTTTCTCCAGCATCACCTTTATCTCCTTTAGGACCTTGTGGGCCAGTATTGCCCTTGTCACCTTTTTCACCTTTAGGGCCACGCGCTCCAGTTGCGCCAGTCGGACCAGCAGGGCCGGCAGGGCCGGTTTCCCCTCGGATTGAAGTAGACTCTTCATGTGTTTGAGTTGCACCCGTCGCACCGTTAATAAACCCCATCTCTATATATTTTCGTCAAAATTTTTAAGTGTGGTTTTTTTTGGTTTGTCGTAGTATAAAAAAGAATATTTAGCATCGGTAGCCTTTTCAAGCAGCTCTCTGTCGATTCCCAATTCATCAGCAATACGGTTATTTTCTCTGGGAAGAAAGTTGAAAATGCAAAAGTGGCTACAATTATCTCGGATGTTTTTGGGGACCTTAAAATAGCTTTGAGAAAGATAAATGACGCTGCAATTGCGGTGGCGACCGTTGATAAAATAATCGATAATGTCGTTTTGGTTGCTTTCACAAACCATGTCATCGAAAATTACAATCTTTTGATTGTCAGTGGACAGCGTTTCCAAAGGAATAACATCGTTGGCGCCTTCAATAACATTATACTCAGCCACAGGATTGACTCTTGTGTCGAAATCATCAAGCATATATTGGTACTTGTCTTGATGCAGGTTCTTAGCGCAAAGGTAAATTTTGTCGTAGACCAACAGCCTGTAAATCATATGCATGAGAATATTTGTCTTACCAGAGTTGCTTGGCCCGCAAATAAGCATCCGAAAGGTATCTGCTGGCATACAAGGGTGGCCTTGCTTGTAATTACTTTTTGTAGTCAAAATGGGGTCGTAATTGGGAATTTTCATTTTTTTTCTATTATATATACGGCAAAAATATGTCCATGAAGAAGTGGCGAAAACTTGCCAGCGAAAAGGCTGAAGTTGAGCAGCAGAACGACAAAATCCTCGCGGCAATAAAAAATAACAAAATCAATAAAAAGTTTGGTCAGCTATCAGGTGAGGATTTGTTCAAACCTATCACATCGCGGCTTGACAAACTCCAAGTAGGGGATAGCAATTCAGTTGCTGAGCCAAAAGAAGAGGTCCCAGACTATGGTATGGATGAGTTTGATTTAAACAACCCCTTCGACGGAGATTTTAATCCGGATGCGGAAACACCACCTCCAACACCAACACCATCACCAACACCAACACCATCACCATCACCAACACCAACAACATCACCACCATCATCGCCTACATCAACACCGTTACCACCTTTAGCTGAAGAGGAAGAAATGGAATTAATGGAAAGCCCAGAGGAAAAACCAAGTAAATGGGGGCCACCACAAGAGCTGGTTATCAAGGGATCAGAGTCAGTTGACCTGCAGACACTGAGCAGCATGTTAACAAAAAATAAAGACAATCCTGACTATGTTGTAAAAAGCAAAAAATCAAAATTTTACGGCTACACATTGGCAGACATAAAAAAGGCAAGAGATGAAATTCTTGACAGGAGAAAAAAAGGGATTAAAGTCCCCCAAGGGTATTTCGAATCGATGGAACCCTCAGACGAAGAAATGGAAGGAAGCGGAAGTGTTGATCCAAACGCTTTGGTTGAAAGGCTACACTTAAGCCTGGCGTCTATACAGGCGGGCAACACTTCACTGAAGCTGAAAAAACAGGTCCAGCAGATGTTGGGGTTGCTGGTAAAGCTAAAGGAAATAACACAAAAAGAAGCCCACAAAATTTTGAGTAATATTATATAAGCAACATGTCAATCCATTTTCATTTCAACCTGTTGCTCGACTCGCAGCTGGCTAAACAAAACAACGCCAACAGCAAGTCACATGACTTTACAATTAACTTTGACCCGCCAATCGCTTTAGAACCCTTCAAAAAGTACAAGGCGGCGTTAAATGAGCTGGTATCTATGTCTTATTCGTGGTACAACATCGCGAAACGGTACAACAACAACGAGTTCAAATGGCGGAAAAAAACAGAGAGCTGGAAAACCGTGACAATTCCGGATGGAATGTATGATTACAAAGGTCTCAACACCACCATTCAGGCACTAATCGGAAGAGTGGATCCCAAGGATGAAAAATCCAAGTTTATTTTCCAGCTGTATTTTCACACCACAACGTATCGGACGGTCATTTTGTTGGAGGACGGCTACGAGCTTGACCTAAGTGGAGGTGAATTCGCCGCGCTGCTGGGTTTTGACAAGAAAACAATAGACGGAGCGAACAATAGGAGCGACCGCGTACCAAATATAACAAGAGGTGTCGACTGGATCTACATCCATTGTGACCTCATTACAAGGGCTGTGGACAACATCGGGGGTGACGTTATGTTCTCTTTTTCAACCGCTGAACTCACCGTCAGCTACCCCTTTTCAAAAGAGCCCCGCCGCCTCCTGTGGCACCCGGTGAACAAAAATAGAATCAATAGCATAAATATCAAAATCACGGACGGACGCAACAACATTATAGATCTGAATGACCAAGACGTGGCTTTAAGTATCATCATCGAAGAAGAAAAAGAAAAATAATTTACACATAAGTATAATAATGAATCATCCGAGCGAGTGGGCGAGATATTACGACGCGCCAAACGGAACATATAGATACAGACACAAAGGTACGGGGGTTGTAAGAGACACCCTGATGAATATAGGAAAGCGGTTCAAAAAGAAGGTCACCCGTCAGACGTTGGAGAAGGCTGTAAATGAAGCCTCGAAGCAAATGCTGAAAAAAGCCGCAGAAAAAGCAGAAGAAAAAGCGGCTGACAAGATACAAGCGGTTTTGCGAAATAGCACACCCCAGAAAACCCCAAGCGTAAAACCAAAGGTTAAAAAGACTCCAAGTGTAAAACCAAAGGGTAAAAAGACTCCAAGTGTAAAACCTAAGGGTAAACAGAAACTTAGTACCGAGTCGAAACAAAAACTGAAGAAGATGCTAAACCCTGGGGTAGCAACTCAGTTAAGCGGGGATTCACGGAAAAAGTTGCAACAGATTTTAAACGCGGGTCGGGCTGCAAGGATGAAAGTAAACCAATTGATAGCAGAAAATTAAAATAATTTTTTAAAAAGATATATAGGACGCAAGATGTTCAGAAGCCACAGGCATTTGGAAAAAACAGAGTATGTTCGTATCATGTTAGACAAACCGATCACTATCCCGGGAAACAATCAGCACCAGGTAAAAACAAACTATAAATTCACACTCACCGACCGAGACAACTGGTTTGACTGGTATAACGCCTACTTCCGGGCTGATTTCACTTTCGAGGCAACCGCGGATGGCGCGCAAGTTGCAGCAGACGCCCGGTCAGCGCCCATTAACGGCTCATTTTCACTGATAAACAAACTTGTGGTAAAATCATCGGGCAAAAACATTTACAACGTAGACAACATTCACAAGCTCATATTCATAAAGAACCTGCTGGACTTTTCTGATGACTTTGCGAGGAGCGCGGCAAAAAATCAGTTTTGGTATTTGGATACAACGAATAGCGATGTAACGGCCGTCGCTGCCACTAACCTTGGAATCAGACAAAGGGGCAAGCTTGCCCACAGAGGCCTCACGGTTGAAACCCTCATACCGCTTAACAGGTACTCATTCTTCGAAGAGCTGAGTGACAAGCTTCTTCCCCCCATGCAGATGGAGTTCGAAATTGAGCTACAATCGGATGCAGAGCTGATTTGGCAAAACGATGGCACCGATCGCAGAATAGTGGTGAGAAACTTCGAGCTGTGGGTTCCAATGCTGCGTTTCACCAGCGAAGGACAGAAGCTCGCAAACGAAAACTTTTTGAAACCTCAGAAATGGACGTACCTGAATGAAATGATGCAGCCCAGCAGCAGCCGGCGTGACGCTTTCGGTTCGTGGCAGATAAATCCCGGCATAAAAGACGCAAAACATGTTTTCATTTTCATACAACAGTCAAGGAAGAAGGACGCCTTGACTCAAAACCCCTACTTCTTTGACACCTTTAACATTGACGGAGACAATTCAGCCAAGCTAGCGACCTGCCGGCTACAGTACGGCTCTTCACAGTACTATCCGGAGCTGGACTACGACGAAAACTTCAAACTGCGCATTCTTAATGACTTAATGAACTACCGGTACCGCAAAAACGACTACAACACCGGGGTTCAGCTTCAGCCCAACAACTTCAAGGATTTATACCCAATACTCTATTTCGACTTACGCGAAAACAAGGATAACATGACCAACGACCCGAAGCAGATGGTTTTCCACTACAGGCTCAACGAGGCGGCCAACGCTCAAGACTACACCATTTATGCAGGAATTTTGTACGAGTCCGAATTTGTTCTCAAGCAGGTGGGTAATGAGCTGGTGATGGTTTAAAAGTGAAATAATTTTGTATGAAATATAAGAGATGCCGAGTGCCTGAGTTGCTGATCCCCCAAAGTGAAATAATTTTTGTATGAAATATAAGAAATGACGACTTACTATCCGCACAAGATTTCGCTTTCAGACGGGCAGAAGGTAAGCCTCGCGCGGGCCTTTGGGCGAGGAGAAGCTGTTACGCTCAGATTTAAAAACGAGGCTATAACCGGCGGCAGCGACACTTTGCACTTGACCACCAGGCAGATCAAAAAAATAGAGCGCGCTATCAAAAACAAAACGGGCGTGGACATAGACATGAGCAAGACACAAATCAGACATGTGCGCACGCGTAGCGGCACTTTGCCCTTAACCCCCAGACAGATCGAAAAAATAGAGCGCGCTATCAAAAACAAAACGGGCATGGACATAGACATGAGCAAGAGACGAATCAGACATGTGCCCAAGCTGGCGAATGGTGCAGGCATGCGGGTTAAACCCCCAACAGGAGGAAAGGGAATGCGCATCAACCCTCCACCATATATGCGCCCGCCACCATTTATTGGTTCTTGGGGTGACCAAAAAAAAGCCCGCCTTCGTTGATGTCCCCTTAACTGATTATGACTTGCAGCGATGGTGCCAATACTTGAAAATCCCCATCAAAGGTATATTTGCGAGAGACGAGATCCACGTGAAAAACCACTCCCCTTGTATAATCAACATGGATGATCTTGGAGGGCCAGGCACCCATTGGGTATGCTGCTGGGGCGGGCGCGAATACTTTGACTCTTTCGGTTTACCTCCGCCCGCGGAATGGGAAATTGAGTTGATTCTCGAGGGTAGCAAAACCTTTCTACGAAATGACAACCAGCTTCAGTGGGAATCCAGTGTGCGCTGCGGCTACTACTGTTTGCTTTTCCTGAATGAGAGTAGCAAAGGACGGTCGTTTCGAGATATTTTGAGCATGTTTTCTGAAAATACGCGCGCCAACGAGGCTGTGGTGAAGGATTATTTTACACATAATGTATAGGATGGATGTTTACTGTGTGAAAGAAAAGCGCTTCACACCCAATGTGGTGGGAAGTGAAAAAATTACAACCGCAAAAAACGGCAGAAGACTGCTTAAAGTAAAATGTGCTAGCTGCGGCATTACCAAGACAAGGTTTCTCTCTGCTCAAGAAGGAGGTAATATTTTGGATCTGATATTTAAGTGGACCAGAAGTGGTTTACCCAAAAAGAAGAGAGAAGAACTTGCTCGCGCTGAAAAAAGAATGTTTGGAGGTGGAGTTTTTGATACAGTTGGAAATACAGCAGCTGAAGCTTTCTTTGAGTACGGAGTTCCTTATTTAGCAAAGCAAGGTGTGAAACAAGGTAGATACTTTGCAAGCGAGTTTCTGAGACAACCAGAGTATCAGAAGAAGTTAGCCAATAAAGCCAAACCAATCGCGAGAAAAGCTGTTAATTACACAATTGATGCTTTGTCTGGGGATTTGTTAACTAAAGCCTCAAACAGATTAAGACCAAAAGATATGATACCGGGAAATAAGTTGAAAGGCGGGTGTCACACAGCGGCCTGAGAATTTTCTTTAATTATATAAGATGGAGGTATACTGCGTGAAGGAAAAGCGTTTCACACCCAACGTACCGGGAAGCGAAAAAAACACTACCACAAAAAATGGTAGAAGGCTGCTTAAAGTAAAATGCGCAAGTTGTGGCATTACCAAGACACGATTCGTTTCTAATAAAACACAAAGTGGTGGTGATTATGATATGAGAATTTATGCAGGTAATCGAGTAGATGACCCAACAAACCCTCTTTACCAACGCGGTGGGCGGGGTTTTGATTTGCATAAAGCTATTGGCAAGCTACCTAAGCCAAAAAAGGGGTGGACACTTCCGGGCCACAACTATACAGGGCCGTACAATCCTCTTGAAAAACAGCTTTCTTACGACCCCAAGACGGGAAAGATCTTGAAGATTTATCAGCAACCCACAGGCGCCACGGACGCAGTTGCAATGCAGCATGACGTTGATTATGCCGTCTGTGCAGGCAAGAAAAATGAGAAAGGCTGCAAACATGATGCAGACAAAAAAATGGTGAAGGCGCTTGACGCTATTCCCAAAAACAAACGGCAATGGGGTCACGCCGCGGCGCGCAACGCAATCAGCTCGAAGCAAAAAGTAGGATTGGGTGTCGGTGAAACGATCAATAAAAAGATCGGCGAAAAAATTCCGGGCTTTCAACCGGCTCAAGATGTGGCTGCTGCAATCATGGCTGTCACAGGTGGTGATAAGGATTTGTTTAAAAAGTATTGGAGTGGTGACATCGCAAAAGGTGCCTTTAACACGAAAACCGGTCTGTTCAGCAAAAAGTTTTGGACACACCCTAAAAATACAACTGGGCCATGTAATCGGGTTGTATATAAAAATGGAAAATGGCATAACCAATATTGCGACTAAAATATTTTTAACACATATATAAGAAATGGATTCTGCAACAAAATTTAGGCGGGCTGAAATAGAATTGATAAAGAAAAATCTTGAAAAACAGTTGGTGCACTACTACCAAACCTCAGCCAAATTCAAACGGTGGCACACACGTTGCCAAACGGTATGTGCGTTAACAGGCGGAGTCGCTACCATTCTTACAGGCTCTGGGCTGGCCGCTTCGCTTTCTGCGGTTGGCGTTGTTGTTGGCGCCCCTTTAATCGCAACGGCCACCCTGTTTTCATTGGTGTCAACCTCCTCCATCGTCACCGTCAAATTTTTCCTGCGTAAAGCGAAAAAACACGAAAAAATACAAACTTTGGCTGAAGCTACGCTGAGCACGATCAACTCTCTCATATCGTCCGCTCTTGAAGATGGTAAAATCTCAGACAGTGAGTACCAAGATATTATCAAAAAGTACAACAGCTTTACTACTGCAAAGACAAAACTGCGTTTTTCAAACCACACTGACGGCGGGGTAAAGGTTAACAGAACATCAAAGACAACTTCTGTTTAATGGTGGGGTGTTTGCCTCCAACCACCATTCGTTGAAACTTTTTTCGGCTTTATTTCTGGTTTGTACCATCTTCGGCAATCTTTTCGTGAGCTTTCCCAGTATTGCCTTTTTCGCCGGCCAATCTCTTGTTGAGACCTTTTGAAAATAGTTGTATAAAAAACAAACGTAGTTACACGACCCGGGGTAGCAACTCAGTTGCTGATTCCGCTTGAATTGGTGAATGACATTACCCAAAAAGGTCAGCCCCATATTGTCACCGACCTGATCTACAGAAATGCCGACTTTTTTTAGTACCGCAAGTAAATACCATAATTTGAGGTGGTGTCTCATCTCTTCATGGGGCTCATCCGGCAGTGGGGGTTCCCATGAGTAAAAGTCAAGATCTTTTTCGGGTTTGATTTCTTTTATTAACGCTTCCTGCTCTTCCAACAAAATTTTTTTCAGTTGTTCCCTGCGGGGATCAGGTCCGCGAAGTTTTATAGCCATGTATATATGACCGCGCATAATTATTTAAAATGGATAGAAAATTAGAGCGGCATTATTACAGCCCGCAGGGTTACTGGAAAGGTATCTCTGCCATTAAAAAATTAGCGGTCGCTGCGAAGGTTCCTGAAGTTGTTGCCAAAGAATGGTTGTTCAAACAAGCGCTCTGGCAGATTTACCTCCCCGCACCGCGCTACATTCCTCGCCTAAAATTCGATGTCCCTACCCCCAACAAAGTGCATCAGGCAGATCTTCTTTTTCTGCCACACGACAAAGTGGGTCGTAGCACTTACAAATACGCGCTTACTGTTGTTGATGTTGCCAGCAGATTCAAAGAAGCTCAGCCTTTAACTTCTAAAAACTCTGATGAGGTTGCTAAAGCTTTTAAGACAATTTATACACGTGGACCTTTGAAATGGCCTGAACTGTTGCAGGTTGATCCTGGGCGTGAATTTATGGGCGCTGTTACAAAAGAAATGGAAAATCACAAAACTTCTATCAGACGTGGTCACCCTGAAATTCATAGAGACCAAGCTATCGTTGAACGTTTCAATCGTACCTTGGCTGAGCGTTTGTTCGGGTATCAGTACGCCGTTGAAATGCGTTCGCCTGAGGGTCTGCGGTCTACTGAGTGGGTAAAAAGGCTTCCCAAAGTTGTTTCTGCTCTGAACAACCAAGTCACTCGATTAATTGGTGTGAAACCTGCTGCCGCAATCAAGAAAAAAAATGTTTATGCAGAACCATCAACTAAATATTTGAGACCTGTTGGTTTGAACGAAAAAAAGCTCCCATCCAACGCTATGCTTCGGTATTTGTACGAACCTGGTGAGCTTGAAGGCGGGACGAAAAGAGCCACCGATCCAATCTGGTCTTTGAAAGTTTACAACCTTGAACGTTCTTTTACCAAACCGAATCAGCCCGTTCTCTACTATTTGCGCGACGGCCCTAAGCGTGGTTTTGTACGTGAAGAACTGCTTGTTGTACCTCCAAACACACAATTACCCCCAACTAATGTAAACTAGATATGGTATTCAATTGGTTCCGTGTGTATTCCATCCGGCAGCACCCATCTTTTGTCATAATATGCGCTCAACCCCAGCTTCTCCTGCTCGTATGTTACCATGTTCCCGTCCCGCATCCGGAATCCGCGGTTTGTTGCCATGTCTTTGTTTCCATCTAGCGCTGCCTTGAAACGGTGCCAGTTGATCTCGTTTTGCCTCTTTGACATCCCCTTTGAGCTCAGTTTCTTCTTTTTTGCTTCCCCATCTTCTGTATAATAACATTTGGAGCACAGCGCGATCATCCGCTCCCCTTCGAATTCTTTTTTGAACAGTCCCGGCGTTCTTCCGCTCCATTTGTCCCATGCCAGCCAGTTCTTTTTTTCTTTCTCGAATTCTTCTCTCATATCTGGTTTCACAATGTCTTCCAGACTCTTTCCTGAGATTGCGAGGTAGTTGCTGTCTGTATCCATCTGGATCAGCTCGAAATCTTTCCTGTCAAGATACCTATCCAAGAAGTCGTAGTAAAATTCAAGCATCCTCAACTTGGCTAGCTGATACACCGCTATTCCTACCTGAAATGGGCGTCTGATTGTTATCCGTGCTTTTCTACTTTCTAACTCATACGCTTCTCCAATCTCATCCAAGTCTGAAAAGTATGCGCTTCTCAATGCTCTGTCCACCACCTTTTCATCTTTGGTGTAAATTACGTTTGTTTGCCGCTCTAACGCTTCTATCAGCTTCCCATATCCACTGTTTCCCAGAAGTTTGAATATATCAGCCAATAGTGCTTTGCTTTTGTCCACATCCCCTGTACGGCGGTTTTCTGTGACTTCTTTCACGAACCATTCGAATATTACTTTCGGCTCGTAGTCGATCGTCCGGTAGACTCTAGTTATCTTTGCCCCGTGGTTTATGTACCATTGCAGCAGCGGCTCATATAAAAGTATACTCTGTGCTGACAGCGTTCCCATTAGTTTCTTGTTTTTCTCCACTAGTTTTCTTCCTGTTGCTCTCAAGTATTCTTTCATATGCTTTGGGACAGCTTTGGTTGGTACCATTTTGTTGTGAAAGAACGGACACATTTCTTCAAACTTTTGGTGCAAGTGGTTTGGGATTTCTATGTCCACTTCTGCGTACCCGAACCAGCTTTTTTCTTTTAATCTGTGCGTTAATATTGGGGCAGCATCTACTTGGTACTCGTCCGTGTAGTGCACAACCCTTTCTTTTCCGCATGGCATTTCTCTCAGCATTGTTGAGAGGTACAGCGCGTTCGCGTCATATCCGAGGATGTTTTGACAAAGTTTCGCGTCCGTGTGTTGATGCGATCTTATCCGCGTTTTACCTGCTTCATGATATCTTGTAAAGACCAAACTTGGCCCTCCGACTACCGCCCCTTTTAACATCTCATATGCTTCTTTTCTTGGGGCATATAGTTCCGCTTTGCGTTCTATTGCACCTTTTAGCAAGTAATGCAAACTCACCCCCGGTATGCTGACTGCGTCTTTCATTATGTCTATCCCCTTCTCTATGTAAAAGTTTTTCATTTTTTGGAGCGCTTCAAGCCCGGGTGCCACATCCAGATTATTGTAATATTTCAGCCAGTCTTTAAAGGTTTTCATCCCTTTTTCTTTGAACAGTCTCTGACATTCCTCCCATTCTTTCCGTGTTAGAACGTACTCATTCTTAAGCTTCGAATACCAGTGCAGGTAATCTGGCAATCCTGGGTAATCCAGCTTTTCTGCGCTGTTAAACCACTCGTATGGGAGCCAGGATTTTGTTGCCTTGCAGTCGTACGCTTCCACCCATTTCGCGTAGCTGATTCCTGGGCCCAAGTAGTTGATTATGTCCAGAAAACGCAATCTGTCCGTGAGTAAGAACATGATTTTACTCCCATTCTTTGCCACTCTCACTTTGTTGGTTGTACCTGCGAGCTGTTCCGCGAAGTAATTCTTTATCAGGTTCAAATCATAACTTCCTGAGTTGAAACCGAGTGTTGGCACCTGGTCGCACCATTCTTCTATTTTTTTCCTTTGATCTTTTGGTATCAGCTCGATGTCTGCCGGCATGAATTCTGCGCGCACTTTTGCTCTGATGTTTTTCTCTCGTCTTTTCAGTTCTTCCATGAACTTTTGAACCAACACTTTGGGGTTTTTTTCACAGATGTGGGTTGGCTCTCTTTCCAATGTATCGCCCACGCTTACTGAGATTGGTATGTGTTTGTTCTCAATCGTGAGATTTCCTGTTGGTTCCTTTCGATGGTTTTTGTCTCCGTACGCCTCAAAGTCATACAGAATAGCGTGTGGATAGCTTTTTGTTCGAGGTTTTGATGGTTCTTCACCATATTTGTCTGCACCTCCTGGAACGAGCCACTGACATGACCAACACTCGATTACTTTGTATCCGGCCTTTCTTAGGTGGGCTGTTCTCTTCTTTGTTGCTTGGTACAGATCTTCTGCCGTCTTTGTCCCGTGTGATAATATTTGCCCTCGATTTGGGTAACATCTCGGACATCCGTGCCAGCTACAGCCGTGATACTGCAGCACCAGCTTTCTTTCGTGGTTGTACCCGTCTACTGGACTTTTCTCTATCCACCTTTCACCACCGTGACCTGATTCAGCGTGGTGAATGGTGATTTTCCAGTGTTTTGCCACGTACTCCAACCATTGGATTGATTCTTTTGAGGCCTTTTGCTTCGGATAAAACGCTTTCTGATATGCTGTTTGTGGCGCTTCGACCTTCTCTCCGGGGCAGTGTGTTACTGTTTTACCTTGGGCGCATCTTTCCACGTGACGTTGGAGGTTGCAAGCCTTTGTGAATCTTGCGTGACAGTGGATGCATTCATAAGTTTTCGCTAACTTTGTTATGTCTTTTATCAAGAATGCGTGCTCATTAAAAACACCGATTGTCATAATATTTTTTAACTGCGGCGCTGGGTTTCTTGTGAGATGCCATACCACCTCGATTGGCGCTTCCATGTCAAATTCATCTTCTATGCACTCTGGCATATAAACTCTTATCCCAAGCCAATCTGAGAAAGGTTTGCCCTTGTTCAGGTGCATTTCTACCTTTTCTAGTTCATCCAATGAGGTTTTCCCAACCCAACTATTTGGCATCTTTTCAAGTTTGTAGAAACTCTTGGCCAGATCTCGGGCTGCTTCTGTACTTCGATCTGGTCTGGCTCCTTTGTGCACAGTGATACAGCGCCATAAACACAGGTTATCCCTATAGGTGTCCAGCGCCACCATTGCTTGTTTTCTCCCCGTGTTTGCTTGTTTACGCAGCCAGTCTGGTAAGGGTCCTGTTCCCATCAATGGCTGGCGGTCTAGCACAACCTTTACATCAACATTGAAATGCGACTCAAAGATCCACTTTGTATCTGGTCTTTCAGTGTTATCCGGGTCCAACCGTTTCTCCTCCCTACTTCTTATCCAATTCTCCGCGTCTGCGTAAGTTTTCATCCAGGGTGAGCCTTTGTTTTGGTAGTAAATAAGCCTAGTCCCATCTTCAATGTTTTCTAAAATATACGAATAGGCGTGCCTCATGTAAAACGATGTTCCCACGTTCTCCCTTATCTTTTCGATGAACCTGGGTGTGAGGTCTTTGTTTAGACCCACTACAAAACGCCACCTCTTGTAACGTCTCCCGCTCTCCTCTTCCACACCCTCATATTCCGTGTCATGGTACAGATCCAGAACCTCATTCTGATAATCTGTCACGGTTTTCACCTTGTTCGGCGGGATGGGGTCGAATATTTTCAAAATGGTTTCTTTTCTGTTTCTTTTTCTGTTTCTGGGTGGTGGTTTCGGTATTGGTTTTAATGGTTTTAATGGGGCTTTTATTTTTTTCTTTGTGGCTTCTGGGATTGGTTCATCCAGCAAAGTGTTTATTACCCTTTGAATTGTAGGTGTGTCTTCTGCAATTAATTTTGATAAATATCGCAAATCTTCGGGATCAAGATTTGCAAGCTCTTCTTCCAAAGATTCGAGGTCAATTTCGTCCATCGTATATAAGGTAGAAAAAAATATTTTTAATTTTTATTATTTAGAACGTTTGTACTTCACTGTTGTGTTTCTCTAAATAGACGTTCCGTGGCTCGTTTGTTTATTCGGTTTTGTTCTTTTCTTCCAAGTAGTAATATCGGAGTCTGTCTAAAACTACCGAGCAGCTCCCACATAATTTACCTCTTTCCGTGACTAGTGGGTGCGAAGGGGTTTAGCCCCTGAGTACTAGTCACGGAAAGAGGTAAAATTATGTGGGTGCGCCCGAGGTGGTTTTAGTCAGACTCCGATATTACTACTAAAGGTAAGCTGGCTGTCAATCGTGACCCCTAATAGTTTATGCGAGCTCACTTGTTCAAGTTCAGTAGAATTTACGTGTAACTGCAGAGTGGACTGTTCCAGTTTCTTGCCTAACCGTTTACCAGTAACAAGCATGGATTTTGTTTTGGATTCGTTTAGTATCATTTTGTTGTCTGCTGACCAGATCATAATTTCATCAATATCCGTCTGAAGGCCGTTTGAGATGTCGTTGGGTGCCGCCATATAATGGGTGGAGTAGCTAATAGTTGTGTCGTCGGCATAAATATCAACCACGGAGTGCTGCAAAGCTGCAGGTAGATCATTAATAAATACAAGGAATAAGATTGGACCTAAGATGCTGCCCTGTGGTACACCCAGTGTTAAGGCCCTCTGGGTAGAATAATATCCGTCTATGTTCACAAACTGGCGTCTACCACTCAAATAGTCACGGAACATGGGTAGGCTCCTTTCGCCTACACCAAGAGCCTTTAATTTTGACAGAAGCAGTTTATGGTCAATCAGATCAAATGCCTTTTTGTAGTCGATAAAAACAAGTCCAGTGACTTTATCATTGTCGAGGTTGAACAATAACTGGTCTACCAATCGGATAAGCGCAGTTTCAGTGGAGTGAGATTTTCTAAACCCCGACTGAAGGGGGTGGAAAAAGTCATTCTCTCTCAGGAAGTTACACAAGTGTTCACATATGTGTTTCTCCAGCACTTTCGAGAGAATGGGGAGCACAGAAATCGGTCTATAGTTGTTCTTGTCGTTTCTGCTGCCGTTACCTTTAAAAACAGGGGTAACTTTTGCGATCTTCCAGGTAGTAGGAAACGTCTGTGTAGACAGGCCGTGGTTCAGCAACTTCGTCAGCGATGGTGCGATTGCTGGAGCAGCAATTCTGAGTATTTTGGCGCTGATACCGTCGTCTCCGGTGGCCTTATGGGTTGGAATTGATAACAGTAACTCTACAACCCTCTTCTGTGTTATATTCGGGAGGTCAAATGCACTGATGTCCTGTCTGGCAGAGGTCACCGTTGAGGGGACAGTTAGCGAGCTAAGCCCAAGTGCGGCAACCAAGTTTTTCGGTTGATCAACAAAAAACGAGTTAAGTATCTCAGCAATGGTTTGCTTATCCGTGATATTTGTCTCGTTTTCTACAATTTCCTTTATTCCACTCTCAGCTCCTTTGTCGTCATTCGATAGACACTTGATTAGATTCCAAAGTTTCCTAGAGTTGTTCTTGTTTTCGGTGACTTTATCCTTGAAGTAAGATTGTTTTGTACTCCTGATAAGTTGAGTCACTGTGTTTTTCGCTCGCTTAAACGCATTCCAATCTCTTTCCGTTTGGCTTTTTCTAGCTTTGTTGAGAAGCTTGTCCCGAGCCTTTATCCCTTTCAGGATTTCAGTGTTGAACCATTTTGGCTGAATTTTGCGCTTTACTCTCTTTTGTTTCAGAGGGAGGTGTTCGTCAATAATGTCGTTAAATACGTTATACCAGGCGTCGACCACATCATTAGTATCCTCGAACACAAAGGCACAGTCCCAGGGGGCCTCATGCAGCGATGAAACAAATTGCTCTTTGTTAAGACCTTTTATGTCCCGATAAGTTATCGTCCTGTGCTGATCTTTATTGTTCTTTGGGCATTTAATGAGTTTCCTTGTAACAATAACTGGGAGGTGATCAGATATCCCAGAGGACATAACCCTCACACTGTGAAGCCGCTCCAGATGACTACTCCAAATGTGGTCAAGGCAGGTTTTTGACACGGGCCTGGTAATTTTATGCACAAGTTGAGACAAATTCAAATTACGCATTGTTTTTAAAAGCGAGTGTTTCTGGACTTTCTTTGCACATAAGAAATCAATATTAAAGTCGCCTAAAATAACGATTTCTCGATTCAGTAGATGTGCGTTTTCGATGTTCTTTCCAAGTCTCTTATCGTCTGCCGCTTTATATGAAGGAGGTCGATAGATGCCGGCAATGAGTAGGGGGCGCTTCGACTTGAAAGGGCAGGTTTCAAGCCATAAACACTCTAGATCGGTTGCTTCGAGGTCTTCGCGCCGTTTAACCTGCAGCGAACTGTTTACAAAGGCAAGAATCCCGCCTCCAGATCTCCCGATTCTATCTTTACGATGTAGATGGAATCCTGGGGTAGAATAAAATGAGTCAGGCACTTTCGCTGAGCAGAAAGTTTCGGTTAAGATCAGAATATCAGGCTTATCTTCTCCGTTGTTTGGATTTGTCAACTTGACCCTGATCTCCTCCAGCTTGCAATCAGTAAGATGTTGAATATTCCAATGGCAAACTTTCAAGCCAACACCGCGGCTAGCCGCGCCAGGTCCCGGGTTTTGAGCAATATCTCCACATAGAATAAGAACATTCACGAACAGAAGGTCTCTGGTAAAGCGTAGAATAGCACTTGCCTTTAGATAATAGGCCATTTTACAGTTGTCTGCTCTGTAGCCTAGCCTTTGAGTGGTAGCGAGGCTGGAGGTGACCTTGCATTGATACAAACCTCTCTGCTTTTCTCATGTAAATGCGAACCATTAACATCAGAACAACTTGATTTGCAAAACAAAAGCAGCGAGGTCTGTATCAAAACAAGGTCACCTCTAGCCTCGCTACCATTCAAAGGCCTGGTATCTGAGCAGACAACTGTAAAATGGTCTATTACCAACCGTAATAATGGCGGACCGCTTCGTCGATTGATTTCGCGTAGGAACGACGCTTGATAGCTCCCTTCCACAAGATAATTCGGCTACTTGCCCATGAACACCAACATTAAAGTCAGAGTTACCAACCTTGTGAACTTTTTTACAGAGAAGGCTAAGCAAAAATACAATCTGGACGATTTTTAACGGAACGCGTGAAAGTCGCGCCATCGTTGTTTTAGAATGCCCAAAGAATGCCCTGCTTGGAAAAGCCCACTCGAAATGGTGGTATGAAACCGACCTAGTGGAATTCGATCCTAAGGGTGTTTTTTCGTTTCGCCCCGATGGGGAAAGTCGAAAAAACGCGTTTTGAACGCAATTGGACGACGTTCGTCAACCCGGCTTTTTGCCCTGCTTGGAAAAGCCCACTCAAAATGGTGGTATGAAACCGACCTAGTGGAATCGATCCCAAGGGTGTTACGTCATAAAATTCTCAAATCAAAATTCAATAGGCCTGCTAAACTTTCGATGTCACTAGGTTTAAGATGAACTAAAAACATATCTCTTTGCAAATTTCCAGCTTGGTTGTGCGCTTCGTTTTTAAAACAAAGCATTTTGAATATTCGAGTTCTCCGCCGTATGTGATATCAAGCTGAGTGCCGTGACAAAGTTATTTTGATTCAAAAAAGGCCTTTCTTTTCCATTTTTGCAGATTGAACATTCCCAATGTACTAAGTGCTGTTTATGTAAAATTATAATAGATCATGAGCCAAAAGAAGTCGCTATTAATAGCAAAATTAAGTTCCAGATGGTTTCTCTGACATCCCGGCGACCATATTTGTGCCCATCAGAAGGACACAAATATGGCGTCTCCATACTGAGCTTTGTAAATTTGCGTGAAAAGTTTCGGGAAATAACTCGCAAACGGTGCAGCTCAGACCTGAGACTTGGGCAAATTGTTTTTCTATTTATGTTCTATAATATCTGAAACTCATAGCTTCTATCGTTAATGGTTTCGATTTTATTTTTTTATTGCGTGACAGTGAAAACCACCAATAAAAAAGGTTAGGGGATTCGCCCCCTCTCCCCATTCCCCTCTTTTTTCAATCGTATTCTCGAATCGCGGTCACTTCGCTCCATGGTCAGATCGCTCCCAGTTAGATCGCTCCCAACAAGGTCACACTTTTCTCACGCTTAAAGAACGAGAAATATTCTAGGTCGTTTGTTTGGAGCGAACTCGGTCGTACTTTACTTACGCTTCTTTTGAACGTGTATCAGTCACTTTAGTTTGCGATCGAGCGATATCACTTTTCGATAATCTGACCATGGAGCTAAGTGACCGGATCCCGTATTTCTAGCTCGCTGCGTCTCTTATATGTATCGTAAATGTAATGTATTTTAATTTTCTAGAACGGATATTAATACAATGTGAGAAGCATAAGTTAAAGTTGCTTGTTATAAAAACGCTTGGCTTAAGTGATGAATTTATTTCAGGGGCGGACCCAGGATTCTACTCTTGAGGGGTTGCACAGCCAGAATTTTTCTTCGGAGGGGTGAACATAGTTTTTTGCAGAATACCAGTTTTTTTAGGAAGCTGCCTCAGGTCATCTCAGGGGGTACTGTAGTGCATGCACCCTGCATCCCCTCCCATTAGATCCCTCCTGTATTTAACAATAGTAAAATAATCTTAACTGTTTTACACTACCATTTTTCCATTTGAGGAGGCTCACAACAGTTTCCAAACTTTTTGACAATTGAAGGTTTTTTGACATGACAACTTTGTAAAACGATATATCATGCATGACGATCATTTCTCGATAATAAGAAATGAGAGTCACTCTTCAAAAATGTGCCGTTTTTACAGGTTATAAAATTGCTCAGGAAATCAAAATAGGAGCTGGAAATTGTTGGAAACTGTTGTCAGTCTCGTTAATATTACGACATTTTAAACCTAGCAACAGTTGATATTAATTAAATCACAATGGTGACAATACATTTTTTACTTTTATAAGAAACATCATATACCACAAGGCGCGAAGTGCTGGAAATCATGCTTTATACAAGGTGGGCACAGACCTTGCGGGGGCGGAGGTGGTGGCAAACTTTAAAACTCCCACCACGAGAGTTTATGTGGGCCCTCCTGACAACATCCAAGCGCAGGAAGAAGTCCAGGTTCATTTCGTTTCAGACGGGGATGTGTCAGCTGGGGGTAATGGACCCCCAGTACATGTAGCTGTGACACAAGGAACACCATCAGCTGCGACGCACCCATTCACAGGCAAGTTTTATTTGTGTATACTTTTTGACACAGAAAACATAATCCTTCATTATCCTATAATAATAAAACGACATTGCCAATTCACTCATGAAAGGCATGTACTGAAATAGGTTCTCTTCTATAGGGAAATTTGGACCGCAATTCCATGAGGTCCGTTTTCCAGGTATGTTTTATTCACAAGGCCAGTGAGTTATGAAAACAGTTGTAGAACTGAATTTGTGTTACTCATTACTCATGATCTTAACGGGTTTCAACAAAACACTGACTCCAGTCAGCTGTCCCCCTACTGACCCTTACTAGCCCCCCTAAATGTCCAGCACTATCCCAGTGAGGCTAATTCAAGTTCATAAATAAATATTAGGTTACCTGAAAGTTTCAATATGGTTGATGAGCATTGCAGAAGTCTGACACTTTCTTCTTTCATTGTACAAGTACTTGTACGGGGGGTCAGTTAAGGAGGTCAGTGATGGGTCAGTAGGTGTCACCAGACCAGGGGCCAGTGTTTTGTCAAAACCCTAATCTTGATTATTGCAGCAGGTTCAGTAAGTCTGAAGGTGGCAGGCAATAGTCTTTATTACCCAGGTAGGCTTCTTCTAGAATTAAGTTGAGAAAATATTAAACTAAGAGTGATTAAACTATCAGTTAGAACTCTTATCCACTGATGTAGGGCAAAGCCTCACCCCCCTCAGATATCCAATGATTACCACGGGGTCAGAGTTAATGGATACTTTTTTTGAACTGCAAAATAACAATGTCTCTTAAAGGGACATGGCATGTCGCTATGATTTAGTGGTACTTGAAAATGCAATGAAGGCGATGGCATTAATAGGAAACCACTAATAATGGCCTTGCCCTGCTAGACCGTACTTACTCATTAGAATTATGAAAGGTGGTTTGCTACGTATGGATAGGATAGAAATGGCCTCAACCCTGAAATTGTCGGGCCGACAGTTTCAAGTTAATTGACAGTGTTACTTGGAAGAAAATCACTCAAAACCATTGACTATGTTTATTTAGACATTTGGGATTTATTTTTTGGCCATTTTAAACAAACATTCAGAAGCATTCTTGTGATACTGCCCCTGAAACCGAATAAAAACACCTCTTCATGACTCTATGGGAACTTGCACTAACTGAAAATTAGAATAATTAATTTCTTGAAATCTGCCTTGTTCTCCATGTCTCATTTTCTCTATGACAGGCCTGTTACATGCAGATCGCACCAGATGCCTTGCCACATTAAATAGTGCACATTAATTATATTGCGAAAAAGATTAAACGTAGTATAGGAATTCTATCTAAACTTCGCTATTATCTTTACAGCAAAACTTTACTGGACCTATACTATGCTCTTGTATATCCATTTTTAACATATTGTTTAATAGCTTGGGGTAATACCTATCAAACTTCTTTGCAACCTCTTTTTGTATTACAAAAAAAAGCCATTAGAATCATAACTTTCTCTAGCTTTTCTGATCATACAAGTCCGCTTTTTAAAGATTTAAATGTTATCAAATTATTTGATGAAGTAACTTTTCACATCGCTGTTTTTATGTACAAATTTAAAAACCAACTTCTTCCTTCTAATTTTGATGTCTTTTTCACTTCGGTTAAAGAAACCCACAATTACAACACAAGACTTTCCTCTAGAATGACTTATGCTTTACCCATAACCAGAACAAACTATGGAATCTTTAATATTAGATATCAGGGCGCTAAAATCTGGAATGCTATCAGTGATAACATTAAGCTTCTGTCACTTAAGCAATTTAAGAAAAAGTTCAAATCAAACATTATTGCAAGCTATTAACGGAACTATTTACTTATAAGTCTAATTTTAAATTCCTTCCTTCTGCTAGTTAATCTGTCCATATACTTTATTCTCCACCTTTTTTCACTAAAGTTCTTAAGTAAACTTATATTATGTTTGTGTGTTTGTGTGTTTGTGTATTTGTTAACTAAATCTTTAGTACACCTGACCCCTTTAAAAACTTTTGTTATAAGCACTAAGGATGTCTGCCCAACCTTATTAGCCAATGATGGTTATTTTGGGCAGGCATGCACTTTATTTTATTTTAATTCTTGTCTGTATTGTAATTTAAATTAATTAAGGGTGCAATAAAGTTGTTGTTGTTGTTGTTGTTGTTGCATCAGTCTGCAGTGGGGTGCCCTTCGTTGGAATTTCTTTTAAAGCTGTAAGTTTACTTTAATATTAATTACACTGTTACAATTATTATTGTTCTTACAGCACAAATAGAAATACTTTTAGTTTGAAAGGATTCTGCTTAAGAACTGTAAAAGAAAATTATTGGAACTTAAAGAAAAAATAAATTGCTAAATTCTTTTCATGAAATCAAAAATATACTTGATGCCTATTTAATCATTTCAGCTTTGTCATCATATAAAAACGGCCATCAAATTGGGAGTGGTGGTTATCTTGAATGTAGCAGACAAGTTATCTGCTACAGAGAGGAACCTGCTATGGTATGGAATAATTAAGCAACTATTGTGTTTAATATTTCACTTTAAACTTTCATTGTACAGTTGTACAAAGTAAATATTACCTTTTAAACTATGTACACTTACCTTTTTTAACATGTAGTGACCTTAACACAGCCACCATAACCAGCGAGTGGGACACACAATGCCTGTTCTGGGTTTCAAGCAGCGACTCTGATGAAGCAAAAGAAGGTAGTGAACTTCACCCAAAAAGTATCGAAATTCAGTAACAGCGCAGTATTATATTATTTGGATTTAAGCTTCAAGTAGTAATAAAGTACAATTTACTGTGGTAGTAAATAAATTATTTAATGGAATAACCATGGCATGCAATTATCATTTTGAGAGCAGATCAACAATGTGACTCTTAAGCTAAGGCCATTCACACATATTTTTTTAGTCGACAGATCTTTTTTTCCAAAAACAAAACTGTGCCCAGAAATGGAAAAAGTTAGGAGTTCTTGACTTAAATTTGTCTTAGAGAAAAAGCATGTGGAGAACCACCCTCATAAATTACTACAGATAATTCAGATGAGTAAACACAGATGAATTATTCCACTCAATTTTTTTTAAAAATGTGTCTGTTGCAAACCAGTAAATTAATTTTTGTGTTGCCAAACTTAGAATGTTCCCTCTGATGTATTTACTCTGGCATGTGGCAAAAGTAACAAAAAGGTGCATAGCACAGGAAAATCTGACTTTAATTGATAGCTTTTTCATCTCGCGTTGAACATGTGTTAAAGCAATTGACTGATTGAAATTTATTTCTGTGATGGGAGAGTTTCTTCAAAGCATTTGTTTCATTGATGCACAAAGTGACCTGACATTGCAACATAATTAAGTTATGTGACTGAGCATGCTGCGGCTGCTTATAAGGGTTCACATCAGCAATCATTGCAAGCAAAAAAAAGAATAACCTATGTCATGGTCTTGTTCTAGCAATGCAGGCATTAGGTGGTCAAACGCTCGGTTTCCCGCAATTGCTGTTATGTGCTCCATCAACGAGTGGGTCAAGCATTCCCATTCCTGTGGAGAGGTTCTCAGGTAACTGACTTCCAGTTTTTAAGACTGCATGATTCTGCCCAAAGTTCGATCAAGCAATAAGTGTTAAAATTAATTATTGAAAATATTTTACAGTTCATAGTTCACTTCTCTCCAAGTGCTCCCCTCCTGCAATTAAGTTTTCAAGCATTCTTGATAAAGCTAATGTCAAACCTTGTGCGCATGCTGGAAGCCATTGTCATATTGTTTGGTGCTGATGTGAAACATCAGTTTTTAATTGAATTATGGATGACTTCAAATTCAATTTTCTCGTTGGGGTTTCAACAAGCTCTTATATTGGTATTAAAAAATGTTACTATGCTATAAGTTCTTTTTGGTAACTTTATTTCGCATAATGCAAGAGTTAAGTGGGTGAACGAATGTTGGTCAGTTGATCCTTGGGTCATAGACTCTTCACAGTCTGTAATTCCGCTGACTAATACCTTACTTAACTTGACGAAGATGAAATTGAATGTCAAAACAAATGCTTAACTTAGTGAAACAATGATGAGTTAATATGAGCTATGTCAAAAGCATTGGCTGCGAGCATTTTCTCATCTGAAGGGTCTCAAAACATTACCTAGAGATCAGCATTTAGTGTCCTTGAAGTGAACTCTATGAACTATGTAATGACTGCATCCTGGTTTGGATTTCACAGGTAACTTTGACTTTGAAGCAGTTGTAGAGGCAGCTAACAGGGCATTACCTACCCTACAAATAGCACATGAGAATCGGTAATAAAACTAATATATGTTTTTTAATTAATAATTAAGATGCCAGAAACCAAAGTATTTAAATAATGTGAAATTATTCACAGTTATTAGTTATTTAAACGATTGAAAGAAAAGTACCTTTAGGAAAAAGGAAACATTATTACCACAACTATCTTCTGTAACTTAAAATATGTTTTAAAAAACTTGCTGCAACATTCAATGATATTAAGCTGCTCATCCAGCTTTCTATCTAATGCTAAATGGACAGTTTACAACCTCTGACAGCATTATTTATTACCAATGATCTGAGCAAAAGATGACTTAAAATTTCAAGTTTATAGTTATCTAGACTTAAAACCAGATTAATTAACATTAACATTATAAACATTTGATTAAGCTAATTAAGTGACATTCACAGGAGAAAATATGTTGAAGATCAAGCCTTGCGTGCCAAGCAGGACACAGAGTTTAGGAAGACCAGTGAGTCGGATGTATTAAAGGAACAAGTAAGTTTACAAATTTATGAATTGATTATTGGCAATAGCCCCCTCTTTGGCACATGAATACAAACAAGTTTTGAAGAGCCTTGGATTGACTTTATTACCAGACAGTAATGTGCAAACATGTAGATGTGAATGTCTGGGTACTGGGCTGGAAATTACTGTAAACATGCCAATTAAATTATTTAAAGTTGTTGAGTCACAATACACACAACCACCAATTTTTTTTCTTTGAAACACTGAGGTTTAAACTATTCTCAAGAGTTCAAGTACAAAGAAAGGTTTAGACTGCCAGTTTTTTGACAGGAAAGTGGTTTAAATTTGGGTTTCAGCTGATATCCCAATTTTGCTTTCGTCTTTTTTGCAAAGGTTTTCCTATGAATAACCATGTAATGTGTAAAAAATTGTCTCCTTCAGCAAAAGAGAAAAAGGCAGAGCATAGGAAATTTACCTGCTAGCAGCACTAGAAACTGTACTACAGAGAATGACCCCAAGGTAAATGTAAGTAATAAGTTTGTTACTTAAACAAGAAATTCAATCTTCAGCTGGTTACTCACATAATATTTATTTTCATGACTTGGTTATTCACCAGTGTAATAAAATATTTTAATTGGAAATTGAAAATGATTTTCACCTATACATCTCTTTGTTTGGAGAAGTTGCCTACCGAGGGAATAATTTTTACCTTAATTTGAACTGACTTTTTTTTCAACCAGTAGGATACAGGGCGTGACAAAAGTGCTGTCCGATAGCCCGAGGCGAGTGGAATGATTCTCCGGGCTTAAGCGTCTTTAGATCACAGGTTGCCCAACGGGCAAGCCGGACGGCAAGCATTTTTTTTTATGGCAAATTCAGAAATAAGTGTGGAGCAAACAGTTTGTGAGGGAAAGTGAAACAGTACAAATTTTTGTCTAAGTTGAAATGAGCAATGCAATGCAGCAATGACAATGGCTTTACAGAACATGGAAGTATATTTTTATCAGCTGAATTATGGCCTTTCAGTTTTGGAATTCTCGTTTATGTTCAAATTTTGATACAAAGTCTGTTGTTACTGCAACAAGCATTTGTTAAATCAAGTGTTTCTATACAAGTACTGTAGAATTAGTTGATCCATGCTCCACATTATTAATTAGCATGTAGTTTGTGATGAAAATAAATTTTATTGTCTTTATTCAATAAATTTCGGGCTACCACCTCAGAGCTTTTGGCTAGTACAATGGAATAACAGCTTGCCCGAAGGGCAAGCTGATTTCTTGATTTTCATCTCACCCTGAGGATAGTAGTATGCAACAATGAAAAAAACCCGAAACAACTGTTTGGACGCTCTGTAATTGAGTGCACATTTACTGGAGGGTGTCCAGCACGTTAGGGACTATCGAATAACTAAAAATTTTTTGTTACTCACTAAGGAAAATGCAGTTAAGCCATTAAGGCCCCATGCAGCCTCTGCAGTCACTGGAGCTGGGACTGTTAAACCTCCTGAGAGGGCTGATGCCTTGAAGGTAACAGAAATAGCTTTGTTCTCTTGTAGAAAATGAAGGGCATTGACATTAAACGCCACACTCATGTAGCTAGCAGACTATATTTGGTGTAATTTTATTCTTCCCAGCTCCTGCAGGTATGGTTTAATACTGCTTTTTTGTGCTTTTGGAAAAATTGAATTACGGCAAAATGAGAGTAATAGATAAAGTAGCATAGAGTCAATCTGGGATATATCAATAAAGTACTGTCTGCAAAATCCAAGAATGCCCATCCACAGACATACCCCAAGCATTTGACCCGAAAACATACATTATGGGGAATTTTATACCAGGTAGCATCAGTCAAGTTGGAAAATTGACCAACAAAGAAATATTGGTAAGCTGATTAAATTATTTTGCTATTAACAAAAGTGTTCGAACAACCTTTTTCAAGTGTAACAATTTTTACAAATATATCCACTGGCATGTGAATTTGTTGTCAAAATATTTTTTATTTTGCACTTATAAACTGAACCTTGCACTGCAAAGTAAGTTCTTTTTGGCCTGAAAAAAAAATCAAAGTGACAACGGGCTTTGAATCTATGACCTTCGCGATACTGGTGTGTTGCTCTACTGGTGTGTTGCTCTCTACCGAGAGCGTAAACCAACCTAGACACATTGGGAGCAGGTAAATTGTAGGTTCTAATATCCCACAGATGGAGTCAATGAGGCAATGCATTTTATGAAAGACATATGTACATGAACTGCGGAAAAAATGAAAGAAAAAAGTGTTTGGATGCACTAACTTATGGGTTTCCAGCACATAAGAAGTAAAGAATAAGCAATATTGTTTTGTTCTTAACACAGGAAAATGAAGTTCGTCTGTCAAGGGCTAGTAGGGTTAACACAGCCCCTGCAGGACCAGCTGGGACCATTGAGGTGAAAATTCACACCCCAATTGGTCAAGTGAAAAGAAAGTTCTGCGAAGGTGGATTGTACCAGGTGAATAACAATCTTTTATCAAAAGACAAGTCTTGTAAGAAAACCAGGCTGCATTTAAATGGCAACAACGTTTGAGAATGAGACAGAATATTTGAGCTACAAGTTTCCTTTCAAGTTTTTCAAGTTTTTTTCACTTCTACTTTTCTTTCTTTTCTGTGGATGAATGAAGTTCTTATTTGGAATAATGTAAAAAAAAATAATGTATAAAATTTTTTAAATGTTACGGCTGTTTGCTTTTACAAGTTTTCACAGCAAGGCTGCCTTCACATTAATAAAAAGATAAGAAAACCAGTCAGCTTAAAAAAAACTATGACTATAACTATGATCTTAAAATAAGATTTATATCCTTATTGTAGCTACACCTTTTAATTGTTTGATATTTTGTGGTCGGTAATTGTAAAAATTACAGGAAGTGTATGACTGGATAGGGTCAAAGGCAGACCAACCATTATATTTTGCCCTCCTTCACCAAGCCACAAGGGAGATGGTCTTGGGAAGGAACTGTATCGAGCCTGGTGAGGTACTGATACTTGTCGAGAGGGTAAGAATTTAACAACCATTTTAAGTTAGATGTTGGTCCCATTTTAAAAACAATTGTTTTTTTTTTCGATTTTAAAGTGACATAACAATGACAATAAATTAATGATTTTTGTTCATTGGCAATGTTTTAATCAGTTGATGGAGCAGAGCACTGGTATTGCAGCGGTCATGAGTTAGAGTCCCTTAATTACTTAAGCCTTGAAGTTTAAAAGTTATCCAGGGTATCCCATAAAACAAAAGGAAAATAAATATTAGTTTAAATAAGATATTTTAGTGTACAATAGTAATGTAAGTAACGTGTTGTGACTAAAAAAAAATTACAGTGCTACAACTCTAGATCTAACAAATTTAGGGCCACACAAGAAAATTCTTTGCAAATTGACAAATAGCATTCAAATTGTCACAAATGTATTGATTATGTAGTGTGTAGCTTGCTTGGATTGCTTGAATCGCTTAAAAATTTATTGTTAACAATACAGTGTTTCATTTGTCAATTTGCAAAGAATCTGCTAATGGGTTGCATTGGTTGGAGTTCAGTTACACTACAAACATGTACTTATACATGGCCGTCCTTGTGGTTTAAGATATTGAAACTTTTTTTTGTTTTGTTTTCATTTTACAGGATGAAAAAGAAATGGATACTCTAACCTCACGCAAGGAAGTAAGTATTGTACATGGTGTACAAAGTACTTACAGGTGGAGGCTAATAATTAAGTAAACGTAACTATCTGAACATAGCTTCCTTACTCTTTTACTCACCTGAAGCTGACAAGAAAACCACCCACTACACGACCAGTGTGTGACATTTGTAGCACCAAACTGCAGTGTATGCTTAGCATTCAGGGTTAGGGTTACTAGTGCAAGAGTATGTTTATAGGCAGTTATGGTTTTATAGGATCTTTGGTATTGTAGGCAGTCAGTTGTAATTAGTGTAGCCTGCAGCTGCTGGTCTTCAAGTGTTAGGCACTGTGTCAAACAGACTTGAAAACATATACTAACATGACATGCACTTACGGACAATTTATCATTATTAACAAATTTAAATCTGAAAAAAATAATATTGTAATTAGGAACGATCTTATAGAAATATAAAAGTCATTTAATATATTTTAATAACCCTAGACAACAAACTGATGTTCGTATTCACTAAAATCTTAAGACACTGAAATATAATGTAAGGAAGTCAAGACATGGTGAACAGTTTTTGGGCAGAGATGGTTAAAAGAGCATGGTGGAGGTAGGGGGTATTTGGCTTTACATGGCAAATATACTCTGATGAATAAGGGAAAGGGACTTTATTATGGGTGGGTAGTAACACAGGTTTGGGGGATGGATGGGTCAGGGCACTATTCAGGTTTGGAGGATGGATGGATGGGTAGTACTATCACAGGGTTGGGGGATGGATGGGTCAGGGCACTATTTCAGGTTTGGAGGATGGATGGATGGGTAGTACTATCACAGGGTTGGGGGATGGATGGGTCAGGGCACTATCACAGTTTTGGGGGATGGATTGCAGGGTGGGCACTGGAGGTATTTTGTTTGGTTATCAGGCTACCTTGAGTTAAGTTGAGTTAAGACGTTGATGGATGGATAGATGCAGTGTTTGGGTAAAAAAAGGATGCCTAGGTTTTGTTGGTTGAGGAGAGTAACACAGGTGGGTTGGGTAACAGAAGGAAAAGCCTTGACCTTGCTTAGCATGGGTTGATGTAAACAACATTTTAATGTAGTTCAAAGATTGTTCATCTGCCTTCATTGCCAACAGCTAGTGTAATTTAACCATAAAATTAATAAATTACGATAAAAATAGGAGCAAATCTTTAATTCCCAAAGTTATCAAATTACCAGGGTCTCACCTGAAACTTGCAATATGTAGATCATTGGCTGAGGAAGGTGTTCAGACACCTGGAGCTTTCAATGTCTACTGTTGTAGTGGAAGGTGCATTCCTCTGCGTCAACCTAGGATAAGGTCTCACCTGGAACTTGCAATATATAGATCATTGGCTGAGGAAGGTGTTCTGACACCTGGACCTTTCAATGTCTACTGTTGTAGTGGAAGGTGCATTCCTCTGCGTCAACCTAGGATAAGGTCTCACCTGGAACTTGCAATATATAGATCATTGGCTGCGGAAGGTGTTCAGACACCTGGAGCTTTCAATGTCTACTGTTGTAGTGGAAGGTGCATTCCTCTGCGCCAAACTAGGGTAGGTCTCACCTGGAACTTGCAATATATAGATCATTGGCTGCGGAAGGTGTTCAGACACCTGGAGCTTTCAATGTCTACTGTTGTAGTGGAAGGTGCATTCCTCTGCGCCAAACTAGGGTAAGGTCTCACCTGGAACTTGCAATATATAGATCATTGGCTGAGGAAGGTGTTCTGACACCTGGAGCTTTCAATGTCTACTGTTGTAGTGGAAGGTGCATTCCTCTGCGTCAAACTAGGGCAAGGTCTCACCTGGAACTTGCAATATGGAGATCATTGGTTGTGGAAGGTGTTCTGAGACCTGGAGCTTTCAATGTCTACTGTTGTAGTGGAAGGTGTGCCACTTTGCATTGTTACAAGTCGAGTAATCTGTTGATTTTCAAATTCATTTTGTTTATCTGGGAATTGCAGTGTACTCCTATTATTTATTTTTTGTTTATTTGTTAGTTTCTTGTTTATTCAAGTATGTTATAATTAGTAATTAACTCTTAAAATGTGACTTCATATTTTATCCTTCATATTTAAGTCAAATTAGCTCTAATTTTAAAAAAATATTACTCTTTACTATATGAATAAACAATATTAAATTGATCAATTGAATTGAATAAAAAATAACTTTTTCAAGACATTGACATATTTGGTACTAATTTGCCTTTAATAGCCAATGATACTTCCACGTTTTTGTTTTTACCTTTCAGACATATAAAGACAGTACAATCCCTCTTCAACAAGATGAAGCTGACCACACCTCTGTCATTGAGCTATCAGGTACTTGTTTGTCGTCCATGTCTTGCTCTCCATTAATGGCATTCTCCTGACAGGAGTTTAACGTTTTATATATTAAAGTTTGAATATTAGTTGGGAGTTGCAGCAGCCTTATGGCTAGTGCACTGGACTTAAGACAAACCAATCCACATTCAACCCCTGCCAAAGGCTGTGTTGTGTCCTTGGACAAGACAGTTTCAATCCCTCTGTTGAATAAATAGGTACCTGGGTAGTAAACCCCATGAATGACTAGCTTCCCTGGGATTAAAAATGAATGCAAAGAAAAACTCCACATAATTATTATATATTATCAGCTCGTGGAAGAGCAAATTAAAACTTTCATTATTAATTATTCAGGTACTATTTATTGTTTCCCTGCAGATGACGAGAAAAGTGAAGGTGATGAGAGAAGAGGAAATAAGAGGTGTCAAGAAAAAGAAAAAAGCAATTTGGGAAGAGAAAAGGGGAAAAAGAGAAAGAGAAAGGACTCAAAAACACCAAAGAAAAAGCAAAAGAAGGAGAAAGGTGACAATAAAAGAGAGAAGGACAAAAAGCTAAAGAGAAAGAAAAGAGTGGAGGAAGACAAAGAAGTACAGGAAACCAAAATTAGTGAAGAAATAAAAGAACATGCCAGTGAGCTGACCAGAAGGCAAAAGAGAAGGAGAAGAGAAAAAGAAAGAAAGAAATTGAACAAGTTGAACAACAGTTAATTTTATAGTAGTTGTATGGACTGCCAGGTCGGATTAATTGGCTTGCATAAAATTCATTTAAATACAACTTACTTTAAAATCGGATAAGCAAATTCTAAATTTCAAAATGAGAAAAAATTAAATAAAAATTCAACCAAAATTATTTATGCCTTTTGCCCGGCATTATTAATTAATGATTAGAAATTCAATCGATAAATTGATGAAAAAAACTGATTGTTATTGATTGGTATCGGCCAATAGATGACCAATCATTTATAAGTCACATAAATAACTTCTCAATCAGCAATTGGCATTGGTTGGCAATATCTCTACTCTTGACTACGAGTCATCAGGCAGCCATGGCCAGTTTTCACTGCTTTACACATATCACACTTAATTTGCAACTCAATGTCATTTCAGTTTTGAAGCAAGAAACTAAGAAAACCTCTGTGGCGAGTGAGTCACTTCAACATTGTAATTTCTTTCTGTCCAAATGACCTGATTGATGTATGTTCATGTTTGTGAATTCACAGTTCGTCCTCTAGTAATGTGACAGCTGTGATGGATGATAGGTGCTACCAAAATTGTATAATCCGGCATGGTAATCTTCTTCTTCTATTCTGTAAAGAACACAGAATAATAATCAATTCCAATCAATACCAATTGGTCATCTATTAATTGATATTGATTGCATGGCAATGTTTCCCATGTCTCAGTGCCGAGATGGCGTACAAGTTTACTAACTTAAGCCAAAATGTATGCTTTAAACTTTTCAAAGCCAGGAGTCCTGGATATAAAAAAGGAATACCTATATGATTGTAAGAGAAACTTGTCGTGCTCATGAAATTAAAAGGTAATGAAATGGTAAACTCCTGAAATAAGGAAATTTTGAAGGAAATTGTTAGAAATTTGACAAAGCATGCATGAATTTGTTTCCTAATTTCAGTCTTCACCAGTTGATAACCCAAACTTATTCTGATTTCATGCTGGTTGAGTTCCTTTTTTTTTAATTGCAATGAATATTATTAAATTTGAATCACAATGCAATTCATGTGACACATGTAGTATCAGACGACAACACCGGATACAGCAATATTTAGATTAAGATTTATTCCATCGAGACCAATTGAATTCAAATGCATAGTATTTCAAAAACATTCAGGAGTGAGTACTATTGATCTCAAGAAGGGGGAACCTTCTGACCACATGTCCAAAAGAGTTGCTGGAGGATTTTTTTTTTAGAATGGCAGGTGATTTTATTGGAGCATTATGTAATGCTAAATGGTGAATTTCATTCGGCCTCAAACATTTTATTTTCACATTTGTGAACTAGTGCCATTCTCAAGCAACTGAAAAAAACAGGAAGGTTGGCAAGGAAATTAATTCAAGAATCGCTATCTCTATGTTGTCTGTTTTCTCGCTGGGCATGTTTCTTTGCAACAAACAGATGTTTCAGAAGGATCCCCCACTTAACTTAACTTATTTTTTATTACTAGGTAATTATATAATAATCAGGTGTTGGAATTAAAGAAAATTAATGTTACTGTTATCACACAGCGTTTAGTTTGTTTGGGGTGAGTACACAGAAGTGACCAACAACACACCAGGTATAAAGCCCCTGAATAAAATGGTGTTCAATTAACACATACCTTTAAAATAAAAGATTTTTCATAACTCCAACTATAAGCTCAAGCTTGCAAAACAACTCCGAGGACCATAACTTGCAGCAAGCAAGTTACCAGTAACGAGGGTGGCCAAACTGAACAAGTACATTCTACTAACGACAACCGACAGACTAGCTCCCAGGTCCCGAGAAGGTGCTCGCCTATGGGTGTTGGAGGGAGGTCGAGGCCGGGAGGGGGATTAGGGGGAGGGGTGGTGGGGGTAGTAGCGCACTTAAATGTATCCCTGTGGGAATTTCTCGCAAAAAATTACAGTGCAGTGGTGGCCAGAAGGACAAAGAGACGTCCGACCGGGCTTTGGATTAGCCAAGCACCAAAACGAGAGAGGAACATACCCAGCCAAGCAGAGCCTAGTCCCTAGGCGTTCTCCTCCTCTCTCGGGCGAGCGTGAGGTACACTTATGGGCATTCGGTTTCGCCCCAAAGAAAGAAGCGGGAAGGGAATGTCTGAGCACTCTGCTGAATTGAAACATACCGATTCCGATTGGTTTTACCCGGAAATGTTCACCAATTAATTTACCAATTAAAGGTGCTTCCACGCTTGATCCTCGCTTGATCATAGTTAGTAGAGGAGTCCCCTCTACTAACTATGGCTTGATTAAGCTGGAGACACGAAAAGATATCCGTGTATTGAAATGCTTCTGTAGATTTGCAATGTGTTCGCATGCTTTCTTCCAAGGAAGTGGACGGCTGGTAAAAGAAAAGTTGTTGATACAAATGGTTTGTAATATAGGGACGATGACTAGTGAGAAAACTTTCGGGAATTTTCGTATCGACTTGATCGCAGCTAGAATTTGATAATAATATATTCTTCGCATCGTCATTGACGATCGATTTAAATGCAAATGAGTCGATTTCATGATCATTGACCGGCTGTGCGATGATCTGTGCGATCGGTTTCTCGCAGACGAATTCAGTTTATGGGTGGAGTGTTGGGATTGTGTTCCTAAGCGGTTTCTTTTTAAGCTGTCACTTTTCATAAAAACTCGTTGAATTTATTTGCTAGGAAAAATGGAATTTCATGATATAAAATTATTTACATGCATCATGCTGTGTGTGATAAGAAGCTGATCATTAACAAGTATTTAGTCAATTTAATCAGTCCCAAGGGACCTGACACGAAAATAAAACTCGACAATAAATCATAATCACTGCCCAACAGACATTTATGGTGCTTGCAAGCAGATTTGCTAATAGAAAACATAACTCCAATCGGCACCATTCCTGTTGATATTTCAGCGTTATGTTTGGTAAGAAAGTACTTAGGTTGGATTGAGCTATCGAACACTATACTTTGCATATGCGGGAACTGGGCAAGGAAGCAAACGCAAAATTGATTGGCTGCCGCTAGACGCCATTGTATTCCCGTTACGGACCAGAAAAGAATCGAAACTTGGCAAACTTTGAGAATCGTCTTGCCTTGCCGATGGTGAATGTTAGATAACCCGATAGAATGGCTCGCTTCCCTGTCTTTGGTTTGGCTTCTTGGACCATTTGGATCATCATGTTTCAAGCAAATTCAGGTAGAGTACCTGGTATTGCCTAACCATAATGTTACTCGAATCTGATCGATGGAGAATGGTCATACGCAAAAATCCGCGTCTTGCATGACTGGTAACACTTTATTATTAGGGCATCTCGATCTCTATGTTTTCGTCAAGCCGTCGCGGAGTCGCCGTTTCTTTTGCGTGGCTAAGCACTTACCAAACAATGACCATATATACTAATAATATTGCAGAAGCACAAAACAACCTCAACCAAGAATAATACACTTCAATCATGCAAAACTTTAAAAGCAGTTCGAGTCGATCCCGCTGTTTGGAACCGCGTTGGGGAAAAATAGCTGATTTTGTAGAAACTTCTTATGCAAATCAAAGAATGTCAAAATGAACTGCGTCAGTTGAATACAATCATGATAATTTACAGTATGCATTAGTTGTTTGGTGGCTTGTGTAGGAGGTAGTTGTTTGATATTCGGTAGGTGATGCCGGTGATTTGTCACTTACTCCCGGCCAGGCACCTACTCTGGGTCGCAAAGTCTAGAATTCAATAGCCATTCGCGAACCCCTTATATGGTTAGACCCCCTGAACAGTGTTTACAAAATAATTGAGAACTACAAACCATGTCTCTGGGAAGGAGGTGAGCGCAGTGAAGGTTCAATATCTTGATCAATGATGACGTTTGTTAATAATAATAATAATAATAATAATAATAATAATAATAATAATAATAATAATAATAATAATAATAATAAGAAGAAGAAGAAGAAGAAGAGGAAGAAGAAGAAGAAGAAGAAGAAGAAGAACTCTATTTAAAGGGACAATGTCACGAGCATAACTTCAACAGCCCAAAAATTCAACAGCCCAAAAACGTGTTTATAACATTGAAAACCTATTAACAGTCGTCAAGTTTTCTTAAAATTACTATATCAGTGTACCAGTGTGATATCAACTTGAAAGAGTCAGCCTGACTTTTTCAAGTTCTGTCTTTGTGGTTTGGAAAAATTGATTAAAACTATTTACGGTCACCCTCCTCTTTAAACAATTTCCTTCCCTTTACATTCTCGGAGAATTTCCTGCATGGTAAAAGTAATTGATCGTAATTTTGGTGCCACTTTACTAATTTAGCCAAAAAATGTCCGTGACAGTGTCCCTTTAATATATACGGTAAGCGTTCGGGGTAAGTGCGACTTTTAGCGAAACGCGTGAGGTTTAAAAAACATTGTCGAGGGAGCTGCGTCACGTCACGTCACGGTTTTAAGAACATCGAATATCTGCGGGCAACTATTTCCCTTAGGAGAGTTTCAATGCAAGTCAAAGCATGCGCTCAGTTCTGGTCCCAGGACCGGCTACCTACCGCTGATATGTTAGCCGACAGAAACTAGTCTCCAATCTCCAAGGTCTCTCTTTTTTGTTTCGTTTTGTTTTATTAACAGTTGAAAGTATTGATCCCGAAAGAATGGAAGAGTTTGTGAATGACCTTCAAGGCTTATATTTAATGGCAAAAGAAGCAATAGAAAGCCCTAACGTATCCACAGAACGGCTGACGTGCCTATGGAGAAAGCTTGAAGCTGCAGTTTTGACTAACAAGAGGATTCAGTGGGATTTAATTACAACCAAACCGTGTACTGAAGAAGTACTTTCAGCTCTTCTAAACAACTTTGCAACGCTAGAGAGGATGATAGGAACGTTGATAGATCGATATAGTTGTCTGGTTCCTTTTCTTATCGACGAGTTGCGTTACCGCGCACCGTTGACGGCGACAGGGACAATTGGGAGGCCCTCATACATCATCACGAAAGAACAACTAGAGGTTATGCGCCGTTACGGCATATCTTGGATTGATATAGCGAAATCCCTCGGTAAGCCAGATTAGACATACTTAACAGCTAAACACTAAAACAGCACACTTATTTTATTTTAAAAGAACCTTTTCTATAAGAACGTTGAGGCTGAGATTTACCACAAGGTTGAGAGCATGCTGAGAACATACCCCAGGCTGGACTCAGGCTGAGAGTCAGAGAAGTTCCTTAGTTTGCCCATTTAATAGGATTTAATGTCTTGTTAGAAGAGCAGCATAATAAATGCAAAATTGTGGTCCAACAGCACAAATAACTCAATGCTTGATAGGAAATACCTTTAAGCATCAGCAAAGTTCTTTTATTATGGCATAATACCCTTTGTCCCAGCTTAGACTTAGAACATGCAAATTAAGAACGTTTTCGGCCTCAAATACTAAAAAAAAATAAAAAAGGTTAGCCTACATCCAAAAAGTAGACATCCAAAATAACAAACTGAAGTGTGTAATTGTTGAGGTCTTCTTTCCTTCTGCATAGATTAATAGATGCAATATATCAGTGAATGAGAATAATAGTTAAAGCCGATGACGAAAACTCAATTCACTGCTTTTTAACTCTCGACCTTTATTGCCGATTAATCGCTGTACTATAGGGAACAGAGGGGCTAAGTGACTTGATTTAAGGCAATTTCACGGACGAACATAGTAAAAAGCAGCTTAGTGGGGCAGTGCCACAAGAGGTCTTGTAGGTTTTTGTGAAAAATATGCCAGATTTTGAAGTTGTACTCACTAATCAACAGAATTACCTTTAAAAGACAAAAATGTTTACCCCAAATTGTGTGAAAGTGTACACCGTGCATCATCATTTTATCAAATTGAAGCTTATAGCTCTTAATTATCAGAACTGTAAAGCTATTACCCACAATGAATTGACCCCTTTAACTAATATAAAAAATGAAAGTAGTTGGGTTAGTTTGATTAAAAAGGTGGCATGATATCCACTCTTAGGTGTTTCAATTTCCACAATTTGGAGAAGAGTACATTTCGGCATGGGAAGAAGACGTCACAGGGAAAGGAGATCAGTCGAGGTGGCAGAGTTGCTGGGAATCGTAGCTGAAATAAAAGAGAGAGCTCCGGATTCCGGAATTATTATGATAGAAGGTGAACTCGCAGCGAGATCTCTGTACGCGTCTAGAACAGATATAGCAGATGCTCTTATTCATCTGGATCCAATTGGTGCCAGGATAAGATGGAGTGAAATTACTCCGAGAGTGAATTACAAAGTGCCAGGTAAGATATCGATAAGACAATCATTTTTTTTTAAATATTATCAAAATTATTACAATAGTTAAAATATTTTTTAAAAGTCAAATTATTGTTTGATCGAAATCTAAGTTAGGCACAAAGCTCATGTAACCAAAGTTTTCCTGAAGTGCCTGTCCTTGACGAACATGTTTCGCCTTTACAGTGTAAGATTTGTCTATAAGCATGATGAAACGAAAAGAAGGCCATATAGCAATGGGAGCAGTTAACCCAATCAAACAATAACTGACATTTAATAGAATAAGTGTATACTATTCAAGTCAATGTTTCACGGGAACGGTAAAATCACTCTAATTGTTCTCTGTCAAAGTATAGATTTGATTCGACTTAATTCAACGATTGAGCGTTGTTGCCTTTTTAATCTTTTAGGTCCAAACAGTCTTTGGCATTTGGATGGAAATCATAAACTGATAAGGTAAGCTTTTTATTACTATTAACCAATGAGTTTAAAAGGGTTCCTGTAAACACGTTTTTCCTTCGTCTAGGTGGAGGTTGGTTGTACATGGTGGCATTGATGGCTTTTCCAGGCTAGCAGTGTTTTTACGTTGCTCGGATAACAACAGAGCAGGAACTGTAGCCAATTTGTTCCTTCAAGCTACAGATGAGTACTGCTGGCCATCCAGAGTGAGAACTGACAAGGGGGGAGAAAACACAGAGGTGGCTAGACTCATGTTGGAAAAGCGAGGTGAGGGGCGTGGAAGTATTATACAAGGAAGCTCGGTGCACAACCAACGAATTGAACGATTGTGGAGGGACATGCGTAAAATGGTAACAGAGTACTTTCGCCGTCTCTTTTATTTCCTCGAAAGGAACAATTTACTGGATCCAAATAACGACTATGATTTATTGGCTCTACATCTTGTGTTCATTCCAAGAATTAACCGTAACTTGGATAAGTTCAGGGGAGCTTGGAATAACCACAAGTTGTCCACTGAGGGGCAGAAAACTCCAAACCAGTTGTATATTCTGGGGATGCTGCAACTGTTTGGCTCGGAATATACAGCTGTGAAGGAATTCTTTGAGCATGATGCGATTGTACCAGACGAGTACGGGGTGCAAGAGCCAGACGTCCCAGAAGCAGATATTGAAGAAGGTAATCAGGTTGTGGTGCCAGTAAATAGAGTGCAGCTGACTGATCTTTGCCTGCGTGAGCTTCAGGAAGTAGATCCCCTGGCACAAGATACTAATCACGGGATTTCACTTTACATTAGCGCTAGGGAAATAATATTACGGCACAACAATGCTACGTAAGGTGTTTTCTGGAAATAGGCATGTTAAGCAATGATGACGGCACTGCCAAGGACATCGCCTAAATAAATAACTAGAGGATCTCGCAATTTTCCAGATGCTTTCGGTGCATCTATCGATTCTGGAAGTACCTCAATCTGAATATGTAAAGAGAGCACTCAACCCCAAACAGAAATTGGAACATTTAGAAGTCTTTGTTCACGTTCTCCAAAATACCAAGATTTAGGTAATTAAACGTTGTTGTTCGAAAGAGAACAGTGAGCCAAGAAATGTAACAAGATTCAAAACGCACATTTGTTCCTACTGCTATGCTCATTAAGCCTTTTGTTTGGTGACATTCTCGTTCACTATGCCGCCGTAGTTTGCTTAAGCTCCCTAATATCCTAGATAACACAATAAGAAAACGTAAAAGGGGCAGTGTCACCAACAAGGTTTAGCGCCACTTGCAATGAATTAATGAATGTGTTGGAAATATTAACAACTGATCAAAACAAAATATTAGGAAACATAAATTAGTAACCCATAACAGTATATCATTAACTCATTTGCGATTTACCTGTCATGATTTGACGATGCTAAAAAGCATTGCTATAGTAATAAAAAATAGTAAGATTGACAAAGGTAGAGTTGAAAAATGGCCTAAAACTTGAAACCGTTCAATAGTATTGGAAAAGGAATTTGCTCCTTACTACTGTTGTTCAAAGGTTTACTTCAGTTAAAGTGTTTTCCAGTAACTGCACCCTTACAATTCTAAAACAGTATACACAAAAAAACCGTCATAAGACTTTTCATGATTCCGCCTCTTGAAGGACATTTTAAAAGCAGAGTAAAAAGGAGGTATATGCCAGTAGGCTTCTCGGTTTATAGTACATTACTGAATAGATCAGTGTAGCACGAGTCTCGGCAGCCGTTTGTCTCGAAAGTTAAACTTAGGCAACTAGTTCTTATACCAGTATGTTTATTGTGAAAAAAAGGTGGGAAATACCTACTTTGAGATAGTACTCGTTGCCAATCCAACTCCCGAGGCCAGCGTTCGCCCAGAAAATTAGATGAATGGAATTTCCATTTTCCGATTAATTTCAGTTGTTGAAAGATAAAGATAAATTTCGTTTATTTCTATCGAGCCAAATATCACGCCTAGATACAAGGATGATTTTGTATAACTAGTTAAAATTATTGTTTCGCAACCGTTAACAACCTTGCCAGCTTAATAAGTTTTGAAAAGTTCTAACGTCTCTGGGAATAGAAAACGAAAAAGGGAGACGAATACTGTTACTGGAGTAAACAAATCAAAGTTAAAGTTACTTGTTAAAAAAAATAATAGATGATAGAACCATGACGAATAAGTGAGATATTACAAACTTTTAAAGCTACAGAATTAACTGTAAAATAAAATTGAGGATGATACGATTAAGATTTAAGCAGAAGTAACTAAGGGACAGTACTGACTAAGTGTAATTTTTTTCGATTTTCGTGAATAAAATATTATACAACATCTTACCATAAAAACGTGCCGTTTTCTATGAATAGGTCAGTAATTGAGAATAACGTTTTACCCATGACAAACTTCTTTACAAGCTGAGCCGAAATAAAAAAAAATGCGTGTGAGGCAGATGCATGCCTTGAGTAAGCTTAATATCGTTCAATGTAAAATCAACTATTCCTCTAGAAAAAACAGTTTGACCACCCCCCCCCCCCCACCCCCCTCCGCTAAGCTATTTTTATACAACTAAGGTAGTACGCAGGTGTCAACTTGAAGGACTTTGATATTTCACATATTGCTTCAAAATGGTTACTGTTGTCACACAGCGTTCGTTCTGTTTAGGGTATGAACTTTCATACTGACTCGCCCACTACAAAGTTGACCAAGAACAAGATTTTTGGAATGACTTTGTCTAATGGACAAAAAATACCGGACTATCACTTACTAACTTGAATAAATTACAAATTATGTTAGGTAGTTTTGAAAAAAGTGATGATTTCAAGTTAGTCAATCACCTATTGATCATAGCAAAGCAAACCATCTTTTACTCTAAGCAAAAAAATTTAACACCGAATTTTATGAATGTCGAATTTTATGCTATCAGTGTAGACACAAACGTTTTCAAAGGCGAACGATTCGCAAATGAGTCTATATTAGACATAAGAACGCATTTCAAACCTACTGAAACATTTCAGTACACGCATTTCTCCAATTGCCACCCACCAGGGGTCAATAAAAGAGCTTCATTAAAGGCGAAGCAATCAGACTTCTCCGAGCAAACAACTCAAATACAGAATTTAAAGCTCAAATCTCACAATTCAAAGCACATCTTATGAAAAGAGGATACCCAGAAACTCTGTTTTCGGCATTCCTCTCAGAGATAAAGTATGAAGACAGAAAACTTGCCCTTCAAAAGAAATGCAAAGAAAACACACGAATCCTGCATTTCGTTACACAATACCGTCCAACGGTGCCTAACCTAAAAGACATACTCATGCAAAAGTGGCATTTAGTCCAACAGCAACCACGACTTAACGAAATATTCAAGGATCCCCCGATTGTTTCGCGCAAAAGGGGCAGATCCCTAAAAGATACACTCGTTCGAGACAAACTCTTATATGGCTATTACACGTGGATAAGAGTTGTGTAGGCCTCTCACCCCATTGTTATCACTAAGACTCGTGTAAAACATGTCATTTAAGGAGAAAAAGCTATTGCTGCAAACAAAAATAAGTTGCTGGTGCACCTTGCGAAATGGAACAAAATTATAGGATACGTTTAGGTCACCGTTCTGTTTCTGTCTTTCGAAATTCTGTACTTTTTAAATCTGATATATCTTTATAGCCTTGTTACCCTGGTTACTAGATTCGTGACTCATGTTTTTTTTAGTTCGTTTACTGACTGTTATTTAATTTGTGTTTAAATATAAATATTTTAAAACTAGATTCGTGACTTATGTTACTAGATTTCGTCACTTATCTCCTTTTTAGTGTCGTTTATTGACTGTTATTTCATTTGTGTTTACTTGTATTCATATTTCGTCATTAGTTTGTAAGTTAAGCCCATTTTCTTTGTAAAAATATCACCTTTTTGTATATATAAATTCTTTTTTCTTTTCTACCAATGTAACTATGTCTTGTGTTTAATAAAGTCTTAAAAATACAAAAAAAAAACAACATACAATGGTGGAAAGCTCTTGAATAATATGTTGTGTTTATCATTAATAGCACAATTGTGACAAAGTTAACTGAAGGACGCAGTGATACGTTCAAAATATAATAAATAAATGAATACTGAAGTAAGATAAAAAAAGAAACTTAAAATAGTATCAGATGAGGCATAAACTTGCTAGCATAAATGTACCCTGTAACTCCCTCCCCTCTCCTCCCCTCCCCTCCCCTCTCCTCCCCTCCCCTCCCCTCCCCGCCCCGCTCAGCAGCTGAGAATTTCAGACCTCTGCACTAAATTTCGGTCCAAAGGGTACGAAAACTTGGGCATCGGAAATTCATAGTATTCAGGATCTCGAAAATAGAAGTGATGCCCGACTTAAGATTAGAAAACCAGACCCCGGCATTAAAAAACCAGACCCCGATAATTAAAACCAGAACCCCGATAATTGAAACCCGACCTCGATAATGAATACCCGACCCTGGTACAGTTCAGACCCCGTCAATTCATTACCGGACCCCGTTTATTGAATTTCCGGTATGGGAAATCCAGGATTTAATTTTGAACGGTTTTTTAAGCCATAAAAAACACCCTTAGGATCGAATACCACGAGGTTGGTTTCATACCACCATTTTGAGTGGGCGTTTCCAAGCAGGGCAAAAAGCCGGGTTGACGAACGTCGTCCAATTGCGTTCAAAACGCGCTTTTTCGACTTTCCCCATCGGGGCGAAACGAAAAAACACCCTTAGGATCGAACTCCACGAGGTCGGTTTCATACCACCATTTTGAGTGGGCGCTTCCAAGCAGGGCAAAAAGCCGGGGTGACGAACGTCGTCCAATTGCGTTCAAAACGCGCTTTTTCGACTTTCCCCATCGGGGCGAAACGAAAAAACACCCTTAGGATCGAACTCCACGAGGTCGGTTTCATACCACCATTTTGAGTGGGCGCTTCCAAGCAGGGCAAAAAGCCGGGTTGACGAACGTCGTCCAATTGCGTTCAAAACGCGCTTTTTCGACTTTCCCCATCGGGGCGAAACGAAAAAACACCCTTAGGATCCAACTCCACGAGGTCGGTTTCATACCACCATTTTGAGTGGGCGCTTCCAAGCAGGGCAAAAGGCCGGGTTGACGAACGTCGTCCAATTGCGTTCAAAACGCGTTTTTTCGACTTTCCCCATCGGGGCGAAACGAAACAACACCCTTGGGATCGAATTCTACGAGGTCGGTTTCATACCACCATTTTGAGTGGGCTTTTCCAAGCAGGGCAAAAAGCCGGGTTGACGAACGTCTTCCAATTGCGTTCAAAACGCGCTTTTTCGACTTTCCCAATCGGGGCGAAACGAAAAAACACCCTTAGGATCGAATTCCACGAGGTCGGTTTCATACCACCATTTCGAGTGGGCTTTTCCAAGCAGGGCAAAAAGCCGGGTTGACGAACGTCGTCCAATTGCGTTCAAAACGCGTTTTTTCGACTTTCCCCATCGGGGCGAAACAAAACAACACCCTTGGGTCGAATTCCACGAGGTCGGTTTCATACCACCATTTTGAGTGGGCTTTTCCAAGCAGGGCAAAAAGCCGGGTTGACGAACGTCGTCCAATTGCGTTCAAAACGCGTTTTTTCGACTTTTCCCATCGGGGCGAAACGAAAAAACACCCTTAGGATCGAATACCACGAGGTCGGTTTCATACCACCATTTTGAGTGGGCTTTTCCAAGCAGGGCAAAAAGCCTGTTTGACGAACGTCGTCCAATTGCGTTCAAAACGCGTTTTTTCGACTTTTCCCATCGGGGCGAAGCGAAAAAACAGCATTGGGAACGAATTTTACAATTTCGGTTTCATGCCACCATTTTGGGTGGGCTTTTCCAAGCAGCGGAAGAAGCCGGGTTGACGAAGGTCGTCCAATTGCGTACAAAACGCGTTTTTTCAACTTTCTCCATCGGGGCGAAGCGAAAAAACAGCCTTGGGATCGAATTTTACAATTTCGGTTTCATGCCACCATTTTGGGTGGGCTTTTCCAAGCAGCGGAAAAAGCCGGGTTCACGAAAGTGGTCCAATTGCGTTCAAAACGCATTTTGTTAAGTTTCCCCATCGGGGGGAAACGAAAAAACACCCTTGGGATCGAATTTAAAATTTCGGTTTCATGCCACCATTTTGGGTGGGCTTTTCCAAGCAGCGGAAAAAGCCGGGTTGACGAACGTCGTCCAATTGCGTTCAAAACGCGTTTTTTCAACTTTTCCCATCTTGGCCAGACAAAAAAAACAGCCGTGAGATCAAATTTTACAATTTCGGTTTCATGCCACCATTTTGTGTGGGCTTTTCCAAGCAGCGGAAAAAGGCGGGTTGACGAAGGTCGTCCAATTGCGTTCAAAATGCGTTTTTTCAACTTTCCCGATCGGGGCGAAACGAAAAAACAGCCTTGGGATCGAATTTTACAATTTCAGTTTCATGCCACCATTTTGGGTGGGCTTTTCCAAGCTGCGCAAAACGCTGGGGTAACGAAGGTCGTCGAATTCCGTTCAAAACCCGTTTTTTCAACTTTCCCCATCGGGGCGAAGCGAAAAAATGGCCTTGGGATCGAATTTTACAATTTCGGTTTCATGCCACCATTTTGGGTGGGCTTTTCCAAGCAGCGGAAAAAGCCGGGTTCACGAAAGTGGTCCAATTGCGTTCAAAACGCGTTTTGTTAAATTTCCCCATCGGGGGGAAACGAAAAAACACCCTAGGGATCGAATTCCACGAGGCTTGTTTCATGCCACCATTTTGGGTGGGCTTTTCAAAGCAGCGCAAAACGCTGGGGTAACGAAGGTCGTCGAATTCCGTTAAAAACGCGTTTTTTCGATTTTCCCCATCGGGGCGAAGCGAAAAAACAGCCTTGGGATCGAATTTACCAATTTTGGTTTTATACCACCATTTTGGGTGGGCTATTCCAAGCAGCGCAAAAAGCCGGGTTGACGAAGGTCGTCCAAATGCGTTCAAAACGCGTTTTTTCGACTTTCCCCATCGGAGCGAAACGCAGAAACACCCTTGGAATCGATTTTACCAATTTCGATTTCATACCAGCATTTTGGGTGGGCTTTTGCAAGCAGCGTAAAAAGCCGGGTTGACGAAGGTCTTCCAATTCCGTTCAAAACTCGTTTTTTCGACTTTCCCCATTACGGCGAAACGAAGAATCACCCTTGGAATCGAATTTACCAATTTCGGTTTCATACCACCATTTTTGCCGGGCTTTTGCAAGCACTGCAAAAAGCCGGGTTGACGAAGGTCGTCCAATTGCGTTGAAAACTCATTTTTTCGACTTTCCCCATCGTTGCGAAACGAAAAAACACCCTTGGGATCGAATTCCACGAGGTCGGTTTCATACCACCATTTTTGGTGGGCTTTTGCAAGCAGCGCAAAAAGCGGGGTTGACAAAGTTCGTCCAATTGCGTTGAAAACTCGTTTTTTCGTCTTTCCCCATCGGGGCGAAACGAAAAAACACCCTTGGGATCGAATTCCACGAGGCTTGTTTCATACCACCATTTTGGGTGGGCTTTTCCAAGCAGCGAAAAACGGCGGGTTGACGAAGGTCGTCCAATTGCGTTCAAAACTCGTTTTTCGACTTTCGCCATCACGGCGAAACGAAGAATCACCCTTGGAAAAGAATCTACCAATTTCGGTTTCATACCACCATTTTTGGTGGGCTTTCCCAAGCATCGAAAAAAGCCGGGTTGACGAAGGTCGTCCGATTGCGTTCAAAACTCGTTAATTCGACTTTCCCCATCGGGGGAATCGAAAAAACACCCTTGGGATCGAATTCCACGAGGTCGGTTTCATATTACTATTTTGGTTGGGCTTTTGCAAGCAGTGCAAAAAGCCAGGTTGACGAAGTCCCGCCAATAGTGTTCAAAACACGTTTTTTCGACTTTCCCCATCGTGGCGAATGGAAAAAACACCCTTGGGATCGAATTGCACGAGGTCGGTTTCATACCACCATTTTGGGAGAGCTTTTGGAAGCAGCGAAAAAAGCCGGGTTGACGAAGGTCGTCCAATTGCGTTCAAAACTCGTTTTTTCGACTTTCCCAATCGGGGCGAAACGAAAAAACACCCTTTGGATCGAATTCCACGAGGTCGGTTTCATACGACCATTTTGGGTGGGCTTTTCCAAGCAGCGCAAAAAGCCGGGTTGACGAAGGTCGTCCAATTGCGTTCAAAACTCGTTTTTTCGACTTTCCCCATTGGGGCAAAACGAAAAAACACCCTTGGATCGAATTCAACGAGTTCGTTATCATACCACCATTTTGGGAGGGCTTTACCAAGGAGCGGAAAACGCCGGGTTGACGAAAAACGTCCAATTGCGTTGAAAACTCGTTTTTTCGAGTTTCCCCATATGGGCGAAACGAAAAAACACCCTTTGGATCGAATTCCACGAGGTCGGTTTGACACCACCATTTTGGGTGGGCTTTTCCCAGCAGCGCAAAAAGCCGGGTTGACGAAGGTCGTCCAATTACGTTCAAAACTCGTTTTTTGGACATTTCCCATAGAAGTGAAACGAAAAAACACCCTTGGGATCGAATTCCACGAGGTCGGTTTCATACCACCATTTTGGGTGGGATTTTCCAAGCAGCGCGAAACGCCGGTTTGACGTAGGTCGTCCAATTGCGTTGAAAATTCGTTTTTTAGACTTTCCCCATTGGGGCGAAACGAAGAAACACCCTTTGGATCGAATTACACGAGGTCGGTTTCATACCACCATTTTCGGTGGGCTTTTCCCAGCGGCGCAAAACTCCGGGTTGACGAAGGTCGTCCAATTGCGTTTAAAACTCGTTTTGTCCAGATTCCCCATCGGGGCGAAACGAAACAACACCCTTGGGATCGAATTCCACGAGGTCGGTTTCATACCACCATTTTGGGTGGGCTTTACCAAGCAGCGGAAAACGCCGGGTTGACGAAGGTCGTCCAATTGCCTTCAAAACTCGTTTTTTCGACATTCCCCATCGGGGCGAAACGAAAAAGCACCCTTGGGATCGAATTCCACCAGGTCGGTTTCATACCACCATTTTGGGTGGGCTTTACCAAGCAGCGGAAAACGCCGGGATGACGAAGTCCTTCCAATTGGGTTGAAAACTCGTTTTGTCGAGTTTTCCCATCGGGACGAAACAAAAAAACACCCTTGGGATCGAATTCCACGAGGTCGGTTTCATACCAACATTTTTGCTGGGCCCTTGCGAGCACTGCAAAAAGGCGGGTTGACGAAGGTCGTCCATTTGCCTTGAAAACTCGTTTTTTCGACTTTCCCCGTCGGAGCGAAACGAAAAAACACCCTTGGGATCGAATTCCACGAGGTCGGTTTCATACCACCATTTTGGGTGGGCTTTACGAAGCAGCGGAAAACGCCGGGATGACGAAGTCCTTCCAATTGGGTTGAAAACTCGTTTTTTCGACTTTCACCATCGGAGCGAAACGAAAAAACACACTTGGGATCGAATTCCACGAGGTCGGTTTTATACCACCATTTTGGGTTTGACTTACCAAGCAGCGGAAACGGCCGGGTTGACGAAGGTCTTCCAGTTGGGTTGAAAACTCGTTTTGTCGAGTTCCCCCATCACCCTTGGGATCGAATTCCATGAGGTCGGTTTCATACCACCATTTTTTCTGGGCTTTTGCATGCAGTGCAAAAAGCCGGGTTGCCGAAGGTCGTCCAATTGCGTTGAAAACTCGTTTCGTCGAGTTTCCCCATCGGGGCGAAGCGAAAAAACACCCTTGGGTTCGAATTCCACGAGGTCGGTTTCATACCACTATTTTTGCTGGGCTTTACCAAGCAGCGGAAAACGCTGGGTTGACGAAGGTCGTCCAATTGCGTTCAAAACGCCGGTTTGACCAAGGTCGTCCAATTGGGTTGAAAACTCGTTTTGTCGAGTTTCCCCATCGGGACGGAACAAAAAAACACCCTTGGGATCAAATTCCACGAGGTCGGTTTCATACCACCATTTTTGCTGGGCTTTTGCAAGCAGTGGAAAAAGGCGGGTTGACGAATGTCGTCCAATAGCGTTGAAAACTCGGGGCGAAAGGAAAAAACACCCTTTGGATCGAATTCCACGAGGTCGGCTTCATACCACCATTTTGGATGGGTTTCTCCCTGCAGCGCAAAACGCCGGGTTGACGAAGGTCGTCCAATTGCGTTCAAAACTCGTTTTTTCGACTATCCCCATCGGGGCAAAACGAAAAAACACCCTTGGGATCGAATTCCACGAGGTCGGTTTCATACCACCATTTTGGGGTGAATTTACCAAGTAGCGGAAAACGCTGGGTTGACGAAGGTCGTCCAATTGCGTTCAAAACTCTTTTTTTGAGATTCCCGATCCGGGCGAAAAGAAAAAACACCCTTGGGATCGAATTCCACGAGTTTGGTTTCAAACCACAATTTTGGGTCGGCTTTTGCAAGCAGCGCAAAAAGCCAGCTGTGTAGTGCACACAGTACAGTGTACCGTGTCTAGTGCACAGAGTACAGTGTACCGTGTATAGTGCACAGTGCAGAGAGTACAGTGTACCGTGTATTGTGCACAGAGTACAGTGTACCGTGTATGGTGCACAGTGCACAGAGTACAGTGTACCGTGTATAGTGCACAGAGTACAGTGTACCGCGTATAGTGCACAGAGTACAGTGTACAGTGTATAGTGCACAGAGTAGAGTGTACCGTGTATAGTGCACAGTGCACAGAGTACAGTGTACCGTGCATAGTGCACAGTGCGGAGAGTACAGTGTATTGTGTATATTGAGCAGAGTACAGTGTACCGTGTATAGTGCAAAGAGTACAGTGTACCGTGTATAGTGCACAGAGTACAGTGTACCGTGTATAGTGCACAGTGCACAGAGTACAGTGTACCGTGTATAGAGCACAGTACACAGTGCACAGAGTACAGTGTACCGTGTATAGTGCACGGCTCACAGAGTACAGTGTATATACCGTGTATATACCGTGTATATACCGTGTATATACCGTATATACTACTATACCCTGTATAGTGCACAGTGCACAGAGTACAGTGTACCGTGTATAGTGCACAGTGCACAGTGCACAGAGTACAGTGTACCGTGTATAGTGCACAGAGTACAGTGTACCGTGTATAGTGCACAGAGTAGAGTGTACCGTGTATAGTGCACAGTGCACAGAGTAGAGTGTACCGTGTATAGAGCACAGTGCCATGAGTCCAGTGTACCGTGTATAGTGCACAGTGCACAGAGTACAGTGTACCGTGTATAGTGCACAGAGTACAGTGTACCGTGTATAGTGCACAGAGTAGAGTGTACCGTGTATAGTGCACAGTGCACAGAGTAGAGTGTACCGTGTATAGAGCACAGTGCCATGAGTCCAGTGTACCGTGTATAGTGCACAGTGCACAGAGTACAGTGTACCGTGTATAGTGCACAGTGCACAGAGTACAGTGTACCGTGTAAAGTGCACAGTGCACAGTGCACAGTGCACAGAGTACAGTGTACCGTGTATAGTGCACAGTGCACAGAGTACAGTGCACCGTGTATAGTGCACAGTGCACAGGGTACAGTGTACCGTGTATAGTGCACGGTGCACAGAGTACAGTGTACCGTGTATAGTGCACAGTGCACAGAGTACAGTGTCCCACGTATAGTGCACACGGCACAGAGTACAGTGTACCATGGATAGTGCACAGAGTACAGGGTACTGTGTATAGTGGACAGTGCACAGAGTACAGTGTACCGTGTATAGTGCACAGTGCACAGTGTACCATGTATAGTGAACAGAGTACAGTGTACCATGTATAGTACACAGTGCACAGAGTACAGTGTTCCGTGTATAGTGCACAGAGTACAGTGTACCATTTATAGTGCACAGTGCACAGAGTACAGTGTACCGTGTATAGTGCACAGTGCATAGTGCACAGAGTACAGTGTACCGAGTATAGTGCACAGTGCACAGTGCACAGAGTACAGTGTACCGTGTATAGTGCACAGCGCACAGAGTACAGTGTACCGTGTATAGTGCACAGAGTACTGTGTACCGTGTATGGTGTACAGTGCACAGAGTACAGTGTACCGTGTATAGTGCACAGTGCAGAGAGTACAGTGTACCGTGTATTTTCCACAGAGTAAAGTGTACCGTGTATGGTGCACAGTGCACAGAGTACAGTGTACCGTGTATAGTGCACAGAGTACAGTGTACCGTGTATAGTGCACAGTGTACAGTGTACCGTGTATAGTGCACAGAGTAGAGTGTACCGTGTATAGTGCACAGAGTACTGTGTACCGTGTATGGTGTACAGTGCACAGAGTACAGTGTACCGTGTATAGTGCACAGTGCAGAGAGTACAGTGTACCGTGTATTTTCCACAGAGTAAAGTGTACCGTGTATGGTGCACAGTGCACAGAGTACAGTGTACCGTGTATAGTGCACAGAGTACAGTGTACCGTGTATAGTGCACAGTGTACAGTGTACCGTGTATAGTGCACAGAGTAGAGTGTACCGTGTATAGTGCACAGTGCACAGAGTACAGTGTACCGTGCATAGTGCACAGTGCACTGAGTGCAGTGTACCGTGTATAGTGCACAGTGCACAGAGTACAGTGTACCGTGTATAGTGCACAGTGCACAGAGTACAGTGTACCGTGTATAGTGCACAGTGCACAGTGCACAGGGTACAGTGTACCGTGTATAGTGCACAGTGCACAGTGCACAGAGTACAGTGTACCGTGTATAGTGCACAGCGCACAGAGTACAGTGTACCGTGTATAGTGCACAGAGTACTGTGTACCGTGTATGGTGTACAGTGCACAGAGTACAGTGTACCGTGTATAGTGAACAGGGTACAGTGTGCCGTGTATAGTGCACAGACTACAGTGTACCGTGTATAATTCACAGTGCACACAGTACAGTGTACCGTGTATAGTACACAGTGCACAGGGTACAGTGTACCGTGTATAGTGCACAGTGCACAGAGTACAGTGTACCGTGTTTAGTGCACAGGGCATAGAGTACAGTGTACCGTGTATAGTGCAGAGTACAGTGTACTGTGTATAGTGCACAGTGCACAGAGTACAGTGTACCGTGTATAGTGCACAGTGCACAGCGTACAGTGTACCGTGTATAGTGCACAGCACACAGAGTACAGCGTAGCGTGTATAGTGCACTGTGCACAGAGTACAGTGTACCGTGTATAGTGCACATTGCACAGCGTACAGTGTACCGTGTATAGTGCACAGTGCACAGAGTACAGTGTACCGTGTATAGTGCACAGTGCACAGAGTATAGTGTACCGTGTATAGTGCACAGAGTACAGTGTACCGTGTATAGTGTACAGTGCACAGAGTACAGTGCACAGAGTACAGTGTACCGTGTATAGTGAACATAGTACAGTGTACCGTGTATAGTGCACAGAGTACAGTGTACCGTGTTTAGTGCACAGTGCACAGAGTACAGTGTACCGTGTATAGTGCACAGTGCACAGAGTACAGTGTACCGTGTATACCCGGAGGGGGCACTTCCTATAAATGGGCTAATGGGGATGTGCCGCTGGATGGGGTCGCATTTTCACGACAGGACTGACTATAATGGGGCCGCTTTTTCAATCACTTTTTATAGGGTGACTAGAATGGGGTCACACTTTTCTGGGATTTTGAGGGTAAGAAAATTCTAGCAAGTTGTGATTTATAAACGGAAAGATTCGCCAAAAAGAAAAAGTTACCGTATTCATTGCTGTTGTTTAATATTTGACAAACGGCTCCCATTACGTGACTAAGTTGGGGTCATGAAAATTACGTTTACCCAAAAGTGACTAAGATGGGGTCTATAATTGGCCATAGAATATGACTATAATGGGGTAGGGGTTCTGAGAGGCTAGCGGCACATACCCAACAAAGATTGGCCCAAGTAACCCCCCCGGGCGTGTATAGTGCACAGTGCACAGAGTACAGTGTACCGTGTTTAGTGCACAGGGCATAGAGTACAGTGTACCGTGTAAAGTGCAGAGTACAGTGTACTGTGTATAGTGCACAGTGCACAGAGTACAGTGTACCGTGTATACTGCACAGTGCACAGCGTACAGTGTACCGTGTATAGTGCACAGCACACAGGGTACAGTGTACAGTGTATAGTGCACAGTGCACAGAGTACAGTGTACCGTGTTTAGTGCACAGGGCATAGAGTACAGTGTACCGTGTATAGTGCCAGAGTACAGTCTACCGTGTATAGTGCACAGAGTAGAGTGTACCGTGTATAGTGCACAGTGCACAGAGTACAGTGTACCGTGCATAGTGCACAGTGCAGAGAGTACAGTGTACCGTGTATAGTGCACAGAGTACAGTGTACCGTGTATAGTGCAAAGAGTACAGTGTACCGTGTATAGTGCACAGAGTACAGTGTACCGTGTATAGTGCACAGTGCACAGAGTACAGTGTACCGTGTATAGTGCACAGTGCACAGAGTACAGTGTACCACGTATAGTGCACAGGGCACAGAGTACAGTGTACCGTGGATAGTGCACAGAGTACAGGGTACTGTGTATAGTGGACAGTGCACAGAGTACAGTGTACCGTGTATAGTGCACAGTGCACAGTGTACCGTGTATTAGAAAACAGTGCACAGTGCACAGAGTACAGTGTACCGTGTATAGTGCACAGTGCAAAGAGTACAGTGTACCGTGTATAGTACACAGTGCAAAGAGTACAGTGTACCGTGTATAGTGCACAGAGTACAGTGTACCGTTTATAGTGCACAGTGCACAGAGTACAGAGTACTGTGTATAGTGCACAGAGTACAGTGTACCGTGTATTAGAAAACAGTCCACAGTGCACAGAGTACAGTGTACCGTGTATAGTGCACAGTGCACAGAGTACAGTGTAACGTGTATAGTGCACAGTGCACAGTGCACAGAGTACAGTGTACCGTGTATAGTGCACAGCGCACAGAGTACAGTGTACCGTGTATAGTGCACAGAGTAGAGTGTACCATGTATAGTGCACAGTGCACAGAGTACAGTGTACCGTGCATAGTGCACAGTGCAGAGAGTAGAGTGTACCGTGTATAGTGCACAGAATACAGTGTACCGTGTATAGTGCAAAGAGTACAGTGTACCGTGTATAGTGAACAGAGTACAGTGTGCCGTGTATAGTGCACAGAGTACAGTGTACCGTGTATAGTGCACAGTGCACAGAGTACAGTGTACCGTGTATAGTACACAGTGCACAGGGTACAGTGTACCGTGTATAGTGCACAATGCACAGAGTACAGTGTACCGTGTTTAGTGCACAGGGCATAGAGTACAGTGTACCGTGTATAGTGCACAGAGTACTGTGTACCGTGTATGGTGTACAGTGCACAGAGTACAGTGTACCGTGTATAGTGCACAGTGCACAGAGTACAGTGTACCGTGTATAGTACACAGTGCACAGGGTACAGTGCACCGTGTATAGTGCACAGTGCACAGAGTACAGTGTACCGTGTTTAGTGCACAGGGCATAGAGTACAGTGTACCGTGTATAGTGCACAGAGTACTGTGTACCGTGTATGGTGTACAGTGCACAGAGTACAGTGTACCGTGTATAGTGCACAGTGCAGAGAGTACAGTGTACCGTGTATTGTGCACAGAGTACACTGTACCGTGTATGGTGCACAGTGGAAAGAGTACAGTGTACCGTGTATACACTGTACTCTATGCCCTGTGCACTAAACATGGTACACTGTACTCTGTGCACTGTCCACTATACACGGTACACTGTACTCTGTGCACAATACACGGTACACTGTACTCTCTGCACTGTGCACTATACACGGTACACTGTACTCTCTGCACTGTACACCATACACGGTACACAGTACTCTGTGCACTATACACAGTACACTGTACTCTTTGCACTGTGCACCATACACGGTACACTGTACTCTGTTCACAATACACGGTACACTGTACTCTCTGCACTGTGCACTATACACGGTACACTGTACTCTGTGCACTGTACACCATACACGGTACACAGTACTCTGTGCACTATACACGGTACACTGTACTCTATGCCCTGTGCACTAAACACGGTACACTGTACTCTGTGCACTGTGCACTATACACGGCACACTGTACCCTGTGCACTGTGTACTATACACGGTACACTGTACTCTGTGCACTGTGCACTATACATGGTACACTGTACTCTGTGCACTATACACGGCACACTGTACTCTGTTCACTATACACTCTACACTGTGCTCTGTGCACTGTACACCATACACGGTACACAGTACTCTGTGCACTATACACGGTATACTGTACTCTGTGCACTGTGCACTATACATTGTACACTGTACCCTGTGCACTGTGTACTATACACGGTACACTGTACTCTGTGCACTGTGCACTATACACGGTACACTGTACTCTGTGCACTATACACGGTACACTGTACTCTGTGCACTATACACGGTACACTGTACTCTTTGCACTATGCACGGTACACTGTACTCTGTGCACTATACACGGTACACTGTACTCTCTGCACTGTGCACTATGCACGGTACACTGTACTCTGTGCACTGTGCACTATACACGGTACACTCTACTCTGTACACTAAACACGGTACACTGTACTCTGTGCACTATACACGGTACACTGTACTTTGTGCACTATACACGGTACACTGTACTCTGTGCACTATACACGGTACACTGTACTCTATGCACTGTGCACTATACACGGTACACTGTACCCTGTGCACTGTGTACTATACACGGTACACTGTACTCTGTGCACTGTGCACTATACACGGTACACTGTACTCTGTGCACTATACACGGCACACTGTACTCTGTTCACTATAAACGGTACACTGTACTCTGTGCACTGTACACCATACACGGTACACAGTAATCTGTGCACTATACACTTTACACTGTACTCTATGCCATGTGCACTAAACACGGTACACTGTACTCTGTGCACTGTGCACTATACACCGTACACTGTACCCTGTGCACTGTGTACTATACACGGTACACTGTACTCTGTGCACTGTGCACTATACACGGTACACTGTACTCTGTGCACTATACACGGCACACTGTACTCTGTTCACAATACACGGTACACTGTACTCTGTGCACTGTACACCATACACGGTACACAGTACTCTGTGCACTATACACGGTACACTGTACTCTGTGCGCTGTGCACTATACACGGTACACTGTACTCTGTGCACTGTGCACTGTGCACTATACACGGTACACTGTACTCTGTGCACTGTGCACTATACACGGTACACTGTACTCTTTGCACTGTGCACCATACACGGTACACTGTACTCTGTGCACAATACACGGTACACTGTACTCTCTGCACTGTGCACTATACACGGTCCACTGTACTCTGTGCACTGTACACCATACACGGTACACAGTACTCTGTGCACTGTACACCATATACGGTACACAGTACTCTGTGCACTATACACGGTACACTGTACTCTGTGCGCTGTGCACTATACACGGTACACTGTACTCTGTGCCCTGTGAACTGTGCACTATACACGGTACACTATACTCTGTGCACTGTGCACTATACACGGTACACTGTACTCTGTGCACTGTGCACTGTTTTCTAATACACGGTACACTGTACTCTGTGCACTATACACAGTACACTGTACTCTGTGCACTGTGCACTATAAACGGTACACTGTACTCTGTGCACTATACACGGTACACTGTACTCTGTGCACTGTGTACTATACACGGTACACTGTACTGTGTTCACTATACATGGTACACTGTGCACTGTGCACTATACACGGTACACTGTACTCTGTGCACTGTCCACTATAAACATTACCCTGTACTCTGTGCACTATCCACGGTACACTGTACTCTGTGCCCTGTGCACTATACGTGGTACACTGTACTTTGTGCACTGTGCACTATACACGGTACACTGTACTCTGTGCACCGTGCAGTATACACGGTACACTGTACTCTGTGCACTGTGCACTATACACAGTACACTGTACTCCTCACTTTACACGGTACACTGTACTCTATGCCCTGTGCACTAAACACGGTACACTGTACTCTGTGCACTGTGCACTATACACGCCCGGGGGGGTTACTTGGGGCAATCTTTGTTGGGTATGTGCCGCTAGTCTCTCAGAACCCCTACCCCATTATAGTCATATTCTATGGCCAATTATAGACCCCATCTTAGTCACTTTTGGGTAAAGGTAATTTTCATGACCCCAACTTAGTCACGTAATGGGAGCCGTTTGTCAAATATTAAACAACAGCAATGAATACGGTAACTTTTTCTTTTTGGCGAATCTTTCCGTTTATAAATCACAACTTGCCATAATTTTCTTACCCTCAAAACCCAGAAAAGTGTGACTTTATTCTAGTCACCCTATAAAAAGTGCTTGAAAAAGCGGCCCCATTATAGTCAGTCCTGTCGTGAAAATGCGAACCCATCAAGCGGCACATCCCCATTAGCCCATTTATAGGAAGTGCCCCCTCCGGGTATACACGGTACACTGTACTCTGTGCACTGTGCACCATACACGGTACACTGTACTCTGTGCACTGTGCACTAAACACGGTACACTGTACTCTGTGCACTATACACGGTACACTGTACTATGTTCACTATACACGGTACACTGTACTCTGTGCACTGTACTCTGTGCACTGTACACTATACACGGTACACTGTAGTCTGTGCACTATACACGGTACACTATACTCTGTGCACTGTGCACTATACACGGTACACTGTACTCTGTGCACTGTGCACCATACACGGTACACTGTACTCTGTGCACTGTGCACTAAACACGGTACACTGTACTCTGTGCACTATACACGGTACACTGTACTATGTTCACTATACACGGTACACTGTACTCTGTGCACTGTACTCTGTGCACTGTACACTATACACGGTACACTGTACTCTGTGCACTATACACGGTACACTATACTCTGTGCACTGTGCACTATACACGGTACACTGTACTCTGTGCACTGTGCACTATACACGGTACACTGTACTCTGTGCACTGTGCACTATACACGGTACACTGTACTCTGTGCACTGTGCACTATACACGGTACACTGTACTCAGTGTGCTGTCCACTATGCACGGTAAACTGTACTCTGTGCACTGTGCACTAAACACGGTACACTTTACTCTGTGCACTATACACGGTACACTGTACTCTGTACACTATACACGGTACACTGTACTCTGTGCACTGTGCACTGTGCACTATACACGGTACACTGTACTCTGTGCACTGTGCACTATACATGGTAAAGTAGTATATACGGTATATACACGGTATATACACTGTACTCTGTGCGCTGTGCACTATACACGGTACACTGTACTCTGTGCACTGTGCACTGTGCACTATACACGGTACACTGTACTCTGTGCACTGTGCACTATACACGGTACACTGTACTCTGTGCACTGTGCACTATACACGGTACACTGGACTCAGTGCACTGTGCTCTATACACGGTACACTGTACTCTGTGCACTGTGCACTATACACGGTACACTGTACTCTGTGCACTATACACGGTACACTGTATTCTTTGCACTATACACGGTACACTGTACTCTGTGCACTATACACGGTACACTGTACTCTCTGCACTGTGCACTATGCACGGTACACTGTGCTCTGTGCACTGTGCACTATACACGGTACACCCTACTCTGTGCACTATACACGGTACACTGTACTCTGTGCACTATACACGGTACACTGTACTCTGGGCACTATACACGGTATTCTGTACTCTGTGCACTGTGCACCATGTACGGTACACTGTACTCTGTGCACAATACACAGTACACTGTACTCTCTGCACTGTGCACTATACACGGTACACTGTACTCTGTGCACTGTACACCATACACAGTACACAGTACTCTGTGCACTATACACGGTACACTGTACTCTGTGCGCTGTGCACTATACATGGTACACTGTACTCTGTGCACTGTGCACTGTGCACTATACACGGTACACTGTACTCTGTGCACTGTGCCCTATACACAGTACACTGTACTCTGTGCACTGTGCACTATACACGGTACACTGTACTCTGTGCGCTGTGCACTATACACGGTACACTGTACTCTGTGCACTGTGCACTGTTTTGTAATACACGGTACACTGTACTCTGTGCACTATACACAGTACTCTGTGCACTGTGCACTATAAACGGTACACTGTACTCTGTGCACTATACACGGTACACTCTACTCTGTGCACTATACACGGTACACTGTACTCTGTGCACTGTGCACTGTGCACTATACACGGTACACTGTACTCTGTGCACTGTGCACTATACACGGTACACTGTACTCTGTGCACTGTGCACTATACACGGTACACTGTACTCTGTGCACTGTGCACTATACACGGTACACTGTACTCTGTGCACTGTGCACTGTTTTGTAATACACGGTACACTGTACTCTGTGCACTATACACAGTACTCTGTGCACTGTGCACTATAAACGGTACACTGTACTCTGTGCACTATACACGGTACACTGTACTCTGTGCACTGTGTACTATACACTGTACACTGTACTCTGTTCACTATACATGGTACACTGTGCACTATACATGGTACACTGTACTCTGTGCACTGTCCACTATACACAGTACCCTGTACTCTGTGCACTATCCACGGTACACTGTACTCTGTGCCCTGTGCACTATACGTGGTACACTGTACTCTGTGCACTGTGCACTATACACGGTACACTGTACTCTGTGCACCGTGCACTATACACGGTACACTGTACTCTGTGCACTGTGCACTATACACGGTGCACTGTACTCTGTGCACTGTGCACTATACACGGTACACTGTACTCTGTGTGCTGTGCACAATACACGGTACACTGTACGCTGTGCACTGTGCACTATACACGGTGCACTGTACTCTGTGCACTGTGCACTATACACGGTACACTGTACTCTGTGTGCTGTGCACAATACACGGTACACTGTACGCTGTGCACTGTGCACTATACACGGTACACTGTACTCTGTGCACTGTGCACTGTGCACTATACACGGTACACTGTACTCTGTGCACTGTGCACTATACACGGTACACTGTACTCTGTGCACTGTGCACTATACACGGTACACTGTACTCTGTGCACTGTGCACTATACACAGTACACTGTACTCTGTGCACTGTGCACTATACACGGTACACTGTACTCTGTGTGCTGTGCACTATACACGGTACACTGTACGCTGTACACTGTGCACTGTCCACTATGCACGGTAAACTGTACTCTGTGCACTGTGCACTATACACGGTACACTTTACTCTGTGCACTATACACGGTACACTGTACTCTGTACACTATACACGGAACACTCTACTCTGTGCACTGTGCACTGTGCACTATACACGGTACACTGTACTCTGTGCACTGTGCACTGTGCTCTATACACGGTACACTGTACTCTGTGCACTGTGCACTATACACGGTACACTGTACTCTGTGCACTGTGCACTGTGCACTATACACGGTACACTGTACTCTGTGCACTGTGCACTATACACAGTACACTGTACTCTGCACTATACACGGTACACTGTACTCTATGCCCTGTGCACTAAACACGGTACACTGTACTCTGTGCACTGTGCACTATACACGGTACACTGTACCCTGTGCACTGTGTATTATACACGGTATACTGTACTCTGTGCACTGTGAACTATACACGGTACACTGTACTCTGTGCACTATACACGGCACACTGTACTCTGTTCACTATACACGGTACACTGTACTCTGTGCACTGTGCACTGTGCACTATACACGGTACACTGTACTCTGTGCACTATGCACTGTGCACTATACACGGTAAACTGTACTCTGTGCACTGTGCACTATACACGGTACACTGTACTCTGTGCACTGTGCACTATACACGGTACACTGGACTCAGTGCACTGTCCACTATGGACGGTAAACTGTACTCTGTGCACTGTGCACTATACACGGTACACTTTACTCTGTGCACTATACACGGTACACTGTACTCTGTACACTATACACGGAACACTGTACTCTGTGCACTGTGCACTGTGCACTATACACGGTACACTGTACTCTGTGCACTGTGCACTATACATGGTAAAGTAGTATATACGGTATATACACGGTATATACACTGTACTCTGTGCACTGTGCACTATACACGGTACACTGTACTCTGTGCACTGTGCACTGTTCACTATACACGGTACACTGTACTCTGTGCACTGTGCACTATACACGGTACACTGTACTCTGTGCACTGTGCACTATACACAGTACACTGTACTCTGCACTATACACGGTACACTGTACTCTATGCCCTGTGCACTAAACACGGTACACTGTACTCTGTGCACTGTGCACTATACACGGTACACTGTACCCTGTGCACTGTGTACTATACACGGTACACTGTACTCTGTGCACTGTGAACTATACACGGTACACTGTACTCTGTGCACTGTGCACTATACACGGTACACTCTACTCTGTGCACTATACACGGTACACTGTACTCTGTGCACTGTGCACTGTGCACTATACACGGTACACTGTACTCTGTGCACTGTGCACTGTGCTCTATACACGGTACACTGTACTCTGTGCACTGTGCACTATACACGGTACACTGTACTCTGTGCACTGTGCACTATACACGGTACACTCTACTCTGTGCACTATACACGGTACACTGTACTCTGTGCACTGTGCACTGTGCACTATACACGGTACACTGTACTCTGTGCACTGTGCACTATACACGGTACACTGTACTCTGTGCACTATACACTATACACGGTACACTGGACTCAGTGCACTGTGCTCTATACACGGTACACTGTACTCTGTGCACTGTGCACTATACACGGTACACTGTACTCTGTGCACTATACACGGTAAACTGTACTCATTGCACTATACACGGTACACTGTACTCTGTGCACTATACACGGTACACTGTACTCTGTGCACTGTGCACTGTGCACTATACACGGTACACTGTACTCTGTGCACTGTGCACTATACACAGTACACTGTACTCTGCACTATACACGGTACACTGTACTCTATGCCCTGTGCACTAAACACGGTACACTGTACTCTGTGCACTGTGCACTATACACGGTACACTGTACCCTGTGCACTGTGTACTATACACGGTATACTGTACTCTGTGCACTGTGAACTATACACGGTACACTGTACTCTGTGCACTATACACGGCACACTGTACTCTGTTCACTATACACGGTACACTGTACTCTGTGCACTGTGCACTGTGCACTATACACGGTACACTGTACTCTGTGCACTATGCACTGTGCACTATACACGGTAAACTGTACTCTGTGCACTGTGCACTATACACGGTACACTGTACTCTGTGCACTGTGCACTATACACGGTACACTGGACTCAGTGCACTGTCCACTATGCACGGTAAACTGTACTCTGTGCACTGTGCACTATACACGGTACACTTTACTCTGTGCACTATACACGGTACACTGTACTCTGTACACTATACACGGAACACTGTACTCTGTGCACTGTGCACTGTGCACTATACACGGTACACTGTACTCTGTGCACTGTGCACTATACATGGTAAAGTAGTATATACGGTATATACACGGTATATACACTGTACTCTGTGCACTGTGCACTATACACGGTACACTGTACTCTGTGCACTGTGCACTGTGCACTATACACGGTACACTGTACTCTGTGCACTGTGCACTATACACGGTACACTGTACTCTGTGCACTGTGCACTATACACAGTACACTGTACTCTGCACTATACACGGTACACTGTACTCTATGCCCTGTGCACTAAACACGGTACACTGTACTCTGTGCACTGTGCACTATACACGGTACACTGTACCCTGTGCACTGTGTACTATACACGGTACACTGTACTCTGTGCACTGTGAACTATACACGGTACACTGTACTCTGTGCACTGTGCACTATACACGGTACACTCTACTCTGTGCACTATACACGGTACACTGTACTCTGTGCACTGTGCACTGTGCACTATACACGGTACACTGTACTCTGTGCACTGTGCACTGTGCACTATACACAGTACACTGTACTCTGTGCACTGTGCACTATACACGGTACACTGTACTCTGTGCACTGTGCACTATACACGGTACACTCTACTCTGTGCACTATACACGGTACACTGTACTCTGTGCACTGTGCCTTGTGCACTATACACGGTACACTGTACTCTGTGCACTGTGCACTATACACGGTACACTGTACTCTGTGCACTGTGCACTATACACGGTACACTGGACTCAGTGCACTGTGCTCTATACACGGTACACTGTACTCTGTGCACTGTGCACTATACACGGTACACTGTACTCTGTGCACTATACACGGTAAACTGTACTCATTGCACTATACACGGTACACTGTACTCTGTGCACTATACACGGTACACTGTACTCTCTGCACTGTGCACTATGCACGGTACACTGTACTCTGTGCACTGTGCACTATACACGGTACACCCTACTCTGTGCACTATACACGGTACACTGTACTCTGTGCACTATACACGGTACACTGTACTCTGTGCACTGTGCACCATACACGGTACACTGTACTCTGTGCACAATACACAGTACACTGTACTCTCTGCACTGTGCACTATACACGGTACACTGTACTCTGTGCACTGTACACCATACACAGTACACAGTACTCTGTGCACTATACACGGTACACTGTACTCTGTGCGCTGTGCACTATACACGGTACACCGTACTCTGTGCACTGTGCACTGTGCACTATACACGGTACACTGTACTCTGTGCACTGTGCACTATACACGGTACACTGTACTCTGTGCACTGTGCACTATACACGGTACACTGTACTCTGTGCGCTGTGCACTATACACGGTACACTGTACTCTGTGCACTGTGCACTGTGCACTATACACGGTACACTGTACTCTGTGCACTGGGCACTATACACGGTACACTGTACTCTGTGCACTGTGCACTGTTTTCTAATACACGGTACACTGTACTCTGTGCACTATACACAGTACACTGTACTCTGTGCACTGTGCACTATAAACGGTACACTGTACTCTGTGCACTATACACGGTACACTGTACTCTGTGCACTGTGTACTATACACGGTACACTGTACTCTGTTCACTATACATGGTACACTGTGCACTTTGCACTATACACGGTACACTGTACTCTGTGCACTGTCCACTATACACAGTAGCCTGTACTCTGTGCACTATCCACGGTACACTGTACTCTGTGCCCTGTGCACTATACGTGGTACACTGTACTCTGTGCACTGTGCACTATACACGGTACACTGTACTCTGTGCACCGTGCACTATACACGGTACACTGTACTCTGTGCACTGTGCACTATACACGGTGCACTGTACTCTGTGCAGTGTGCACTATACACGGTACACTGTACTCTGTGTGCGGTGCACTATACACGGTACACTGTACGCTGTGCACTGTGCACTATACACGGTACACTGTACTCTGTGCACTGTGCACTATACACAGTACACTGTACTCTGCACTTTACACGGTACACTGTACTCTATGCCCTGTGCACTAAACACGGTACACTGTACTCTGTGCACTGTGCACTATACACGGTACACTGTACTCTGTGCACTGTGCACTATACACGGTACACTGTACTCTTTGCACTGTGCACTAAACACGGTACACTGTACTCTGTGCACTATACACGGTACACTGTACTATGTTCACTATACACGGTACACTGTACTCTGTGCACTGTACTCTGTGCACTGTACACTATACACGGTACACTGTACTCTGTGCACAATACACGGTACACTGTACTCTGTGCACTGTGCACTATACACGGTACACTGTACTCTGTGCACTGTGCACTATACACGGTACACTGTACTCTGTGCACTGTGCACTATACACGGTACACTGTACTCTGTGCACTGTGCACTATACACGGTACACTGTACTCTGTGTGCTGTGCACTATACACGGTACACTGTACGCTGTGCACTGTGCACTGTACATGGTACACTGTACTCTGTGCACTGTGCACTATACACAGTACACTGTACTCTGCACTATACACGGTACACTGTACTCTGTTCACTATACATGGTACACTGTGCACTGTGCACTATACACGGTACACTGTACTCTGTGCACTGTCCACTATACACAGTAGCCTGTACGCTGTGCACTATCCACGGTACACTGTACTCTGTGCCCTGTGCACTATACGTGGTACACTGTACTCTGTGCACTGTGCACTATACACGGTACACTGTACTCTGTGCACCGTGCACTATACACGGTACACTGTACTCTGTGCACTGTGCACTATACACGGTGCACTGTACTCAGTGCACTGTGCACTATACACGGTACACTGTACTCTGTGTGCTGTGCACTATACACGGTACACTGTACGCTGTGCACTGTGCACTATACACGGTACACTGTACTCTGTGCACTGTGCACTATACACAGTACACTGTACTCTGCACTATACACGGTACACTGTACTCTTTGCACTGTGCACTAAACACGGTACACTGTACTCTGTGCACTATACACGGTACACTGTACTATGTTCACTATACACGGTACACTGTACTCTGTGCACTGTACTCTGTGCACTGTACACTATACACGGTACACTGTACTCTGTGCACAATACACGGTACACTGTACTCTGTGCACTGTGCACTATACACGGTACACTGTACTCTGTGCACTGTGCACTATACACGGTACACTGTACTCTGTGCACTGTGCACTATACACGGTACACTGTACTCTGTGTGCTGTGCACTATACACGGTACACTGTACGCTGTGCACTGTGCACTATACATGGTACACTGTACTCTGTGCACTGTGCACTATACACAGTACACTGTACTCTGCACTATACACGGTACACTGTACTCTATGCCCTGTGCACTAAACACGGTACACTGTACTCTGTGCACTGTGCACTATACACGGTACACTGTACCCTGTGCACTGTGTACTATACACGGTACACTGTACTCTGTGCACTGTGAACTATACACGGTACACTGTACTCTGTGCACTATACACGGCACACTGTACTCTGTTCACTATACACGGTACACTGTACTCTGTGCACTGTACACCATACACGGTACACAGTACTCTGTGCACTATACATGGTACACTGTACTCTGTGCGCTGTGCACTATACACGGTACACTGTACTCTGTGCACTGTGCACTGTGCACTATACACGGTACACTGTACTCTGTGCACTGTGCACTGTGTACTATACACGGTACACTGTACTCTGTGCACTGTGCACTATACACGGTACACTGTCCTCTGTGCACTGTGCACTATACACGGTACACTGTACTCTGTGCACTCTGCACTGTGCACTATGCACGGTAAACTGTACTCTGTGCACTGTGCACTATACACGGTACAATCTACTCTGTGCACTATACACTGTACACTGTACGCTGTACACTATACACGGTACACTGTACTCTGTGCACTGTGCACTGTGCACTATACACGGTACACTGTACTCTGTGCACTGTGCACTATACACGGTATAGTAGTATATACGGTATATACACGGTATATACACTGTACTCTGTGCGCTGTGCACTATACACGGTACACTGTACTCTGTGCACTGTGCACTGTGCACTATACACGGTACACTGTACTCTGTGCACTGTGCACTATACACGGTACACTGTACTCTGTGCACTGTGCACTATACACGGTACACTGGACTCAGTGCACTGTGCTCTATACACGGTACACTGTACTCTGTGCACTGTGCACTATACACGGTACACTGTACTCTGTGCACTATACACGGAACACTGTACTCTTTGCACTATACATGGTACACTGTACTCTGTGCACTATACACGGTACACTGTACTCTCTGCACTGTGCACTATGCACGGTACACTGTACTCTGTGCACTGTGAACTATACACGGTACACTCTACTCTGTGCACTATACACGGTACACTGTACTCTGTGCACTATACACGGTACACGGTACTCTGTGCACCATACACGGTACACTGTACTCTGTGCACAATACACGGTACACTGTACTCTCTGCACTGTGCACTATACACGGTACACTGTACTCTGTGCACTGTACACCATACACGGTACACAGTACTCTGTGCACTATACACGGTACACTGTACTCTGTGCGCTGTGCACTAAACACGGTACACTCTACTCTGTGCACTGTGCACTGTGCACTATACACGGTACACTGTACTCTGTGCACTGTGCACTATACACGGTACACATTACTCTGTGCACTGTGCACTATACACGGTACACTGGACTCAGTGCACTGTGCACTATGCACGGTACACTGTACTCTGTGCACTGTGCACTATACACGGTACACTCTACTCTGTGCACTATACACGGTACACTGTACTCTGTGCACTATACACGGTACACTGTACTCTGTGCACTGTGCACTGTGCACTATACACGGTACACTGTACTCTCTGCACTGTGCACTATACACGGTATAGTAGTATATACGGTATATACTCGGTATATACACGGTATATACACGGTATATACACTGTACTCTGTGCGCTGTGCCCTATACACGGTACACTGTACTCTGTGCACTGTGCACTGTGCTCTATACACGGTACACTGTACTCTGTGCACTGTGCACTATACACGGTACACTCTACTCTGTGCACTATACACGGTACACTGTACTCTGTGCACTATACACGGTACACTGTACTCTGTGCACTATACACGGTACACTGTACTCTCTGCACTGTGCACTATACACGGTACACTGTACTCTGTGCACTGTGCACTATACACAGTACACTGTACTCTGCACTATACACGGTACACTGTACTCTATGCCCTGTGCACTAAACACGGTACACTGTACTCTGTGCACTGTGCACTATACACGGTACACTGTACCCTGTGCACTGTGTACTATACACGGTACACTGTACTCTGTGCACTGTGAACTATACACGGTACACTGTACTCTGTGCACTGTGCACTATACACGGTACACTCTACTCTGTGCACTATACACGGTACACTGTACTCTGTGCACTGTGCACTGTGCACTATACACGGTACACTGTACTCTGTGCACTGTGCACTGTGCTCTATACACGGTACACTGTACTCTGTGCACTGTGCACTATACACGGTACACTGTACTCTGTGCACTGTGCACTATACACGGTACACTCTACTCTGTGCACTATACACGGTACACTGTACTCTGTGCACTGTGCACTGTGCACTATACACGGTACACTTTACTCTGTGCACTGTGCACTATACACGGTACACTGTACTCTGTGCACTGTGCACTATACACGGTACACTGGACTCAGTGCACTGTGCTCTATACACGGTACACTGTACTCTGTGCACTGTGCACTATACACGGTACACTGTACTCTGTGCACTATACACGGTAAACTGTACTCATTGCACTACACACGGTACACTGTACTCTGTGCACTATACACGGTACACTGTACTCTGTGCACTGTGCACTGTGCACTATACACGGTACACTGTACTCTGTGCACTGTGCACTATACACAGTACACTGTACTCTGCACTATACACGGTACACTGTACTCTATGCCCTGTGCACTAAACACGGTACACTGTACTCTGTGCACTGTGCACTATACACGGTACACTGTACCCTGTGCACTGTGTGCTATACACGGTATACTGTACTCTGTGCACTGTAAACTATACACGGTACACTGTACTCTGTGCACTATACACGGCACACTGTACTCTGTTCACTATACACGGTACACTGAACTATGTGCACTGTGCACTGTGCACTATACACGGTACACTGTACTCTGTGCACTATGCACTGTGCACTATACACGGTAAACTGTACTCTGTGCACTGTGCACTATACACGGTACACTGTACTCTGTGCACTGTGCACTATACACGGTACACTGGACTCAGTGCACTGTCCACTATGCACGGTAAACTGTACTCTGTGCACTGTGCACTATACACGGTACACTTTACTCTGTGCACTATACACGGTACACTGTACTCTGTACACTATACACGGAACACTGTACTCTGTGCACTGTGCACTGTGCACTATACACGGTACACTGTACTCTGTGCACTGTGCACTATACATGGTAAAGTAGTATATACGGTATATACACGGTATATACACTGTACTCTGTGCACTGTGCACTATACACGGTACACTGTACTCTGTGCACTGTGCACTGTGCACTATACACGGTACACTGTACTCTGTGCACTGTGCACTATACACGGTACACTGTACTCTGTGCACTGTGCAGTATACACAGTACACTGTACTCTGCACTATACACGGTACACTGTACTCTATGCCCTGTGCACTAAACACGGTACACTGTACTCTGTGCACTGTGCACTATACACGGTACACTGTCCTCTGTGCACTGTGCACTATACACGGTACACTCTACTCTGTGCACTATACACGGTACACTGTACTCTGTGCACTATACACGGTACACTGTACTCTGTGCACTATACACGGTACACTGTACTCTGTGCACTGTGCACTGTGCACTATACACGGTACACTGTACTCTCTGCACTGTGCACTATACACGGTATAGTAGTATATACGGTATATACTCGGTATATACACGGTATATACACGGTATATACACTGTACTCTGTGCGCTGTGCCCTATACACGGTACACTGTACTCTGTGCACTGTGCACTGTGCTCTATACACGGTACACTGTACTCTGTGCACTGTGCACTATACACGGTACACTCTACTCTGTGCACTATACACGGTACACTGTACTCTGTGCACTATACACGGTACACTGTACTCTGTGCACTATACACGGTACACTGTACTCTTTGCACTATACACGGTACACTGTACTCTGTGCAATATACACGGTACACTGTACTCTCCGCACTGTGCACTATGCACGGTACACTGTACTCTGTGCACTGTGCACTATACACGGTACACTCTACTCTGTGCACTATACACGGTACACTGTACTCTGTGCACTATACACGGTACACTGTACTCTGTGCACCATACACGGTACACTGTACTCTGTGCACAATACACGGTACACTGTACTCTCTGCACTGTGCACTATACACGGTAAACTGTACTCTGTGCACTGTACACCATACACGGTACACAGTACTCTGTGCACTATACACGGTACACTGTACTCTGTGCGCTGTGCACTATACACGGTACACTCTTCTCTGTGCACTGTGCACTATACACGGTACACTGTACTCTGTGCACTGTGCACTATACACGGTACACTGTACTCTGTGCACTGTGCACTATACACGGTACACTGGACTCAGTGCACTGTGCACTATGCACGGTACACTGTACACTGTGCACTGTGCACTATACACGGTACACTCTACTCTGTGCACTATACACGGTACACTGTACTCTGTGCACTATACACGGTACACTGTACCCTGTGCACTGTGCACTGTGCACTATACACGGTACACTGTACTCTCTGCACTGTGCACTATACACGGTATAGTAGTATATACGGTATATACTCGGTATATACACGGTATATACACGGTATATACACTGTACTCTGTGCGCTGTGCCCTATACACGGTACACTGTACTCTGTGCACTGTGCACTGTGCTCTATACACGGTACACAGTACTCTGTGCACTGTGCACTATACACGGTACACTCTACTCTGTGCACTATACACGGTACACTGTACTCTGTGCACTATACACGGTACACTGTACTCTGTGCACTATACACGGTACACTGTACTCTTTGCACTATACACGGTACACTGTACTCTGTGCAATATACACGGTACACTGTACTCTCCGCACTGTGCACTATGCACGGTACACTGTACTCTGTGCACTGTGCACTATACACGGTACACTCTACTCTGTGCACTATACACGGTACACTGTACTCTGTGCACTATACACGGTACACTGTACTCTGTGCACTATACATGGTACACTGTACTCTGTGCACTGTGCACCATACACGGTACACTGTACTCTGTGCACAATACACGGTACACTGTACTCTCTGCACTGTGCACTATACACGGTACACTGTACTCTGTGCACTAGACACGGTACACTGTACTCTGTGCACTACACAGCTGGCTTTTTGCGCTGCTTGCAAACCCATAATTGTGGTTTGAAACCAAACTCGTGGAATTTGTTTCGTGGAATTTCGTTTCGCCCCGATTGGGAATCTCAAAAAAAAGAGTTTTGAACGCAATTGGACGACCTTCGTCAACCCAGCGTTTTCCGCTACTTGGTAAATTCACCCCAAAATGGTGGTATGAAACCGACCTCGTGGAATTCGATCCCAAGGGTGTTTTTTCGTTTTGCCCCGATGGGGATAGTCGAAAAAACGAGTTTTGAAAGCAATTGGACGACCTTCGTCAACCCGGCGTTTTGCGCTGCTGGGAAAAGCCCACCCAAAATGGTGGTATGAAGCCGACCTCGAGGAATTCGATCCAAAGGGTGTTTTTTCGTTTCGCCCCGATGGGGAAACTCGAAAAAACGAGTTTTCAACGCAATTGGACGACATTCGTCAACCCGCCTTTTTGCATCGCTTGCAAAAGCCCAGCAAAAATGGTGGTATGAAACCGACCTCGTGGAATTTGATCCTAAGGGTGTTTTTTTGTTCCGTCCCGATGGGGAAACTCGACAAAACGAGTTTTCAACCCAATTGGACGACCTTGGTCAAACCGGCGTTTTACGCTGCTTGAAAAATCCCACCCAAAATGGTGGTATGAAACCGACCTCGTGGAATTCGATCACAAGGGTGTTTTTTCGTTTCGCCCCGATGGGGAAACTTGAAAAAACGAGTTTTCAACGCAATTGGACGACATTCGTAAACCCGCCTTTTTCCACTGCTGGCAAAAGCCCAGCAAAAATGGTGGTATGAAACCGACCTCGTGGAATTTGATCCCAAGGGTGTTTTTTTGTTCCGTCCCGATGGGGAAACTCGACAAAACGAGTTTTCAACCCAATTGGACGACCTTGGTCAAACGGGCGTTTTGCGCTGCTTGAAAAATCCCACCCAAAATGGTGGTATGAAACCGACCTCGTGGAATTCGATCACAAGGGTGTTTTTTCGTTTCGCCCCGATGGGGAAACTCGACAAAACGAGTTTTGAACGCAATTGGACGACCTTCGTCAACCCGGCGTTTTCCGCTGCTTGGTTAAGCCCAGCAAAAATAGGGGTATGAAACTGACCTCCTGGAATTCGAACCCAAGGGTGTTTTTTCGTTTCGCCCCGATGGGAAAAGTCGAAAAAACGACTTTTGAACGCAATTGGACGACCTTCGTTAACCCGGCTTTTTGCGTTCCTGGGAAAAGCCCACCCAAAATGGTGGTGTAAAACCGACCTCGTGGAATTCGATCCAAAGGGTGTTTTTTCGATTCGCCCATATGGGGAAACTCGAAAAAACGAGTTTTCAACGCAATTGGACGACCTTCGTCAACCCGGCGTTTTCCGCTCCTTGGTAAATCCCACCCAAAATGGTGGTATGAAACCGACCTCGTGGAATTCGATCTCAAGGGTGTTTTTTCGTTTCCTTCCGATGGGGAAACTCGACAAAACGAGTTTTGAACGCAATTGGACGACCCTCGTCAACCCGGCGTTTTCCGCTGCTTGGTAAAGCCCAGCAAAAATGGTGGTATGAAACCGACCTCGTGGAATTCGAACCCAAGGGTGTTTTTTCGTTTCGCCCCGATGGGGAAACTTGACAAAACGAGTTTTGAACGCAATTGGACGACCTTCGTCAACCCAGCGTTTTCCGCTGCTTGGTAAAGCCCAGCAAAAATAGTGGTATGAAACCGACCTCGTGGAATTCGAACCCAAGGGTGTTTTTTCGTTTCGCCCCCATGGGGAAACTCGACGAAACGAGTTTTCAACGCAATTGGACGACCTTCGTCAACCCAGCTTTTTGCACTGCATGCAAAAGCCCAGAAAAAATGGTGGTATGAAACCGACCTCATGGAATTCGATCCCAAGGGTTTTTTTTGTTTCCCCCTGATGAGGGAACTCGACAAAACGAGTTTTCAACCCAACTGGAAGACCTTCGTCAACCCGGCCTTTTTCGCTGCTTGGTAAGTCCAACCCAAAATGGTGGTATAAAACCGACCTCGTGGAATTCGATCCCAAGTGTGTTTTTTCGTTTCGCTCCGATGGGGAAAGTCGAAAAAACGAGTTTTAAACCCAATTGGAAGGACTTCGTCATCCCGGCGTTTTTCGCTGCTTCGTAAAGCCCACCCAAAATGGTGGTATGAAACCGACCTCGTGGAAATCGATCCCAAGGGTGCTTTTTTTTTTCGCCCAGATGGGGAAAGTCGAAAAAACGAGTTTTGAACGCAATTGGACGACCTTCGTCAACCCGGCGTTTTCCTCTGCTTGGTAAAACCAACCCAAAATGGTGGTATGAAACCGACCTCGTGGAATTCGATCCCAAGGGTGTTTTTTCGTTTCGCTCCGACGGGGAAAGTCGAAAAAACGAGTTTTCAAGGCAAATGGACGAACTTCGTCAACCCGCCTTTTTGCACTGCTTGCAAGGGCCCAGCTAAAATGTTGGTATGAAACCGACCTCGTGGAATTCGATCCCAAGGGTGTTTTTTCTTTTTGTCCCGATGGGAAAACTCGACAAAACGAGTTTTCAACCCAATTGGAAGAACTTCGTCATCCCGGCGTTTTCCGCTGCTTGGTAAAGCCCACCCAAATTGGTGGTATGAAACCGACCTGGTGGAATTCGATCCCAAGGGTGCTTTTTCGTTTCGCCCCGACGGGGAATGTCGAAAAAACGAGTTTTGAACGCAATTGGACGACCTTCGTCAACCCGGCTTTTTGCGCTGCTGGGAAAAGCCCACCCAAAATGGTCGTATGAAACCGACCTCGTGGAATTCGATCCAAAGGGTTTTTTTTCGTTTCACCCCGATTGGGAAAGTCGAAAAAACGAGTTTTGAACGCAATTGGACGACCTTCGTCAACCCGGCTTTTTTCGCTGCTTCCAAAAGCTCTCCCAAAATGGTGGTATGAAACCGATCTCGTGGAATTCGATCCCAAGGGTATTTTTTCCATTCGCCACGATGGGGAAAGTCGAAAAAACGTGTTTTGAACACTATTGGCGGGACTTCGTCAACCTGGCTTTTTGCACTGCTTGCAAAAGCCCAACCAAAATAGTAATATGAAACCGACCTCGTGGAATTCGATCCCAAGGGTGTTTTTTCGATTCCCCCGATGGGGAAAGTCGAATTAACGAGTTTTGAACGCAATCGGACGACCTTCGTCAACCCGGCTTTTTTCGATGCTTGGGAAAGCCCACCAAAAATGGTGGTATGAAACCGAAATTGGTAAATTCTATTCCAAGGGTGATTCTTCGTTTCGCCGAGATGGCGAAAGTCGAAAAACGAGTTTTGAACGCAATTGGACGACCTTCGTCAACCCGCCGTTTTTCGCTGCTTGGAAAAGCCCACCCAAAATGGTGGTATGAAACAAGCCTCGTGGAATTCGATCCCAAGGGTGTTTTTTCGTTTCGCCCCGATGGGGAAAGTCGAAAAAATGAGTTTTCAACGCAATTGGACGACCTTCGTCAACCCGGCTTTTTGCAGTGCTTGAAAAAGCCCGGCTAAAATGGTGGTATGAAACCGAAATTGGTAAATTCGATTCCAAGGGTGATTCTTCGTTTCGCCGTAATGGGGAAAGTCGAAAAAACGAGTTTTGAACGGAATTGGACGACCTTCGTCAACCCGGCTTTTTACGCTGCTTGCAAAAGCCCACCAAAAATGGTGGTATGAAACCTACCTCGTGGAATTCGATCCCAAGGGTGTTTTTTCGTTTCGCCCCGATGGGGAAACTCGAAAAAACGCGTTTTGAACGCAATTGTACGACCTTCGTCAACCCGGCTTTTTGCACTGCTTGCAAAAGCCCACCCAAAATGGTGGTATGAAATCGAAATTGGTAAAATCGATTCCAAGGGTGTTTCTGCGTTTCGCTCCGATGGGGAAAGTCGAAAAAACGCGTTTTGAACGCATTTGGACGACCTTCGTCAACTCGGCTTTTTGCGCTGCTTGGAAAAGCCCACCCAAAATGGTGGTATAAAACCAAAATTGGTAAATTCGATCCCAAGGCTGTTTTTTCGCTTCGCCCCGATGGGGAAAATCGAAAAAACGCGTTTTTAACGGAATTCGACGACCTTCGTTACCCCAGCGTTTTGCGCTGCTTTGAAAAGCCCACCCAAAATGGTGGCATGAAACCGAAATTTTAAAATTCGATCCCAAGGGTGTTTTTTCGTTTCCCCCCGATGGGGAAATTTAACAAAACGCGTTTTCAACGCAATTGGACCACTTTCGTGAACCCGGCTTTTTCCGCTGCTTGGAAAAGCCCACCCAAAATGGTGGCATGAAACCGAAATTGTAAAATTCGATCCCAAGGCTGTTTTTTCGCTTCGCCCCGATGGGGAAAGTTGATAAAACGCGTTTTGAACGGAATTCGACGACCTTCGTAACCCCAGCGTTTTGCGCAGCTTGGAAAAGCCCACCCAAAATGGTGGCATGATACCGAAATTGTAAAATTCGATCCCAAGGCTGTTTTTTTTTGTCTGGCCAAGATGGGAAAAGTTGAAAAAACGCGTTTTGAACGCAATTGGACGACCTTCGTCAACACGGCTTTTTCCGCTGCTTGGAAAAGCCCACCCAAAATGGTGGCATGAAACTGAAATTGTAAAATATGAACCCACGGCTGTTTTTTTTGTCTGGCCAAGATGGGAAAAGTTAAAAAAACGCGTTTTGAACGCAATTGGAGGACCTTCGTCAACCCGGCTTTTTCCGCTGCTAGGAAAAGCCCACCCAAAATGGTGGCATGAAACCGAAATTGTAAAATTTGAACCCACGGCTGTTTTTTTTGTCTGGCCAAGAAACGAAACGAAAAAACACCCTTGTGATCGAATTCCACGAGGTCGGTTTCTTACCACCATTTTGGGTGGGATTTTCCAAGCAGCGCAAAACGCCGGTTTGACCAAGGTCGTCCAATTGGGTTGAAAACTCGTTTTGTCGAGTTTCCCCATCGGGACGGAACAAAAAAACACCCTTGGGATCAAATTCCACGAGGTCGGTTTCATACCACCATTTTTGCTGGGCTTTTGAGGGCAGTGCAAAAAGGCGGGTTGACGAATGTCGTCCAATTGCGTTGAAAACTCTTTTTTTCGAGTTTCCCCATCGGGGCGAAACGAAAAAACACCCTTTGGATCGAATTCCACGAGGTCGGCTTCATACCACCATTTTGGGTGGGCTTTTCCCAGGAGCGCAAAACGCCGGGTTGACAAAGGTGGTCCAATTGCGTTCAAAACTCGTTTTTTCGACTATCCTCATCGGGGCAAAACGAAAAAACACCCTTGGGAACGAATTCCACGAGGTCGGTTTCATACCACCATTTTGGGGTGAATTTGCCAAGTAGCGGAAAACGCTGGGTTGACGAAGGTCGTCCAATTGCGTTCAAAACTCTTTTTTTTGAGATTCCCCATCGGGGCGAAACGAAAAAACACCCTTGGGATCGAATTCCACGAGTTTGGTTTCAAACCACAATTTTGGGTCGGCTTTTGGAAGCAGCGCAAAAAGCCAGCTGTGTAGTGCACAGAGTACAGTGTACCTTGTCTAGTGCACAGAGTACAGTGTACCGTGTATAGTGCACAGTGCAGAGAGTACAGTGTACCGTGTATTGTGCACAGAGTACAGTGTACCGTGTATGGTGCACAGTGCACAGAGTACAGTGTACCGTGTATAGTGCACAGAGTACAGGGTACCGTGTATAAAGCACAGAGTACAGTGTACCGTGTATAGTGCACAGAGTAGAGTGTACCGTGTATAGTGCACAGTGCAGAGAGTACAGTGTACCGTGCATAGTGCACAGTGCGGAGAGTACAGTGTACCGTGTATATTGCACAGAGTACAGTGTACCGTGTATAGTGCAAGGAGTAAAGTGTACCGTGTATAGTGCACAGAGTACAGTGTACCGTGTATAGTGCACAGTGCACAGAGTACAGTGTACCGTGTATAGAGCACAGTGCACAGCGCACAGAGTACAGTGTACCGTGTATAGTGCACAGCGCACAGAGTACAGTGTATATACCGTGTACATACCATGTATATACCGAGTATATACCGTATATACTACTATACCGTGTATAGTGCACAGTGCACAGAGTACAGTGTACCGTGTATAGTGCACAGAGTACAGTGTACCGTGTATAGTTCTCAGAGTAGAGTGTACCGTGTATAGTGCACAGTGCACAGAGTACAGTGTACCGTGCATAGTGCACAGTGCACTGAGTCCAGTGTACCGTGTATAGTTCACAATGCACAGAGTACAGTGTACCGTGTATAGTGCACAGTGCACAGAGTACAGTGTACCGTGTATAGTGCACAGTGCACAGAGTACAGTGTACCGTGTATAGTGCACAGTGCACAGGGCACAGAGTAGAGTGTATATACCGTGTATATACCATGTATATACCGAGTATATACCGTATATACTACTATACCGTGTATAGTGCACAGTGCACAGAGTACAGTGTACCGTGTATAGTGCACAGAGTACAGTGTACCGTGTATAGTGCTCAGAGTAGAGTGTACCGTGTATAGTGCACAGTGCACAGAGTACAGTGTACCGTGCATAGTGCACAGTGCACTGAGTCCAGTGTACCGTGTATAGTTCACAGTGCACAGAGTACAGTGTACCGTGTATAGTGCACAGTGCACAGAGTACAGTGTACCGTGTATAGTGCACAGTGCACAGAGTACAGTGTACCGTGCATAGTGCACAGTGCACAGGGCACAGAGTAGAGTGTACCATGTATAGTGAACAGCGCACAGAGTACAGTGTACCGTGTATAGTGCACAGAGTACTGTGTACCGTGTATGGTGTACAGTGCAGAGAGTACAGTGTACCGTGTATAGTGCACAGTGCAGAGAGTACAGTGTACCGTGTATTGTGCACAGAGTACAGTGTACAGTGTATGGTGCACAGTGCACATAGTACAGTGTACCGTGTATAGTGCACAGAGTACAGTGTACCGTGTATAGTGCACAGAGTACAGTGTACCGTGTATAGTGCACAGAGTAGAGTGTACCGTGCATAGTGCACAGTGCACAGAGTACAGTGTACCGTGCATAGTGCACAGTGCAGAGAGTACAGTGTACCGTGTATAGTGCACAGAGTACAGTGTACCGTGTATAGTGCAAAGAGTACAGGGTACCGTTTATAGTGCACAGTGCACAGAGTACAGTGTACTGTGTATAGTGCACAGAGTACAGTATACCGTGTATTTGAAAACAGTGCACAGTGCACAGAGTACAGTGTACCGTGTATAGTGCACAGTGCACAGTGCACAGAGTACAGTGTACCGTGTATAGTGTACAGAGTACAGTGTACTGTGTATAGTGCACAGAGTAGAGTGTACTGTGTATAGTGAACAGTGCACAGTGCACAGAGTACAGTTTACCGTGCATAGTGCACAGTGCTCTGAGTCCAGTGTACCGTGTATAGTGCACAGTGCACAGAGTACAGTGTACCGTGTATAGTGCACAGTGCACAGAGTACAGTGTACCGTGTATAGTGCACAGTGCACAGTGCACAGAGTACAGTGTACCGTGTATAGTTCACAGCGCACAGAGTACAGTGTACCGTGTATAGTGCACAGAGTACTGTGTACCGTGTATGGTGTACAGTGCACAGAGTACAGTGTACCATGTATAGTGAACAGAGTACAGTGTGCCGTGTATAGTGCACAGAGTACAGTGTACCGTGTATAGTTCACAGTGCACAGAGTACAGTGTACCGTGTATAGTACACAGTGCACAGGGTACAGTGTACCGTGTATAGTGCACAGTGCACAGAGTACAGTGTACCGTGTTTAGTGCACAGGGCATAGAGTACAGTGTACCGTGTATAGTGCAGAGTACAGTGTACTGTGTATAGTGCACAGTGCACAGAGTACAGTGTACCCTGTGTAGTGCACAGTGCACAGCGTACAGTGTACCGTGTATAGTGCACAGCACACAGAGTACAGTGTACCGTGTATAGTGCACAGTGCACAGAGTACAGTGTACCGTGTATAGTGCACAGTGCACAGAGTACAGTGTACCGTGTATAGTGCACAGTGCACAGAGTACAGTGTACCGTGTATAGTTCACAGTGCACAGAGTACAGTGTACCGTGTATAGTGAACATAGTACAGTGTACCGAGTATTACACAGCGTACAGTGTACCGTGTTTAGTGCACAGTGCACAGAGTACAGTGTACCGTGTATAGTGCAAAGTGCACAGAGTACAGTGTACCGTGTTTAGTGCACAGGGCATAGAGTACAGTGTACCGTGTATAGTGCACAGTGCACAGAGTACAGTGTACCGTGTATAGTGCACAATGCACAGAGTACAGTGCACCGTGTATAGTGCACAGTGCACAGAGTACAGTGTACCGTGTATAGTGCACGGTGCACAGAGTACAGTGTACCGTGTATAGTGCACAGTGCACAGAGTACAGTGTACCACGTATAGTGCACAGGGCACAGAGTACAGTGTACCGTGGATAGTGCACAGAGTACAGGCTACTGTTTATAGTGGACAGTGCACAGAGTACAGTGTACCGTGTATAGTGCACAGTGCACAGTGTACCATGTATAGTGAACAGAGTACAGTGTACCGTGTATAGTACACCGTGCACAGAGTACAGTGTACCGTGTATAGTGCACAGAGTACAGTGTACCGTTTATAGTGCACAGTGCACAGAGTACAGTGTACTGTGTATAGTGCACAGAGTACAGTATACCGTGTATTAGAAAACAGTGCACAGTGCACAGAGTACAGTGTACCGTGTATAGTGCACAGTGCACAGAGTACAGTGTACCGTGTATAGTGCACAGCGCACAGAGTACAGTGTACCGTGTATAGTGCACAGTGAACAGAGTACAGTGTACCGTGTATAGTGCACAGTGCACAGAGTACAGTGTACCGTGTATAGTGCACAGTGCACAGTGCACAGAGTACAGTTTACCGTGTATAGTGCACAGCGTACAGAGTACAGTGTACCATGTATAGTGCACACAGTACTGTGTACTGTGTATGGTGTACAGTGCACAGAGTACAGTGTACCGTGTATAGTGCACAGTGCAGAGAGTACAGTGTACTGTGTATTGTGCACAGAGTACAGTGTACCGTGTATGGTGCACAGTGCACAGAGTACAGTGTACCGTGTATAGTGCACAGAGTACAGTGTACCGTGTATAGTGCACAAAGTACAGTGTACCGTGTATAGTGCACAGTGCACAGAGTACAGTGTACCGTGTATAGAGCACAGTGCACTGAGTCAAGTGTACCGTGTATAGTGCACAGTGCACAGAGTACAGTGTACCGTGTATAGTGCACAGTGCACAGAGTACAGTATACCGTGTATAGTGCACAGTGCACAGTGCACAGAGTACAGTGTACCGTGTATAGTGCACAGCGCACAGAGTACAGTGTATATACCATGTATATACCGTATATACTACTATACCGTGTATAGTGCACAGTGCACAGAGTACAGTGTACCGTGTATAGTGCACAGTGCACAGTGCACAGAGTACAGTGTACCGTGTATAGTGTACAGAGTACAGTGTACCGTGTATAGTGCACAGAGTAGAGTGTACCGTGTATAGTGCACAGTGCACAGAGTACAGTGTACCGTGTATAGTGCACAGTGCACAGAGTACAGTGTACCGTGTATAGTGCACAGTGCACAGAGAACAGTGTACCGTGTATAGTGCACAGTGCACAGAGTACAGTGTACCGTGTATAGTGAACAGTGCACAGAGTACAGTGTACCGTGTATAGTGCACAGAGTACAGTGTACCGTGTATAGTGTACAGTGCACAGAGTACAGTGCACAGAGTACAGTGTACCGTGTATAGTGAACATAGTACAGTGTACCGTGTATAGTGCACAGAGTACAGTGTACCGTGTTTAGTGCACAGTGCACAGAGTACAGTGTACCGTGTATAGTGCACAGTGCACAGAGTACAGTGTACCCTGTATAGTGCACAGTGCACAGAGTACAGTGTACCGTGTTTAGTGCACAGGGCATAGAGTACAGTGTACCGTGTAAAGTGCAGAGTACAGTGTACTGTGTATAGTGCACAGTGCACAGAGTACAGTGTACCGTGTATAGTGCACAGTGCACAGCGTACAGTGTACCGTGTATAGTCCACAGCACACAGAGTACAGTGTACCGTGTATGGTGCACAGTGCACAGAGTACAGTGCACCGTGTATAGTGCACAGTGCACAGAGTACAGTGTACCGTGTTTAGTGCACAGGGCATAGAGTACAGTGTACCGTGTAAAGTGCAGAGTACAGTGTACCGTGTATAGTGCACGGTGCACAGAGTACAGTGTACCGTGTATAGTGCACAGTGCACAGAGTACAGTGTACCATGTATAGTGCACAGGGCACAGAGTACAGGGTACCGTGGATAGTGCACAGAGTACAGGGTACTTTGTATAGTGCACAGTGCACAGAGTACAGTGTACCGTGTATAGTGCACAGTGCACAGTGTACCATGTATAGTGAACAGAGTACAGTGTACCGTGTATTAGAAAACAGTGCACAGTGCACAGAGTACAGTGTACCGTGTATAGTGCACTGCGCACAGAGTACAGTGTACCGTGTATAGTGCACAGAGTACTGTGTACTGTGTATGGTGTACAGTGCACAGAGTACAGTGTACCGTGTATAGTGCACAGTGCAGAGAGTACACTGTACCGTGTATTGTGCACAGAGTACAGTGTACCGTGTATGGTGCACAGTGCACAGAGTACAGTGTACCGTGTATAGTGCACAGAGTACAGTGTACCGTGTATAGTGCACAGTGTACAGTGTACCGTGTATAGTGCACAGAGTAGAGTGTACCGTGTATAGTGCACAGTGCACAGTGTACAGTGTACCGTGCATAGTGCACAGTGCAGAGAGTACAGTGTACCGTGTATAGTGCACAGAGTACAGTGTACCGTGTATAGTGCAAAGAGTACAGTCTACCGTGTATAGTGCACAGAGTACAGTGTACCGTGTATAATGCACAGTGCACAGAGTACAGTGTACCGTGTATAGTGCACAGTGCACAGCGTACAGTATACCGTGTATAGTGCACAGCACACAGAGTACAGTGTACCGTGTATAGTGCACAGTGCACAGAGTACAGTGCACCGTGTATAGTGCACAATGCACAGAGTACAGTGTACCGTGTATAGTGCACAGTGCACAGAGTACAGTGTACCACGTATAGTGCACAGGGCACAGAGTACAGTGTACCGTGGATAGTGCACAGAGTACAGGGTAATGTGTATAGTGGACAGTGCACAGAGTACAGTGTACCGTGTATAGTACACAGTGCACAGAGTACAGTGTACCGTGTATAGTGCACAGAGTACAGTGTAACGTTTATAGTGCACAGAGTACAGTGTACTGTGTATAGTGCACAGAGTACAGTGTACCGTGTATTAGAAAACAGTGCACAGTGCACAGAGTACAGTGTACCGTGTATAGTGCACAGTGCACAGAGTACAGTGTACCGTGTATAGTGCACAGTGCACAGAGTACAGTGTACCGTGTATAGTGCACAGCGCACAGAGTACAGTGTACCATGTATAGTGCACAGAATACTGTGTACCGTGTATGGTGTACAGTGCACAGAGTACAGTGTACCGTGTATAGTGAACAGAGTACAGTGTGCCGTGTATAGTGCACAGAGTACAGTGTACCGTGTATAGTGCACAGTGCACAGAGTACAGTGTACCGTGTATAGTGAACAGAGTACAGTGTGCCGTGTATAGTGCACAAAGTACAGTGTACCGTGTATAGTGCACAGTGCACAGAGTACAGTGTACCGTGTATAGTACACAGTGCACAGGGTACAGTGTACCGTGTATAGTGCAGAGTGCACAGAGTACAGTGTACCCTGTATAGTGCACAGAGTACTGTGTACCGTGTATGGTGTACAGTGCACAGAGTACAGTGTACCGTGTATAGTGAACAGAGTACAGTGTGCCGTGTATAGTGCACAGAGTATAGTGTACCGTGTATAGTGCACAATGCACAGAGTACAGTGTACCGTGTATAGTACACAGTGCACAGGGTACAGTGTACCGTGTATAGTGCACAGTGCACAGAGTACAGTGTACCGTGTTTAGTGCACAGGGCATAGAGTACAGTGTACCGTGTATAGTGCACAGAGTACTGTGTACCGTGTATGGTGTACAGTGCACAGAGTACAGTGTACCGTGTATAGTGAACAGAGTACAGTGTGCCGTGTATAGTGCACAAAGTACAGTGTACCGTGTATAGTGCACAGTGCACAGAGTACAGTGTACCGTGTATAGTACACAGTGCACAGGGTACAGTGTACCGTGTATAGTGCACAGTGCACAGAGTACAGTGTACCGTGTTTAGTGCACAGGGCATAGAGTACAGTGTACCGTGTATAGTGCACAGAGTACAGTGTACCGTGTATAGTGCACAGAGTAGAGTGTACCGTGTATAGTGCACAGTGCACAGAGAACAGTGTACCGTGCATAGTGCACAGTGCAGGGAGTACAGTGTACCGTGCATAGTGCACAGTGCACAGAGTACACTGTACCGTGTATAGTGCAAAGAGTACAGTGTACCGTGTATAGTGAACAGAGTACAGTGTACCGTGTATAGTACACAGTGCACAGAGTACAGTGTACCGTGTATTGTGCACAGAGTACAGTGTACCGTTTATAGTGCACAGTGCACAGAGTACTGTGTATAGTGCACAGAGTACAGTGTACCGTGTATTAGAAAACAGTGCACAGTGCACAGAGTACAGTGTACCGTGTATAGTGCACAGTGCACAGAGTACAGTGTACCGTGTATAGTGCACAGCGCACAGAGTACAGTGTACCGTGTATAGTGCACAGTGCACAGAGTACAGTGTACCGTGTATAGTGCACAGTGCACAGAGTACAGTGTACCGTGTATAGTACACAGTGCACAGGGTGCAGTGTACCGTGTATAGTGCACAGTGCACAGAGTACAGTATACCGTGTATAGTGCACAGGGTACTGTGTACCGTGTATGGTGTACAGTGCACAGAGCACAGTGTACCGTGTATAGTGAACAGAGTACAGTGTGCCGTGTATAGTGCACAGAGTACAGTGTACCATGTATAGTGCACAGTGCACAGAGTACAGTGTACCGTGTATAGTACACAGTGACAGGGTACAGTGTGCCGTGTATAGTGCACAGTGCACAGTGCACAGAGTACAGTGTACCGTGTTTAGTGCACAGGGCATAGAGTACAGTGTACCGTGTATAGTGCACAGAGTACTGTGTACCGTGTATGGTGTACAGTGCACAGAGTACAGTGTACCGTGTATAGTGCACAGTGCAGAGAGTACAGTGTACCGTGTATTGTGCACAGAGTACAGTGTACCGTGTATGGTGCACAGTGCAAAGAGTACAATGTACCGTGTATAGTGCACAGAGTACAGTGTACCGTGTATAGTGCACAGAGTACAGTGTACCGTGTATAGTGCAAAGAGTAGAGTGTACCGTGTATAGTGCACAGTGCACAGAGTACAGTGTACCGTGCATAGTGCACAGTGCAAAGAGTACAGTGTACCGTGTATAGTGCACAGAGTACAGTGTACCGTGTATAGTGCAAAGAGTACAGTGTACCGTGTATAGTGGACAGAGTACAGTGTACCGTGTATAGTGCACAGTGCACAGAGTACAGTGTACCGTGTATAGTGCACAGTGCACAGAGTACAGTGTACCACGTATAGTGCACAGGGCACAGAGTACAGTGTACCGTGGATAGTGCACAGAGTACAGGGTACTGTGTATAGTGGACAGTGCACAGAGTATAGTGTACCGTGTATAGTGCACAGTGCACAATGTACCATGTATAGTGAACAGAGTACAGTGTACCGTGTATAGTACACAGTTCACAGAGTACAGTGTACCGTGTATAGTGCACAGAGTACAGTGTACCGTTTATAGTGCACAGTGCACAGAGTACAGAGTACTGTGTATAGTGCACAGAGTACAGTGTACCGTGTATTAGAAAACAGTGCACAGTGCACAGAGTACAGTGTACCATGTATAGTGCACAGTGCACAGAGTACAGTGTACCGTGTATAGTGCACAGTGCACAGTGCACAGTGCTCAGAGTACAGTGTACCGTGTATAGTGCACAGCGCACAGAGTACAGTGTACCGTGTATAGTGCACAGAGTACTGTGTACCGTGTATGGTGTACAGTGCACAGAGTACAGTGTACCGTGTATAGCGAACAGAGTACAGTGTGCCGTGTATAGTGCACAGAGTACAGTGTACCGTGTATAGTGCACAGTGCACAGAGTACAGTGTACCGTGTATAGTGAACAGAGTACAGTGTGCCGTGTATAGTGCACAGAGTACAGTGTACCGTGTATAGTGCACAGTGCACAGAGTACAGTGTACCGTGTATAGTACACAGTGCACAGAGTACAGTGTACCGTGTATAGTGCACAGCGCACAGAGTACAGTGTACCGTGTATAGTGCACAGAGTACTGTGTACCGTGTATGGTGTACAGTGCACAGAGTACAGTGTACCGTGTATAGCGAACAGAGTACAGTGTGCCATGTATAGTGCACAGAGTACAGTGTACCGTGTATAGTGCACAGTGCACAGAGTACAGTGTACCGTGTATAGTGAACAGAGTACAGTGTGCCCTGTATAGTGCACAGAGTACAGTGTACCGTGTATAGTGCACAGTGCACAGAGTACAGTGTACCGTGTATAGTACACAGTGCACAGGGTACAGTGTACCGTGTATAGTGCACAGTGCACAGAGTACAGTGTACTGTGTTTAGGGCACATGGTATAGAGTACAGTGTACCGTGTATAGTGCACAGAGTACAGTGTACCGTGTATAGTGCACAGAGTACAGTGTACCGTGTATAGTGCACAGAGTAGAGTGTACCGTGTATAGTGCACAGTGCACAGAGTACAGTGTACCGTGCATAGTGCACAGTGCAGAGAGTACAGTGTACCGTGTATAGTGCACAGAGTACAGTGTACCGTGTATAGTACACAGTGCACAGAGTACAGTGTACCGTGTATAGTGCACAGTGCACAGAGTACAGTGTACCGTGTATAGTGCACAGAGTACTGTGTACCGTGTATGGTGTACAGTGCACAGAGTACAGTGTACCGTGTATAGTGAACAGAGTACAGTGTGCCCTGTATAGTGCACAGAGTACAGTGTACCGTGTATAGTGCACAGTGCACAGAGTACAGTGTACCGTGTATAGTACACAGTGCACAGGGTACAGTGTACCGTGTATAGTGCACAGTGCACAGAGTACAGTGTACTGTGTTTAGGGCACAGGGTATAGAGTACAGTGTACCGTGTATAGTGCACAGAGTACAGTGTACCGTGTATAGTGCACAGAGTACAGTGTACCGTGTATAGTGCACAGAGTAGAGTGTACCGTGTATAGTGCACAGTGCACAGAGTACAGTGTACCGTGCATAGTGCACAGTGCAGAGAGTACAGTGTACCGTGTATAGTGCACAGAGTACAGTGTACCGTGTATAGTGCAAAGAGTACAGTGTACCGTGTATAATGCACAGAGTACAGTGTACCGTGTATAGTGCACAGTGCACTACACACGGTAAACTGTACTCTGTGCACTGTGCACTATACACGGTACACTGGACTCTGTGCACTATACACGGTACACTGTACTCTTTGCACTATACACGGTACACTGTGCACTGTGCAATATACACGGTACACTGTACTCTCCGCACTGTGCACTATACACTCTACTCTGTGCACTATACACGGTACACTGTACTCTGTGCACTATACACGGTACACTGTACTCTGTGCACTATACACGGTACACTGTACTATGTGCACTGTGCACCATACACGGTACACTGTACTCTGTGCACAATACACGGTACACTGTACTCTCTGCACTGTGCACTATACACGGTACACTGTACTCTGTGCACTAGACACGGTACACTTTACTCTGTGCACTACACAGCTGGCTTTTTGCGCTGCTTGCAAAAGCCGACCCAAAATTGTGGTTTGAAACCAAACTCGTGGAATTCGATCCCAAGGGTGTTTTTTCGTTTCGCCCCGATGGGGAATCTCAAAAAAAAGAGTTTTGAACGCAATTGGACGACCGTCGTCAACCCAGCGTTTTCTGCTACTTGGTAAATTCACCCCAAAATGGTGGTATGAAACCGACCTCGTGGAATTCGATCCCAAGGGTGTTTTTTCGTTTTGCCCCGATGGGGATAGTCGAAAAAACGAGTTTTGAACGCAATTGGACGACCTTCGTCAACCCGGCGTTTTGCGCTGCTGGGAAAAGCCCACCCAAAATGGTGGTATGAAGCCGACCTCGTGGAATTCGATCCAAAGGGTGTTTTTTCGTTTCGCCCCGATGGGGAAACTTGAAAAAACGAGTTTTCAACGCAATTGGACGACATTCGTCAACCCGCCTTTTTGCACTGCTTGCAAAAGCCCAGCAAAAATGGTGGTATGAAACCGACCTCGTGGAATTTGATCCCAAGGGTGTTTTTTTGTTCCGTCCCGATGGGGAAACTCGACAAAACGAGTTTTCAACCCAATTGGACGACCTTGGTCAAACCGGCGTTTTGCGCTGCTTGGAAAATCCCACCCAAAATGGTGGTATGAAACCGACCTCGTGGAATTCGATCACAAGGGTGTTTTTTCGTTTCGCCCCGATGGGGAAACTCGACAAAACGAGTTTTGAACGCAACTGGATGACCTTCGTCTACCCGGCCTTTTCCGCTGCTTGGTAAGTCCAACCCAAAATGGTGGTATAAAACCGACCTCGTGGAATTCGATCCCAAGTGTGTTTCTTCGTTTCGCTCCGATGGGGAAAGTCGAAAAAACGAGTTTTCAACCCAATTGGAAGGACTTCGTCATCCCGGCGTCTTCAGCTGCTTCGTAAAGCCCACCCAAAATGGTGGTATGAAACCGACCTCGTGGAAATCGATCCCAAGGGTGCTTTTTCGTTTCGCCCCGATGGGGAAAGTCGAAAAAACGAGTTTTGAACGCAATTGGACGACCTTCGTCAACCCGGCGTTTTGCTCTGCTTGGTAAAACCATCCCAAAATGGTGGTATGAAACCGACCTCGTGGAATTCGATCCCAAGGGTGTTTTTTCGTTTCGCTCCGACGGGGAAAGTCGAAAAAACGAGTTTTCAAGGCAAATGGACGATCTTCGTCAACCCGCCTTTTTGCAGTGCTTGCAAGGGCCCAGCAAAAATGTTGGTATGAAACCGACCTCGTGGAATTCGATCCCAAGGGTGTTTTTTTGTTTCGTCCCGATGGGAAAACTCGACAAAACGAGTTTTCAACCCAATTGGAAGAACTTCGTCATCCCGGCGTTTTCCGCTGCTTGGTAAAGCCCACCCAAAATGGTGGTATGAAACCGACCTGGTGGAATTCGATCCCAAGGGTGCTTTTTCGTTTCGCCCGGATGGGGAATGTCGAAAAAACGAGTTTTGAACGCAATTGGACGACCTTCGTCTACCCGGCGTTTTCCGCTGCTTGGTAAAGCCCACCCAAAATGGTGGTATGAAACCGACCTCGTGGAATTCGATCCCAAGGGTGTTGTTTCGTTTCGCCACGATGGGGAATCTCGACAAAACGAGTTTTAAACGCAATTGGACGACCTTCGTCAACCCGGAGTTTTGCGCTGCTGGGAAAAGCCCACCGAAAATGGTGGTATGAAACCGACCTCGTGTAATTCGATCCAAAGGGTGTTTCTTCGTTTCGCCCCAATGGGGAAAGTCTAAAAACCGAATTTTCAACCCAATTGGACGACCTACGTCAAATCGGCGTTTCGCGCTGCTTGGAAAATCCCACCCAAAATGGTGGTATGAAACCGACCTCGTGGAATTCGATCCCAAGGGTGTTTTTTCGTTTCACTTCTATGGGAAAAGTCCAAAAAACGAGTTTTGAACGCAATTGGACGACCTTCGTCAACCCGGCTTTTTGCGCTTCTGGGAAAAGCCCACCCAAAATGGTGGTGTCAAACCGACCTCGTGGAATTCGATCCAAAGGGTGTTTTTTCGTTTCGCCCATATGGGGAAACTCGAAAAAACGAGTTTTCAACGCAATTGGACGTTTTTCGTCAACCCGGCGTTTTCCGCTCCTTGGTAAAGCCCTCCCAAAATGGTGGTATGATAACGAACTCGTTGAATTCGATCCAAGGGTGTTTTTTCGTTTTGCCCCGATGGGGAAAGTCGAAAAAACGAGTTTTGAACGCAATTGGACGACCTTCTTCAACCCGGCTTTTTGCGCTGCTGGGAAAAGCCCACCCAAAATGGTCGTATGAAACCGACCTCGTGGAATTCGATCCAAAGGGTGTTTTTTCGTTTCGCCCGATTGGGAAAGTCGAAAAAACGAGTTTTGAACGCAATTGGACGACCTTCGTCAACCCGGCTTTTTTCGCTGCTTCCAAAAGCTCTCCCAAAATGGTGGTATGAAACCGACCTCGTGTAATTCGATCCCAAGGGTGTTTTTTCCATTCGGCACGATGGGGAAAGTCGAAAAAACGTGTTTTGAACACTATTGGCGGGACTTCGTCAACATGGCTTTTTGCACTGCTTGCAAAAGCCCAACCAAAATAGTAATATGAAACCGACCTCGTGGAATTCGATCCCAAGGGTGTTTTTTCGATTCCCCCGATGGGGAAAGTCGAATTAACGAGTTTTGAACGCAATCGGACGACCTTCCTCAACCCGGCTTTTTTCGATGCTTGGGAAAGCCCACCAAAAATGGTGGTATGAAACCGAAATTGGTGAATTCTATTCCAAGGGTGATTCTTCGTTTCGCCGTGATGGCGAAAGTCGAAAAACGAGTTTTGAACGCAATTGGACGACCTTCGTCAACCCGCCGTTTTTCGCTGCTTGGAAAAGCCCACCCAAAATGGTGGTATGAAACAAGCCTCGTGGAATTCGATCCCAAGGGTGTTTTTTCGTTTCGCCCCGATGGGGAAAGACGAAAAAACGAGTTTTCAACGCAATTGGACGACCTTCGTCAACCCGGCTTTTTGCAGTGCTTGCAAAAGCCCGGCAAAAATGGTGGTATGAAACCGAAATTGGTAAATTCGATCCCAAGGGTGTTTTTTCGTTTCGCCCCGATGGGGAAACTCGAAAAAACGCGTTTTGAACGCAATTGGACGACCTTCGTCAACCCGGCTTTTTGCACTGCTTGCAAAAGCCCACCCAAAATGGTGGTATGAAATCGAAATTGGTAAAATCGATTCCAAGGGTGTTTCTGCGTTTCGCTCCGATGGGGAAAGTCGAAAAAACGCGTTTTGAACGCATTTGGACGACCTTCGTCAACGCGGCTTTTTGCGCTGCTTGGAATAGCCCACCCAAAATGGTGGTATAAAACCAAAATTGGTAAATTCGATCCCAAGGCTGTTTTTTCGCTTCGCCCCGATGGGGAAAATTGAAAAAACGCGTTTTTAACGGAATTCGACGACCTTCGTTACCCCAGCGTTTTGCGCTGCTTTAAAAAGCCCACCCAAAATGGTGGCATGAAACCGAAATTTTAAAATTCGATCCCAAGGGTGTTTCTTCGTTTCCCCCCGATGGGGAAATTTAACAAAACGCGTTTTGAACGCAATTGGACCACTTTCGTGAACCCGGCTTTTTCCGCTGCTTGGAAAAGCCCACCCAAAATGGTGGCATGAAACCGAAATTGTAAAATTCGATCCCAAGGCTGTTTTTTCGCTTCGCCCCAATGGGGAAAGTTGAAAAAACGCGTTTTGAACGCAATTGGAGGACCTTCGTCAAGCCGGCTTTTTCCGCTGCTTGGAAAAGCCCACCCAAAATGGTGGCATGACAGCGAAATTGTAAAATTCGATCCCAAGGCTGTTTTTTCGCTTCGCCCCGATCGGGAAAGTTGAAAAAACGCGTTTTGAACGCAATTGGACGACCTTCGTCAACCCGGCTTTTTCCGCTGCTTGGAAAAGCCCACCCAAAATGGTGGCATGAAACCGAAATTGTAAAATTCGATCCCAAGGCCAAGATGGGAAAAGTTGAAAAAACGCGTTTTCAACGCAATTGGACGACCTTCGTCAACCCGGCTTTTTCCGCTGCTTGGAAAAGCCCACCCAAAATGGTGGCATGAAACCGAAATTGTAAAATTCGATCCCAAGGCTGTTTTTTCGCTTCGCCCCGATGGGGAAAGTTGAAAAAACGAGTTTTGAACGCAATTGGATGACCTTCGTCAACCCGGCTTTTTCCGCTGCTTGGAAAAGCCCACCCAAAATGGTGGCATGAAACTGAAATTGTAAAATTTGAACCCACGGCTGTTTTTTTTTGTCTGGCCAAGATGGGAAAAGTTGAAAAAACGCGTTTTGAACGCAATTGGACCAATTTCGTGAACTCGGCTTTTTCCGCTGCTTGGAAAAGCCCACTCAAAATGGTGGTACGAAACCGACCTCGTGGAGTTCGATCCTAAGGGTGTTTTTTCGTTTCGCCCCGAAGGGGAAAGTTGAAAAAACGCGTTTTGAACGCAATTGGACGACGTTCGTCAACCCGGCTTTTTGCCCTGCTTGGAAGCGCCCACTCAAAATGGTGGTATGAAACCGACCTCGTGGAGTTCGATCCTAAGGGTGTTTTTTCGTTTCGCTTCGATGGGGAAAGTCGAAAAAACGCGTTTTGAACGCAATTGGACTACGTTCGTCAACCCGGATTTTTGCCCTGCTTGGAAAAGCCTACTCAAAATGATGGTATGAAACCGACCTAGTGGAATTCGATCCCAAGGGTGTTTTTTCGTTTCGCCCCGATGGGGAAAGTCGAAAAAACGCGTTTTGAACGCAATTGGACGACGTTCTTCAACCCGGCTTTTTGCCCTGCTTGGAACAGCCCACTCAAAATGGTGGTATGAAACCGACCTCGTGGAGTTCGATCCTAAGGGTGTTTTTTCGTTTCGCCCCGATGGGGAAAGTCGAAAAAACGCGTTTTGAACGCAATTGGACTACGTTCGTCAACCCGGCTTTTTGGCCTGCTTGGAAAAGCCTACTCAAAATGATGGTATGAAACCGACCTAGTGGAATTCGATCCCAAGGGTGTTTTTTCGTTTCGCCCCGATGGGGAAAGTCGAAAAAACGCGTTTTGAACGCAACTGGACGACGTTCGTCAACCCGGCTTTTTGCCCTGCTTGGAAAAGCCCACTCAAAATGGTGGTATGAAACCGACCTCGTGGAATTCGATCCCAAGGGTGTTTTTTCGTTTCGCCCCGATGGGGAAAGTCGAAAAAACGCGTTTTGAACGCAATTGGACGAAGTTCGTCAACCCGGCTTTTCGCCCTGCTTGGAGAAGCCCACTCAAAATGGTGTTATGAAACAGACCTAGTGGAATTCGATCCCAAGGGTGTTTTTTCGTTTCGCCCCGATGGGGAAAGTGGAAAAAACGCGTTTTGAACGTAATTGGACGACGTTCGTCAACCCGACTTTTTCACTGCTTGGAAAAGCCTACTCAAAATGATGGTATGAAACCGACCTCGAGGAATTCGATCCTAAGGGTGTTTTTTCGTTTCGCCCCGATGTGGAAAGTCGAAAAAACGCGTTTTGAAGGCAATTGGAAGAAGTTCGTCAACCCGGCTTTTTGCCCTGCTTGGCAAAGCCTACTCAAAATGATGGTATGAAACCGACCTCGTGGAATTCGATCCCAAGGGAGTTTTTTCGTTTCGCCCCGATGGGGAAAGTGGAAAAAACGCGTTTTGAACGTAATTGGACGACTTTCGTCAACCCGACTTTTTCACTGCTTGGAAAAGCCTACTCAAAATGATGGTATGAAACCGACCTCGAGGAATTCGATCCTAAGGGTGTTTTTTCTTTTCGCCCCGATGGGGAAAGTCGAAAAAACGCGTTTTGAAGGCAATTGGAAGATGTTCGTCAACCCGGCTTTTCGCCCTGCTTGGAGAAGCCCACTTAAAATGGTGGTATGAAACCGACCTAGTGGAATTCGATCCCAAGGGTGTTTTTTCGTTTCGCCCCGATGGGGAAAGTCGAAAAAACGCGTTTTGAACGCAATTGGACGACGTTCGTCAACCCGGCTTTTCGCCCTGCTTGGAGAAGCCCACTCAAAATGGTGGTATGAAACAGACCTCGTGGAATTCGAAACCAAGGGTGTTTTATCGTTTCGCCCCGATGGGGAAAGTCGAAAAAACGCGTTTTGAACGCAATTGGACGACGTTCATCAACCCGGCTTTTTTCCCTGCTTGGAAAAGCCCCCTCAAAATGGTGGTATGAAACCGACCTCGTAGAATTCGATCCCAAGGGTGTTTTTTCGTTTCGCCCCGATGGGGAAAGTCGAAAAAACGCGTTTTGAACGCAATTGGACGACGTTCGTCAACCCGGCTTTTTGCCCTGCTTGGAAAAGCCCACTCAAAATGATGGTATGAAACCGACGTCGTGGAATTCGATCCCAACGGTGTTTTTTCGTTTCGCCCCAATGGGGAAAGTCGAAAAAACGCGTTTTGAACGCAATTGGACGACGTTCGTCAACCCGGCTTTTTGCCCTGCTTGGAAAAGCCCACTCAAAATGGTGGTATGAAACCAACCTAGTGGAATTCGATCCCAAGGGTGTTTTTTCGTTTCGCCCCGAAGGGGAAAGTCGAAAAAACGCGTTTTGAACGCAATTGGACGACGTTCGTCAACCCGGCTTTTTCCCTGCTTGGAAAAGCCCACTCAAAATGGTGGTATGAAACCGACCTCGTGGAATTCGATCCTGAGGGTTTTTTTTCGTTTCGCTCCGATGGGGAAAGTCGAAAAAACGCGTTTTGAACGCAATTGGACGACGTTCGTCAACCCGGCTTTTTGCCCTGCTTGGAAAAGCCCACTCAAAATGGTGGTATGAAACCGACCTAGTGGAATTCGATCCCAAGGGTGTTGTTTCGTTTCGCCCCGATGGGGAAAGTCGAAAAAACGCGTTTTGAACGCAATTGTACGACGTTCGTCAACCCGGCTTTTTGCCCTGCTTGGAAAAGCCCACTCAAAATGGTGGTATGAAACCGACCTAGTGGAATTCGATCCCAAGGGTGTTTTTTCGTTTCGCCCCGATGGGGAAAGTCGAAAAAACGCGTTTTGAACGCAATTGGACGACGTTGGTCAACCCACCTTTTTGCCCTGCTTGGAAAAGCCCACTCAAAATGGTGGTATGAAACCGACCTCGTGGAATTCGATTCCAAGGGTGTTGTTTCGTTTCGCCCCGATGGGGAAAGTCGAAAAAACGCGTTTTGATCGCAATTGTACGACGTTCGTCAACCCGGCTTTTTGCCCTGCTTGGAAAAGCCCACTCAAAATGGTGGTATGAAACCGACCTCGTGGAATTCGATCCCAAGGGTGTTGCTTCGTTTCGCCCTGTTGGGGAAAGTCGAAAAAACGCGTTTTGAACGCAATTGGACGACGTTCGTCAACCCGGCTTTTTGCCCTGCTTGGAAAAGCTGACTCAAAATGGTGGTATGAAACCGACCTCGTGGTATTCGATCCTAAGGGTGTTTTTTCGTTTCGCCCCGATTGGGAAAGTCGAAAAAACGCGTTTTGAACGCAATTGGACGACGTTCGTAAACCCGGCTTTTTGCCCTGCTTGGAAAAGCCCACTCGAAATGGTGGTATGAAACCGACCTCGTGGAATTCGATCCTAATGGTGTTATTTCGTTTCGCTGCGATGGGGAAAGTCGAAAAAACGCGTTTTGAACGCAATTGGACGACGTTCGTCAACCCGGCTTTTTGCCCTGCTTGGAAAAGCCCACTCAAAATGGTGGTATGAAACCGACCTAGTGGAATTCGATCCCAAGGGTGTTGCTTCGTTTCGCCCTGTTGGGGAAAGTCGAAAAAACGCGTTTTGAACGCAATTGGACGACGTTCGTCAACCCGGCTTTTTGCCCTGCTTGGAAAAGCTGACTCAAAAGGGTGGTATGAAACCGACCTCGTGGCATTCGATCCTAAGGGTGTTTTTTCGTTTCGCCCCGATTGGGAAAGTCGAAAAAACGCGTTTTGAACGCAATTGGACGACGTTCGTCAATCCGGCTTTTTGCTCTGCTTGGAAAAGCCCACTCAAAATGGTGGTATGAAACCGACCTAGTGGAATTCGATCCCAAGGGTGTTGCTTCGTTTCGCCCCGATAGGGAAAGTCGAAAAAACGCGTTTTGAACGCAATTGGACGACGTTCGTCAACCCGGCTTTTTGCCCTGCTTGGAAAAGCCCACTCAAAATGGTGGTATGAAGCCGACCTCGTGGAATTCGTTCCTAAGGGTGTTTTTTCGTTTCGCCCCGATGGGGAAAGTGGAAAAAACGCGTTTTGAACGCAATTGGACGACGTTCGTCAACCCGGCTTTTTGCCCTGCTTGGAAAAGCCTACTCAAAATGATGGTATGAAACCGACCTCGTGGAATTCGATCCCAAGGGTGTTTTTTCGTTTCGCCCCGATGGGGAAAGTCGAAAAAACGCGTTTTGAACGCAATTGGACGACGTTCGTCAACCCGGCTTTTTGTCCTGCTTGGAAAAGCTGACTCAAAAAGGTGGTATGAAACCGACCTCGTGGTATTCAATCCTAAGGGTGTTTTTTCGTTTCGCCCCGATGGGGAAAGTCGAAAAAACGCGTTTTGAACACAATTGGACGACGTTCGTCAATCCGGCTTTTTGCCCTGCTTGGAAAAGCCCACTCAAAATGGTGGTATGAAACCGACCTAGTGGAATTCGATCCCAATGGTGTTTTTTCGTTTCGCCCCGATGGGGAAAGTCGAAAAAACGCGTTTTGAACGCAATTGGACGACGTTCGTCAACCCGGCTTTTTGCCCTGCTTGGAAAAGCCCACTCAAAATGGTGGTATGAAACCGACCTCGTGGAATTCGATCCCAAGGGTGTTGCTTCGTTTCGCCCCGATGGGGAAAGTCGAAAAAACGCGTTTTGAACGCAATTGGACGACGTTCGTCAACCCGGCTTTTTGCCCTGCTTGGAAAAGCCTACTCAAAATGATGGTATGAAACCGACCTCGTGGAATTCGATCCCAAGGGTGTTTTTTCGTTTCGCCCCGATGGGGAAAGTCGAAAAAACGAGTTTGGAACGCAATTGGACGACGTTCGTCAACCCGGCTTTTTGCCCTGCTTGGAAAAGCCCACTCAAAATGGTGGTATGAAACCGACCTAGTGGAATTCGATCCCAAGGGTGTTTTTACGTTTCGCCCGGATGGGGAAAGTCGAAAGAACGCGATTTGAACGCAATTGGACGACGTTCGTCAACCCGGCTTTTTGCCCTGCTTGGAAAAGCCCACTCAAAATGGTGGTATGAAACCGACCTCGTGGAATTCGATCCCAAGGGTGTTGCTTCGTTTCGCCCCGATGGGGAAAGTCGAAAAAACGCGTTTTGAACGCAATTGGACGACGTTCGTCAACCCGGCTTTTTGCCCTGCTTGGAAAAGCCCACTCAAAATGGTGGTATGAAACCGACGTCCTGGTATTCGATCCTAAGGGTGTTTTTTCGTTTCGCACCGATGGGGAAAGTCTAAAAAAAGGCGTTTTGAACGCAATTGGACGACGTTCGTCAACCTGGCTTTTTGCCCTGCTTGGAAAAGCTCACTCAAAATGGTGGTATGAAACCGACCTCGTGGAATTTGATCCCAAGGGTGTTGCTTCGTTTCGCCGTGATGGGGAAAGTCGAAAAAACGCGTTTTGAACGCAATTGGACGACGTTCGTCAACCCGGGTTTTTGCCCTGCTTGGAAAAGCCCACTCAAAATGGTGGTATGAAACCGACCTCGTGGTATTCGATCCTAAGGGTGTTGTTTCGTTTCGCCCCGATGGGGAAAGTCGAAAAAACGCGTTTTGAACGCAATTGGACGACGTTCGTCATCGCCGCTTTTTGCCCTGCTTGGAAAAGCCCACTCAAAATGGTGGTATGAAACCGACCTCGTGGAATTCGTTCCTAAGGGTGTTTTTTCGTTTCGCCCCGATAAGGAAAGTCGAAAAAACGCGTTTTGAACGCAATTGGACGACGTTCGTCAACCCGGCTTTTTGCCCTGCTTGGAAAAGCCCACTCAAAATGGTGGTATGAAACCGACATCGTGGAATTCGTTCCTAAGGGTGTTTTTTCGTTTCGCCCGGATGGGGAAAGTCGAAAAAACGCGTTTTGAACGCAATTGGACGACGTTCGTCAACCCGGCTTTTTGCCCTGCTTGGAAAAGCCTACTCAAAATGATGGTATGAAACCGACCTCGTGGAATTCGATCCCAAGGGTTTTTTTTCGTTTCGCCCCGATGGGGAAAGTCGAAAAAACTCGTTTTGAACGCAATTGGACGACGTTCGTCAACCCGGCTTTTTGCCCTGCTTGGAAAAGCCTACTCAAAATGATGGTATGAAACCGACCTCGTGGAATTCGATCCCAAGGGTGTTTTTTCGTTTCGCCCCGATGGGGAAAGTCGAAAAAACGCGTTTTGAACGCAATTGGACGACGTTAGTCAACCCGGCTTTTTGCCCTGCTTGGAAAAGCCAACTCAAAATGGTGGTATGAAACCGACCTAGTGGAAATCGATCCCAAGGGTGTTTTTACGTTTCGCCCCGATGGGGAAAGTCGAAAAAACGCGTTTTGAACGCAATTGGACGACGTTCGTCAACCCGTCTTTTTGCCCTGCTTGGAAAAGCCCACTCAAAATGGTGGTATGAAACCGACCTCGTGGAATTCGATCCCAAGGGTGTTGCTTCGTTTCGCCCCGATGGGGAAAGTCGAAAAAACGCATTTTGAACGCAATTGGACGACGTTTGTCAACCCGGCTTTTTGCCCTGCTTGGAAAAGCCCACTCAAAATGGTGGTATGAAACCGACCTCGTGGAATCGATCCCAAGGGTGTTGTTTCGTTTCGCCCCGATGGGGAAAGTCGAAAAAACGCGTTTTGAACGCAATTGGACGACGTTCGTCAACCCGGCTTTTTGCCCTGCTTGGAAAAGCCCACTCAAAATGGTGGTATGAAACCGACCTCGTGGAATTCGATCCCAAGCGTGTTGCTTCGTTTCGCCCCGATGGGGAAAGTCGAAAAAACGCGTTTTGAACGCAATTGGACGACGTTCGTCAACGGGGCTTTTTGCCCTGCTTGGAAAAGCCCACTCAAAATGGTGGTATGAAACCGACCTCGTGGAATTCGATCCCAAGGGTGTTGCTTCGTTTCGCCCCGATGGGGAAAGTCGAAAAAACGCGTTTTGAACTCAATTAGACGACGTTCGTCAACCCGGCTTTTTGCCCTGCTTGGAAAAGCCCACTCAAAATGGTGGTATGAAACCGACCTCGTGGTATTCGATCCTAAGGGTGTTTTTTCGTTTCGCCCCGATGGGGAAAGTCGAAAAAACGCGTTTTGAACGCAATTGGACGACGTTCGTCAACGCGGCTTTTTGCCCTGCTTGGAAAAGCCCACTCAAAATGGTGGTATGAAACCGACCTCGTGGAATTCGATCCTAAGGGTGTTTTTTTCGTTTCGCCCCGATGGGGAAAGTCGAAAAAACGCGTTTTGAACGCAATTGGACGACGTTCGTCAACCCGGCTTTTTGCCCTGCTTGGAAAAGCCCACTCAAAATGGTGGTATGAAACCGACCTCGTGGAATTCGATCCCAAGGGTGTTGCTTCGTTTCGCCCCGATGGGGAAAGTCGAAAAAACGCGTTTCGAACGCAATTGGACGACGTTCGTAAACGCGGCTTTTTGCCCTGCTTGGAAAAGCCCACTCAAAATGGTGGTATGAAACCGACCTCGTCGAATTCGATCCCAAGGGTGTTGCTTCGTTTCGCCCCGATGGGGAAAGTCGAAAAAACGCGTTTTGAACGCAATTGGACGACGTTCGTCAACCCGGCTTTTTGCCCTGGAAAAGCCCACTCAAAATTGTGGTATGAAACCGATCTAGTGGAATTCGATCCCAAGGGTGTTTTTTCGTTTCGCCCCGATGGGGAAAGTCGAAAAAACGCGTTTTGAACGCAATTGGACGACGTTCGTCAACCCGGCTTTTTGCCCTGCTTGGAAAAGCCCACTCAAAATGGTGGTATGAAACCGACCTCGTGGAATTCGATCCCAAAGGTGTTGCTTCGTTTCGCCCCGATGGGGAAAGTCGAATAAACGCGTTTTGAACGCAATTGGACGACGTTCGTCAACCCGGCTTTTTGCCCTGCTTGGAAAAGCCCACTCAAAATGGTGGTATGAAACCGACCTCGTGGAATTCGATCCCAAAGGTGTTGCTTCGTTTCGCCCCGATGGGGAAAGTCGAATAAACGCGTTTTGAACGCAATTGGACGACGTTCGTCAACCCGGCTTTTTGCCCTGCTTGGAAAAGCCCACTCAAAATGGTGGTATGAAACCGACCTCGTGGAATTCGATCCCAAGGGTGTTGCTTCGTTTCGCCTTGATGGGGAAAGTCGAAAAAACGCGTTTTCAACGCAATTGGACGACGTTCGTCAACCCGGCTTTTTGCCCTGCTTGGAAAAGCCCACTCAAAATGGTGGTATGAAACCGACCTCGTGGAATTCGATCCCAAGGGTGTTGCTTCGTTTCGCCTTGATGGGGAAAGTCGAAAAAACGCGTTTTGAACGCTATTGGACGACGTTCGTCAACCCGGCTTTTTGCCCTGCTTGGAAAAGCCCACTCAAAATGGTGGTATGAAACCGACCTAGTGGAATTCGATCCCAAGGGTGTTGTTTCGTTTCGCCCCGATGGGGAAAGTCGAAAAAAACGCGTTGTGAACGCAATTGGACGACGTTCGTCAACCCGGCTTTTTGCCCTGCTTGGAAAAGGCCACTCAAAATGGTGGTATGAAACCGACCTCGTGGTATTCGATCCTAAGGGTGTTTTTTCGTTTCGCCCCGATGGGGAAAGTCGAAAAAACGCGTTTTGAACGCAATTGGACGACGTTCGTCAACCCGGCTTTTTGCCCTGCTTGGAAAAGCCCACTCAAAATGGTGGTATGAAACCGACCTCGTGGTATTCGATCCTAAGGGTGTTTTTTCGTTTCGCCCCGATGGGGAAAGTCGAAAAAACGCGTTTTGAACGCAATTGGACGACGTTCGTCAACCCGGCTTTTTGCCCTGCTTGGAAAAGCCCACTCAAAATGGTGGTATGAAACCGTCCTAGTGAAATCGATCCCAAGGGTGCTGTTTCGTTTCGCCCCGAAGGGGAAAGTCGAAAAAACGCGTTTTGAACGCAATTGGACGACGTTCGTCAACCCGGCTTTTTGCCCTGCTTGGAAAAGCGCACTCGAAATGGTGGTATGAAACCGACCTCGTGGAATTCGATCCCAAGGGTGTTTTTTCGTTTTGCCCCGATGGGGAAAGTCGAAAAAACGCGTTTTGAACGCAATTGGACGACGTTCGTTAACCCGGCTTTTTGCCCTGCTTGGAAAAGCCCACTCAAAATGGTGGTATGAAACCGACCTCGTGGAATTCGATCCCAAAGGTGTTGCTTCGTTTCGCCCCGATGGGGAAAGTCGAATAAACGCGTTTTGAACGCAATTGGACGACGTTCGTCAACCCGGCTTTTTGCCCTGCTTGGAAAAGCCCACTCAAAATGGTGGTATGAAACCGACCTCGTGGAATTCGATCCCAAAGGTGTTGCTTCGTTTCGCCCCGATGGGGAAAGTCGAATAAACGCGTTTTGAACGCAATTGGACGACGTTCGTCAACCCGGCTTTTTGCCCTGCTTGGAAAAGCCCACTCAAAATGGTGGTATGAAACCGACCTCGTGGAATTCGATCCCAAGGGTGTTGCTTCGTTTCGCCTTGATGGGGAAAGTCGAAAAAACGCGTTTTCAACGCAATTGGACGACGTTCGTCAACCCGGCTTTTTGCCCTGCTTGGAAAAGCCCACTCAAAATGGTGGTATGAAACCGACCTCGTGGAATTCGATCCCAAGGGTGTTGCTTCGTTTCGCCCCGATGGGGAAAGTCGAAAAAACGCGTTTTGAACGCAATTGGACGACGTTCGTCAACCCGGCTTTTTGCCCTGCTTGGAAAAGCCCACTCAAAATGGTGGTATGAAACCGACCTCGTGGAATTCGATCCCAAGGGTGTTGCTTCGTTTCGCCCTGATGGGGAAAGTCGAAAAAACGCGTTTTGAACGCTATTGGACGACGTTCGTCAACCCGGCTTTTTGCCCTGCTTGGAAAAGCCCACTCAAAATGGTGGTATGAAACCTACCTCGTCGAATTCGATCCCAAGGGTGTTGCTTCGTTTCGCTCCGATGGGGAAAGTGGAAAAAACGCGTTTTGAACGCAATTGGACGACGTTCGTCAACCCGGCTTTTTTCCCTGCTTGGAAAAGCCCACTCAAAATGGTGGTATGAAACCGACCTCGTGGAATTCGATCCCAAGGGTGTTGCTTCGTTTCGCCCTGATGGGGAAAGTCGAAAAAACGCGTTTTGAACGCTATTGGACGACGTTCGTCAACCCGGCTTTTTGCCCTGCTTGGAAAAGCCCACTCAAAATGGTGGTATGAAACCTACCTCGTCGAATTCGATCCCAAGGGTGTTGCTTCGTTTCGCTCCGATGGGGAAAGTGGAAAAAACGCGTTTTGAACGCAATTGGACGACGTTCGTCAACCCGGCTTTTTTCCCTGCTTGGAAAAGCCCACTCAAAATGGTGGTATGAAACCGACCTCGTGGAAATCGAACCCAAGGGTGTTGCTTCGTTTCGCCCTGATGGGGAAAGTCGAAAAAACGCGTTTTGAACGCTATTGGACGACGTTCGTCAACCCGGCTTTTTGCCCTGCTTGGAAAAGCCCACTCAAAATGGTGGTATGAAACCGACCTAGTGGAATTCGATCCCAAGGGTGTTGTTTCGTTTCGCCCCGATGGGGAAAGTCGAAAAAAACGCGTTGTGAACGCAATTGGACGACGTTCGTCAACCCGGCTTTTTGCCCTGCTTGGAAAAGGCCACTCAAAATGGTGGTATGAAACCGACCTCGTGGTATTCGATCCTAAGGGTGTTTTTTCGTTTCGCCCCGATGGGGAAAGTCGAAAAAACGCGTTTTGAACGCAATTGGACGACGTTCGTCAACCCGGCTTTTTGCCCTGCTTGGAAAAGCCCACTCAAAATGGTGGTATGAAACCGACCTCGTGGTATTCGATCCTAAGGGTGTTTTTTCGTTTCGCCCCGATGGGGAAAGTCGAAAAAACGCGTTTTGAACGCAATTGGACGACGTTCGTCAACCCGGCTTTTTGCCCTGCTTGGAAAAGCCCACTCAAAATGGTGGTATGAAACCGTCCTAGTGAAATCGATCCCAAGGGTGCTGTTTCGTTTCGCCCCGAAGGGGAAAGTCGAAAAAACGCGTTTTGAACGCAATTGGACGACGTTCGTCAACCCGGCTTTTTGCCCTGCTTGGAAAAGCGCACTCGAAATGGTGGTATGAAACCGACCTCGTGGAATTCGATCCCAAGGGTGTTTTTTCGTTTTGCCCCGATGGGGAAAGTCGAAAAAACGCGTTTTGAACGCAATTGGACGACGTTCGTTAACCCGGCTTTTTGCCCTGCTTGGAAAAGCCCACTCAAAATGGTGGTATGAAACCGACCTCGTGGAATTCGATCCTATGGGTGTTGCTTCGTTTCGCCCCGATGGGGAAAGTCGAAAAAACGCGTTTTGAACGCAATTGGACGACGTTCGTCAACCCGGCTTTTTGCTATGCTTGGAAAAGCCCACTCAAAATGGTGGTATGAAACCGACCTAGTGGAATTCGATCCCAAGGGTGTTGTTTCGTTTCGCCCCGATGGGGAAAGTCGAAAAAACGCGTTTTGAACGCAATTGGACGACGTTCGTCAACCCGGCTTTTTGCCCTGCTTGGAAAAGCTGACTCAAAATGGTGGTATGAAACCGACCTCGTGGAATTCGATTCCAAGGGTGTTGCTTCGTTTCGCCCCGATGGGGAAAGTCGAAAAAACGCGTTTTGAACGCTATTGGACGACGTTCGTCAACCCGGCTTTTTGCCCTGCTTGGAAAAGCCCACTCAAAATGGTGGTATGAAACCGACCTCGTGGAAATCGAACCCAAGGGTGTTGCTTCGTTTCGCCCTGATGGGGAAAGTCGAAAAAACGCGTTTTGAACGCTATTGGACGACGTTCGTCAACCCGGCTTTTTGCCCTGCTTGGAAAAGCCCACTCAAAATGGTGGTATGAAACAGACCTAGTGGAATTCGATCCTAAGGGTGTTGCTTCGTTTCGCCCCGATGGGGAAAGTCGAAAAAACGCGTTTTGAACGCAATTGGACGACGTTCGTCAACCCGGCTTTTTGCCCTGCTTGGAAAAGCCCACTCAAAATGGTGGTATGAAACCGACCTCGTGGTATTCGATCCTAAGGGTGTTTTTTCGTTTCGCCCCGATGGGGAAAGTCGAAAAAACGCGTTTTGAACGCAATTGGACGACGTTCGTCAACCCGGCTTTTTGCCCTGCTTGGAAAAGCCCACTCAAAATGGTGGTATGAAACTGACCTAGTGGAATTCGATCCCAAGGGTGTTGTTTCGTTTCGCCCCGATGGGGAAAGTCGAAAAAACGCGTTTTGAACGCAATTGGACGACGTTCGTCAACCCGGCTTTTTGCCCTGCTTGGAAAAGCCCACTCAAAATGGTGGTATGAAACCGACCTCGTGGTATTCGATCCTAAGGGTGTTTTTTCGTTTCGCCCCGATGGGGAAAGTCGAAAAAACGCGTTTTGAACGCAATTGGACGACGTTCGTCAACCCGGCTTTTTGCCCTGCTTGGAAAAGCCCACTCAAAATGGTGGTATGAAACCGTCCTCGTGGAATTCGATCCTAAGGGTGTTGCTTCGTTTCGCCCCGATGGGGAAAGTCGAAAAAACGCGTTTTGAACGCAATTGGACGCCGTTCGTCAACCCGGCTTTTTGCCCTGCTTGGAAAAGTCCACTCAAAATGGTGGTATGAAACCGACCTAGTGGAATTCGATCCTAAGGGTGTTGCTTCGTTTCGCCCCGATGGGGAAAGTCGAAAAAACGCGTTTTGAACGCAATTGGACGACGTTCGTCAACCCGGCTTTTTGCCCTGCTTGGAAAAGCCCACTCAAAATGGTGGTATGAAACCGACCTCGTGGAAATCGAACCCAAGGGTGTTGCTTCGTTTCGCCCTGATGGGGAAAGTCGAAAAAACGCGTTTTGAACGCTATTGGACGACGTTCGTCAACCCGGCTTTTTGCCCTGCTTGGAAAAGCCCACTCAAAATGGTGGTATGAAACCGACCTCGTGGTATTCGATCCTAAGGGTGTTTTTTCGTTTCGCCCCGATGGGGAAAGTCGAAAAAACGCGTTTTGAACGCAATTGGACGACGTTCGTCAACCCGGCTTTTTGCCCTGCTTGGAAAAGCCCACTCAAAATGGTGGTATGAAACTGACCTAGTGGAATTCGATCCCAAGGGTGTTGTTTCGTCTCGCCCCGATGGGGAAAGTCGAAAAAACGCGTTTTGAACGCAATTGGACGACGTTCGTCAACCCGGCTTTTTGCCCCGCTTGGAAAAGCCCACTCAAAATGGTGGTATGAAACCGACCTCGTGGTATTCGATCCTAAGGGTGTTTTTTCGTTTCGCCCCGATGGGGAAAGTCGAAAAAACGCGTTTTGAACGCAATTGGACGACGTTCGTCAACCCGGCTTTTTGCCCTGCTTGGAAAAGCCCACTCAAAATGCTGGTATGAAACCGACCTAGTGGAATCGATCCCAAGGGTGTTGTTTCCTTTCGCCCCGATGGGAAAAGTCGAAAAAACGCGTTTTGAACGCAATTGGACGACGTTCGTCAACCCGGCTTTTTGCCCTGCTTGGAAAAGCCCACTCGAAATGGTGGTATGAAACCGACCTCGTGGAATTCGATCCTAAGGGTATTTTTTCGTTTCGCCCCGATGGGGAAAGTGGAAACAACGCGTTTTGAACGCAATTGGACGACGTTCGTCAACCCGGCTTTTTGCCCTGCTTGGAAAAGCCCACTCAAAATGGTGGTATGAAACCGTCCTCGTGGAATTCGATCCTAAGGGTGTTGCTTCGTTTCGCCCCGATGGGGAAAGTCGAAAAAACGCGTTTTGAACGCAATTGGACGCCGTTCGTCAACCCGGCTTTTTGCCCTGCTTGGAAAAGCCCACTCAAAATGGTGGTATGAAACCGACCTAGTGGAATTCGATCCTAAGGGTGTTGCTTCGTTTCGCCCCGATGGGGAAAGTCGAAAAAACGCGTTTTGAACGCAATTGGACGACGTTCGTCAACCCGGCTTTTTGCCCTGCTTGGAAAAGCCCACTCAAAATGGTGGTATGAAACCGACCTCGTGGAATTCGATCCTAAGAGTGTTGCTTCGTTTCGCCCCGATGGGGAAAGTCGAAAAAACGCGTTTTGAACGCAATTGGACGACGTTCGTCAACCCGGCTTTTTGCTCTGCTTGGAAAAGCCCACTCAAAATGGTGGTATGAAACCGACCTAGTGGAATTCGATCCCAAGGGTGTTGTTTCGTTTCGCCCCGATGGGGAAAGTCGAATAAACGCGTTTTGAACGCAATTGGACGACGTTCGTCAACCCGGCTTTTTGCCCTGCTTGGAAAAGCCCACTCAAAATGGTGGTATGAAACCGACCTCGTGGAATTCGATCCCAAGGGTGTTGCTTCGTTTCGCCCTGATGGGGAAAGTCGAAAAACGCGTTTTGAACGCAATTGGACGACGTTCGTCAACCCGGCTTTTTGCACTGCTTGGAAAAGCCCATTCAAAATGGTGGTATGAAACCGACCTAGTGGAATTCGATCCCAAGGGTGTTGTTTCGTTTCGCCCCGATGGGGAAAGTCGAAAAAACGCGTTTTGAACGCAATTGGACGACGTTCGTCAACCCGGCTTTTTGCCCTGCTTGGAAAAGCCCACTCAAAATGGTGGTATGAAAACGACCTCCTGGTATTCGATCCTAAGGGTGTTTTTTCGTTTCGCCCCGATGGGGAAAGTCGAAAAAACGCGTTTTGAACGCAATTGGACGACGTTCGTCAACCCGGCTTTTTGCCCTGCTTGGAAAAGCCCACTCAAAATGGTGGTATGAAACTGACCTAGTGGAATGCGATCCCAAGGGTGTTGTTTCGTTTCGCCCCGATGGGGAAAGTCGAAAACACGCGTTTTGAACGCAATTGGACGACGTTCGTCAACCCGGCTTTTTGCCCTGCTTGGAAAAGCCCACTCAAAATGGTGGTATGAAACCGACCTAGGGGAATCGATCCCAAGGGTGTTGTTTCGTTTCGCCCCGATGGGGAAAGTCGAAAAAAAGCGTTTTGAACGCAATTGGACGACGTTCGTCAACCCGGCTTTTTGCCCTGCTTGGAAAAGCCCACTCAAAATGGTGGTATGCAACCGACCTAGTGGAATTCGATCCCAAGGGTGTTGTTTCGTTTCGCCCCGATGGGGAAAGTCGAAAAAACGCGTTTTGAACGCAATTGAACGACGTTCGTCAACCCGGCTTTTTGCCCTGCTTGGAAAAGCCAACTCAAAATGGTGGTATGAAACCGACCTCGTGGAATTCGATCCCAAGGGTGTTGCTTCGTTTCGCCCCGATGGGGAAAGTCGAAAAAACGCGTTTTGAACGCAATTGGACGACGTTCGTCAACCCGGCTTTTTGCCCTGCTTGGAAAAGCCCACTCAAAATGGTGGTATGAAACCGACCTCGTGAAATTCGATCCCAAGGGTGTTGCTTCGTTTCGCCCTGATGGGGAAAGTCGAAAAAACGCGTTTTGAACGCTATTGGACGACGTTCGTCAACCCGGCTTTTTGCCCTGCTTGGAAAAGCCCACTCAAAATGGTGGTATGAAACCGACCTAGTGGAATTCGATCCCAAGGGTGTTGTTTCGTTTCGCCCCGATGGGGAAAGTCGAAAAAAACGCGTTTTGAATGCAATTGGACGACGTTCGTCAACCCGGCTTTTTGCCCTGCTTGGAAAAGCCCATTCAAAATGGTGGTATGAAACCGACCTAGTGGAATTCGATCCCAAGGGTGTTGTTTCGTTTCGCCCCGATGGGGAAAGTCGAAAAAACGCGTTTTGAACGCAATTGGACGACGTTCGTCAACCCGGCTTTTTGCCCTGCTTGGAAAAGCCCACTCAAAATGGTGGTATGAAAACGACCTCCTGGTATTCGATCCTAAGGGTGTTTTTTCGTTTCGCCCCGATGGGGAAAGTCGAAAAAACGCGTTTTGAACGCAATTGGACGACGTTCGTCAACCCGGCTTTTTGCCCTGCTTGGAAAAGCCCACTCAAAATGGTGGTATGAAACTGACCTAGTGGAATTCGATCCCAAGGGTGTTGTTTCGTTTCGCCCCGATGGGGAAAGTCGAAAACACGCGTTTTGAACGCAATTGGACGACGTTCGTCAACCCGGCTTTTTGCCCTGCTTGGAAAAGCCCACTCAAAATGGTGGTATGAAACCGACTTAGTGGAATCGATCCCAAGGGTGTTGTTTCGTTTCGCCCCGATGGGGAAAGTCGAAAAAACGCGTTTTGAACGCAATTGGACGACGTTCGTCATCCCGGCTTTTTCCGCTGCTTTAAAAAGCCCACTCAAAATGGTGGTATGAAATTGACCTCGTGGTATTCGATCCTAAGGGTGTTTTTTCGTTTCGCCCCGATGGGGAAAGTCGAAAAAACGCGTTTTGAAGGCAATTGGACGACGTTCGTCAACCCGGCTTTTTGCCCTGCTTGGAAAAGCCCACTCAAAATGGTGGTATGAAACCGACCTCGTGGAATTCGATCCCAAGGGTGTTGCTTCGTTTCGCCCTCATGGGGAAAGTCGAAAAAACGCGTTTTGAACGCAATTGGACGACGTTCGTCAACCCGGCTTTTTGCCCTGCTTGGAAAAGCCCACTCAAAATGGTGGTATGCAACCGACCTAGTGGAATTCGATCCCAAGGGTGTTGTTTCGTTTCGCCCCGATGGGGAAAGTCGAAAAAACGCGTTTTGAACGCAATTGAACGACGTTCGTCAACCCGGCTTTTTGCCCTGCTTGGAAAAGCCAACTCAAAATGGTGGTATGAAACCGACCTCGTGGAATTCGATCCCAAGGGTGTTGCTTCGTTTCGCCCCGATGGGGAAAGTCGAAAAAACGCGTTTTGAACGCAATTGGACGACGTTCGTCAACCCGGCTTTTTGCCCTGCTTGGAAAAGCCCACTCAAAATGGTGGTATGAAACCGACCTCGTGAAATTCGATCCCAAGGGTTTTGCTTCGTTTCGCCCTGATGGGGAAAGTCGAAAAAACGCGTTTTGAACGCTATTGGACGACGTTCGTCAACCCGGCTTTTTGCCCTGCTTGGAAAAGCCCACTCAAAATGGTGGTATGAAACCGACCTAGTGGAATTCGATCCCAAGGGTGTTGTTTCGTTTCGCCCCGATGGGGAAAGTCGAAAAAAACGCGTTTTGAATGCAATTGGACGACGTTCGTCAACCCGGCTTTTTGCCCTGCTTGGAAAAGCCCATTCAAAATGGTGGTATGAAACCGACCTAGTGGAATTCGATCCCAAGGGTGTTGTTTCGTTTCGCCCCGATGGGGAAAGTCGAAAAAACGCGTTTTGAACGCAATTGGACGACGTTCGTCAACCCGGCTTTTTGCCCTGCTTGGAAAAGCCCACTCAAAATGGTGGTATGAAAACGACCTCCTGGTATTCGATCCTAAGGGTGTTTTTTCGTTTCGCCCCGATGGGGAAAGTCGAAAAAACGCGTTTTGAACGCAATTGGACGACGTTCGTCAACCCGGCTTTTTGCCCTGCTTGGAAAAGCCCACTCAAAATGGTGGTATGAAACTGACCTAGTGGAATTCGATCCCAAGGGTGTTGTTTCGTTTCGCCCCGATGGGGAAAGTCGAAAACACGCGTTTTGAACGCAATTGGACGACGTTCGTCAACCCGGCTTTTTGCCCTGCTTGGAAAAGCCCACTCAAAATGGTGGTATGAAACCGACTTAGTGGAATCGATCCCAAGGGTGTTGTTTCGTTTCGCCCCGATGGGGAAAGTCGAAAAAACGCGTTTTGAACGCAATTGGACGACGTTCGTCATCCCGGCTTTTTCCGCTGCTTTAAAAAGCCCACTCAAAATGGTGGTATGAAATTGACCTCGTGGTATTCGATCCTAAGGGTGTTTTTTCGTTTCGCCCCGATGGGGAAAGTCGAAAAAACGCGTTTTGAAGGCAATTGGACGACGTTCGTCAACCCGGCTTTTTGCCCTGCTTGGAAAAGCCCACTCAAAATGGTGGTATGAAACCGACCTCGTGGAATTCGATCCCAAGGGTGTTGCTTCGTTTCGCCCTCATGGGGAAAGTCGAAAAAACGCGTTTTGAACGCAATTGGACGACGTTCGTCAACCCGGCTTTTTGCCCTGCTTGGAAAAGCCCACTCAAAATGGTGGTATGAAACCGACCTCGTGGAATTCGATCCCAAGGGTGTTGTTTCGTTTCGCCCCGATGGGGAAAGTCGAAAAACGCGTTTTGAACGCAATTGGACGACGTTCGTCAACCCGGCTTTTTGCCCTGCCTGGAAAAGCCCACTCAAAATGGTGGTATGAAACCGACCTAGTGGAATTCGATCCCAAGGGTGTTTTTTCGTTTCGCCCTGATGGGGAAAGTCGAAAAAACGCGTTTTGAACGCAATTGGACGACGTTCGTCAACCCGGCTTTTTGCCCTGCTTGGAAAAGCCCACTCAAAATGGTGGTATGAAACCGACCTCGTGGAATTCGATCCCAAGGGTGTTGCTTCGTTTCGCCCCGATGGGGAAAGTCGAAAAAACGCGTTTTGAACGCAATTGGACGACGTTCGTCAACCCGGCTTTTTGCCCTGCTTCGAAAAGCCCACTCAAAATGGTGGTATAAAACCGACCTCGTGGAATTCGATCCCAAGGGTGTTGCTTCGTTTCGCCCCGATGTGGAAAGTCGAAAAAACGCGTTTTGAACGCTATTGGACGACGTTCGTCAACCCGGCTTTTTGCCCTGCTTGGAAAAGCCCACTCAAAATGGTGGTATGAAACTGACCTAGTGGAATTCGATCCCAAGGATGTTGTTTCGTTTCGCCCCGATGGGGAAAGTCGAAAAAACGCGTTTTGAACGCAATTGGACGACGTTCGTCAACCCGGCTTTTTGCCCTGCTTGGAAAAGCCCACTCAAAATGGTGGTATGAAACCTACCTCGTGGAATTCGATCCCAAGGGTGTTGCTTCGTTTCGCCCCGATGGGGAAAGTCGAAAAAACGCGTTTTGAACGCAATTGGACGACGTTCGTCAACCCGGCTTTTTGCCCTGCTTCGAAAAGCCCACTCAAAATGGTGGTATAAAACCGACCTCGTGGAATTCGATCCCAAGGGTGTTGCTTCGTTTCGCCCCGATGTGGAAAGTCGAAAAAACGCATTTTGAACGCTATTGGACGACGTTCGTCAACCCGGCTTTTTGCCCTGCTTGGAAAAGCCCACTCAAAATGGTGGTATGAAACTGACCTAGTGGAATTCGATCCCAAGGATGTTGTTTCGTTTCGCCCCGATGGGGAAAGTCGAAAAAACGCGTTTTGAACGCAATTGGACGACGTTCGTCAACCCGGCTTTTTGCCCTGCTTGGAAAAGCCCACTCAAAATGGTGGTATGAAACCTACCTCGTGGAATTCGATCCCAAGGGTGTTGCTTCGTTTCGCCCCGATGGGGAAAGTCGAAAAAACGCGTTTTGAACGCAATTGGACTACGTTCGTGAACCTGGCTTTTTGCTCTGCTTGGAATAGCCCACTCAAAATGGTGGTATGAAACCGACCTAGTGGAATCGATCCCAAAAGTGTTGTTTCGTTTCGCCCCGATGGGGAAAGTCGAAAAAACGCGTTTTGAACGCAATTGGACGACGTTCGTCAAGCCGGCTTTTTGCCCTGCTTGGAAAAGCCCACTCGAAATGGTGGTATGATACCGACTTCGTGGAATTCGATCCTAAGGGTGTTTTTTCGTCTCGCCCCGATGGGGAAAGTCGAAAAAACGCGTTTTGAACGCAATTGGACGACGTTCGTCAACCCGGCTTTTTGCCCTGCTTGGAAAAGCCCACTCAAAATGGTGGTATGAAACCGATCTAGTGGAATTCGATCCCAATGGTGTTGTTTCGTTTCGCCCCGATGGGGAAAGTCGAAAAAACGCGTTTTGAACGCAATTGGACGACGTTCGTCAACCCGGCTTTTTGCCCTGCTTGGAAAAGCCCACTCAAAATGGTGGTATGAAACCGACCTCGTGGTATTCGATCGTAAGGGTGTTTTTTCGTTTCGCCCCGATGGGGAAAGTCGAAAAAACGCGTTTTGAACGCAATTGGACGACGTTCGTCAACCCGGCTTTTTGCCCTGCTTGGAATAGCCCACTCAAAATGGTGGTATGAAACCGACCTAGTGGAATCGATCCCAAAAGTGTTGTTTCGTTTCGCCCCGATGGGGAAAGTCGAAAAAACGCGTTTTGAACGCAATTGGACGACGTTCGTCAACCCGGCTTTTTGCCCTGCTTGGAAAAGCCCACTCGAAATGGTGGTATGATACCGACCTCGTGGAATTCGATCCTAAGGGTGTTTTTTCGTCTCGCCCCGATGGGGAAAGTCGAAAAAACGCGTTTTGAACGCAATTGGACGACGTTCGTCAACCCGGCTTTTTGCCCTGCTTGGAAAAGCCCACTCAAAATGGTGGTATGAAACCGACCTAGTGGAATTCGATCCCAATGGTGTTGTTTCGTTTCGCCCCGATGGGGAAAGTCGAAAAAACGCGTTTTGAACGCAATTGGACGACGTTCGTCAACCCGGCTTTTTGCCCTGCTTGGAAAAGCCCACTCAAAATGGTGGTATGAAACCGACCTCGTGGTATTCGATCGTAAGGGTGTTTTTTCGTTTCGCCCCGATGGGGAAAGTCGAAAAAACGCGTTTTGAACGCAATTGGACGACGTTCGTCAACCCGGCTTTTTGCCCTGCTTGGAAAAGCCCACTCAAAATGGTGGTATGAAACTGACCTAGTGGAATTCGATCCCAAGGGTGTTGTTTCGTTTCGCCCCGATGGGGAAAGTCGAAAAAACGCGTTTTGAACGCAATTGGACGACGTTCGTCAACCCGGCTTTTTGCCCTGCTTGGAAAAGCCCACTCAAATTGGTGGTATGAAACCGACCTCGTGGTATTCGATCCTAAGGGTGTTTTTTCGTTTCGCCCCGATGGGAAAAGTCGAAAAAACGCGTTTTGAACGCAATTGGACGACGTTCGTCAAGCTGGCTTTTTGCCCTGCTTGGAATAGCCCACTCAAAATGGTGGTATGAAACCGACCTCGTGGTATTCGATCCTAAGGGTGTTTTTTTGTTTCGCCCCGAAGGGGAAAGTCGAAAAAACGCGTTTTGAACGCAATTGGACGACGTTCTTCAACCCGGCTTTTTGCCCTGCTTGGAAAAGCCCACTCAAAATGGTGGTATGAAACCGACCTAGTGGAATCGATCCCAAGGGTGTTGTTTCGTTTCGCCCCGATGGGGAAAGTCGAAAAAACGCGTTTTGAACGCAATTGGACGACGTTCGTCAACCCGGCTTTTTGCCCTGCTTGGAAAAGCCCACTCAAAATGGTGGTATGAAACCGACCTCGTGGTATTCGATCGTAAGGGTGTTTTTTCGTTTCGCCCCGATGGGGAAAGTCGAAAAAACGCGTTTTGAACGCAATTGGACGACGTTCGTCAACCCGGCTTTTTGCCCTGCTTGGAATAGCCCACTCAAAATGGTGGTATGAAACCGACCTAGTGGAATCGATCCCAAAAGTGTTGTTTCGTTTCGCCCCGATGGGGAAAGTCGAAAAAACGCGTTTTGAACGCAATTGGACGACGTTCGTCAACCCGGCTTTTTGCCCTGCTTGGAAAAGCCCACTCGAAATGGTGGTATGAAACCGACCTCGTGGTATTCGATCCTAAGGGTGTTTTTTCGTTTCGCCCCGATGGGAAAAGTCGAAAAAACGCGTTTTGAACGCAATTGGACGACGTTCGTCAAGCTGGCTTTTTGCCCTGCTTGGAATAGCCCACTCAAAATGGTGGTATGAAACCGACCTCGTGGTATTCGATCCTAAGGGTGTTTTTTTGTTTCGCCCCGAAGGGGAAAGTCGAAAAAACGCGTTTTGAACGCAATTGGACGACGTTCTTCAACCCGGCTTTTTGCCCTGCTTGGAAAAGCCCACTCAAAATGGTGGTATGAAACCGACCTAGTGGAATCGATCCCAAGGGTGTTGTTTCGTTTCGCCCCGATGGGGAAAGTCGAAAAAACGCGTTTTGAACGCAATTGGACGACGTTCGTCAACCCGGCTTTTTGCCCTGCTTGGAAAAGCCCACTCGAAATGGTGGTATGATACCGACCTCGTGGAATTCGATCCTAAGGGTGTTTTTTCGTCTCGCCCCGATGGGGAAAGTCGAAAAAACGCGTTTTGAACGCAATTGGACGACGTTCGTCAACCCGGCTTTTTGCCCTGCTTGGAAAAGCCCACTCAAAATGGTGGTATGAAACCGACCTCGTGGTATTCGATCCTAAGGGTGTTTTTTCGTTTCGCCCCGATGGGAAAAGTCGAAAAAACGCGTTTTGAACGCAATTGGACGACGTTCGTCAAGCTGGCTTTTTGCCCTGCTTGGAATAGCCCACTCAAAATGGTGGTATGAAACCGACCTCGTGGTATTCGATCCTAAGGGTGTTTTTTTGTTTCGCCCCGAAGGGGAAAGTCGAAAAAACGCGTTTTGAACGCAATTGGACGACGTTCTTCAACCCGGCTTTTTGCCCTGCTTGGAAAAGCCCACTCAAAATGGTGGTATGAAACCGACCTAGTGGAATCGATCCCAAGGGTGTTGTTTCGTTTCGCCCCGATGGGGAAAGTCGAAAAAACGCGTTTTGAACGCAATTGGACGACGTTCGTCAACCCGGCTTTTTGCCCTGCTTGGAAAAGCCCACTCGAAATGGTGGTATGATACCGACCTCGTGGAATTCGATCCTAAGGGTGTTTTTTCGTCTCGCCCCGATGGGGAAAGTCGAAAAAACGCGTTTTGAACGCAATTGGACGACGTTCGTCAACCCGGCTTTTTGCCCTGCTTGGAAAAGCCCACTCAAAATGGTGGTATGAAACCGACCTAGTGGAATTCGATCCCAATGGTGTTGTTTCGTTTCGCCCCGATGGGGAAAGTCGAAAAAACGCGTTTTGAACGCAATTGGACGACGTTCGTCAACCCGGCTTTTTGCCCTGCTTGGAAAAGCCCACTCAAAATGGTGGTATGAAACCGACCTCGTGGTATTCGATCGTAAGGGTGTTTTTTCGTTTCGCCCCGATGGGGAAAGTCGAAAAAACGCGTTTTGAACGCAATTGGACGACGTTCGTCAACCCGGCTTTTTGCCCTGCTTGGAAAAGCCCACTCAAAATGGTGGTATGAAACTGACCTAGTGGAATTCGATCCCAAGGGTGTTGTTTCGTTTCGCCCCGATGGGGAAAGTCGAAAAAACGCGTTTTGAACGCAATTGGACGACGTTCGTCAACCCGGCTTTTTGCCCTGCTTGGAAAAGCCCACTCAAATTGGTGGTATGAAACCGACCTCGTGGTATTCGATCCTAAGGGTGTTTTTTCGTTTCGCCCCGATGGGAAAAGTCGAAAAAACGCGTTTTGAACGCAATTGGACGACGTTTGTCAAGCCGGCTTTTTGCCCTGCTTGGAATAGCCCACTCAAAATGGTGGTATGAAACCGACCTCGTGGTATTCGATCCTAAGGGTGTTTTTTTGTTTCGCCCCGAAGGGGAAAGTCGAAAAAACGCGTTTTGAACGCAATTGGACGACGTTCTTCAACCCGGCTTTTTGCCCTGCTTGGAAAAGCCCACTCAAAATGGTGGTATGAAACCGACCTAGTGGAATCGATCCCAAGGGTGTTGTTTCGTTTCGCCCCGATGGGGAAAGTCGAAAAAACGCGTTTTGAACGCAATTGGACGACGTTCGTCAACCCGGCTTTTTGCCCTGCTTGGAAAAGCCCACTCAAAATGGTGGTATGAACCCGACATACTGGAATCGATCCCAAGGGTGTTGTTTCGTTTCGCCCCGATGGGGAAAGTCGAAAAAACGCGTTTTGAACGCAATTGGACGACGTTCGTCAACCCGGCTTTTTGCCCTGCTTGGAAAAGCCCACTCGAAATGGTGGTATGAAACCGACCTCGTGGAATTCGATCCTAAGGGTGTTTTTTCGTTTCGCCCCGATGGGATAAGTCGAAAAAACGCGTTTTGAACGCTATTGGACGACGTTCGTCAACCCGGCTTTTTGCCCTGCTTGGAAAAGCCCACTCAAAATGGTGGTATGAAACTGACCTAGTGGAATTCGATCCCAAGGATGTTGTTTCGTTTCGCCCCGATGGGGAAAGTCGAAAAAACGCGTTTTGAACGCAATTGGACGACGTTCGTCAACCCGGCTTTTTGCCCTGCTTGGAAAAGCCCACTCAAAATGGTGGTATGAAACCTACCTCGTGGTATTCGATCCCAAGGGTGTTGCTTCGTTTCGCCCCGATGGGGAAAGTCGAAAAAACGCGTTTTGAACGCAATTGGACGACGTTCGTGAACCTGGCTTTTTGCCCTGCTTGGAATAGCCCACTCAAAATGGTGGTATGAAACCGACCTAGTGGAATCGATCCCAAAAGTGTTGTTTCGTTTCGCCCCGATGGGGAAAGTCGAAAAAACGCGTTTTGAACGCAATTGGACGACGTTCGTCAACCCGGCTTTTTGCCCTGCTTGGAAAAGCCCACTCGAAATGGTGGATTGATACCGACCTCGTGGAATTCGATCCTAAGGGTGTTTTTTCGTCTCGCCCCGATGGGGAAAGTCGAAAAAACGCGTTTTGAACGCAATTGGACGACGTTCGTCAACCCGGCTTTTTGCCCTGCTTGGAAAAGCCCACTCAAAATGGTGGTTTTAAACCGACCTAGTGGAATTCGATCCCAATGGTGTTGTTTCGTTTCGCCCCGATGGGGAAAGTCGAAAAAACGCGTTTTGAACGCAATTGGACGACGTTCGTCAACCCGGCTTTTTGCCCTGCTTGGAAAAGCCCACTCAAAATGGTGGTATGAAACCGACCTCGTGGTATTCGATCGTAAGGGTGTTTTTTCGTTTCGCCCCGATGGGGAAAGTCGAAAAAACGCGTTTTGAACGCAATTGGACGACGTTCGTCAACCCGGCTTTTTGCCCTGCTTGGAATAGCCCACTCAAAATGGTGGTATGAAACCGACCTAGTGGAATCGATCCCAAAAGTGTTGTTTCGTTTCGCCCCGATGGGGAAAGTCGAAAAAACGCGTTTTGAACGCAATTGGACGACGTTCGTCAAGCCGGCTTTTTGCCCTGCTTGGAAAAGCCCACTCGAAATGGTGGTATGATACCGACCTCGTGGAATTCGATCCTAAGGGTGTTTTTTCGTCTCGCCCCGATGGGGAAAGTCGAAAAAACGCGTTTTGAACGCAATTGGACGACGTTCGTCAACCCGGCTTTTTGCCCTGCTTGGAAAAGCCCACTCAAAATGGTGGTATGAAACCGACCTAGTGGAATTCGATCCCAATGGTGTTGTTTCGTTTCGCCCCGATGGGGAAAGTCGAAAAAACGCGTTTTGAACGCAATTGGACGACGTTCGTCAACCCGGCTTTTTGCCCTGCTTGGAAAAGCCCACTCAAATTGGTGGTATGAAACCGACCTCGTGGTATTCGATCCTAAGGGTGTTTTTTCGTTTCGCCCCGATGGGAAAAGTCGAAAAAACGCGTTTTGAACGCAATTGGACGACGTTCGTCAACCCGGCTTTTTGCCCTGCTTGGAATAGCCCACTCAAAATGGTGGTATGAAACCGACCTCGTGGTATTCGATCCTAAGGGTGTTTTTTTGTTTCGCCCCGAAGGGGAAAGTCGAAAAAACGCGTTTTGAACGCAATTGGACGACGTTCTTCAACCCGGCTTTTTGCCCTGCTTGGAAAAGCCCACTCAAAATGGTGGTATGAAACCGACCTAGTGGAATCGATCCCAAGGGTGTTGTTTCGTTTCGCCCCGATGGGGAAAGTCGAAAAAACGCGTTTTGAACGCAATTGGACGACGTTCGTCAACCCGGCTTTTTGCCCTGCTTGGAAAAGCCCACTCAAAATGGTGGTATGAAACCGACCTACTGGAATCGATCCCAAGGGTGTTGTTTCGTTTCGCCCCGATGGGGAAAGTCGAAAAAACGCGTTTGAACGCAATTGGACGACGTTCGTCAACCCGGCTTTTTGCCCTGCTTGGAAAAGCCCACTCGAAATGGTGGTATGAAACCGACCTCGTGGAATTCGATCCTAAGGGTGTTTTTTCGTTTCGCCCCGATGGGATAAGTCGAAAAAACGCGTTTTGAACGCAATTGGACGACGTTTGTCAACCCGGCTTTTTGCCCTGCTTGGAAAAGCCCACTCAAAATGGTGGTATGAAACCGACCTCGTGGAATTCGATCCTAAGGGTGTTGCTTCGTTTAGCCCCGATGGGGAAAGTCGAAAAAACGCGTTTTGAACGCAATTGGACGACGTTCGTCAACCCGGCTTTTTGCCCTGCTTGGAAAAGCCCACTCAAAATGGTGGTATGAAACCGACCTCGTGGAATTCGATCCTAAGGGTGTTGCTTCGTTTCGCCCCGATGGGGAAAGTCGAAAAAACGCGTTTCGAACGCAATTGGACGACGTTCGTCAACCCGGCTTTTTGCCCTGCTTGGAAAAGCCCACTCAAAATGGTGGTATGAAACCGACCTAGTGGAATTCGATCCCAAGGGTGTTGTTTCGTTTCGCCCCGATGGGGAAAGTCGAAAAAACGCGTTTTGAACGCAATTGGACGACGTTCGTCAACCCGGCTTTTTGCCCTGCTTGGAAAAGCCCACTCAAAATGGTGGTATGAAACCGACCTCGTGGAATTCGATCCCAAGGAACGCGTTCCAAACTAAAATGGGTTTTTCCAAAATGACAAATTCGGTCGAAAAAGCTCAATTTCGTCCGACATAAAACGTTAATCCAGTCAGAAAACCATAATACTTGACTACAAGCATGTAATTTGCATAGTAATTCACTGTTAACACACTTAGAAAACAATCTGAAACAGTTGTTGCAAAAAGTGAACTTTATTCTGAACATATTTTTACACTAAAAAACTACAGTTAAAACTATGGGCACTACACGGACACGAAATTTGGCTTAAAAAATTGCAGTAAGGAAAAGGTTTATTAATCCAAACACCTAAAACCTGCAGAACAATTCCAGCAGAAGAGTAACAACAAAAAAGATGTCTGCCACAACACAAAAATTTTGCATCATCTGACTCGTGTTGGATGCAGAATTTCTGCATCTTTCTTGCTTTGAGCCAAATGATGCAGAACTTCTGCATATTCTGTGATGAGCCAAATTATGCAGAATTTCTGCATCTTCTGTGATGAGCCAAATTATGCAGAATTTCTGCATCTTCTGCCATGAGCCAAATAATGCAGAATTTCTGCATCTTCTGTGATAAGCCAAATTATGCAGAATTTCTGCATCTTCTGTGATGAGCCAAATTATGCAGAATTTCTGCATCTCCTGTGATGAGCCAAATTATGCAGAATTTCTGCATCTTCTGTGTTGAGCCAAATAATGCAGAATTTCTGCACCTTCTATGGTGCGCCAAATAATGCAGAATTTCTGCATTACATAGGACTCAAGAACAGTTGCATGCAGAATTCTCCATCTTTCTTGCCAAATGTGCCAAATAATGCATAATGTCTGCCTAAAAGCCTACATAATGATTTCGAGCTCTTGTTTTAAGGGCATGATTCTAATAGCCAAGAAGCCTTGAATACAAAACGTATGCACAAAGTTATACACACCTGTGTCTTAATTCACAACTACACTTTCACCAAAGAAAGAATTACATGTACAGGTATGCTGCTGGCTGACTATGCATAAAGCATATTATAGTCAAATTTACTGGCATTTCAAAAAAAAGAACTGTCTTGTACCCCTTTAAAATCTGTAAAAATGGAAGCTGAATCAGCTTGTAGAACCACTGACATGATATAAAAATTGAGCACCTAATTCAGTTTATACCTACATGTACTTCAGGTAATGTCTTATTTAGCAATAATTATTGTAAATCTCAGCCAGAAAATATGCATTCTTACCTACTATGCAATATGTTTGGTAGTTTAGACTCAATTGACAAACAAAACAAAATACAAATAAGCTCATAAAGATATTAATACCTAATATTTTGGATCTTATTTGGTCTGATTTGAAGGCAAAAATATTTAGTCAGTCATTTTTCAGTTACAGTAAATAATCATGTTCCAACAATCTTGCAGACTGAAGACAGGGTTGCCACTCATAAGAGCCCCCAGAAATCCCTGACTTTTCTCTGACCTCAAAACAATTTTCACTGACTTTACATTAGGCTAATTATCAAATAAGCCAAAATGCTGTGATAAAACGTTTTGATATAAATGGCCGAAGGAAAACACTGGTTCCCAAGCTTCTTCAAATTTCTCTTCCTTATTTAGAAGGCATTCACAACAAAAACCACTGACCAAAAATGCTGCATTTGAATGCAAAACTCGATTGACTGCAGTATCCTACAACATACTTTTTCTCAAAACCTTGTGGAAACCTGAAAACAAAATTCCCTGACTTTCCACTTACTTTGACAAGAACTGCGATTTTTCCTGACTTTTTTCAAAATTCCCTGACTTTTCCCTGACCTTGAAAATTGTTTGTTTTTCCCTGACCGTGGCAACCCTGGAAAAGGAATACTGGAGTTTTGCAGTGGAATAAAGGAATACCGTATTTACTTGAACAAGCACCCGATTTGGGTCAAAAATGTTATAAGCCCAACTATGAAAAAGCACCGTGGGCCCGGTGTGGCACTTACAATATTCGAGGAACTTCATATAAGTAAAAAACACTACAAACTCTAAAACAACATTGTAAGGAACAGTGACATGAAGGGTGAGTGGTAAAGCACTTGCCCCGAAGAGGGGAATAGACCTTTGACTTACTTAGAATACAATATTTCTTTGTTGCCCTGGATTTTTAAATATGCGCTACATAGAGTATGAGGCTGCAGATCTTATTCAAATAAATACGGTAATGGCCCTTGTTGTTAGAAAGTGATGGATTGACAATTATGACTTTGAAATAATCATCAACACTTCCATGGAATAATACTATTTTCTCTTGACTATAATAATGGAACAATGAAAATTTAAGAACAGGACTGGCCTCACAAGGTAGCTGTCAGTTTTTGTAACACCTGAGTTTGATCTTGGGCCCCCATGCTCAGCATAACAGCATGCCGGCTGGTTCCAAAGGCAGCTAAAAAGCATTCCCTGTGAAAGGTAAACCATTGAAGCTACTTTATAATGATGATAACAACAACAACAGCAATAATAATCAGTCCAACCTCTATAAGTGACCACCCTCAGGACTTTTAAAACTGGCTGCTAAAAAGAGGAACTATAAAAATTTGGCAGAAATGACAGTCAACATGATTTTATTCACTCTTTATCTACATGTAGCAACATGGTGGTTGAAAAGTATACAAATGAAAATGTACACATGTGAAGATTAAAAAAATACAAAAATTATAGCTACAAAGCATCAAGTGCCCATTCACTGCATTTTGCTGTTGTCAGGCATGGACTTGTTACGACAAGCCTTTTACATAATTCGTCAAGATCCTGGTAACCGTGAAACTGGGCAAACTGTGAGGGTTGATTGGCAATGTGCATGGACTCTGCAAGGCTCTTGTTTGTAATATAATTACAAAGATTCAATTTCAAAACAAAAAAAGTATCAGTCACTGGCAAGTAACTCAACATATCATAGCTAGTGGAGGGAGACATTAACTATGGTCAAATCCAAGAAGAGCTGGTGATGAACAGAAGTCCCTCAAAGTTGGACTTAAAAAAGTCCAAACCCTGTGTGACTTCATCTAAATTTTGCTTGAACATTAACTGACCTTTATTTTTTCTGTCACTGCTGGAGATCTCTTCTACGCTGCTGTCTTCATTTCTGATTTCAGGATTGTTCCCCTTCAGCCTTTCCAGAAACACCTGGAAATTATTGGTGTCCTCAAAATTTCCCTATACAGAGTATAAAATAGAGACTGAATCATTTCTGTTAACTGTGCCAACATGGTAAATATTCAGAGCCTTGGCCTAGTTCACAATTATAAATTACTAGTTGACAAATTTGCATATAGAAAAAGTGGTACTACAACTACATTTGTTAGGAATAGGTAATACTGAACTTGGATATCGAATCATGGAGGCTTAAAACTTCACAATGCCCAGCCATTGAAATATTATTCAACACATCCTGCTTACAAATCCATGAGACAAAAACTTGTAAATTTCATCAAATACAAAACAGTCAAACATGGAAATGAATACCAATTTGATAGCTTCGAATTTCTGTCAATGTCTGGGAATTCAAACCTCAAACACAAGAAAATGAAAAATGAGCATCACTCCACAACAAAATCATTGCTTGCGGACACTTAGAAACAATTGGAATTAGGCCATCATAAATTTGCGTTCTCACCTGGTTCATCCCGGCGACATTGCAACATGTAACAAAACTTTCCACCCTTCATAATCTTGAAAAACTTGGCAGATAAACTGAGCAACTGATATGCGTTTCATTCTCACCATTTATTCCATTTTAAGCCTTGAAAATCCACCAGAACGAACAGAACGAGAAACCGTTGATCAGCTCGCCATCGCACGCCATTTTTATTGACACCGCAGTGAAAGGGTACAGCGGTCTCCGCGATTTAACCAATCACAGTACGTGAATCACCCCACGTGACTATTTTTGTCGTTGTTCATTGGCGCCGTTGTTTTGAATTCTGTTGTCGGTTGATCGCTCGTGGTGTTTCGCTTACAGTATTTAGAGAGAAAAGATTGTGCTGTGTTAAAAGGTGCACAGTGTACTTAAAGGTTGTGATTCTTTGAACGAATCAAAGGTCTTGTTTTTGAGATGGCGGTCATTAACAACGGATGCTTATTGCTTTGGTGAGTACAACTACATGTAAGCTTAAGCTTATATTTCTCTTATTTAAAAACCAGCTGGACTTTCGCACAAACTGTTCGTTGTTGTTAGATATGTTTAGTCAAATGAAGTTGCGTATTGCGTACTACGTTATATAGAATTTATAACTTTGTTCAGGAGCAAAAATACCGAAGTGAAATTCTCCAAGCAGCTGACAGGCTTCATAGGGTCTTCATAAGGGTGGAAAATACACTAGACTGTTGTGGATTTTTGACACAGTGTTGAAGACTTGAAATTATTCGCAATTATCTTGATGTAGTTCTTTTAATGCAAGCTCTGTTCAAATGTTATGAAAGTTAAACCAGTTCCCAAGTATAAAATCAGTCTCACATAAAATTAACAGTTAAATACAAAACTATCAAGAGGCTAATCTAGAAATACATTTAATTTATTTTTCAGGTGAAAAAGAACAAGGAAACCCTCCAAAATGGACAATCTAAATGAACAGCTGAGAAAGCCAGCAGCTAAGTCTGTTTTTATTTTTATTTTTTCCAAAGCCAAGACCATTAGCCACAAGTTTGAAGTGACTAATTTATATCCCAATGAAAGGCATCAGTTCAGGCATGTACAAAACAGTTCGCTTCATAGTCTTTTTAATAGACTGTTGAGTGTACATGTACATCACGAAAGTGTTAGCCAATAAACTCAAACCGTTGTTGTAAATAATGTGTAATTTTGTATGCCTTTGTTCAGCTGAATTTTGCCTTCCTATAAATTTATATAAAATTCCCAGCAATTCCTAAACATTCCCAAGTAATCCTAGGAATTCCTAAGAATTCCATCTAATAGGCCTGTTATTTTACGAGCTTTTATTACACTTTTCGAATTCCTAGGAATTTCTGCCCGTAATTGGCATGGTAAAGGAAATGCGAAAGGAGAAATTTTCTATCCATTACTGGAAAGGCACATAATATGGGGGTAAATGGTCTCCACTGAAAAAAACCAAGGCCAAGGGAACCTTGGACACAAGAACTGCTCAAACAGTGTATCCCGATGCACTTCTTTTGAGCTCACTGAAGCCAGAAAACTACAGCATACAACAGAGACCTTGCTCAGGCAAAAATATGCTGCATTAAAACATGTTAATCCTATAGGAGGCTGGAAAGGGGTTTATTTTTGACTTGAAAAATTAGGTTTTCTAAGGCAAGCTTCCATGTAAGGCAGATTAATACAACTTCATGCAGCTCAAAGTGAATGTAAAAACTGGAATATTTATGGTTAAAATTCAAACTGCTTTTCGATTCTATTCAAGAGGCAGTGTGTCCAAGTATTTTGAGCCCTGTACTTGTCTATGCTTGTGAATTGCCAAAATAGACATAGAGCAAGCAGAGAGGATATATTTTGGTTCTCTTCTTTTCCAACCTTGTAGATATTAATGTGCTTTGTTGCTAAGGTAAGGTAAAGTCTGCTTACGAGCCAAGTGGCCCATCAGGCCGGTGCTTATCCCCGGTTTCCGTAGCATGAAGCGACTAGAAGTATTTCTACTCCCCCCTGGATGAGATGCTAGTCCATCGCAGGGTTACCTGCAGCAGTAAATTCGTCGGTACCCATTTATACACCTGGGTGGAGAGAGGCACTATGAGAGTAAAGTGTCTTGCCCAAGAACACAATGCAGTGCCCCGGCCAGGGCTCGAACCCGGACCACCTGATCCGGAGTCCAGCGCACTAACCATTAGGCCACTGCGCCTTTCTTGCTAAAGATTTGCTTTAAATGAATCATGTTCAATAGATTTATGGACTTCAAACAACATCGATTTTTATTGTGCACTGTAAATACACTGTATTGTAGGTTTTACTTGTAAATGCATGGGCAGAAGTGGACACACTCCTGAATGATTCTACTCTCTATGCAAAGGAGGAGTTCATGTTTACAGGCTGTGATCTATGAAAATCACAGGGTGTGCATAGGTTCTTAAATCCTAAAATTCTTGGTTCCCTGCAATAAGGCCTATAGGATTAAAGGAGGTTTCTTACTCGAGTCACACAATTGCAGAAGTTAGTAGCCTGAGGCTTGAAAGTGCTGCTACATGTAGAGCACAACTTTTTCCTCCTGTAAGCAAATATGCAAAAAGTATGCAAAAATCCAGCATCTTAGTTGGATTCAGTAAATTATAGCCTCTTAATGTAGTTAAACAATATGCAGAGATTTTACATCTTAATTCGATTCAGTACAGTGTACTATTAGCCTAGTTTGTAACTAAACAAGATGCAGAAATTCTGCATCTTGTTCAAAATGCAGAAATTCTGCATGGAAGTGGGATTCAGTCAGTTTCAGCTTAATTCTTTATTGAACCAAATGCAGAAATTCTGCATCTTGTTCAAAATGCAGAAATTCTGCATGGAAGTGGGATTCAGTCAGTTTCAGCTTAATTCTTTATTGAACCAAATGCAGAAATTCTGCATCTTGTTCAAAATGCAGAAATTCTGCATCGTAGTGGGAGTCAGTCAGTTTCAGCTTATTTTTTTTAACAAGATGCAGAAATTCTGCATCGTAGTGGGAGTCGGTCAGTTTCAGCTTAATTGTTAATTGAACAAGATGCAGAAATTCTGCATCTTGTTCAAAATGCAGAAATTCTGCATCCTTGTGGGAGTCAGTCAGTTTCAGCATATACATGTAATTGTTTACTGAACAAATTGCAGAAGTTCTGCATCTCGATTAAAATGCAGAAATTCTGCATCGTAGCTGGAGTCAGTTAATTTCGGCCTACCGTCATTGAACAGCATGCAGAAATTCTGCATTTGGGGCTCAGCAAATTTCCGTTTATTCCAAATGTAGATTCGGAACTGTTGTACATGTATTACACTGACTATCAAAATCACCCAGTTAAATAAAGGTTTTTTTGACTGAACCATTTTGATTGTTGTTGGGAATAGTGAGATCTTGACTGAACGCTGTACATACTACGGGGAATATCCAAATGGACGACGGAAAAAAAACTATTTTGGAAAAACCCATTTTAGTTTGGAAAGCGTTAAGGGTGTTGCTTCGTTTCGCCCTGATGGGGAAAGTCGAAAAAACGCGTTTTGAACGCAATTGGACGACATTCGTCAAACCGGCTTTTTGCCCTGCTTGGAAATGCCCACTCAAAATGGTGGTATGAAACCGACCTCGTGGAATTCGATCCCAAGGGTGTTTTTTCGTTTCGCCCCGATGGGGAATCTCGACAAAACGCGTTTTGAACGCAATTGGACGACGTTCGTCAACCCGGCTTCTTGCCCTGCTTGGAAAAGCCCACTCAAAATGGTGGTATGAAACCGACCTCGTGGAATTCGATCCCAAGGGTGTTGCTTCGTTTCGCCCTGATGGGGAAAGTCGAAAAAAGGCGTTTTGAACGCAATTGGACTACCTTCGTCAACCCGGCTTTTTGCCCTGCTTGGAAAAGCCCACTCAAAATGGTGGTATGAAACCGACCTCGTGGTATTCGATCCTAAGGGTGTTTTTTCGTTTCGCCCCGATGGGGAAAGTCGAAAAAACGCGTTTTGAACGCAATTGGACGACGTTCGTCAAACCGGCTTTTTGCCCTGCTTGGAAATGCCCACTCAAAATGGTGGTATGAAACCGACCTCGTGGAATTCGATCCCAAGGGTGTTTTTACGTTTCGCCCCGATGGGGAATCTCGACAAAACGCGTTTTGAACGCAATTGGACGACGTTCGTCAACCCGGCTTTTTTCCCTGATTGGAAAAGCCCACTCAAAATGGTGGTATGAAACCGACCTCGTGGAATTCGATCCCAAGGGTGTTGCTTCGTTTCGCCCTGATGGGGAAAGTCGAAAAAACGCGATTTGAACGCTATTGCACGACGTTCGTCAACCCGGCTTTTTCCCCTGCTTGGAGAAGCCCACTCAAAATGGTGGTATGAAACCGACCTAGTGGAATTCGATCCCAAGGGTGTTGTTTCGTTTCGCCCCGATGGGGAAAGTCGAAAAAACGCGTTTTGAACGCAATTGGACGACGTTCGTCAACCCGGCTTTGTGCCCTGCTTCGAAAAGCCCACTCAAAATGGTGGTATGAAACCGACCTCGTGGTATTCGATAATAAGGGTGTTTTTTCGTTTCGCCCCGATGGGGAAAGTCAAAAAAAACTCGTTTTGAACGCAATTGGACGACGTTCGTCAACCTGGCTTTTTGCCCTGCTTGGAAAAGCCCACTCAAAATGGTGGTATGAAACCGACGTCGTGGAATTCGATCCCAAGGGTGTTTTTTCGTTTCGCCCCGATGGGGAAAGTCGAAAAAACGCGTTTTGAACGCAATTGGACGACGTTCGTCAACCCGGCTTTTTTCCCTGATTGGAAAAGCCCACTCAAAATGGTGGTATGAAACCGACCTCGTGGAATTCGATCCCAAGGGTGTTGCTTCGTTTCGCCCTGATGGGGAAAGTCGAAAAAACGCGTTTTGAACGCTATTGCACGACGTTCGTCAACCCGGCTTTTTCCCCTGCTTGGAGAAGCCCACTCAAAATGGTGGTATGAAACCGACCTAGTGGAATTCGATCCCAAGGGTGTTGTTTCGTTTCGCCCCGATGGGGAAAGTCGAAAAAACGCGTTTTGAACGCAATTGGACGACGTTCGTCAACCCGGCTTTTTGCCCTGCTTGGAAAAGCCCACTCAAAATGGTGGTATGAAACCGACTTCGTGGTATTCGATCCTAAGGGTGTTGTTTCGTTTCGCCCCGATGGGGAAGGTCGAAAAAACGCGTTTTGAACGAAATTGGACGACGTTCGTCAACCCGGCTTTTTGCCCTGCTTGGAAAAGCCCACTCAAAATGGTCGTATGAAACCGACCTCGTGGTATTCGATAATAAGGGTGTTTTTTCGTTTCGCCCCGATGGGGAAAGTCGAAAAAACGCGTTTTGAACGCAATTGGACGACGTTCGTCAACCCGGCTTTGTGCCCTGCTTGGAAAAGCCCACTCAAAATGGTGGTGTGAAACCGAGCTCGTGGAATTCGATCCCAAGGGTGTTTTTTCGTTTCGCCCCGATGGGGAAAGTCGAAAAAACGCGTTTTGAACCCAATTGGACGACGTTCGTCAACCCGGCTTTTTGCCCTGCTTGGAAAAGCCCACTCAAAATGGTGGTATGAAACCGACCTCGTGGAATTCGATCCCAATGGTGTTTTTTCGTTTCGCCCGGATGGGTAAAGTCGAAAACACGCGTTTTGAACGCAATTGGACGACGTTCGTCAACCCGGCTTTTTGCCCTGCTTGGAAAAGCCCACTCAAAATGGTGGTATGAAACCGACCTCGTGGAATTCGATCCCAAGGGTGTTTTTCGTTTCGCCCCGATGGGGAAAGTCGAAAAACGCGTTTTGAACGCAATTGGACGACGTTCGTCAACCCGGCTTTTTGCCCTGCTTGGAAAAGCCCACTCAAAATGGTGGTATGAAACCGACCTCGTGGAATTCGATCCCAAGGGTGTTGTTTCGTTTCGCCCCGATGGGGAAAGTCGAAAAAACGCGTTTTGAACGCAATTGGACGACGTTCGTCAACCCGGCTTTTTGCCCTGCTTGGAAAAGCCCACTCAAAATGGTGGTATGAAACCGACCTCGTGGTATTCGATAATAAGGGTGTTTTTTCGTTTCGCCCCGATGGGGAAAGTCGAAAAAACGCGTTTTGAACGCAATTGGACGACGTTCGTCAACGCGGCTTTTTGCCCTGCTTGGAAAAGCCCACTCAAAATGGTGGTATGAAATTGACCTCGTGGTATTCGATCCTAAGGGTGTTTTTTCGTTTCGCCCCGATGGGGAAAGTCGAAAAAACGCGTTTTGAACGCAATTGGACGACGTTCATCAACCCGGCTTTTGCCCTGCTTGAAAAAGCCGACTCAAAATGGTGGTATGAAACCGACCTCGTGGAATTCGATCCCAAGGGTGTTGTTTCGTTTCGCCCCGATGGGGAAAGTCGAAAAAACGCGTTTTGAACGCAATTGGACGACGTTCGTGAACCCGGCTTTTTGCCCTGCTTGGAAAAGCCCACTCAAAATGGTGGTATGAAACCGACCTCGTGGAATTCGATCCCAAGGTTGTTGTTTCGTTTCGCCCCGCTGGGGAAAGTCGAAAAAAGGCGTTTTGAACGCAATTGGACGACGTTCGTCAACCCGGCTTTTTTCCCTGATTGGAAAAGCCAACTCAAAATGGTGGAATGAAACCGACCTCGTGGAATTCGATTCCAAGGGTGTTGTTTCGTTTCGCCCCGATGGGGAAAGTCGAAAAAAGGCGTTTTGAACGCAATTGGACTACCTTCGTCAACCCGGCTTTTTGCCCTGCTTGGAAAAGCCAACTCAAAATGGTGGTATGAAACCGACCTCGTGGTATTCGATCCTAAGGGTGTTTTTTCGTTTCGCCCCGATGGGGAAAGTCGAAAAAACGCGTTTTGAACGCAATTGGACGACGTTCGTCAACCCGGCTTTTGCCCTGCTTGAAAAAGCCAATTCAAAATGGTGGTATGAAACCGACCTCGTGGAATTCGATCCCAAGGGTGTTGTTTCGTTTCGCCCCGATGGGGAAAGTCGAAAAAACGCGTTTTGAACGCAATTGGACGACGTTCGTGAACCCGGCTTTTTGCCCTGCTTGGAAAAGCCCACTCAAAATGGTGGTATGAAACCGACCTCGTGGAATTCGATCCCAAGGTTGTTGTTTCGTTTCGCCCCGATGGGGAAAGTCGAAAAAAGGCGTTTTGAACGCAATTGGACGACGTTCGTCAACCCGGCTTTTTTCCCTGATTGGAAAAGCCAACTCAAAATGGTGGAATGAAACCGACCTCGTGGAATTCGATTCCAAGGGTGTTGTTTCGTTTCGCCCCGATGGGGAAAGTCGAAAAAACGCGTTTTGAACGCAATTGGACGACGTTCGTCAACCCGGCTTTTTGCCCTGCTTGGAAAAGCCCACTCAAAATGGTGGTATGAAACCGACCTCGTGGAATTCGATCCCAAGGTTGTTGTTTCGTTTCGCCCCGATGGGGAAAGTCGAAAAAAGGCGTTTTGAACGCAATTGGACGACGTTCGTCAACCCGGCTTTTTTCCCTGATTGGAAAAGCCAACTCAAAATGGTGGAATGAAACCGACCTCGTGGAATTCGATTCCAAGGGTGTTGTTTCGTTTCGCCCCGATGGGGAAAGTCGAAAAAACGCGTTTTGAACGCAATTGGACGACGTTCGTCAACCCGGCTTTTTGCCCTGCTTGGAAAAGCCCACTCAAAATGGTGGTATGAAACCGACCTCGTGGTATTCGATCCTAAGGGTGTTTTTTCGTTTCGTCCCGATGGGGAAAGTCGAGAAAACGCGTTTTGAACGCAATTGGACGACGTTCGTCAACCCGGCTTTTGCACTGCTTGAAAAAGCCCACTCAAAATGGTGGTATGAAACCGACCTCGTGGAATTCGATCCCAAGTGTGTTGTTTCGTTTCGCCCCGATGGGGAAAGTCGAAAAAACGCGTTTTGAACGCAATTGGACGACGTTCGTCAACCCGGCTTTTTGCCCTGCTTGGAAAAGCCCACTCAAAATGGTGGTATGAAACCGACCTCGTGGAATTTGATCCCAAGGTTGTTGTTTCGTTTCGCCCCGATGGGGAAAGTCGAAAAAACGCGTTTTGAACGCAATTGGACGACGTTCGTCAACCCGGCTTTTTTCCCTGATTGGAAAAGCCAACTCAAAATGGTGGAATGAAACCGACCTCGTGGAATTCGATTCCAAGGGTGTTGTTTCGTATCGCCCCGATGGGGAAAGTCGAAAAAACGCGTTTTGAACGCAATTGGACGACGTTCGTCAACCCGGCTTTTTGCCCTGCTTGGAAAAGCCCACTCAAAATGGTGGTATCAAACCGACCTCGTGGAATTCGATCCCAAGGGTGTTGTTTCGTTTCGCCCCGATGGGGAAAGTCGAAAAAACGCGTTTTGAACGCAATTGGACGACGTTCGTCAACCCGGCTTTGTGCCCTGCTTGGAAAAGCCCACTCAAAATGGTGGTATGAAACCGACCTCGTGGTATTCGATAATAAGGGTGTTTTTTCGTTTCGCCCCGATGGGGAAAGTCGAAAAAACGCGTTTTGAACCCAATTGGACGACGTTCGTCAACCCGGCTTTTTGCCCTGCTTGGAAAAGCCCACTCAAAATGGTGGTATGAAACCGACCTCGTGGAATTCGATCCCAATGGTGTTTTTTCGTTTCGCCCGGATGGGGAAAGTCGAAAAAACGCGTTTTGAACGCAATTGGACGACGTTCGTGAACCCGGCGTTTTGCCCTGCTTGGAAAAGCCACCTCAAAATGGTGGTGTGAAACCGAGCTCGTGGAATTCGATCCCAAGGGTGTTTTTTCGTTTCGTCCCGATGGGGAAAGTCGAAAAAACGCGTTTTGAACCCAATTGGACGACGTTCGTCAACCCGGCTTTTTGCCCTGCTTGGAAAAGCCCACTCAAAATGGTGGTATGAAACCGACCTCATGGAATTCGATCCCAAGGGTGTTGTTTCGTTTCGCCCCGATGGGGAAAGTCGAAAAAACGCGTTTTGAACGCAATTGGACGACGTTCGTCAACCAGGCTTTTTGCCCTGCTTGGAAAAGCCCACTCAAAATGGTGGTATGAAACCGACCTCGTGGTATTTGATAATAAGGGTGTTTTTTCGTTTCGAACCGATGGGGAAAGTCGAAAAAACGCGTTTTGAACGCAATTGGACGACGTTCGTCAACCCGGCTTTTTGCCCTGCTTGGAAAAGCCCACTCAAAATGGTGGTGTGAAACCGACCTAGTGGAATTCGATCCCAAGGGTGTTTTTTCGTTTCGCCCCGATGGGGAAAGTCGAAAAAACGCGTTTTGAACGCAATTGGACGACGTTCGTCAACCCGGCTTTTTGCCCTGCTTGGAAAAGCCCACTCAAAATGGTGGTATGAAACCGACCTCGTGGAATTCGATCCCAAGGGTGTTTTTTCGTTTCGCCCCGATGGGGAAAGTCGAAAAACGCGTTTTGAACGCAATTGGACGACGTTCGTCAACCCGGCTTTTTGCCCTGCTTGGAAAAGCCCACTCAAAATGGTGGTATGAAACCGACCTCGTGGAATTCGATCCCAAGGGTGTTGTTTCGTTTCGCCCCGATGGGGAAAGTCGAAAAAACGCGTTTTGAACGCAATTGGACGACGTTCGTCAACCCGGCTTTTTGCCCTGCTTGGAAAAGCCCACTCAAAATGGTGGTGTGAAACCGACCTCGTGGAATTCGATCCCAAGGGTGTTTTTTCGTTTCACCCGGATGGGGAAAGTCGAAAAAACGCGTTTTGAACGCAATTGGACGACGTTCGTCAACCCGGCTTTTTGCCCTGCTTGGAAAAGCCCACTCAAAATGGTGGTATCAAACCGACCTCGTGGAGTTCGATCCCAAGGGTGTTTTTTCGTTTCGCCCCGATGGGGAAAGTCGAAAAAACGCGTTTTGAACGCAATTGGACGACGTTCGTCAACCCGGCTTTTTGCCCTGCTTGGAAAAGCCAATTCAAAATGGTGGTATGAAACCAACCTAGTGGAATTCGATCCCAAGGGTGTTTTTTCGTTTCGCCCCGATGGGGAAAGTCGAAAAAACGCGTTTTGAACGCAAATGGACGACGTTCGTCAACCAGGCTCTTTGCCCTGCTTGGAAAAGCCCACTCAAAATGGTGGTATGAAACCAACCTAGTGGAATTCGATCCCAAGGGTGTTTTTTCGTTTCGCCCCGATGGGGAAAGTCGAAAAAACGCGTTTTGAACGCAATTGGACGACGTTCGTCAACCAGGCTTTTTGCCCTGCTTGGAAAAGCCCACTCAAAATGGTGGTATGAAACCGACCTCGTGGTATTTGATAATAAGGGTGTTTTTTCGTTTCGAACCGATGGGGAAAGTCGAAAAAACGCGTTTTGAACGCAATTGGACGACGTTCGTCAACCCGGCTTTTTGCCCTGCTTGGAAAAGCCCACTCAAAATGGTGGTGTGAAACCGACCTAGTGGAATTCGATCCCAAGGGTGTTTTTTCGTTTCGCCCCGATGGGGAAAGTCGAAAAAACGCGTTTTGAACGCAATTGGACGACGTTCGTCAACCAGGCTTTTTGCCCTGCTTGGAAAAGCCCACTCAAAATGGTGGTATGAAACCGACCTCGTGGTATTTGATAATAAGGGTGTTTTTTCGTTTCGAACCGATGGGGAAAGTCGAAAAAACGCGTTTTGAACGCAATTGGACGACGTTCGTCAACCCGGCTTTTTGCCCTGCTTGGAAAAGCCCACTCAAAATGGTGGTGTGAAACCGACCTAGTGGAATTCGATCCCAAGGGTGTTTTTTCGTTTCGCCCCGATGGGGAAAGTCGAAAAAACGCGTTTTGAACGCAATTGGACGACGTTCGTCAACCCGACTTTTTGCCCTGCTTGGAAAAGCCCACTCAAAATGGTGGTATGAAACCGACCTCGTGGAATTCGATCCCAAGGGTGTTTTTTCGTTTCGCCCCGATGGGGAAAGTCGAAAAACGCGTTTTGAACGCAATTGGACGACGTTCGTCTACCCGGCTTTTTGCCCTGCTTGGAAAAGCCCACTCAAAATGGTGGTATGAAACCGACCTCGTGGAATTCGATCCCAAGGGTGTTGTTTCGTTTCGCCCCGATGGGGAAAGTCGAAAAAACGCGTTTTGAACGCAATTGGACGACGTTCGTCAACCCGGCTTTTTGCCCTGCTTGGAAAAGCCCACTCAAAATGGTGGTGTGAAACCGACCTCGTGGAATTCGATCCCAAGGGTGTTTTTTCGTTTCACCCGGATGGGGCAAGTCGAAAAAACGCGTTTTGAACGCAATTGGACGACGTTCGTCAACCCGGCTTTTTTCCCTGCTTGGAAAAGCCCACTCAAAATGGTGGTATCAAACCGACCTCGTGGAGTTCGATCCCAAGGGTGTTTTTTCGTTTCGCCCCGATGGGGAAAGTCGAAAAAACGCGTTTTGAACGCAATTGGACGACGTTCGTCAACCCGGCTTTTTGCCCTGCTTGGAAAAGCCAATTCAAAATGGTGGTATGAAACCAACCTAGTGGAATTCGATCCCAAGGGTGTTTTTTCGTTTCGCCCCGATGGGGAAAGTCGAAAAAACGCGTTTTGAACGCAAATGGACGACGTTCGTCAACCAGGCTCTTTGCCCTGCTTGGAAAAGCCCACTCAAAATGGTGGTATGAAACCAACCTAGTGGAATTCGATCCCAAGGGTGTTTTTTCGTTTCGCCCCGATGGGGAAAGTCGAAAAAACGCGTTTTGAACGCAATTGGACGACGTTCGTCAACCCGGCTTTTTGCCCTGCTTGGAAAAGCACACTCAAAATGGTGGTATGAAACCGACCTCGTCGACTTCGATCCCAGTGGTGTTTTTTCGTTTCGCCCGGATGGGGAAAGTCGAAAAAACGCGTTTTGAACGCAATTGGACGACGTTCGTCAACCCGGCTTTTTGCCCTGCTTGAAAAAGCCCACTCAAAATGATGGTATGAAACCAACGTCGTGGAATTCGATCCCAATGGTGTTTTTTCGTTTCGCCCCGATGGGGAAAGTCGAAAGAACGCGTTTTGAACGCAATTGGACGACGTTCGTCAACCCGGCTTTTTGCCCTGCTTGGAAAAGCCCACTCAAAATGGTGGTATGAAACCGACCTCGTCGACTTCGATCCCAATGGTGTTGTTTCGTTTCGCCCGGATGGGGAAAGTCGAAAAAACGCGTTTTGAACGCAATTGGACGACGTTCGTCAACCCGGCTTTTTGCCCTGCTTGGAAAAGCCCACTCAAAATGGTGGTATGAAACCGACCTCGTGGAGTTCGATCCCAAGGGTGTTTTTTCGTTTCGCCCCGATGGGGAAAGTCGAAAAAACGCGTTTTGAACCCAATTGGACGACGTTCGTCAACCCGGCTTTTTGCCCTGCTTGGAAAAGCCCACTCAAAATGGTGGTATGAAACCGACCTCGTGGAATTCGATCCCAAGGGTGTTTTTTCGTTTCGCCCCGATGGGGAAAGTCGAAAAACGCGTTTTGAACGCAATTGGACGACGTTCGTCAACCCGGCTTTTTGCCCTGCTTGGAAAAGCCCACTCAAAATGGTGGTATGAAACCGACCTCGTGGAATTCGATCCCAAGGGTGTTGTTTCGTTTCGCCCCGATGGGGAAAGTCGAAAAAACGCGTTTTGAACGCAATTGGACGACGTTCGTCAACCCGGCTTTGTGCCCTGCTTCGAAAAGCCCACTCAAAATGGTGGTATGAAACCGACCTCGTGGTATTCGATAATAAGGGTGTTTTTTCGTTTCGCCCCGATGGGGAAAGTCAAAAAAAACTCGTTTTGAACGCAATTGGACGACGTTCGTCAACCTGGCTTTTTGCCCTGCTTGGAAAAGCCCACTCAAAATGGTGGTATGAAACCGACGTCGTGGAATTCGATCCCAAGGGTGTTTTTTCGTTTCGCCCCGATGGGGAAAGTCGAAAAAACGCGTTTTGAACGCAATTGGACGACGTTCGTCAACCCGGCTTTTTGCCCTGCTTGGAAAAGCCCACTCAAAATTGTGGTATGAAACCGACCTCGTGGAATTCGATCCCAAGGGTGTTTTTTCGTTTCACCCGGATGGGGAAAGTCGAAAAAACGCGTTTTGAACGCAATTGGACGACGTTCGTCAACCCGGCTTTTTGCCCTGCTTGGAAAAGACCACTCAAAATGGTGGTATCAAACCGACCTCGTGGAGTTCGATCCCAATAATGTTTTTTCGTTTCGCCCGGATAACGAAAGTCGAAAAAACGCGTTTTGAACGCAGTTGGACGACGTTCGTCAACCCGGCTTTTTGCCCTGCTTCGAAAAGCCCACTCAAAATGGTGGTATCAAACCGACCTCGTGGAGTTCGGTCCCAAGGGTGTTTTTTCGTTTCGCCCCGATGGGGAAAGTCGAAAAAACGCGTTTTGAACGCAATTGGACGACGTTCGTCAACCCGGCTTTTTGCCCTGCTTGGAAAAGCCCACTCAAAATGGTGGTATCAAACCGACCTCGTGGAGTTCGATCCCAAGGGTGTTTTTTCGTTTCGCCCCGATGGGGAAAGTCGAAAAAACGCGTTTTGAACGCAATTGGACGACGTTCGTCAACCCGGCTTTTTGCCCTGCTTGGAAAAGCCCATTCAAAATGGTGGTATGAAACCAACCTAGTGGAATTCGATCCCAAGGGTGTTTTTTCGTTTCACCCGGATGGGGAAAGTCGAAAAAACGCGTTTTGAACGCAATTGGACGACGTTCGTCAACCCGGCTTTTTGCCCTGCTTGGAAAAGACCACTCAAAATGGTGGTATGAAACCGACCTCGTGGAGTTCGATCCCAATAATGTTTTTTCGTTTCGCCCGGATAACGAAAGTCGAAAAAACGCGTTTTGAACGCAGTTGGACGACGTTCGTCAACCCGGCTTTTTGCCCTGCTTGGAAAAGCGCACTCAAAATGGTGGTATGAAACCGACCTTGTGGAATTCGATCCCAAGGGTGTTTTTTCGTTTCACCCGGATGGGGAAAGTCGAAAAAACGCGTTTTGAACGCAATTGGACGACGTTCGTCAACCCGGCTTTTTGCCCTGCTTGGAAAAGACCACTCAAAATGGTGGTATGAAACCGACCTCGTGGAGTTCGATCCCAATAGTGTTTTTTCGTTTCGCCCGGATAACGAAAGTCGAAAAAACGCGTTTTGAACGCAGTTGGACGACGTTCGTCAACCCGGCTTTTTGCCCTGCTTGGAAAAGCGCACTCAAAATGGTGGTATCAAACCGACCTCGTGGAGTTCGGTCCCAAGGGTGTTTTTTCGTTTCGCCCCGATGGGGAAAGTCGAAAAAACGCGTTTTGAACGCAATTGGACGACGTTCGTCAACCCGGCTTTTTGCCCTGATTGGAAAAGCCCATTCAAAATGGTGGTATGAAACCAACCTAGTGGAATTCGATCCCAAGGGTGTTTTTTCGTTTCGCCCCGATGGGGAAAGTCGAAAAAACGCGTTTTGAACGCAATTGGACGACGTTCGTCAACCCGGCTTTTTGCCCTGCTTGGAAAAGCACACTCAAAATGGTGGTATGAAACCGACCTCGTCGACTTCGATCCCAGTGGTGTTTTTTCGTTTCGCCCCGATGGGGAAAGTCGAAAAAACGCGTTTTGAACGCAATTGGACGACGTTCGTCAACCCGGCTTTTTGCCCTGCTTGGAAAAGCCCACTCAAAATGGTGGTATGAAACCGACCTAGTGGAATTCGATTCCAAGGGTGTTTTTTCGTTTCGCCCCGATGGGGAAAGTCGAAAAAACGCGTTTTGAACGCAATTGGACGACGTTCGTCAACCCAGCTTTTTGCCCTGCTTGGAAAAGCCCACTCAAAATGGTGGTATGAAACCGACCTCGTGGAATTCGATCCCAAGGGTGTTTTTTCGTTTCGCCCCGATGGGGAAAATCGAAAGAACGCGTTTTGAACGCAATTGGACGACGTTCGTCAACCCGGCTTTTTGCCCTGCTTGGAAAAGCCCACTCAAAATGGTGGTATGAAACCGACCTCGTCGACTTCGATCCCAATGGTGTTTTTTCGTTTCGCCCGGATGGGGAAAGTCGAAAAAACGCGTTTTGAACACAATTGGACGACGTTCGTCAACCCGGCTTTTTGCCCTGCTTGGAAAAGCACACTCAAAATGGTGGTATGAAACCGACCTAGTGGAATTCGATCCCAAGGGCGTTTTTTCGTTTCGCCCCGATGGGGAAAGTCGAAAAAACGCGTTTTGAACGCAATTGGACGACGTTCGTCAACCCGGCTTTTTGCCCTGCTTGGAAAAGCCCACTCAAAATGGTGGTATGAAACCGACCTAGTGGAATTCGATCCCAAGGTATATACACTGTACTCTGTGCACTGTGCACTATACACGGTACACTGTACTCTGTGCACTGTGCACTATACACGGTACACTGGACTCAGTGCACTGTGCTCTATACACGGTACACTGTACTCTGTGCACTGTGCACTATACACGGTACACTGTACTCTGTGCACTATACACGGTACACTGTACTCTTTGCACTATACACGGTACACTGTACTCTGTGCACTATACACGGTACACTGTACTCTCTGCACTGTGCACTATGCACGGTACACTGTACTCTGTGCACTGTGCACTATACACGGTACACTCTACTCTGTGCACTATACACGGTACACTGTACTCTGTGCACTATACACGGTACACTGTACTCTGTGCACTGTGCACCATACACGGTACACTGTACTCTGTGCACAATACACGGTACACTGTACTCTCTGCACTGTGCACTATAAACGGTACACTGTACTCTGTGCACTACACAGCTGGCTTTTTGCGCTGCTTGCAAAAGCCAACCCAAAATTGTGGTTTGAAACCAAACTCGTGGAATTCGATCCCAAGGGTGTTTTTTCGTTTCGCCCCGATGGGGAATCTCAAAAAAAAGAGTTTTGAACGCAATTGGACGACCTTCGTCAACCCAGCGTTTTCCGCTACTTGGTAAATTCACCCCAAAATGGTGGTATGAAACCGACCTCGTGGAATTCGATCCCAAGGGTGTTTTTTCGTTTTGCCCCGATGGGGATAGTCGAAAAAACGAGTTTTGAACGCAATTGGACGACCTTCGTCAACCCGGCGTTTTGCGCTGCTGGGAAAAGCCGACCCAAAATGGTGGTATGAAGCCGACCTCGTGGAATTCGATCCAAAGGGTGTTTTTTCGTTTCGCCCCGATGGGGAAACTCGAAAAAACGAGTTTTCAACGCAATTGGACGACATTCGTCAACCCGCCTTTTTGCACTGCTTGCAAAAGCCCAGCAAAAATGGTGGTCTGGAACCGACCTCGTGGAATTTGATCCCAAGGGTGTTTTTTTGTTCCGTCTCGATGGGGAAACTCGACAAAACGAGTTTTCAACCCAATTGGACGACCTTGGTCAAACCGGCGTTTTGCGCTGCTTGGAAAATCCCACCCAAAATGGTGGTTTGAAACCGACCTCGTGGAATTCGATCACAAGGGTGTTTTTTCGTTTTGCCCCGATGGGGATAGTCGAAAAAACGAGTTTTGAACGCAATTGGACGACCTTCGTCAACCCGGCGTTTTGCGCTGCTGGGAAAAGCCGACCCAAAATGGTGGTATGAAGCTGACCTCGTGGAATTCGATCCAAAGGGTGTTTTTTCGTTTCGCCCCGATGGGGAAACTCGAAAAAACGAGTTTTCAACGCAATTGGACGACATTCGTCAACCCGCCTTTTTGCACTGCTTGCAAAAGCCCAGCAAAAATGGTGGTCTGGAACCGACCTCGTGGAATTTGATCCCAAGGGTGTTTTTTTGTTCCGTCTCGATGGGGAAACTCGACAAAACGAGTTTTCAACCCAATTGGACGACCTTGGTCAAACCGGCGTTTTGCGCTGCTTTGAAAATCCCACCCAAAATGGTGGTTTGAAACCGACCTCGTGGAATTCGATCACAAGGGTGTTTTTTCGTTTCGTTTCTTGGCCAGACAAAAAAAACAGCCGTGGGATCAAATTTTACAATTTCGGTTTCATGCCACCATTTTGGGTGGGCTTTTCCAAGCAGCGGAAAAAGCCGTGTTGGCGAAGGTCGTCCAATGGCGTTGAAAACGCGTTTTTTCAACTTTTCCCATGTTGGCCACACAAAAAAAACAGCCGTGAGATCAAATTTTACAATTTCGGTTTCATGCCACCATTTTGTGTGGGCTTTTCCAAGCAGCGCAAAACGCTGGGGTTACGAAGGTCGTGGAATTCCGTTCAAAACGCGTTTTTTCAACTTTCCCCATGGGGGCGAAGAGAAAAAACAGCCTTGGGATCGATTTTTACAATTTCGGTTTCATGCCACCATTTTGGGTGGGCCTTTCCAAGCTGCGCAAAACGCTGGGGTAACGAAAGTCGTCGAATTCCGTTCAAAACGCGTTTTTTCAACTTTCCCCATCGTGGCGAAGCGAAAAAACAGCCTTGGGATCGAATTTTACAATTTCGGTTTCATGCCACCATTTTGGGTGGGCTTTTCAAAGCAGCACAAAACGCTGGGGTAACGAAGGTCGTCGAATTCCGTTCAAAACGCGTTTTTTCGATTTTCCCCATCGGGGCGAAGCGAAAAAACAGCCTTGGGATTGAATTTACCAATTTTGGTTTTATACCACCATTTTGGGTGGGCTATTCCAAGCAGCGCAAAAAGCCGGGTTGACGAAGGTCGTCCAATTCCGTTCAAAACTCGTTTTTTCGACTTTCCGCATTACGGCGAAACGAAGAATAACCCTTGGAATCGAATTTACCAATTTCGGTTTCATACCACCATTTTTGCCGGGCTTTTGCAAGCACTGCAAAAAGCCGGGTTGACGAAGGTCGTCCAATTGCGTTGAAAACTCATTTTTTCGACTTTCCCCATCGTTTCAAAACGAAAAAACACCCTTGGGATCGAATTCCACGAGGTCGGTTTCATACCACCATTTTTGGTGGGCTTTTGCAAGCAGCGCAAAAAGCAGGGTTGACAAAGTTCGTCCAATTGCGTTGAAAACTCGTTTTTTCGTCTTTCCCCATCGGGGCGAAACGAAAAAACACCCTTGGGATCGAATTCCACGAGGCTTGTTTCATACCACCATTTTGGGTGGGCTTTTCCAAGCAGCGAAAAACGGCGGGTTGACGAAGGTCGTCCAATTGCGTTGAAAACTCGTTTTTCGACTTTCGCCATCACGGCGAAACGAAGAATCACCCTTGGAATAGAATTTACCAATTTCGGTTTCATACCACCATTTTTGGTGGGCTTTCCCAAGCATCGAAAAAAGCCGGGTTGACGAAGGTCGTCCGATTGCGTTCAAAACTCGTTAATTCGACTTTCCCCATCGGGGGAATCGAAAAAACAGCCTTGGGATCGAATTCCACGAGGTCGGTTTCATATTACTATTTTGGTTGGGCTTTTGCAAGCAGTGCAAAAAGCCAGGTTGACGAAGTCCCGCCAATAGTGTTCAAAACACGTTTTCTCGACTTTCCCCATCGTGGCGAATGGAAAAAACACCCTTGGGATCGAATTCCACGAGGTCGGTTTCATACCACCATTTTGGGAGAGCTTTTGGAAGCAGCGAAAAAAGCCGGGTTGACGAAGGTCATCCAATTGCGTTCAAAACTCGTTTTTTCGACTTTCCCAATCGGGGCGAAACGAAAAAACACCCTTTGGATCGAATTCCACGATGTCGGTTTCATACGACCATTTTGGGTGGGCTTTTCCCAGCAGCGCAAAAAGCCGAGTTGACGAAGGTCGTCCAATTGCGTTTAAAACTCGTTTTTTCGACTTTCCCCATCGGGGCAAAACGAAAAAACACCCTTGGATCGAATTCAACGAGTTCGTTATCATACCACATTTTGGGAGGGCTTTACCAAGGAGCAGAAAACGCCGGGTTGACGAAAAACGTCCAATTGCGTTGAAAACTCGTTTTTTCGAGTTTCCCCATATGGGCAAAACGAAAAAACACCCTTTGGATCGAATTCCACGAGGTCGGTTTGACACCACCATTTTGGGTGGGCTTTTCCCAGCAGCGCAAAAAGCCGGGTTGACGAAGGTCGTCCAATTGCGTTCAAAACTCGTTTTTTGGACTTTTCCCATAGAAGTGAAACGAAAAAACACCCTTGGGATCGAATTCCACGAGGTCGGTTTCATACCACCATTTTGGGTGGGATTTTCCAAGCAGCGCGAAACGCGGGTTTGACGTAGGTCGTCCAATTGCGTTGAAAATTCGTTTTTTAGACTTTCCCCATTGGGGCGAAACGAAGAAACACCCTTTGGATCGAATTACACCAGGTCGGTTTCATACCACCATTTTCGGTGGGCTTTTCCCAGCAGCGCAAAACTCCGGGTTGACGAACGTCGTCCAGTTGCGTTTAAAACTCGTTTTGTCGAGATTCCCCATCGGGGCGAAACGAAACAACACCCTTGGGATCGAATTCCACGAGGTCGGTTTCATACCACCATTTTGGGTGGGCTTTACCAAGCAGCGGAAAACGCCGGGTTGACGAAGGTCGTCCAATTGCGTTCAAAACTCGTTTTTTCGACATTCCCCATCGGGGCGAAACGAAAAAGCACCCTTGGGATCGAATTCCACCAGGTCGGTTTCATACCACCATTTTGGGTGGGCTTTACCAAGCAGCGGAAAACGCCGGGATGACGAAGTTCTTCCAATTGGGTTGAAAACTCGTTTTGTCGAGTTTTCCCATCGGGACGAAACAAAAAAACACCCTTGGGATCAAATTCCACGAGGTCGGTTTCATACCAACATTTTTGCTGGGCCCTTGCAAGCAGTGCAAAAAGGCGGGTTGACGAAGGTCGTCCATTTGCCTTGAAAACTCGTTTTTTCGACTTTCCCCGTCGGAGCGAAACGAAAAAACACCCTTGGGATCGAATTCCACGAGGTCGGTTTCATACCACCATTTTGGGTTGGTTTTACCAAGCAGAGGAAAACGCCGGGTTGACGAAGGTCGTCCAATTGCGTTGAAAACTCGTTTTTTCGACTTTCCCCATCGGGGCGAAACGAAAAAGCACCCTTGGGATCGATTTCCACGAGGTCGGTTTCATACCACCATTTTGGGTGGGCTTTACGAAGCAGCGGAAAACGCCGGGATGACGAAGTCCTTCCAATTGGGTTGAAAACTCGTTTTTTCGACTTTCCCCATCAAGGCGAAACGAAAAAACACACTTGGGATCGAATTCCACGAGGTCGGTTTTATACCACCATTTTGGGTTGGACTTACCAAGCAGCGAAAAAGGCTGGGTTGACGAAGGTCTTCCAGTTGGGTTGAAAACTCGTTTTGTCGAGTTCCCCCATCATGGGGAAACAAAAAAAAACCCTTTGGATCGAATTCCATGAGGTCGGTTTCATACCACCATTTTTTCTGGGCTTTTGCATGCACTGCAAAAAGCCGGGTTGACGAAGGTCGTCCAATTGCGTTGAAAACTCGTTTCGTCGAGTTTCCCCATCGGGGCGAAACGAAAAAACACCCTTGGGTTCGAATTCCACGAGGTCGGTTTCATACCACTATTTTTGCTGGGCTTTACCAAGCAGCGGAAAACGCTGGGTTGACGAAGGTCGTCCAATTGCGTTCAAAACTCGTTTTGTCGAGTTTCCCCATCGGGGCGAAACGAAAAAACACCCTTGGGTTCGAATTCCACGAGGTCGGTTTCATACCACCATTTTTGCTGGGCTTTACCAAGCAGCGGAAAACGCCGGGTTGACGAAGGTCGTCCAATTGCGTTCAAAACTCGTTTTGTCGAGTTTCCCCATCGGTGCCAAACGAAAAAACACCCTTGAGATCGAATTCCACGAGGTCGGTTTCATACCACCATTTTGGGTGGGATTTACAAAAGAGCGGAAAACGCCGGGTTGACGAAGGTCGTCCAATTGTGTTGAAAACTCGTTTTTTCGAGTTTCCCCATATGGGCGAATCGAAAAAACACCCTTTGGATCGAATTCCACGAGGTCGGTTTCACACCACCATTTTGGGTGGGCTTTTCCCAGCAACGCAAAAAGCCGGGTTGACGAAGGTCGTCCAATTGCGTTCAAAACTCGTTTTTTCGACTTTTCCCATCGGGGCGAAACGAAAAAACACCCTTGGGTTCAAATTCCAGGAGGTCGGTTTCATACCCCTATTTTTGCTGGGCTTTACCAAGCAGCGGAAAACGCCGGGTTGACGAAGGTCGTCCAATTGCGTTCAAAACTCGTTTTGTCGAGTTTCCCCATCGGGGCGAAACGAAAAAACACCCTTGTGATCGAATTCCACGAGGTCGGTTTCATACCACCATTTTGGGTGGGATTTTCCAAGCAGCGCAAAACGCCGGTTTGACCAAGGTCGTCCAATTGGGTTGAAAACTCGTTATGTCGAGTTTCCAATCGGAACGGAACAAAAAAACACCCTTGGGATCAAATTCCACGAGGTCGGTTTCATACCACCATTTTTGCTGGGCTTTTGCAAGCAGTGCAAAAAGGCGGGTTGACGAATGTCGTCCAATTGCGTTGAAAACTCGTTTTTTCGAGTTTCCCCATCCGGTCGAAACGAAAAAACACCCTTTGGATCGAATTCCACGAGGTTGGCTTAATACCACCATTTTGGGTGGGCTTTTCCCAGCAGCGCAAAACGCCGGGTTGACGAAGGTCGTCCAATTGCGTTCAAAACTCGTTTTTTCGACTATCCCCATCGGGGCAAAACGAAAAAACACCCTTGGGATCGAAATCCACGAGGTCGGTTTCATACCACCATTTGGGGGTGAATTTACCAAGTAGCGGAAAACGCTGGGTTGACGAAGGTCGTCCAATTGCGTTCAAAACTCTTTTTTTTGAGATTCCCCGTCGGGGCGAAACGAAAAAACACCCTTGGGATCGAATTCCACGAGTTTGGTTTCAAACCACAATTTTGGGTCGGCTTTTGCAAGCAGCGCAAAAACCCAGCTGTGTAGTGCACAGAGTACAGTGTACCGTGTCTAGTGCACAGAGTACAGTGTACCGTGTATAGTGCACAGTGCAGAGAGTACAGTGTACCGTGTATTGTGCACAGAGTACAGTATACCTTGTATGGTGCACAGTGCACAGAGTACAGTGTACCGTGTATAGTGCACAGAGTACAGTGTACCGTGTATAGTGCACAGAGTACAGTGTACCGTGTATAGTGCACAGAGTAGAGTGTACCGTGTATAGTGCACAGTGCACAGAGTACAGTGTACCGTACATAGTGCACAGTGCGGAGAGTACAGTGTACCGTGTATATTGCACAGAGTACAGTGTACCGTGTATAGTGCAAAGAGTACAGTGTACCGTGTATAGTGCAGAGAGTACAGTGTACCGTGTATAGTGCACAGTGCACAGAGTACAGTGTACCGTGTATAGAGCACAGTGCACAGTGCACAGAGTACAGTGTACCGTGTATAGTGCACAGTGCACAGAGTACAGTGTACCGTGTATAGAGCACAGTGCACAGTGCACAGAGTACAGTGTACCGTGTATAGTGCACAGTGCACAGAGTACAGTGTACCGTGTATAGAGCACAGTGCACAGTGCACAGAGTACAGTTTACCGTGTATAGTGCACAGCGCACAGAGTACAGTGTATATACCGTGTATATACCGTGTATATACCGTGTATATACCGTATATACTACTATACTGTGTATAGTGCACAGTGCACAGAGTACAGTGTACCGTGTATAGTGCACAGTGCACAGTGCACAGAGTACAGTGTACCGTGTATAGTGCACAGAGTACAGTGTACCGTGTATTGTGCACAGAGTAGAGTGTAGCGTGTATAGTGCACAGTGCACAGAGTACAGTGTACCGTGCATAGTGCACAGTGCACTGAGTCCAGTGTAACGTGTATAGTGCACAGTGCACAGAGTACAGTGTACCGTGTATAGTGCACAGTGCACAGAGTACAGTGTACCGTGTATAGTGCACAGTGCACAGAGTACAGTGTACCGTGTATAGTGCACAGTGCACAGTGCACAGAGTAGAGTGTACCGTGTATAGTGCACAGCGCACAGAGTACAGTGTACCGTGTATAGTGCACAGAGTACTGTGTACCATGTATGGTGTACAGTGCACAGAGTACAGTGTACCGTGTAGAGTGCACAGTGCAGAGAGTACAGTGTACCGTGTATAGTGCACAGTGCACAGAGTACAGTGTACCGTGTATAGTGCACAGTGCACAGTGCACAGAGTACAGTGTACCGTGTATAGTGCACAGTGCACAGTGCACAGAGTACAGTGTACCGTGTATAGTGCACAGCGCACAGAGTACAGTGTTCCGTGTATAGTGCACAGAGTACTGTGTACCGTGTATGGTGTACAGTGCACAGAGTACAGTGTACCGTGTATAGTGAACAGAGTACAGCGTGCAGTGTATAGTGCACAGAGTACAGTGTACCGTGTATAGTGCACAGAGTACAGTGTACCGTGTATAGTGCACAGTGCACAGAGTACAGTGTACCGTGTATAGAGCACAGTGCACTGAGTCCAGTGTACCGTGTATAGTGCACAGTGCACAGAGTACAGTGTACCGTGTATAGTGCACAGTGCACAGAGTACAGTGTACCGTGTATAGTGCACAGTGCACAGTGCACAGAGTACAGTGTACCGTGTATAGTGCACAGCGCACAGAGTACAGTGTATATACCGTGTATATACCGTATATACTACAATACCGTGTATATTGCACAGTGCACAGAGTACAGTGTACCGTGTATAGTGCACAGTGCACAGTGCACAGAGTACAGTGTACCGTGTATAGTGTACAGAGTACAGTGTACCGTGTATACTGCACAGAGTAGAGTGTACCGTGTATAGTGCACAGTGCACAGAGTACAGTTTACCGTGCATAGTGCACAGTGCACTGAGTCCAGTGTACCGTGTATAGTGCACAGTGCACAGAGTACAGTGTACCGTGTATAGTGCACAGTGCACAGAGTACAGTGTACCGTGTATAGTGCACACTGCACAGTGCACAGAGTACAGTGTACCGTGTATAGTGCACAGTGCACAGTGCACAGAGTACAGTGTACCGTGTATAGTGCACAGCGCACAGAGTACAGTGTACCGTGTATAGTGCACAGAGTACTGTGTACCGTGTATGGTGTACAGTGCACAGAGTACAGTGTACCGTGTATAGTGAACAGAGTACAGCGTGAAGTGTATAGTGCACAGAGTACAGTGTACCGTGTATAGTTCACAGTGCACAGAGTACAGTGTACCGTGTATAGTACACAGTGCACAGGGTACAGTGTACCGTGTATAGTGCACAGTGCACAGAGTACAGTGTACCGTGTTTAGTGCACAGGGCATAGAGTACAGTGTACCGTGTATAGTGCAGAGTACAGTATACTGTGTATAGTGCACAGTGCACAGAGTACAGTGTACCGTGTATAGTGCACAGTGCACAGCGTACAGTGTACCGTGTATAGTGCACAGCACACAGAGTACAGTGTACCGTGTATAGTGCACAGTGCACAGAGTACAGTGTATCGTGTACAGTGCACAGTGCACATAGTACAGTGTACCGTGTATAGTGCACAGTGCACAGAGTACAGTGTACCGTGTATAGTGCACAGTGCACAGAGTACAGTGTACCGTGTATAGTGCACAGTGCACAGTGCACAGAGTACAGTGTACCGTGTATAGTGCACAGTGCACAGTGCACAGAGTACAGTGTACCGTGTATAGTGCACAGCGCACAGAGTACAGTGTACCGTGTATAGTGCACAGAGTACTGTGTACCGTGTATGGTGTACAGTACACAGAGTACAGTGTACCGTGTATAGTGAACAGAGTACAGCGTGCAGTGTATAGTGCACAGAGTACAGTGTACCGTGTATAGTTCACAGTGAACAGAGTACAGTGTACCGTGTATAGTACACAGTGCACAGGGTACAGTGTACCGTGTATAGTGCACAGAGTACAGTGTACCGTGTTTAGTGCACAGGGCATAGAGTACAGTGTACCGTGTATAGTGCACAGTGCACAGAGTACAGTGTACCGTGTGTAGTGCACAGTGCACAGAGTACAGTCTACCGTGTATAGTGCACAGCGCACAGAGTACAGTGTACCGTGTATAGTGCACAGTGCACAGAGTACAGTGTACCGTGTATAGTGCACAGTGCACAGAGTACAGTGTACCGTATATAGTGCACAGTGCACAGAGTACAGTGTACCGTGTATAGTGCACAGTGCACAGTGTACAGAGTACAGTGTACCGTGTATAGTGCACAGCGCACAGAGTACAGTGTACCGTGTATAGTGCACAGAGTCCTGTGTACCGTGTATGGTGTACAGTGCACAGAGTACAGTGTACCGTGTATAGTGCACAGTGCAGAGAGTACAGTGTACCGTGTATTGTCCACAGAGTACAGTGTACCGTGTATGGTGCACAGTGCACAGAGTACAGTGTACCGTGTATAGTGCACAGAGTACAGTGTACCGTGTATAGTGGACAGTGTACAGTGTACCGTGTATAGTGCACAGAGTAGAGTGTACCGTGTATAGTGCACAGTGCACAGTGTACAGTGTACCGTGCATAGTGCACAGTGCAGAGAGTACAGTGTACCGTGTATAGTGCACAGAGTACAGTGTACCGTGTATAGTGCAAAGAGTACAGTGTACCGTGTATAGTGCACAGAGTACAGTGTACCGTGTATAGTGCACAGTGAACAGAGTACAGTGTACCGTGTATAGAGGACAGTGCCCTGAGTCCAGTGTACCGTGTATAGTGCACAGTGCACAGAGTACAGTGTACCGTGTATAGTGCACAGTGCACAGAGTACAGTGTACCGTGTATAGTGCACAGTGCACAGTGCACAGAGTACAGTGTACCGTGTATAGTGCACAGCGCACAGAGTACAGTGTATATACCGTGTATATACCGTATATACTACTATACCGTGTATAGTGCACAGTGCACAGAGTACAGTGTAACGTGTATAGTGCACAGTGCACAGTGCACAGAGTACAGTGTATCGTGTATAGTGCACAGAGTACAGTGTACCGTGTATAGTGCACAGAGAAGAGTGTACCGTGTATAGTGCACAGTGCACAGAGTACAGTGTACCGTGCATAGTGCACAGTGCACTAAGTACAGTGTACCGTGTATAGTGCACAGTGCACAGAGTGCAGTGTACCGTGTATAGTGCACAGAACACAGAGTACAGTGTACCGTGTATAGTGCACAGTGCACAGTGCACAGAGTACAGTGTACCGTGTATAGTGCACAGCGCACAGAGTACAGTGTACCGTGTATAGTGCACAGAGTACTGTGTACCGTGTATGGTGTACAGTGCACAGAGTACAGTGTACCGTGTATAGTGAACAGAGTATAGTGTGCCGTGTATAGTGCACAGAGTACAGTGTACCGTGTATAGTTCACAGTGCACAGAGTACAGTGTACCGTGTATAGTGCACAGTGCACAGCGTACAGTGTACCGTGTATAGTGCACAGCGCACAGAGTACAGTGTACCGTGTATAGTGCATAGAGTACTGTGTACCGTGTATGGTGTACAGTGCACAGAGTACAGTGTACCGTGTATAGTGAACAGAGTACAGTGTGCCGTGTATAGTGCACAGAGTACAGTGTACCGTGTATAGTTCACAGTGCACAGAGTACAGTGTACCGTGTATAGTACACAGTGCACAGGGTACAGTGTACCGTGTATAGTGCACAGAGTACAGTGTACCGTGTTTAGTGCACAGGGCATAGAGTACAGTGTACCGTGTATAGTGCACAGTGCACAGAGTACAGTGTACCGTGTGTAGTGCACAGTGCACAGAGTACAGTCTACCGTGTATAGTGCACAGCGCACAGAGTACAGTGTACCGTGTATAGCGCACAGTGCACAGAGTACAGTGTACCGTGTATAGTGCACAGTGCACAGAGTACAGTGTACCGTATATAGTGCACAGTGCACGGAGTACAGTGTACCGTGTATAGTGCACAGTGCACAGTGTACAGAGTACAGTGTACCGTGTATAGTGCACAGCACACAGAGTACAGTGTACCGTGTATAGTGCACAGAGTCCTGTGTACCGTGTATGGTGTACAGTGCACAGAGTACAGTGTACCGTGTATAGTGCACAGTGCAGAGAGTACAGTGTACCGTGTATTGTCCACAGAGTACAGTGTACAGTGTATGGTGCACAGTGCACAGAGTACAGTGTACCGTGTATAGTGCACAGAGTAGAGTGTACCGTGTATAGTGCACAGTGCACAGTGTACAGTGTACCGTGCATAGTGCACAGTGCAGAGAGTACAGTGTACCGTGTATAGTGCACAGAGTACAGTGTACCGTGTATAGTGCAAAGAGTACAGTGTACCGTGTATAGTGCACAGAGTACAGTGTACCGTGTATAGTGCACAGTGAACAGAGTACAGTGTACCGTGTATAGAGGACAGTGCCCTGAGTCCAGTGTACCATGTATAGTGCACAGTGCACAGAGTACAGTGTACCGTGTATAGTGCACAGTGCACAGAGTACAGTGTACCGTGTATAGTGCACAGTGCACAGTGCACAGAGTACAGTGTACCGTGTATAGTGCACAGCGCACAGAGTACAGGGTATATACCGTGTATATACCGTATATACTACTATACCGTGTATAGTGCACAGTGCACAGAGTACAGTGTACCGTGTATAGTGCACAGAGTACAGTGTACCGTGTATAGTGCACAGAGTAGAGTGTACCGTGTATAGTGCACAGTGCACAGAGTACAGTGTACCGTGCATAGTGCACAGTGCACTAAGTACAGTGTACCGTGTATAGTGCACAGTGCACAGAGTGCAGTGTACCGTGTATAGTGCACAGAGTACAGTGTACCATGTTTAGTGCACAGTGCACAGAGTACAGTGTACCGTGTATACCCGGAGGGGGCACTTCCTATAAATGGGCTAATGGGGATGTGCCGCTGGATGGGGTCGCATTTTCACGACAGGACTGACTATAATGGGGCCGCTTTTTCAAGCACTTTTTATAGGGTGACTAGAATGGGGTCACACTTTTCTGGGATTTTGAGGGTAAGAAAATTCTGGCAAGTTGTGATTTATAAACGGAAAGATTCGCCAAAAAGAAAAAGTTACCGTATTCATTGCTGTTGTTTAATATTTGACAAACGGCTCCCATTACGTGACTAAGTTGGGGTCATGAAAATTACATTTACCCAAAAGTGACTAAGATGGGGTCTATAATTGGCCATAGAATATGACTATAATGGGGTAGGGGTTCTGAGAGGCTAGCGGCACATACCCGACAAAGATTGGCCCAAGTAACCCCCCCAGGCGTGTATACTGCACAGTGCACAGAGTACAGTGTACCGTGTTTAGTGCACAGGGCATAGAGTACAGTGTACCGTGTAAAGTGCAGAGTACAGTGTACTGTGTATAGTGCACAGTGCACAGAGTACAGTGTACCGTGTATAGTGCACAGTGCACAGCGTACAGTGTACCATGTATAGTGCACAGCACACAGAGTACAGTGTACCGTGTATAGTGCACAGTGCACAGAGTACAGTGCACCGTGTATAGTGCACAGTGCACAGAGTACAGTGTACCGTGTATAGTGCATGGTGCACAGAGTACAGTGTACCGTGTATAGTGCACAGAGTACAGTGTACCACGTATAGTGCAGAGGGCACAGAGTACAGTGTACCGTGGATAGTGCACAGAGTACAGGGTAATGTGTATAGTGGACAGTAAACAGAGTACAGTGTACCGTGTATAGTGCACAGTGCACAGTGTACCATGTATAGTGAACACAGTACAGTGTACCGTGTATAGTACACAGTGCACAGAGTACAGTGTACCGTGTATAGTGCACAGAGTACAGTGTACCGTTTATAGTGCACAGTGCACAGAGTACAGTGTACTGTGTATAGTGCACAGAATACAGTGTACCGTGTATTAGAAAACAGTGCACAGTGCACAGAGTACAGTGTACCGTGTATAGTGCACAGTGCACAGAGTACAGTGTACCGTGTATAGTGCACAGTGCACAGTGCACAGAGTACAGTGTACCGTGTATAGTGCACAGCGCACAGAGTACAGTGTACCGTGTATAGTGCACAGAGTACTGTGTACCGTGTATGGTGTACAGTGCACAGAGTAGAGTGTACCGTGTATAGTGAACAGAGTACAGTGAGCCGTGTATAGTGCACAGAGTACAGTGTACCGTGTATAGTGCACAGTGCACAGAGTACAGTGTACCGTGTATAGTGAACAGAGTACAGTGTGCCGTGTATAGTGCACAGAGTACAGTGTACCGTGTATAGTGCACAGTGCACAGAGTACAGTGTACCGTGTATAGTACACAGTGCACAGGGTACAGTGTACTGTGTATAGTACACAGTGCAGAGAGTACAGTGTACCGTGTATAGTGCACAGAGTACTGTGTACCGTGTATGGTGTACAGTACACAGAGTACAGTGTACCGTGTATAGTGAAAAGAGTACAGTGTGCCGTGTATAGTGCACAGAGTACAGTGTACCGTGTATAGTGCACAGTGCACAGAGTACAGTGTACCGTGTATAGTACACAGTGCACAGGGTACAGTGTACCGTGTATAGTGCACAGAGTACAGTGTACCGTGTATAGTGCAAATAGTACAGTGTACCGTGTATAGTGCACAGAGTACAGTGTACCGTGTATAGTGCACAGTGCACTATCCACGGTACACTGTACTCTGTGCACTGTGCACTATACACGGTACGCTGGACTCAGTGCACTGTGCTCTATACACGGTACACTGTACTCTGTGCACTGTGCACTATACACGGTACACTCTACTCTGTGCACTATACACGGTACACTGTACTCTGTGCACTATACACGGTACACTGTACTCTGTGCACTGTGCACTGTGCACTATACACGGTACACTGTACTCTGTGCACTGTGCACTATACACGGTATAGTAGTATATACGGTATATACACGGTATATACACTGTACTCTGTGCGCTGTGCACTATACACGGTACACTGTACTCTGTGCACTGTGCTCTGTGCACTATACACGGTACACTGTACTCTGTGCAGTGTGCCCTATACACGGTACACTGTACTCTGTGCACTGTGCACTATACACGGTACACTGGAGTCAGTGCACTGTGCTCTATACACGGTACACTGTACTCTGTGCACTGTGCACTATACACGGTACACTGTACTCTGTGCACTATACACGGTACACTGTACTCTTTGCACTATACACGGTACACTGTACTCTGTGCACTATACACGGTACACTGTACTCTCTGCACTGTGCACTATTCACGGTACACTGTGCACTGTGCACTATACACGGTACACTCTACTCTGTGCACTATACACGGGACACTGTACACTGTGCACTGTGTACTATACACGGTACACTGTACTCTGTGCACTGTGAACTATACACGGTACACTGTACTCTGTGCACTATACACGGTACACTGTACTCTGTGCACTGTGCACCATACACGGTACACTGTACTCTGTGGACAATAAACGGTACACTGTACTCTCTGCACTGTGCACTATACACGGTACACTGTACTCTGTGCACTGTACACCATACACGGTACACAGTACTCTGTGCACTATACAGTGTACGGTGTATAGTGCACAGAGTACAGTGTACCGTGTATAGTGCACAGAGTAGAGTGTACCGTGTATAGTGCACAGTGCACAGAGTACAGTGTACCGTGCATAGTGCACAGTGCACTGAGTACAGTGTACCGTGTATAGTGCACAGTGCACAGAGTACAGTGTACCGTGTATAGTGCACAGTGCACAGCGCACAGAGTACAGTGTACCGTGTATAGTGCACAGTGCACAGTGCACAGAATACAGTGTATCGTGTATACTTCACAGCGCACAGAGTACAGTGTACCGTGTATAGTGCACAGAGTACTGTGTACCGTGTATGGTGTACAGTGCAGAGAGTACAGTGTACCGTGTATAGTGAACAGAGTACAGTGTGCCGTGTATAGTGCACAGAGTACAGTGTACCGTGTATAGTTCACAGTGCACAGAGTACAGTGTACCGTGTATAGTACACAGTGCACAAGGTACAGTGTACCGTGTATAGTGCACAGTGCACAGAGTACAGTGTACCGTGTTTAGTGCACAGGGCATAGAGTACAGTGTACCGTGTATAGTGCAGAGTACAGTGTACTGTGTATAGTGCACAGTGCACAGAGTACAGTGTACCGTGTATAGTGCACAGTGCACAGCGTACAGTGTACCGTGTATAGTGCACAGCACACAGAGTAAAGTGTATCGTGTATAGTGCACAGTGCACAGAGTACAGTGTAACGTGTATAGTGCACAGTGCACAGAGTACAGTGTACGGTGTATAGTGCACAGTGCACATAGTACAGTGTACCGTGTATAGTGCACAGTGCACAGAGTATAGTGTACCGTGTATAGTGCACAGAGTACAGTGTACCGTGTATAGTGTACAGTGCACAGAGTACAGTGCACAGAGTTCAGTGTACCGTGTATAGTGAACATAGTACAGTGTACCGTGTATAGTGCACAGAGTACAGTGTACCGTGTTTAGTGCACAGTGCACAGAGTACAGTGTACCGTGTATAGTGCACAGTGCACAGAGTACAGTGTACCGTGTATACCCGGAGGGGGCACTTCCTATAAATGGGCTAATGGGGATGTGCCGCTGGATGGGGTCTCATTTTCACGACAGGACTGACTATAATGGGGCCGCTTTTTCAAGCACTTTTTATAGGGTGACTAGAATGGGGTCACACTTTTCTGGGATTTTGAGGGTAAGAAAATTCTGGCAAGTTGTGATTTATAAAAGGAAAGATTCGCCAAAAAGAAAAAGTTACCGTATTCATTGCTGTTGTTTAATATTTGACAAACGGCTCCCATTACGTGACTAAGTTGGGGTCATGAAAATTACATTTACCCAAAAGTGACTAAGATGGGGTCTATAATTGGCCATAGAATATGACTATAATGGGGTAGGGGTTCTGAGAGGCTAGCGGCACATACCCAACAAAGATTGGCCCAAGTAACCCCCCCGGGCGTGTATACTGCACAGTGCACAGAGTACAGTGTACCGTGTTTAGTGCACAGGGCATAGAGTACAGTATACCGTGTAAAGTGCAGAGTACAGTGTACTGTGTATAGTGCACAGTGCACAGAGTACAGTGTACCATGTATAGTGCACAGTGCACAGCGTACAGTGTACCGTGTATAGTGCACAGCACACAGAGTACAGTGTACCGTGTATAGTGCACAGTGCAGAGAGTACAGTGCACCGTGTATAGTGCACAGTGCACAGAGTACAGTGTACCGTGTATAGTGCATGGTGCACAGATTACAGTGTACCATGTATAGTGCACAGTGCACAGAGTACAGTGTACCACGTATAGTGCAAAGGGCACAGAGTACAGTGTACCGTGTATAGTGAACAGAGTACAGTGTGCCGGGTATAGTGCACAGAGTACAGTGTACCGTGTATAGTGCACAGTGCACAGAGTACAGTGTACCGTGTATAGTGCACAGTGCACAGGGTACAGTGTACCGTGTATAGTGCACAGTGCACAGAGTACAGTGTACCGTGTTTAGTGCACAGGGCATAGAGTACAGTGTACCGTGTATAGTGCACAGAGTACTGTGTACCGTGTATGGTGTACAGTGCACAGAGTACAGTGTACCGTGTATAGTGAACAGAGTACAGTGTGCCGTGTATAGTGCACAGAGTACAGTGTACCGTGTATAGTGCACAGTGCACAGAGTACACTGTACCGTGTATAGTACACAGTGCACAGGGTACAGTGTACCGTGTATAGTGCACAGTGCACAGAGTACAGTGTACCGTGTTTAGTGCACAGGGCATAGAGTACAGTGTACCGTGTATAGTGCACAGAGTACAGTGTACCGTGTATAGTGCACAGAGTACAGTGTACCGTGTATAGTGCACAGAGTAGAGTGTACCGTGTATAGTGCACAGTGCACAGAGTACAGTGTACCGTGCATAGTGCACAGTGCAGAGAGTACAGTGTACCGTGTATAGTGCACAGAGTACAGTGTACCGTGTATAGTGCAAAGAGTACAGTGTACCGTGTATAGTGCACAGAGTACAGTGTACCGTGTATAGTGCACAGAGTACAGTGTACCGTGTATAGTGCACAGTGCACAGAGTACAGTGTACCATGTATAGTACACAGTGCACAGGGTACAGTGTACCGTGTATAGTGCAAGGTGCACAGAGTACAGTATACCGTGTATAGTGCACAGAGTACTGTGTACCGTGTATGGTGTACAGTGCACAGAGCACAGTGTACCGTGTATAGTGAACAGAGTACAGTGTGCCGTGTATAGTGCACAGAGTACAGTGTACCATGTATAGTGCACAGTGCACAAAGTACAGTGTGCCGTGTATAGTACACAGTGCACAGGGTACAGAGTGCCTTGTATAGTGCACAGTGCACAGAGTACAGTGTACCGTGTTTAGTGCACCGTGTATAGTGCACAGCACACAGAGTACAGTGTACCGTGTATAGTGCATAGTGCACAGAGTACAGTGCACCGTGTATAGTGCACAGTGCACAGAGTACAGTGTACCGTGTATAGTGCATGGTGCACAGAGTACAGTGTACCGTGTATAGTGCACAGTGCACAGAGTACAGTGTACCGTGTATAGTACACAGTGCACAGGGTACAGTGTACCGTGTATAGTGCACAGTGCACAGAGTACAGTGTACCGTGTTTAGTGCACAGGGCATAGAGTACAGTGTACCGTGTATAGTGCACAGAGTACTGTGTACCGTGTATGGTGTACAGTGCACAGAGTACAGTGTACCGTGTATAGTGAACAGAGTACAGTGTGCCGTGTATAGTGCACAGAGTACCGTGTACCGTGTATAGTGCATAGTGCACAGAGTAAAGTGTACCGTGTATAGTACACAGTGCACAGCGTACAGTGTACCGTGTATAGTGCACAGTGCACAGAGTACAGTGTACCGTGTTTAGTGCACAGGGCATAGAGTACAGTGTACCGTGTATAGTGCACAGAGTACAGTGTACCCTGTATAGTGCACAGAGTACAGTGTACCGTGTATAGTGCACAGAGTAGAGTGAACCGTGTATAGTGCACAGTGCACAGAGTACAGTGTACCGTGCATAGTGCAAAGTGCAGAGAGTACAGTGTACCGTGTATAGTGCACAGAGTACAGTGTACCGTGTATAGTGCATAGTGCACAGAGTAAAGTGTACCGTGTATAGTACACAGTGCACAGGGTACAGTGTACCGTGTATAGTGCACAGTGCACAGAGTACAGTGTACCGTGTTTAGTGCACAGGGCATAGAGTACAGTGTACCGTGTATAGTGCACAGAGTACAGTGTACCGTGTATAGTGCACAGAGTACAGTGTACCGTGTATAGTGCACAGAGTAGAGTGAACCGTGTATAGTGCACAGTGCACAGAGTACAGTGTACCGTGCATAGTGCACAGTGCAGAGAGTACAGTGTACCGAGTATAGTGCACAGAGTACAGTGTACCGTGTAAAGTGCAAAGAGTACAGTGTACCGTGTATAGTGCACAGAGTACAGTGTACCGTGTATAGTGCACAGAGTACAGTGTACCGTGTATAGTGCACAGTGCACAGAGTACAGTGTACCGTATATAGTACACAGTGCACAGGGTACAGTGTACCGTGTATAGTGCACAGTGCACAGAGTACAGTATACCGTGTATAGTGCACAGAGTACTTTGTACCGTGTATGGTGTACAGTGCACACAGCACAGTGTACCGTGTATAGTGGACAGAGTACAGTGTGCCGTGTATAGTGCACAGAGTACAGTGTACCATGTATAGTGCACAGTGCACAGAGTACAGTGTGCCGTGTATAGTACACAGTGCACAGGGTACAGAGTGCCTTGTATAGTGCACAGTGCACAGAGTACAGTGTACCGTGTTTAGTGCACAGGGCATAGAGTACAGTGTACCGTGTATAGTGCACAGAGTACTGTGTACCGTGTATAGTGTACAGTGCACAGAGTACAGTGTACCGTGTATAGTGCACAGTGCAGAGAGTACAGTGTACCGTGTATTGTGCACAGAGTACAGTGTACCGTGTATGGTGCACAGTGCAAAGAGTACAGTGAACCGTGTATAGTGCACAGAGTACAGTGTACCGTGTATAGTGCACAGAGTACAGTTTACCGTGTATAGTGCACAGAGTAGAGTGTACCGTGTATAGTGCACAGTGCACAGAGTACAGTGTACCGTGCATAGTGCACAGTGCAGAGAGTACAGTGTACCGTGTATAGTGCACAGAGTACAGTGTACCGTGCATAGTGCAAAGAGTACAGTGTACCGTGTATAGTGCACAGAGCACAGTGTACCGTGTATAGTGCACAGTGCACAGAGTACAGTGTACCGTGTATAGTGCACAGTGCACAGAGTACAGTGTACCACGTATAGTGCACAGGGCACAGAGTACAGTGTACCCTGGATAGTGCACAGAGTACAGGGTACTGTGTATAGTAAACAGTGCACAGAGTACAGTGTACCGTGTATAGTGCACAGTGCACAGTGTACCATGTATAGTGAACAGAGTACAGTGTACCGTGTATAGCACACAATGCACAGAGTACAGTGTACCGTGTATAGTGCACAGAGTACAGTGTACCGTTTATAGTGCACAGTGCACAGAGTACAGAGTACTGTGTACAGTGCACAGAGTACAGTGTACCGTGTATTAGAAAACAGTGCACAGTGCACAGAGTACAGTGTACCGTGTATAGTGCACAGTGCACAGAGTACAGTGTACTGGTTTAGTGCACAGGGCATAGAGTACAGTGTACCGTGTATAGTGCACAGAGTACTGTGTACCGTGTATGGTGTACAGTGCACAGAGTACAGTGTACCGTGTATAGTGCACAGTGCAGAGAGTACAGTGTACCGTGTATTGTGCACAGAGTACAGTGTACCGTGTATGGTGCAAAGTGCACAGAGTACAGTGTACCGTGTATAGTGCACAGAGTACAGTGTACCGTGTATAGTGCACAGAGTAGAGTGTACCGTGTATAGTGCACAGTGCACAGAGTACAGTGTACCGTGCATAGTGCACAGTGCAGAGAGTACAGTGTACCGTGTATAGTGCACAGAGTACAGTGTACCGAGTATAGTGCACTGTGCACAGAGTACAGTGTACCGTGTATAGAGCACAGTGCACTGAGTCCAGTGTACCGTGTATAGTGCACAGTGCACAGAGTACAGTTTACCGTGTATAGTGCACTGTGCACTATACACGGTACACTGTACTCTGTGCACTATACACGGTACACTGTACTCTGTGCACTGTGCACTGTTTTCTAATACACGGTACACTGTACTCTGTGCACTATACACAGTACACTGTACTCTGTGCAATGTGCACTATAAACTGTACACTGTACTCTGTGCACTATACACGGTACACTGTACTCTGTGCACTGTGTACTATACGGTACACTGTACTGTGTTCACTATACATGGTACACTGTGCACTGTGCACTATACACGGTACACTGTACTCTGTGCACTGTCCACTATACACATTACCCTGTACTCTTTGCACTATCCACGGTACACTGTACCCTGTGCACTGTGCACTATACACGGTGCACTGTACTCTGTGCACTGTGCACTATACACGGTACACTGTACTCTGTGTGCTGTGCAGTATACACAGTACACTGTACGCTGTGCACTGTGCACTATACACGGTACACTGTACTCTGTGCACTGTGCACTATACACAGTACACTGTACTCTGCACTTTACACGGTACACTGTACTCTATGCCCTGTGCACTGAACACGGTACACTTTACTCTGTGCACTGTGCACTATACACGGTACACTGTACTCTGTGCACTGTGCACTATACACGGTACACTGTACTCTGTGCACTGTGCACTAAAGACGGTACACTGTACTCTGTGCACTATACACGGCACACTGTAATCTCTGCACTATACACGGTACACTGTACTCTTTTCACTATACACGGTACACTGTACTCTGTGCAATATACACGGTACACTGTACTCTCTGCACTGTGCACTATGCACGGTACACTGTACTCTGTGCACTGAACAGTGCACAGAGTACAGTGTACCGTGTATAGTGCACAGTGCACAGTGTACCATGTATAGTGAACAGAGTACAGTGTACCGTGTATAGCACACAATGCACAGAGTACAGTGTACCGTGTATAGTGCACAGAGTACAGTGTACCGTTTATAGTGCACAGGGCACAGAGTACAGAGTACTGTGTACAGTGCACAGAGTACAGTGTACCGTGTATTAGAAAACAGTGCACAGTGCACAGAGTACAGTGTACCGTGTTTAGTGCACAGTGCACAGAGTACAGTGTACTGGTTTAGTGCACAGGGCATAGAGTACAGTGTACCGTGTATAGTGCACAGAGTACTGTGTACCGTGTATGGTGTACAGTGCACAGAGTACAGTGTACCGTGTATAGTGCACAGTGCAGAGAGTACAGTGTACCGTGTATTGTGCACAGAGTACAGTGTACCGTGTATGGTGCAAAGTGCACAGAGTACAGTGTACCGTGTATAGTGCACAGAGTACAGTGTACCGTGTATAGTGCAAAGAGTACAGTGTACCGTGTATAGTGCACAGAGTAGAGTGTACCGTGTATAGTGCACAGTGCACAGAGTACAGTGTACCGTGCATAGTGCACAGTGCAGAGAGTACAGTGTACCGTGTATAGTGCACAGAGTACAGTGTACCGAGTATAGTGCACTGTGCACAGAGTACAGTGTACCGTGTATAGAGCACAGTGCACTGAGTCCAGTGTACCGTGTATAGTGCACAGTGCACAGAGTACAGTGTACCGTGTATAGTGCACTGTGCACTATACACGGTACACTGTACTCTGTGCACTATACACGGTACACTGTACTCTGTGCACTGTGCACTGTTTTCTAATACACGGTACACTGTACTCTGTGCACTATACACAGTACACTGTACTCTGTGCAATGTGCACTATAAACTGTACACTGTACTCTGTGCACTATACACGGTACACTGTACTCTGTGCACTGTGTACTATACGGTACACTGTACTGTGTTCACTATACATGGTACACTGTGCACTGTGCACTATACACGGTACACTGTACTCTGTGCACTGTCCACTATACACATTACCCTGTACTCTTTGCACTATCCACGGTACACTGTACCCTGTGCACTGTGCACTATACACGGTGCGCTGTACTCTGTGCACTGTGCACTATACACGGTACACTGTACTCTGTGTGCTGTGCAGTATACACAGTACACTGTACGCTGTGCACTGTGCACTATACACGGTACACTGTACTCTGTGCACTGTGCACTATACACAGTACACTGTACTCTGCACTTTACACGGTACACTGTACTCTATGCCCTGTGCACTGAACACGGTACACTTTACTCTGTGCACTGTGCACTATACACGGTACACTGTACTCTGTGCACTGTGCACTATACACGGTACACTGTACTCTGTGCATTGTGCACTAAAGACGGTACACTGTACTCTGTGCACTATACACGGCACACTGTACTCTCTGCACTATACACGGTACACTGTACTCTTTTCACTATACACGGTACACTGTACTCTGTGCAATATACACGGTACACTGTACTCTCCGCACTGTGCACTATGCACGGTACACTGTACTCTGTGCACTGTGCACTATACACGGTACACTCTACTCTGTGCACTATACACGGTACACTGTACTCTGTGCACTATACACGGTACACTGTACTCTGTGCACTATACACGGTACACTGTACTCTGTGCACTGTGCACCATACACGGTACACTGTACTCTGTGCACAATACACGGTACACTGTACTCTCTGCACTGTGCACTATACACGGTACACTGTACTCTGTGCACTAGACACGGTACACTGTACTCTGTGCACTACACAGCTGGCTTTTTGCGCTGCTTGCAAAAGCCGACCCAAAATTGTGGTTTGAAACCAAACTCGTGGAATTCGATCCCAAGGGTGTTTTTTCGTTTCGCCCCGATGGGGAATCTCAAAAAAAAAAGAGTTTTGAACGCAATTGGACGACCTTCGTCAACCCAGCGTTTTCCGCTACTTGGTAAATTCACCCCAAAATGGTGGTATGAAACCGACCTCGTGGATTTCGATCCCAAGGGTTTCTTTTCGTTTTGCCCCGATGGGGATAGTCGAAAAAACGAGTTTTGAACGCAATTGGACGACGTTCCTCAACCCGGCTTTTTGCACTGCTTGCAAAAGCCCAGCAAAAATGGTGGTATGAAACCGACCTCGTGGAATTTGATCCCAAGGGTGTTTTTCTGTTCCGTCCCGATGGGGAAACTCGACAAAACGAGTTTTCAACCCAATTGGACGACTTTGGTCAAACCGGCGTTTTGCGCTGCTTGGAAAATCCCACCCAAAATGGTGGTATGAAACCGACCTCGTGGAATTCGATCACAAGGGTGTTTTTTCGTTTCGCCCCGATGGTGAAACTCGACAAAACGAGTTTTGAACGCAATTGGACGACCTTCGTCAACCCGGCGTTTTCCGCTGCTTGGTAAAGCCCAGCAAAAATAGGGGTATGAAACCGACCTCCTGGAATTCGAACCCAAGGGTGTTTTTTCGTTTCGCCCCGATGGGAAAAGTCGAAAAAACGAGTTTTGAACGCAATTGGACGACCTTCGTCAACCCGGCTTTTTCCGTTGCTGGGAAAAGCCCACCCAAAATGGTGGTGTGAAACCGACCTCGTGGAATTCGATCCAAAGGGTGTTTTTTCGATTCGCCCATATGGGGAAACTCGAAAAAACGAGTTTTCAACGCAATTGGACGACCTTCGTCAACCCGGCGTTTTCCGCTCCTTGGTAAATCCAACCCAAAATGGTGGTATGAAACGGACCTCGTGGAATTCGATCTCAAGGGTGTTTTTTCGTTTCGCACCGATGGGGAAACTCGACAAAACGAGTTTTGAACGCAATTGGACGACCTTCGTCAACCCGGCGTTTTCCGCTGCTTGGTAAAGCCCAGCAAAAATAGTGGTATGAAACCGACCTCGTGGAATTCGAACCCAAGGGTGTTTTTTCGTTTCGCCCCGATGGGGAAACTCGACGAAACGAGTTTTCAACGCAATTGGACGACCTTCGTCAACCCGGCTTTTTGCACTGCATGCAAAAGCCCAGAAAAAATGGTGGTATGAAACCGACCTCATGGAATTCGATCCCAAGGGTTTTTTTTTGTTTCCCCCTGATGGGGGAACTCGACAAAACGAGTTTTCAACGCAACTGGAAGACCTTCGTCAACCCGGCCTTTTCCGCTGCTTGGTAAGTCCAACCCAAAATGGTGGTATAAAACCGTACTCGTGGAATTCGATCCCAAGTGTGTTTTTTCGTTTCGCTCCGATGGGGAAAGTCGAAAAAACAAGTTTTCAACCCAATTGGAAGGACTTCGTCATCCCGGCGTTTTCCGCTGCTTCGTAAAGCCCACCCAAAATGGTGGTATGAAACCGACCTCGTGGAAATCGATCCCAAGGGTGCTTTTTCGTTTCGCCCCGATGGGGAAAGTCGAAAAAACGAGTTTTGAACGCAATTGGACGACCTTCGTCAACCCGGCGTTTTCCTCTGCTTGGTAAAACCAACCCAAAATGGTGGTATGAAACCGACCTCGTGGAATTCGATCCCAAGGGTGTTTTTTCGTTTCGCTCCGACGGGGAAAGTCGAAAAAACGAGTTTTCAAGGCAAATGGACGACCTTCGTCAACCTGCCTTTTTGCACTGCTTGCAAGGGCCCAGCAAAAATGTTGGTATGAAACCGACCTCGTGGAATTCGATCCCAAGGGTGTTTTTTTGTTTCGTCCCGATGGGAAAACTCGACAAAACGAGTTTTCAACCCAATTGGAAGAACTTCGTCATCCCGGCGTTTTCCGCTGCTTGGTAAAGCCCACCCAAAATGGTGGTATGAAACCGACCTGGTGGAATTCGATCCCAAGGGTGCTTTTTCGTTTCGCCCCGATGGGGAATGTCGAAAAAACGAGTTTTGAACGCAATTGGACGACCTTCGTCAACCCGGCGTTTTCAGCTGCTTGGTAAAGCCCACCCAAAATGGTGGTATGAAACAGACCTCGTGGAATTCGATCCCAAGGGTGTTGTTTCGTTTCGCCCCAATGAAGAATCTTGACAAAACGAGTTTTAAACGCAATTGGACGACCTTCGTCAACCCGGAGTTTTGCGCTGCTGGGAATAGCCCACCAAAAATGGTGGTATGAAACCGACCTCGTGTAATTCGATCCAAAGGGTGTTTCTTCGTTTCGCCCCAATGGGGAAAGTCTAAAAAACGAATTTTCAACGCAATTGGACGACCTACGTCAAACCGGCGTTTCGCGCTGCTTGGAAAATCCCACCCAAAATGGTGGTATGAAACCGACCTCGTGGAATTCGATCCCAAGGGTGTTTTTTCGTTTCACTTCTATGGGAAAAGTCCAAAAAACGAGTTTTGAACGCAATTGGACGACCTTCGTCAACCCGGCTTTTTGCGCTGCTGGGAAAAGCCCACCCAAAATGGTGGTGTCAAACCGACCTCGTGGAATTCGATCCAAAGGGTGTTTTTTCGTTTCGCCCATATGGGGAAACTCGAAAAAACGAGTTTTCAACGCAATTGGACGTTTTTCGTCAACCCGGCGTTTTCTGCTCCTTGGTAAAGCCCTCCCAAAATGGTGGTATAATAACGAACTCGTTGAATTCGATCCAAGGGTGTTTTTTCGTTTTGCCCCGATGGGGAAAGTCGAAAAAACAAGTTTTGAACGCAATTGGACGACCTTCGTCAACCCGGCTTTTTGCGCTGCTGGGAAAAGCCCACCCAAAATGGTCGTATGAAACCGACCTCGTGGAATTCGATCCAAAGGGTGTTTTTTCGCTTCGCCCCGATTGGGAAAGTCGAAAAAACGAGTTTTGAACGCAATTGGACGACCTTCGTCAACCCGGCTTTTTTCGCTGCTTCCAAAAGCTCTCCCAAAATGGTGGTATGAAACCGACCTCGTGGAATTCGATCCCAAGGGTGTTTTTTCCAATCGCCACGATGGGGAAAGTCGAAAAAACGTGTTTTGAACACTATTGGCGGGACTTCGTCAACCTGGCTTTTTGCACTGCTTGCAAAAGCCCAACCAAAATAGTAATATGAAACCCACCTCGTGGAATTCGATCCCAAGGGTGTTTTTTCGATTCCCCCGATGGGGAAAGTCGAAATAACGAGTTTTGAACGCAATCGGACGACCTTCGTCAACCCGGCTTTTTTCGATGCTTGGAAAAGCCCACCAAAAATGGTGGTATGAAAATGAAATTGGTAAATTATATTCCAAGGGTGATTCTTCGTTTCGCCGTGATGGCGAAAGTCGAAAAACGAGTTTTGAACGCAATTGGACGACCTTCGTCAACCCGCCGTTTTTCGCTGCTTGGAAAAGCCCACCCAAAATGGTGGTATGAAACAAGCCTCGTGGAATTCGATCCCAATTGTGTTTTTTCGTTTCGCCCCGATGGGGAAAGACGAAAAAACGAGTTTTCAACGCAATTGGACGAACTTTGTCAACCCCGCTTTTTGCGCTGCTTGCAAAAGCCCACCAAAAATGGTGGTATGAAACCGACCTCGTGAAATTCGATCCCAAGGGTGTTTTTTCGTTTCGCAACGATGGGGAAAGTCGAAAAAATGAGTTTTCAACGCAATTGGACGACCTTCGTCAACCCGGCTTTTTGCAGTGCTTGCAAAAGCCCGGCAAAAATGGTGGTATGAAACCGAAATTGGTAAATTCGATTCCAAGGGTGATTCTTCGTTTCGCCGTAATGGGGAAAGTCGAAAAAACGAGTTTTGAACGGAATTGGACGACCTTCGTCAACCCGGCTTTTTACGCTGCTTGCAAAAGCCCACCAAAAATGGTGGTATGAAACCTACCTCTTGGAATTCGATCCCAAGGGTGTTTTTTCGTTTCGCCCCGATGGGGAAACTCGAATAAACGCGTTTTGAACGCAATTGGACGACCTTCGTCAACCCAGCTTTTTGCACTGCTTGCAAAAGCCCACCCAAAATGGTGGTATAAAATCGAAATTGGTAAAATCTAATCCAAAGGTGTTTCTGCGTTTCGCTCCGATGAGGAAAGTCGAAAAAACGCGTTTTGAACGCATTTGGACGACCTTCGTCAACCCGGCTTTTTGCGCTGCTTGGAATAGCCCACCCAAAATGGTGGTATAAAACCAAAATTGGTAAATTCGATCCCAAGGCTGTTTTTTCGCTTCGCTCCGATGGGGAAAATCGAAAAAACGCGTTTTTAACGGAATTCGACGACCTTCGTTACCCCAGCGTTTTTCGCTGCTTTGAAAAGCCCACCCAAAATGGTGGCATGAAACCGAAATTTTAAAATTCGATCCCAAGGGTGTTTTTTCGTTTCCCCCCGATGGGGAAATTTAACAAAACGCGTTTTAAACGCAATTGGACCACTTTCGTTAACCCGGCTTTTTCCGCTGCTTGGAAAAGCCCACCCAAAATGGTGGCATGAAACCGAAATTGTAAAATTCGATCCCAAGGCTGTTTTTTCGCTTCGCCCCGATGGGGAAAGTTGAAAAAACGCGTTTTGAACGGAATTCGACGACCTTCGTTACCCCAGCGTTTTGCGCTGCTTGGAAAAGCACACCCAAAATGGTGGCATGAAACCGAAATTTTAAAATTCGATCCCAAGGGTGTTTTTTCGTTTCCCCCCGATGGGGAAATTTAACAAAAGGCGTTTTGAACGCAATTGGACCACTTTCGTGAACCCGGCTTTTTCCGCTGCTTGGAAAAGCCCACCCAAAATGGTGGCATGAAACCGAAATTGTAAAATTCGATCCCAAGGCTGTTTTTTCGCTTCGCCCCTATGGGGAAAGTTGAAAAAACGCGTTTTGAACGGAATTCGACGACCTTCGTTACCCAAGCGTTTTGCGCAGCTTGGAAAAGCCCACCCAAAATGGTGGCATGAAACCGAAATTGTAAAATTCGATCCCAGAGCTGTTTTTTCTCTTCGCCCCGATGGGGAAAGTTGAAAAAACGCGTTTTGAACGGAATTCGACGACCTTCGTTACCCCAGCGTTTTTCGCTGCTTGGAAAAGCCCACCCAAAATGGTGGCATGAAACCGAAATTGTAAAATTCGATCCCAAGGCTGTTTTTTCGCTTCGCCCCGATGGGGAAAGTTGAAAAAACGCGTTTTGAACGCAATTGGAGGACCTTCGTCAACCCGGCTTATTCCGCTCCTTGGAAAAGCCCACCCAAAATGGTGGCATGAAACTGAAATTTTAAAATTCGATCCCAAGGCTGTTTTTTCGTTTCCCCCCGATGGGGAAATTTAACAAAACGCGTTTTGAACGTGATTGGACCACTTTTGTGAACCCGGCTTTTTCCGCTGCTTGGAAAAGCCCACCCAAAATGGTAGCATGAAACCGAAATTGTAAAATTCGATCCTAAGGGTGTTTTTTCGTTTCGCCCCGATGGGGAAAGTCGAAAAAACGCGTTCTGAACGCAATTGGACGACGTTCGTCAACCCGGCTTTTTGCCCTGCTTGGAAAAGCCCACTCGAAATGGTGGTATGAAACCGACCTCGTGGTATTCGATCCTAAGGGTGTTTTTTCGTTTCGCCCCGATGGGGAAAGTCGAAAAAACGCGTTTTGAACGCAATTGGACGACGTTCGTCAAATAGGCTTTTTGCCCTGCTTGGAAAAGCCCACTCAAAATGGTGGTATGAAACCGACCTCGTGGTATTCGATCCTAAGGGTGTTTTTTCGTTTCGCCCCGATGGGGAAAGTCGAAAAAACGCGTTTTGAACGCAATTGGACGACGTTCGTCAACCCGGCTTTTTGCCCTGCTTGGAAAAGCCCACTCGAAATGGTGGTATGAACCCGACCTCGTGGAATTCGATCCTAAGGGTGTTTTTTCGTTTCGCCCCGATGGGGAAAGTCGGAAAAACGCGTTTTGAACGCAATTGGACGACGTTCGTCAAATAGGCTTTTTGCCCTGCTTGGAAAAGCCCACTCGAAATGGTGGTATGAAACCGACCTCGTGGAATTCGATCCTAAGGGTGTTTTTTCGTTTCGAACCGATGGGGAAAGTCGAAAAAACGCGTTTTGAACGCAATTGGACGACGTTCGTCAACCCGGCTTTTTGCCCTGCTTGGAAAAGCCCACTCGAAATGGTGGTATGAAACCGACCTCGTGGAATTCGATCCTAAGGGTGTTTTTTCGTTTCGCCCCGATGGGGAAAGTCGAAAAAACGCGTTTTGAACGCAATTGGACGACGTTCGTCAACCCGGCTTTTTGCCCTGCTTGGAAAAGCCCACTCGAAATGGTGGATTAAACCGACCTCGTGGAATTCGATCCTAAGGGTGTTTTTTCGTTTCGCCCCGATGGGGAAAGTCGAAAAAACGCGTTCTGAACGCAATTGGACGACGTTCGTCAACCCGGCTTTTTGCCCTGCTTGGAAAAGCCCACTCGAAATGGTGGTATGAAACCGACCTCGTGGTATTCGATACTAAGGGTGTTTTTTCGTTTCGCCCCGATGGGGAAAGTCGAAAAAACGCGTTTTGAACGCAATTGGACGACGTTCGTCAACCCGTCTTTTTGCCCTGCTTGGAAAAGCCCACTCAAAATGGTGGTATGAAACCGACCTCGTGGTATTCGATCCTAAGGGTGTTTTTTCGTTTCGCCCCGATGAGGAAAGTCGAAAAAACGCGTTTTGAACGCAATTGGGCAACGTTCGTCAACCCGGCTTTTTGCCCTGCTTGGAAAAGCCCACTCGAAATGGTGGTATGAAACCGACCTCGTGGAATTCGATCCTAAGGGTGTTTTTTCGTTTCGCCCCGATGGGGAAAGTCGAAAAAACGCGTTTTGAACGCAATTGGACGACGTTCGTCAACCCGGCTTTTTGCCCTGCTTGGAAAAGCCCACTCGAAATGGTGGTATGAAACCGACCTCGTGGAATTCGATCCTAAGGGTGTTTTTTCGTTTCGCCCCGATGGGGAAAGTCGAAAATACGCGTTTTGAACGCAATTGGACGACGTTCGTCAACCCGGCTTTTTGCCCTGCTTGGAAAAGCCCACTCGAAATGGTGGTATGAAACCGACCTCGTGGAATTCGATCCCAAGGGTGTTTTTTCGTTTCGCCCCGATGGGGAAAGTCGAAAAAACGCGTTTTGAACGCAATTGGACGACGTTCGTCAATCCGGCTTTTTGCCCTGCTTGGAAAAGCCTACTCAAAATGATGGTATGAAACCGACCTCGTGGAATTCGATCCTAAGGGTGTTTTTTCGTTTCGCCCCGATGGGGAAAGTCGAAAAAACGCGTTTTGAACGCAATTGGACGACGTTCGTCAACCCGGCATTTTGCCCTGCTTGGAAAAGCCCACTCAAAATGATGGTATGAAACCGACGTCGTGGAATTCGATCCCAACGGTGTTTTTTCGTTTCGCCCCGATGGGGAAAGTCGAAAAAACGCGTTTTGAACGCAATTGGACGACGTTCGTCAACCCGGCTCTTTGCCCTGCTTGGAAAAGCCCACTCAAAATGGTGGTATGAAACCGACCTCGTGGTATTCGATCCTAAGGGTGTTTTTTCGTTTCGCCCCGATGGGGAAAGTCGAAAAAACGCGTTTTGAACGCAATTGGACGACGTTCGTCAAACAGGCTTTTTGCTTTGCTTGGAAAAGCCCACTCAAAATGGTGGTATGAAACCGACCTCGTGGTATTCGATCCCAAGGGTGTTATTTCGTTTCGCCCCGATGGGGAAAGTCGAAAAAACGCGTTTTGAACGCAATTGGACGACGTTCGTCAAATAGGCTTTTTGCCCTGCTTGGAAAAGCCCACTCAAAATGGTGGTATGAAACCGACCTCGTGGTATTCGATCCTAAGGGTGTTTTTTCGTTTCGCCCCGATGGGGAAAGTCGAAAAAACGCGTTTTGAACGCAATTGGACGACGTTCGTCAACCCGGCTTTTTGCCCTAATAATAATAATAATAATCAACTTTATTTATAGAGGGTAAACACATAACAGTAAAAAACTGACAAACCAGTAGCCCTCTAATATAAAATACAATCGAGAACTAAAAATAATGCTAAAAATCTAACAATCTAAAATTACAAAATTTAGTTTAAAATACGCTATAATATAAAAACTAGGTAAAAATTACTCTAAAATGGCGAGATTGATATAAAAGAGTTAACTAAAAGGTAAAGTGATCTAAATGTTTGTATGTATCTTTAAAAAATTTAAACGTAGCCTTCTTAAAACTTACTAAACTAGGCTTGTTCCTTATGGTGCTGGGTATAGTATTCCAGAGGCGTGTAGTCGATACTGTGAAAGACCTTCCGCCTTCTGACTCCCGTTTGAATCGGGGGCAGACAAGGTTTAGTAGTCCATGTCTGCTCGATCTTTCATTGATGTCGGCGTTTCTTATCAGCATATGTGACAAATAATATGGACAGTCCCCAGACAGTCGTTTGTATACCATTGATAACCTATTTACATTTGCCTCATGATAAAATGGAACCCAATCCAATTCTCTAAACAGTTGTACGCTATTCGCTTTAGTATCCGCATTTAGTATTACACGTGCTGCGCGTTTCTGAAGTTTAAATACTCTTTGTAAATTCTCAGCAGAGCATGAAGTCCACACGGTTGATGCATATAGCATTGTCTGCTTGATCATAGCATTATAATAGAGTTTCCTTTGATCAAGAGGAAGAGAGCGTCGTATTTTTCGCAACACGGCGATTCTCTGTGATAACTTCGTGCATAGATTTTCGACATGTTGGTCAAAGGTAAGCTGGCTGTCAATCGTGACCCCTAATAGTTTATGCGAGCTCACTTGTTCAAGTTCAGTAGAATTTACGTGTAACTGCAGAGTGGACTGTTCCAGTTTCTTGCCTAACCGTTTACCAGTAACAAGCATGGATTTTGTTTTGGATTCGTTTAGTATCATTTTGTTGTCTGCTGACCAGATCATAATTTCATCAATATCCGTCTGAAGGCCGTTTGAGATGTCGTTGGGTGCCGCCATATAATGGGTGGAGTAGCTAATAGTTGTGTCGTCGGCATAAATATCAACCACGGAGTGCTGCAAAGCTGCAGGTAGATCATTAATAAATACAAGGAATAAGATTGGACCTAAGATGCTGCCCTGTGGTACACCCAGTGTTAAGGCCCTCTGGGTAGAATAATATCCGTCTATGTTCACAAACTGGCGTCTACCACTCAAATAGTCACGGAACATGGGTAGGCTCCTTTCGCCTACACCAAGAGCCTTTAATTTTGACAGAAGCAGTTTATGGTCAATCAGATCAAATGCCTTTTTGTAGTCGATAAAAACAAGTCCAGTGACTTTATCATTGTCGAGGTTGAACAATAACTGGTCTACCAATCGGATAAGCGCAGTTTCAGTGGAGTGAGATTTTCTAAACCCCGACTGAAGGGGGTGGAAAAAGTCATTCTCTCTCAGGAAGTTACACAAGTGTTCACATATGTGTTTCTCCAGCACTTTCGAGAGAATGGGGAGCACAGAAATCGGTCTATAGTTGTTCTTGTCGTTTCTGCTGCCGTTACCTTTAAAAACAGGGGTAACTTTTGCGATCTTCCAGGTAGTAGGAAACGTCTGTGTAGACAGGCCGTGGTTCAGCAACTTCGTCAGCGATGGTGCGATTGCTGGAGCAGCAATTCTGAGTATTTTGGCGCTGATACCGTCGTCTCCGGTGGCCTTATGGGTTGGAATTGATAACAGTAACTCTACAACCCTCTTCTGTGTTATATTCGGGAGGTCAAATGCACTGATGTCCTGTCTGGCAGAGGTCACCGTTGAGGGGACAGTTAGCGAGCTAAGCCCAAGTGCGGCAACCAAGTTTTTCGGTTGATCAACAAAAAACGAGTTAAGTATCTCAGCAATGGTTTGCTTATCCGTGATATTTGTCTCGTTTTCCACAATTTCCTTTATTCCACTCTCAGCTCCTTTGTCGTCATTCGATAGACACTTGATTAGATTCCAAAGTTTCCTAGAGTTGTTCTTGTTTTCGGTGACTTTATCCTTGAAGTAAGATTGTTTTGTACTCCTGATAAGTTGAGTCACTGTGTTTTTCGCTCGCTTAAACGCATTCCAATCTCTTTCCGTTTGGCTTTTTCTAGCTTTGTTGAGAAGCTTGTCCCGAGCCTTTATCCCTTTCAGGATTTCAGTGTTGAACCATTTTGGCTGAATTTTGCGCTTTACTCTCTTTTGTTTCAGAGGGAGGTGTTCGTCAATAATGTCGTTAAATACGTTATACCAGGCGTCGACCACATCATTAGTATCCTCGAACACAAAGGCACAGTCCCAGGGGGCCTCATGCAGCGATGAAACAAATTGCTCTTTGTTAAGACCTTTTATGTCCCGATAAGTTATCGTCCTGTGCTGATCTTTATTGTTCTTTGGGCATTTAATGAGTTTCCTTGTAACAATAACTGGGAGGTGATCAGATATCCCAGAGGACATAACCCTCACACTGTGAAGCCGCTCCGGATGACTACTCCAAATGTGGTCAAGGCAGGTTTTTGACACGGGCCTGGTAATTTTATGCACAAGTTGAGACATATTCAAATTACGCATTGTTTTTAAAAGCGAGTGTTTCTGGACTTTCTTTGCACATAAGAAATCAATATTAAAGTCGCCTAAAATAACGATTTCTCGATTCAGTAGATGTGCGTTTTCGATGTTCTTTCCAAGTCTCTTATCGTCTGCCGCTTTATATGAAGGAGGTCGATAGATGCCGGCAATGAGTAGGGGGCGCTTCGACTTGAAAGGGCAGGTTTCAAGCCATAAACACTCTAGATCGGTTGCTTCGAGGTCTTCGCGCCGTTTAACCTGCAGCGAACTGTTTACAAAGGCAAGAATCCCGCCTCCAGATCTCCCGATTCTATCTTTACGATGTAGATGGAATCCTGGGGTAGAATAAAATGAGTCAGGCACTTTCGCTGAGCAGAAAGTTTCGGTTAAGATCAGAATATCAGGCTTATCTTCTCCGTTGTTTGGATTTGTCAACTTGACCCTGATCTCCTCCAGCTTGCAATCAGTAAGATGTTGAATATTCCAATGGCAAACTTTCAAGCCAACACCGCGGCTAGCCGCGCCAGGTCCCGGGTTTTGAGCAATATCTCCACATAGAATAAGAACATTCACGAACAGAAGGTCTCTGGTAAAGCGTAGAATAGCACTTGCCTTTAGATAATAGGCCATTTTACAGTTGTCTGCTCAGTAGCCTAGCCTTTGAGTGGTAGCGAGGCTGGAGGTGACCTTGCATTGATACAAACCTCTCTGCTTTTCTCATGTAAATGCGAACCATTAACATCAGAACAACTTGATTTGCAAAACAAAAGCAGCGAGGTCTGTATCAAAACAAGGTCACCTCTAGCCTCGCTACCATTCAAAGGCCTGGTATCTGAGCAGACAACTGTAAAATGGTCTATTACCAACCGTAATAATGGCGGACCGCTTCGTCGATTGATTTCGCGTAGGAACGACGCTTGATAGCTCCCTTCCACAAGATAATTCGGCTACTTGCCCATGAACACCAACATTAAAGTCAGAGTTACCAACCTTGTGAACTTTTTTACAGAGAAGGCTAAGCAAAAATACAATCTGGACGATTTTTAACGGAACGCGTGAAAGTCGCGCCATCGTTGTTTTAGAATGCCCAAAGAATGCCCTGCTTGGAAAAGCCCACTCGAAATGGTGGTATGAAACCGACTTCGTGGAATTCGATCCTAAGGGTGTTTTTTCGTTTCGCCCCGATGGGGAAAGTCGAAAAAACGCGTTTTGAACGCAATTGGACGACGTTCGTCAACCCGGCTTTTTGCCCTGCTTGGAAAAGCCCACTCAAAATGGTGGTATGAAACCGACCTAGTGGAATCGATCCCAAGGGTGTTACGTCATAAAATTCTCAAATCAAAATTCAATAGGCCTGCTAAACTTTCGATGTCACTAGGTTTAAGATGAACTAAAAACATATCTCTTTGCAAATTTCCAGCTTGGTTGTGCGCTTCGTTTTTAAAACAAAGCATTTTGAATATTCGAGTTCTCCGCCGTATGTGATATCAAGCTGAGTGCCGTGACAAAGTTATTTTGATTCAAAAAAGGCCTTTCTTTTCCATTTTTGCAGATTGAACATTCCCAATGTACTAAGTGCTGTTTATGTAAAATTATAATAGATCATGAGCCAAAAGAAGTCGCTATTAATAGCAAAATTAAGTTCCAGATGGTTTCTCTGACATCCCGGCGACCATATTTGTGCCCATCAGAAGGACACAAATATGGCGTCTCCATACTGAGCTTTGTAAATTTGCGTGAAAAGTTTCGGGAAATAACTCGCAAACGGTGCAGCTCAGACCTGAGACTTGGGCAAATTGTTTTTCTATTTATGTTCTATAATATCTGAAACTCATAGCTTTTATCGTTAATGGTTTCGATTTTATTTTTTTATTGCGTGACAGTGAAAACCACCAATAAAAAAGGTTAGGGGATTCGCCCCCTCTCCCCATTCCCCTCTTTTTTCAATCGTATTCTCGAATCGCGGTCACTTCGCTCCATGGTCAGATCGCTCCCAGGTAGATCGCTCCCAACAAGGTCACACTTTTCTCACGCTTAAAGAACGAGAAATATTCTAGGTCGTTTGTTTGGAGCGAACTCGGTCGTACTTTACTTACGCTTCTTTTGAACGTGTATCAGTCACTTTAGTTTGCGATCGAGCGATATCACTTTTCGATAATCTGACCATGGAGCTAAGTGACCGGATCCCGTATTTCTAGCTCGCTGCGTCTCTTATATGTATCGTAAATGTAATGTATTTTAATTTTCTAGAACGGATATTAATACAATGTGAGAAGCATAAGTTAAAGTTGCTTGTTATAAAAACGCTTGGCTTAAGTGATGAATTTATTTCAGGGGCGGACCCAGGATTCTACTCTTGAGGGGTTGCACAGCCAGAATTTTTCTTCGGAGGGGTGCACATAGTTTTTTGCAGAATACCAGTTTTTTTAGGAAGCTGCCTCAGGTCATCTCAGGGGGTACTGTAGTGCATGCACCCTGCATCCCCTCCCATTAGATCCCTCCTGTATTTAACAATAGTAAAATAATCTTAACTGTTTTACACTACCATTTTTCCATTTGAGGAGGCTCACAACAGTTTCCAAACTTTTTGACAATTGAAGGTTTTTTGACATGACAACTTTGTAAAACGATATATCATGCATGACGATCATTTCTCGATAATAAGAAATGAGAGTCACTCTTCAAAAATGTGCCGTTTTTACAGGTTATAAAATTGCTCAGGAAATCAAAATAGGAGCTGGAAATTGTTGGAAACTGTTGTCAGTCTCGTTAATATTACGACATTTTAAACCTAGCAACAGTTGATATTAATTAAATCACAATGGTGACAATACATTTTTTACTTTTATAAGAAACATCATATACCACAAGGCGCGAAGTGCTGGAAATCATGCTTTATACAAGGTGGGCACAGACCTTGCGGGGGCGGAGGTGGTGGCAAACTTTAAAACTCCCACCACGAGAGTTTATGTGGGCCCTCCTGACAACATCCAAGCGCAGGAAGAAGTCCAGGTTCATTTCGTTTCAGACGGGGATGTGTCAGCTGGGGGTAATGGACCCCCAGTACATGTAGCTGTGACACAAGGAACACCATCAGCTGCGACGCACCCATTCACAGGCAAGTTTTATTTGTGTATACTTTTTGACACAGAAAACATAATCCTTCATTATCCTATAATAATAAAACGACATTGCCAATTCACTCATGAAAGGCATGTACTGAAATAGGTTCTCTTCTATAGGGAAATTTGGACCGCAATTCCATGAGGTCTGTTTTCCAGGTATGTTTTATTCACAAGGCCAGTGAGTTATGAAAACAGTTGTAGAATTGAATTTGTGTTACTCATTACTCATGATCTTAACGGGTTTCAACAAAACACTGACTCCAGTCAGCTGTCCCCCTACTGACCCTTACTAGCCCCCCTAAATGTCCAGCACTATCCCAGTGAGGCTAATTCAAGTTCATAAATAAATATTAGGTTACCTGAAAGTTTCAATATGGTTGATGAGCATTGCAGAAGTCTGACACTTTCTTCTTTCATTGTACAAGTACTTGTACGGGGGGTCAGTTAAGGAGGTCAGTGATGGGTCAGTAGGTGTCACCAGACCAGGGGCCAGTGTTTTGTCAAAACCCTAATCTTGATTATTGCAGCAGGTTCAGTAAGTCTGAAGGTGGCAGGCAATAGTCTTTATTACCCAGGTAGGCTTCTTCTAGAATTAAGTTGAGAAAATATTAAACTAAGAGTGATTAAACTATCAGTTAGAACTCTTATCCACTGATGTAGGGCAAAGCCTCACCCCCCTCAGATATCCAATGATTACCACGGGGTCAGAGTTAATGGATACTTTTTTTGAACTGCAAAATAACAATGTCTCTTAAGGGGACATGGCATGTCGCTATGATTTAGTGGTACTTGAAAATGCAATGAAGGCGATGGCATTAATAGGAAACCACTAATAATGGCCTTGCCCTGCTAGACCGTACTTACTCATTAGAATTATGAAAGGTGGTTTGCTACGTATGGATAGGATAGAAATGGCCTCAACCCTGAAATTGTCGGGCCGACAGTTTCAAGTTAATTGACAGTGTTACTTGGAAGAAAATCACTCAAAACCATTGACTATGTTTATTTAGACATTTGGGATTTATTTTTTGGCCATTTTAAACAAACATTCAGAAGCATTCTTGTGATACTGCCCCTGAAACCGAATAAAAACACCTCTTCATGACTCTATGGGAACTTGCACTAACTGAAAATTAGAATAATTAATTTCTTGAAATCTGCCTTGTTCTCCATGTCTCATTTTCTCTATGACAGGCCTGTTACATGCAGATCGCACCAGATGCCTTGCCACATTAAATAGTGCACATTAATTATATTGCGAAAAAGATTAAACGTAGTATAGGAATTCTATCTAAACTTCGCTATTATCTTTACAGCAAAACTTTACTGGACCTATACTATGCTCTTGTATATCCATTTTTAACATATTGTTTAATAGCTTGGGGTAATACCTATCAAACTTCTTTGCAACCTCTTTTTGTATTACAAAAAAAAGCCATTAGAATCATAACTTTCTCTAGCTTTTCTGATCATACAAGTCCGCTTTTTAAAGATTTAAATGTTATCAAATTATTTGATGAAGTAACTTTTCACATCGCTGTTTTTATGTACAAATTTAAAAACCAACTTCTTCCTTCTAATTTTGATGTCTTTTTCACTTCGGTTAAAGAAACCCACAATTACAACACAAGACTTTCCTCTAGAATGACTTATGCTTTACCCATAACCAGAACAAACTATGGAATCTTTAATATTAGATATCAGGGCGCTAAAATCTGGAATGCTATCAGTGATAACATTAAGCTTCTGTCACTTAAGCAATTTAAGAAAAAGTTCAAATCAAACATTATTGCAAGCTATTAACGGAACTATTTACTTATAAGTCTAATTTTAAATTCCTTCCTTCTGCTAGTTAATCTGTCCATATACTTTATTCTCCACCTTTTTTCACTAAAGTTCTTAAGTAAACTTATATTATGTTTGTGTGTTTGTGTGTTTGTGTATTTGTTAACTAAATCTTTAGTACACCTGACCCCTTTAAAAACTTTTGTTATAAGCACTAAGGATGTCTGCCCAACCTTATTAGCCAATGATAATTATTTTGGGCAGGCATGCACTTTATTTTATTTTAATTCTTGTCTGTATTGTAATTTAAATTAATTAAGGGTGCAATAAAGTTGTTGTTGTTGTTGTTGTTGCATCAGTCTGCAGTGGGGTGCCCTTCGTTGGAATTTCTTTTAAAGCTGTAAGTTTACTTTAATATTAATTACACTGTTACAATTATTATTGTTCTTACAGCACAAATAGAAATACTTTTAGTTTGAAAGGATTCTGCTTAAGAACTGTAAAAGAAAATTATTGGAACTTAAAGAAAAAATAAATTGCTAAATTCTTTTCATGAAATCAAAAATATACTTGATGCCTATTTAATCATTTCAGCTTTGTCATCATATAAAAACGGCCATCAAATTGGGAGTGGTGGTTATCTTGAATGTAGCAGACAAGTTATCTGCTACAGAGAGGAACCTGCTATGGTATGGAATAATTAAGCAACTATTGTGTTTAATATTTCACTTTAAACTTTCATTGTACAGTTGTACAAAGTAAATATTACCTTTTAAACTATGTACACTTACCTTTTTGAACATGTAGTGACCTTAACACAGCCACCATAACCAGCGAGTGGGACACACAATGCCTGTTCTGGGTTTCAAGCAGCGACTCTGATGAAGCAAAAGAAGGTAGTGAACTTCACCCAAAAAGTATCGAAATTCAGTAACAGCGCAGTATTATATTATTTGGATTTAAGCTTCAAGTAGTAATAAAGTACAATTTACTGTGGTAGTAAATAAATTATTTAATGGAATAACCATGGCATGCAATTATCATTTTGAGAGCAGATCAACAATGTGACTCTTAAGCTAAGGCCATTCACACATATTTTTTTAGTCGACAGATCTTTTTTTCCAAAAACAAAACTGTGCCCAGAAATGGAAAAAGTTAGGAGTTCTTGACTTAAATTTGTCTTAGAGAAAAAGCATGTGGAGAACCACCCTCATAAATTACTACAGATAATTCAGATGAGTAAACACAGATGAATTATTCCACTCAATTTTTTTTAAAAATGTGTCTGTTGCAAACCAGTAAATTAATTTTTGTGTTGCCAAACTTAGAATGTTCCCTCTGATGTATTTACTCTGGCATGTGGCAAAAGTAACAAAAAGGTGCATAGCACAGGAAAATCTGACTTTAATTGATAGCTTTTTCATCTCGCGTTGAACATGTGTTAAAGCAATTGACTGATTGAAATTTATTTCTGTGATGGGAGAGTTTCTTCAAAGCATTTGTTTCATTGATGCACAAAGTGACCTGACATTGCAACATAATTAAGTTATGTGACTGAGCATGCTGCGGCTGCTTATAAGGATTCACATAAGCAATCATTGCAAGCAAAAAAAGAATAACCTATGTCATGGTCTTGTTCTAGCAATGCAGGCATTAGGTGGTCAAACGCTCGGTTTCCCGCAATTGCTGTTATGTGCTCCATCAACGAGTGGGTCAAGCATTCCCATTCCTGTGGAGAGGTTCTCAGGTAACTGACTTCCAGTTTTTAAGACTGCATGATTCTGCCCAAAGTTCGATCAAGCAATAAGTGTTAAAATTAATTATTGAAAATATTTTACAGTTCATAGTTCACTTCTCTCCAAGTGCTCCCCTCCTGCAATTAAGTTTTCAAGCATTCTTGATAAAGCTAATGTCAAACCTTGTGCGCATGCTGGAAGCCATTGTCATATTGTTTGGTGCTGATGTGAAACATCAGTTTTTAATTGAATTATGGATGACTTCAAATTCAATTTTCTCGTTGGGGTTTCAACAAGCTCTTATATTGGTATTAAAAAATGTTACTATGCTATAAGTTCTTTTTGGTAACTTTATTTCGCATAATGCAAGAGTTAAGTGGGTGAACGAATGTTGGTCAGTTGATCCTTGGGTCATAGACTCTTCACAGTCTGTAATTCCGCTGACTAATACCTTACTTAACTTGACGAAGATGAAATTGAATGTCAAAACAAATGCTTAACTTAGTGAAACAATGATGAGTTAATATGAGCTATGTCAAAAGCATTGGCTGCGAGCATTTTCTCATCTGAAGGGTCTCAAAACATTACCTAGAGATCAGCATTTAGTGTCCTTGAAGTGAACTCTATGAACTATGTAATGACTGCATCCTGGTTTGGATTTCACAGGTAACTTTGACTTTGAAGCAGTTGTAGAGGCAGCTAACAGGGCATTACCTACCCTACAAATAGCACATGAGAATCGGTAATAAAACTAATATATGTTTTTTAATTAATAATTAAGATGCCAGAAACCAAAGTATTTAAATAATGTGAAATTATTCACAGTTATTAGTTATTTAAACGATTGAAAGAAAAGTACCTTTAGGAAAAAGGAAACATTATTACCACAACTATCTTCTGTAACTTAAAATATGTTTTAAAAAACTTGCTGTAACATTCAATGATATTAAGCTGCTCATCCAGCTTTCTATCTAATGCTAAATGGACAGTTTACAACCTCTGACAGCATTATTTATTACCAATGATCTGAGCAAAAGATGACTTAAAATTTCAAGTTTATAGTTATCTAGACTTAAAACCAGATTAATTAACATTAACATTATAAACATTTGATTAAGCTAATTAAGTGACATTCACAGGAGAAAATATGTTGAAGATCAAGCCTTGCGTGCCAAGCAGGACACAGAGTTTAGGAAGACCAGTGAGTTGGATGTATTAAAGGAACAAGTAAGTTTACAAATTTATGAATTGATTATTGGCAATAGCCCCCTCTTTGGCACATGAATACAAACAAGTTTTGAAGAGCCTTGGATTGACTTTATTACCAGACAGTAATGTGCAAACATGTAGATGTGAATGTCTGGGTACTGGGCTGGAAATTACTGTAAACATGCCAATTAAATTATTTAAAGTTGTTGAGTCACAATACACACAACCACCAATTTTTTTTCTTTGAAACACTGAGGTTTAAACTATTCTCAAGAGTTCAAGTACAAAGAAAGGTTTAGACTGCCAGTTTTTTGACAGGAAAGTGGTTTAAATTCGGGTTTCAGCTGATATCCCAATTTTGCTTTCGTCTTTTTTGCAAAGGTTTTCCTATGAATAACCATGTAATGTGTAAAAAATTGTCTCCTTCAGCAAAAGAGAAAAAGGCAGAGCATAGGAAATTTACCTGCTAGCAGCACTAGAAACTGTACTACAGAGAATGACCCCAAGGTAAATGTAAGTAATAAGTTTGTTACTTAAACAAGAAATTCAATCTTCAGCTGGTTACTCACATAATATTTATTTTCATGACTTGGTTATTCACCAGTGTAATAAAATATTTTAATTGGAAATTGAAAATGATTTTCACCTATACATCTCTTTGTTTGGAGAAGTTGCCTACCGAGGGAATAATTTTTACCTTAATTTGAACTGACTTTTTTTTCAACCAGTAGGATACAGGGCGTGACAAAAGTGCTGTCCGATAGCCCGAGGCGAGTGGAATGATTCTCCGGGCTTAAGCGTCTTTAGATCACAGGTTGCCCAACGGGCAAGCCGGACGGCAAGCATTTTTTTTTATGGCAAATTCAGAAATAAGTGTGGAGCAAACAGTTTGTGAGGGAAAGTGAAACAGTACAAATTTTTGTCTAAGTTGAAATGAGCAATGCAATGCAGCAATGACAATGGCTTTACAGAACATGGAAGTATATTTTTATCAGCTGAATTATGGCCTTTCAGTTTTGGAATTCTCGTTTATGTTCAAATTTTGATACAAAGTCTGTTGTTACTGCAACAAGCATTTGTTAAATCAAGTGTTTCTATACAAGTACTGTAGAATTAGTTGATCCATGCTCCACATTATTAATTAGCATGTAGTTTGTGATGAAAATAAATTTTATTGTCTTTATTCAATAAATTTCGGGCTACCACCTCAGAGCTTTTGGCTAGTACAATGGAATAACAGCTTGCCCGAAGGGCAAGCTGATTTCTTGATTTTCATCTCACCCTGAGGATAGTAGTATGCAACAATGAAAAAAACCCGAAACAACTGTTTGGACGCTCTGTAATTGAGTGCACATTTACTGGAGGGTGTCCAGCACGTTAGGGACTATCGAATAACTAAAAATTTTTTGTTACTCACTAAGGAAAATGCAGTTAAGCCATTAAGGCCCCATGCAGCCTCTGCAGTCACTGGAGCTGGGACTGTTAAACCTCCTGAGAGGGCTGATGCCTTGAAGGTAACAGAAATAGCTTTGTTCTCTTGTAGAAAATGAAGGGCATTGACATTAAACGCCACACTCATGTAGCTAGCAGACTATATTTGGTGTAATTTTATTCTTCCCAGCTCCTGCAGGTATGGTTTAATACTGCTTTTTTGTGCTTTTGGAAAAATTGAATTACGGCAAAATGAGAGTAATAGATAAAGTAGCATAGAGTCAATCTGGGATATATCAATAAAGTACTGTCTGCAAAATCCAAGAATGCCCATCCACAGACATATCCCAAGCATTTGACCCGAAAACATACATTATGGGGAATTTTATACCAGGTAGCATCAGTCAAGTTGGAAAATTGACCAACAAAGAAATATTGGTAAGCTGATTAAATTATTTTGCTATTAACAAAAGTGTTCGAACAACCTTTTTCAAGTGTAACAATTTTTACAAATATATCCACTGGCATGTGAATTTGTTGTCAAAATATTTTTTATTTTGCACTTATAAACTGAACCTTGCACTGCAAAGTAAGTTCTTTTTGGCCTGAAAAAAAAATCAAAGTGACAACGGGCTTTGAATCTATGACCTTCGCGATACTGGTGTGTTGCTCTACTGGTGTGTTGCTCTCTACCGAGAGCGTAAACCAACCTAGACACATTGGGAGCAGGTAAATTGTAGGTTCTAATATCCCACAGATGGAGTCAATGAGGCAATGCATTTTATGAAAGACATATGTACATGAACTGCGGAAAAAATGAAAGAAAAAAGTGTTTGGATGCACTAACTTATGGGTTTCCAGCACATAAGAAGTAAAGAATAAGCAATATTGTTTTGTTCTTAACACAGGAAAATGAAGTTCGTCTGTCAAGGGCTAGTAGGGTTAACACAGCCCCTGCAGGACCAGCTGGGACCATTGAGGTGAAAATTCACACCCCAATTGGTCAAGTGAAAAGAAAGTTCTGCGAAGGTGGATTGTACCAGGTGAATAACAATCTTTTATCAAAAGACAAGTCTTGTAAGAAAACCAGGCTGCATTTAAATGGCAACAACGTTTGAGAATGAGACAGAATATTTGAGCTACAAGTTTCCTTTCAAGTTTTTCAAGTTTTTTTCACTTCTACTTTTCTTTCTTTTCTGTGGATGAATGAAGTTCTTATTTGGAATAATGTAAAAAAAAATAATGTATAAAATTTTTTAAATGTTACGGCTGTTTGCTTTTACAAGTTTTCACAGCAAGGCTGCCTTCACATTAATAAAAAGATAAGAAAACCAGTCAGCTTAAAAAAAACTATGACTATAACTATGATCTTAAAATAAGATTTATATCCTTATTGTAGCTACACCTTTTAATTGTTTGATATTTTGTGGTCGGTAATTGTAAAAATTACAGGAAGTGTATGACTGGATAGGGTCAAAGGCAGACCAACCATTATATTTTGCCCTCCTTCACCAAGCCACAAGGGAGATGGTCTTGGGAAGGAACTGTATCGAGCCTGGTGAGGTACTGATACTTGTCGAGAGGGTAAGAATTTAACAACCATTTTAAGTTAGATGTTGGTCCCATTTTAAAAACAATTGTTTTTTTTTTTCGATTTTAAAGTGACATAACAATGACAATAAATTAATGATTTTTGTTCATTGGCAATGTTTTAATCAGTTGATGGAGCAGAGCACTGGTATTGCAGCGGTCATGAGTTAGAGTCCCTTAATTACTTAAGCCTTGAAGTTTAAAAGTTATCCAGGGTATCCCATAAAACAAAAGGAAAATAAATATTAGTTTAAATAAGATATTTTAGTGTACAATAGTAATGTAAGTAACGTGTTGTGACTAAAAAAAAAATTACAGTGCTACAACTCTAGATCTAACAAATTTAGGGCCACACAAGAAAATTCTTTGCAAATTGACAAATAGCATTCAAATTGTCACAAATGTATTGATTATGTAGTGTGTAGCTTGCTTGGATTGCTTGAATCGCTTAAAAATTTATTGTTAACAATACAGTGTTTCATTTGTCAATTTGCAAAGAATCTGCTAATGGGTTGCATTGGTTGGAGTTCAGTTACACTACAAACATGTACATATACATGGCCGTCCTTGTGGTTTAAGATATTGAAACTTTTTTTTGTTTTGTTTTCATTTTACAGGATGAAAAAGAAATGGATACTCTAACCTCAGGCAAGGAAGTAAGTATTGTACATGGTGTACAAAGTACTTACAGGTGGAGGCTAATAATTAAGTAAACGTAACTATCTGAACATAGCTTCCTTACTCTTTTACTCACCTGAAGCTGACAAGAAAACCACCCACTACACGACCAGTGTGTGACATTTGTAGCACCAAACTGCAGTGTATGCTTAGCATTCAGGGTTAGGGTTACTAGTGCAAGAGTATGTTTATAGGCAGTTATGGTTTTATAGGATCTTTGGTATTGTAGGCAGTCAGTTGTAATTAGTGTAGCCTGCAGCTGCTGGTCTTCAAGTGTTAGGCACTGTGTCAAACAGACTTGAAAACATATACTAACATGACATGCACTTACGGACAATTTATCATTATTAACAAATTTAAATCTGAAAAAAATAATATTGTAATTAGGAACGATCTTATAGAAATATAAAAGTCATTTAATATATTTTAATAACCCTAGACAACAAACTGATGTTCGTATTCACTAAAATCTTAAGACACTGAAATATAATGTAAGGAAGTCAAGGCATGGTGAACAGTTTTTGGGCAGAGATGGTTAAAAGAGCATGGTGGAGGTAGGGGGTATTTGGCTTTACATGGCAAATATACTCTGATGAATAAGGGAAACGGACTTTATTATGGGTGGGTAGTAACACAGGTTTGGGGGATGGATGGGTCCGGGCACTATTCAGGTTTGGAGGATGGATGGATGGGTAGTACTATCACAGGGTTGGGGGATGGATGGGTCAGGGCACTATTTCAGGTTTGGAGGATGGATGGATGGGTAGTACTATCACAGGGTTGGGGGATGGATGGGTCAGGGCACTATCACAGTTTTGGGGGATGGATGGCAGGGTGGGCACTGGAGGTATTTTGTTTGGTTATCAGGCTACCTTGAGTTAAGTTGAGTTAAGACGTTGATGGATGGATAGATGCAGTGTTTGGGTAAAAAAAGGATGCCTAGGTTTTGTTGGTTGAGGAGAGTAACACAGGTGGGTTGGGTAACAGAAGGAAAAGCCTTGACCTTGCTTAGCATGGGTTGATGTAAACAACATTTTAATGTAGTTCAAAGATTGTTCATCTGCCTTCATTGCCAACAGCTAGTGTAATTTAACCATAAAATTAATAAATTACGATAAAAATAGGAGCAAATCTTTAATTCCCAAAGTTATCAAATTACCAGGGTCTCACCTGAAACTTGCAATATGTAGATCATTGGCTGAGGAAGGTGTTCAGACACCTGGAGCTTTCAATATCTACTGTTGTAGTGGAAGGTGCATTCCTCTGCGTCAACCTAGGATAAGGTCTCACCTGGAACTTGCAATATATAGATCATTGGCTGAGGAAGGTGTTCTGACACCTGGACCTTTCAATGTCTACTGTTGTAGTGGAAGGTGCATTCCTCTGCGTCAACCTAGGATAAGGTCTCACCTGGAACTTGCAATATATAGATCATTGGCTGCGGAAGGTGTTCAGACACCTGGAGCTTTCAATGTCTACTGTTGTAGTGGAAGGTGCATTCCTCTGCGCCAAACTAGGGTAGGTCTCACCTGGAACTTGCAATATATAGATCATTGGCTGCGGAAGGTGTTCAGACACCTGGAGCTTTCAATGTCTACTGTTGTAGTGGAAGGTGCATTCCTCTGCGCCAAACTAGGGTAAGGTCTCACCTGGAACTTGCAATATATAGATCATTGGCTGAGGAAGGTGTTCTGACACCTGGAGCTTTCAATGTCTACTGTTGTAGTGGAAGGTGCATTCCTCTGCGTCAAACTAGGGCAAGGTCTCACCTGGAACTTGCAATATGGAGATCATTGGTTGTGGAAGGTGTTCTGAGACCTGGAGCTTTCAATGTCTACTGTTGTAGTGGAAGGTGTGCCACTTTGCATTGTTACAAGTCGAGTAATCTGTTGATTTTCAAATTCATTTTGTTTATCTGGGAATTGCAGTGTACTCCTATTATTTATTTTTTGTTTATTTGTTAGTTTCTTGTTTATTCAAGTATGTTATAATTAGTAATTAACTCTTAAAATGTGACTTCATATTTTATCCTTCATATTTAAGTCAAATTAGCTCTAATTTTAAAAAAATATTACTCTTTACTATATGAATAAACAATATTAAATTGATCAATTGAATTGAATAAAAAATAACTTTTTCAAGACATTGACATATTTGGTACTAATTTGCCTTTAATAGCCAATGATACTTCCACGTTTTTGTTTTTACCTTTCAGACATATAAAGACAGTACAATCCCTCTTCCACAAGATGAAGCTGACCACACCTCTGTCATTGAGCTATCAGGTACTTGTTTGTCGTCCATGTCTTGCTCTCCATTAATGGCATTCTCCTGACAGGAGTTTAACGTTTTATATATTAAAGTTTGAATATTAGTTGGGAGTTGCAGCAGCCTTATGGCTAGTGCACTGGACTTAAGACAAACCAATCCACATTCAACCCCTGCCAAAGGCTGTGTTGTGTCCTTGGACAAGACAGTTTCAATCCCTCTGTTGAATAAATAGGTACCTGGGTAGTAAACCCCATGAATGACTAGCTTCCCTGGGATTAAAAATGAATGCAAAGAAAAACTCCACATAATTATTATATATTATCAGCTCGTGGAAGAGCAAATTAAAACTTTCATTATTAATTATTTAGGTACTATTTATTGTTTCCCTGCAGATGACGAGAAAAGTGAAGGTGATGAGAGAAGAGGAAATAAGAGGTGTCAAGAAAAAGAAAAAAGCAATTTGGGAAGAGAAAAGGGGAAAAAGAGAAAGAGAAAGGACTCAAAAACACCAAAGAAAAAGCAAAAGAAGGAGAAAGGTGACAATAAAAGAGAGAAGGACAAAAAGCTAAAGAGAAAGAAAAGAGTGGAGGAAGACAAAGAAGTACAGGAAACCAAAATTAGTGAAGAAATAAAAGAACATGCCAGTGAGCTGACCAGAAGGCAAAAGAGAAGGAGAAGAGAAAAAGAAAGAAAGAAATTGAACAAGTTGAACAACAGTTAATTTTATAGTAGTTGTATGGACTGCCAGGTCGGATTAATTGGCTTGCATAAAATTCATTTAAATACAACTTACTTTAAAATCGGATAAGCAAATTCTAAATTTCAAAATGAGAAAAAATTAAATAAAAATTCAACCAAAATTATTTATGCCTTTTGCCCGGCATTATTAATTAATGATTAGAAATTCAATCGATAAATTGATGAAAAAAACTGATTGTTATTGATTGGTATCGGCCAATAGATGACCAATCATTTATAAGTCACATAAATAACTTCTCAATCAGCAATTGGCATTGGTTGGCAATATCTCTACTCTTGACTACGAGTCATCAGGCAGCCATGGCCAGTTTTCACTGCTTTACACATATCACACTTAATTTGCAACTCAATGTCATTTCAGTTTTGAAGCAAGAAACTAAGAAAACCTCTGTGGCGAGTGAGTCACTTCAACATTGTAATTTCTTTCTGTCCAAATGACCTGATTGATGTATGTTCATGTTTGTGAATTCACAGTTCGTCCTCTAGTAATGTGACAGCTGTGATGGATGATAGGTGCTACCAAAATTGTATAATCCGGCATGGTAATCTTCTTCTTCTATTCTGTAAAGAACACAGAATAATAATCAATTCCAATCAATACCAATTGGTCATCTATTAATTGATATTGATTGCATGGCAATGTTTCCCATGTCTCAGTGCCGAGATGGCGTACAAGTTTACTAACTTAAGCCAAAATGTATGCTTTAAACTTTTCAAAGCCAGGAGTCCTTGATATAAAAAAGGAATACCTATATGATTGTAAGAGAAACTTGTCGTGCTCATGAAATTAAAAGGTAATGAAATGGTAAACTCCTGAAATAAGGAAATTTTGAAGGAAATTGTTAGAAATTTGACAAAGCATGCATGAATTTGTTTCCTAATTTCAGTCTTCACCAGTTGATAACCCAAACTTATTCTGATTTCATGCTGGTTGAGTTCCTTTTTTTTTAATTGCAATGAATATTATTAAATTTGAATCACAATGCAATTCATGTGACACATGTAGTATCAGACGACAACACCGGATACAGCAATATTTAGATTAAGATTTATTCCATCGAGACCAATTGAATTCAAATGCATAGTATTTCAAAAACATTCAGGAGTGAGTACTATTGATCTCAAGAAGGGGGAACCTTCTGACCACATGTCCAAAAGAGTTGCTGGAGGATTTTTTTTTTAGAATGGCAGGTGATTTTATTGGAGCATTATGTAATGCTAAATGGTGAATTTCATTCGGCCTCAAACATTTTATTTTCACATTTGTGAACTAGTGCCATTCTCAAGCAACTGAAAAAAACAGGAAGGTTGGCAAGGAAATTAATTCAAGAATCGCTATCTCTATGTTGTCTGTTTTCTCGCTGGGCATGTTTCTTTGCAACAAACAGATGTTTCAGAAGGATCCCCCACTTAACTTAACTTATTTTTTATTACTAGGTAATTATATAATAATCAGGTGTTGGAATTAAAGAAAATTAATGTTACTGTTATCACACAGCGTTTAGTTTGTTTGGGGTGAGTACACAGAAGTGACCAACAACACACCAGGTATAAAGCCCCTGAATAAAATGGTGTTCAATTAACACATACCTTTAAAATAAAAGATTTTTCGTAACTCCAACTATAAGCTCAAGCTTGCAAAACAACTCCGAGGACCATAACTTGCAGCAAGCAAGTTACCAGTAACGAGGGTGGCCAAACTGAACAAGTACATTCTACTAACGACAACCGACAGACTAGCTCCCAGGTCCCGAGAAGGTGCTCGCCTATGGGTGTTGGAGGGAGGTCGAGGCCGGGAGGGGGATTAGGGGGAGGGGTGGTGGGGGTAGTAGCGCACTTAAATGTATCCCTGTGGGAATTTCTCGCAAAAAATTACAGTGCAGTGGTGGCCAGAAGGACAAAGAGACGTCCGACCGGGCTTTGGATTAGCCAAGCACCAAAACAAGAGAGGAACATACCCAGCCAAGCAGAGCCTAGTCCCTAGGCGTTCTCCTCCTCTCTCGGGCGAGCGTGAGGTACACTTATGGGCATTCGGTTTCGCCCCAAAGAAAGAAGCGGGAAGGGAATGTCTGAGCACTCTGCTGAATTGAAACATACCGATTCCGATTGGTTTTACCCGGAAATGTTCACCAATTAATTTACCAATTAAAGGTGCTTCCACGCTTGATCCTCGCTTGATCATAGTTAGTAGAGGAGTCCCCTCTACTAACTATGGCTTGATTAAGCTGGAGACACGAAAAGATATCCGTGTATTGAAATGCTTCTGTAGATTTGCAATGTGTTCGCATGCTTTCTTCCAAGGAAGTGGACGGCTGGTAAAAGAAAAGTTGTTGATACAAATGGTTTGTAATATAGGGACGATGACTAGTGAGAAAACTTTCGGGAATTTTCGTATCGACTTGATCGCAGCTAGAATTTGATAATAATATATTCTTCGCATCGTCATTGACGATCGATTTAAATGCAAATGAGTCGATTTCATGATCATTGACCGGCTGTGCGATGATCTGTGCGATCGGTTTCTCGCAGACGAATTCAGTTTATGGGTGGAGTGTTGGGATTGTGTTCCTAAGCGGTTTCTTTTTAAGCTGTCACTTTTCATAAAAACTCGTTGAATTTATTTGCTAGGAAAAATGGAATTTCATGATATAAAATTATTTACATGCATCATGCTGTGTGTGATAAGAAGCTGATCATTAACAAGTATTTAGTCAATTTAATCAGTCCCAAGGGACCTGACACGAAAATAAAACTCGACAATAAATCATAATCACTGCCCAACAGACATTTATGGTGCTTGCAAGCAGATTTGCTAATAGAAAACATAACTCCAATCGGCACCATTCCTGTTGATATTTCAGCGTTATGTTTGGTAAGAAAGTACTTAGGTTGGATTGAGCTATCGAACACTATACTTTGCATATGCGGGAACTGGGCAAGGAAGCAAACGCAAAATTGATTGGCTGCCGCTAGACGCCATTGTATTCCCGTTACGGACCAGAAAAGAATCGAAACTTGGCAAACTTTGAGAATCGTCTTGCCTTGCCGATGGTCAATGTTAGATAACCCGATAGAATGGCTCGCTTCCCTGTCTTTGGTTTGGCTTCTTGGACCATTTGGATCATCATGTTTCAAGCAAATTCAGGTAGAGTACCTGGTATTGCCTAACCATAATGTTACTCGAATCTGATCGATGGAGAATGGTCATACGCAAAAATCCGCGTCTTGCATGACTGGTAACACTTTATTATTAGGGCATCTCGATCTCTATGTTTTCGTCAAGCCGTCGCGGAGTCGCCGTTTCTTTTGCGTGGCTAAGCACTTACCAAACAATGACCATATATACTAATAATATTGCAGAAGCACAAAACAACCTCAACCAAGAATAATACACTTCAATCATGCAAAACTTTAAAAGCAGTTCGAGTCGATCCCGCTGTTTGGAACCGCGTTGGGGAAAAATAGCTGATTTTGTAGAAACTTCTTATGCAAATCAAAGAATGTCAAAATGAACTGCGTCAGTTGAATACAATCATGATAATTTACAGTATGCATTAGTTGTTTGGTGGCTTGTGTAGGAGGTAGTTGTTTGATATTCGGTAGGTGATGCCGGTGATTTGTCACTTACTCCCGGCCAGGCACCTACTCTGGGTCGCAAAGTCTAGAATTCAATAGCCATTCGCGAACCCCTTATATGGTTAGACCCCCTGAACAGTGTTTACAAAATAATTGAGAACTACAAACCATGTCTCTGGGAAGGAGGTGAGCGCAGTGAAGGTTCAATATCTTGATCAATGATGACGTTTGTTAATAATAATAATAATAATAATAATAATAATAATAATAATAATAAGAAGAAGAAGAAGAAGAAGAAGAAGAAGAACTCTATTTAAAGGGACAATGTCACGAGCATAACTTCAACAGCCCAAAAATTCAACAGCCCAAAAACGTGTTTATAACATTGAAAACCTATTAACAGTCGTCAAGTTTTCTTAAAATTACTATATCAGTGTACCAGTGTGATATCAACTTGAAAGAGTCAGCCTGACTTTTTCAAGTTCTGTCTTTGTGGTTTGGAAAAATTGATTAAAACTATTTACGGTCACCCTCCTCTTTAAACAATTTCCTTCCCTTTACATTCTCGGAGAATTTCCTGCATGGTAAAAGTAATTGATCGTAATTTTGGTGCCACTTTACTAATTTAGCCAAAAAATGTCCGTGACAGTGTCCCTTTAATATATACGGTAAGCGTTCGGGGTAAGTGCGACTTTTAGCGAAACGCGTGAGGTTTAAAAAACATTGTCGAGGGAGCTGCGTCACGTCACGTCACGGTTTTAAGAACATCGAATATCTGCGGGCAACTATTTCCCTTAGGAGAGTTTCAATGCAAGTCAAAGCATGCGCTCAGTTCTGGTCCCAGGACCGGCTACCTACCGCTGATATGTTAGCCGACAGAAACTAGTCTCCAATCTCCAAGGTCTCTCTTTTTTGTTTCGTTTTGTTTTATTAACAGTTGAAAGTATTGATCCCGAAAGAATGGAAGAGTTTGTGAATGACCTTCAAGGCTTATATTTAATGGCAAAAGAAGCAATAGAAAGCCCTAACGTATCCACAGAACGGCTGACGTGCCTATGGAGAAAGCTTGAAGCTGCAGTTTTGAGTAACAAGAGGATTCAGTGGGATTTAATTACAACCAAACCGTGTACTGAAGAAGTACTTTCAGCTCTTCTAAACAACTTTGCAACGCTAGAGAGGATGATAGGAACGTTGATAGATCGATATAGTTGTCTGGTTCCTTTTCTTATCGACGAGTTGCGTTACCGCGCACCGTTGACGGCGACAGGAACAATTGGGAGGCCCTCATACATCATCACGAAAGAACAACTAGAGGTTATGCGCCGTTACGGCATATCTTGGATTGATATAGCGAAATCCCTCGGTAAGCCAGATTAGACATACTTAACAGCTAAACACTAAAACAGCACACTTATTTTATTTTAAAAGAACCTTTTCTATAAGAACGTTGAGGCTGAGATTTACCACAAGGTTGAGAGCATGCTGAGAACATACCCCAGGCTGGACTCAGGCTGAGAGTCAGAGAAGTTCCTTAGTTTGCCCATTTAATAGGATTTAATGTCTTGTTAGAAGAGCAGCATAATAAATGCAAAATTGTGGTCCAACAGCACAAATAACTCAATGCTTGATAGGAAATACCTTTAAGCATCAGCAAAGTTCTTTTATTATGGCATAATACCCTTTGTCCCAGCTTAGACTTAGAACATGCAAATTAAGAACGTTTTCGGCCTCAAATACTAAAAAAAAAATAAAAAAGGTTAGCCTACATCCAAAAAGTAGACATCCAAAATAACAAACTGAAGTGTGTAATTGTTGAGGTCTTCTTTCCTTCTGCATAGATTAATAGATGCAATATATCAGTGAATGAGAATAATAGTTAAAGCCGATGACGAAAACTCAATTCACTGCTTTTTAACTCTCGACCTTTATTGCCGATTAATCGCTGTACTATAGGGAACAGAGGGGCTAAGTGACTTGATTTAAGGCAATTTCACGGACGAACATAGTAAAAAGCAGCTTAGAGGGGCAGTGCCACAAGAGGTCTTGTAGGTTTGTGTGAAAAATATGCCAGATTTTGAAGTTGTACTCACTAATCAACAGAATTACCTTTAAAAGACAAAAATGTTTACCCCAAATTGTGTGAAAGTGTATACCGTGCATCATCATTTTATCAAATTGAAGCTTATAGCTCTTAATTATCAGAACTGTAAAGCTATTACCCACAATGAATTGACCCCTTTAACTAATATAAAAAATGAAAGTAGTTGGGTTAGTTTGATTAAAAAGGTGGCATGATATCCACTCTTAGGTGTTTCAATTTCCACAATTTGGAGAAGAAGAGTACATTTCGGCATGGGAAGAAGACGTCACAGGGAAAGGAGATCAGTCGAGGTGGCAGAGTTGCTGGGAATCGTAGCTGAAATAAAAGAGAGAGCTCCGGATTCCGGAATTATTATGATAGAAGGTGAACTCGCAGCGAGATCTCTGTACGCGTCTAGAACAGATATAGCAGATGCTCTTATTCATCTGGATCCAATTGGTGCCAGGATAAGATGGAGTGAAATTACTCCGAGAGTGAATTACAAAGTGCCAGGTAAGATATCGATAAGACAATCATTTTTTTTTAAATATTATCAAAATTATTACAATAGTTAAAATATTTTTTAAAAGTCAAATTATTGTTTGATCGAAATCTAAGTTAGGCACAAAGCTCATGTAACCAAAGTTTTCCTGAAGTGCCTGTCCTTGACGAACATGTTTCGCCTTTACAGTGTAAGATTTGTCTATAAGCATGATGAAACGAAAAGAAGGCCATATAGCAATGGGAGCAGTTAACCCAATCAAACAATAACTGACATTTAATAGAATAAGTGTATACTATTCAAGTCAATGTTTCACGGGAACGGTAAAATCACTCTAATTGTTCTCTGTCAAAGTATAGATTTGATTCGACTTAATTCAACGATTGAGCGTTGTTGCCTTTTTAATCTTTTAGGTCCAAACAGTCTTTGGCATTTGGATGGAAATCATAAACTGATAAGGTAAGCTTTTTATTACTATTAACCAATGAGTTTAAAAGGGTTCCTGTAAACACGTTTTTCCTTCGTCTAGGTGGAGGTTGGTTGTACATGGTGGCATTGATGGCTTTTCCAGGCTAGCAGTGTTTTTACGTTGCTCGGATAACAACAGAGCAGGAACTGTAGCCAATTTGTTCCTTCAAGCTACAGATGAGTACTGCTGGCCATCCAGAGTGAGAACTGACAAGGGGGGAGAAAACACAGAGGTGGCTAGACTCATGTTGGAAAAGCGAGGTGAGGGGCGTGGAAGTATTATACAAGGAAGCTCGGTGCACAACCAACGAATTGAACGATTGTGGAGGGACATGCGTAAAATGGTAACAGAGTACTTTCGCCGTCTCTTTTATTTCCTCGAAAGGAACAATTTACTGGATCCAAATAACGACTATGATTTATTGGCTCTACATCTTGTGTTCATTCCAAGAATTAACCGTAACTTGGATAAGTTCAGGGGAGCTTGGAATAACCACAAGTTGTCCACTGAGGGGCAGAAAACTCCAAACCAGTTGTATATTCTGGGGATGCTGCAACTGTTTGGCTCGGAATATACAGCTGTGAAGGAATTCTTTGAGCATGATGCGATTGTACCAGACGAGTACGGGGTGCAAGAGCCAGACGTCCCAGAAGCAGATATTGAAGAAGGTAATCAGGTTGTGGTGCCAGTCAATAGAGTGCAGCTGACTGATCTTTGCCTGCGTGAGCTTCAGGAAGTAGATCCCCTGGCACAAGATACTAATCACGGGATTTCACTTTACATTAGCGCTAGGGAAATAATATTACGGCACAACAATGCTACGTAAGGTGTTTTCTGGAAATAGGCATGTTAAGCAATGATGACGGCACTGCCAAGGACATCGCCTAAATAAATAACTAGAGGATCTCGCAATTTTCCAGATGCTTTCGGTGCATCTATCGATTCTGGAAGTACCTCAATCTGAATATGTAAAGAGAGCACTCAACCCCAAACAGAAATTGGAACATTTAGAAGTCTTTGTTCACGTTCTCCAAAATACCAAGATTTAGGTAATTAAACGTTGTTGTTCGAAAGAGAACAGTGAGCCAAGAAATGTAACAAGATTCAAAACGCACATTTGTTCCTACTGCTATGCTCATTAAGCCTTTTGTTTGGTGACATTCTCGTTCACTATGCCGCCGTAGTTTGCTTAAGCTCCCTAATATCCTAGATAACACAATAAGAAAACGTAAAAGGGGCAGTGTCACCAACAAGGTTTAGCGCCACTTGCAATGAATTAATGAATGTGTTGGAAATATTAACAACTGATCAAAACAAAATATTAGGAAACATAAATTAGTAACCCATAACAGTATATCATTAACTCATTTGCGATTTACCTGTCATGATTTGACGATGCTAAAAAGCATTGCTATAGTAATAAAAAATAGTAAGATTGACAAAGGTAGAGTTGAAAAATGGCCTAAAACTTGAAACCGTTCAATAGTATTGGAAAAGGAATTTGCTCCTTACTACTGTTGTTCAAAGGTTTACTTCAGTTAAAGTGTTTTCCAGTAACTGCACCCTTACAATTCTAAAACAGTATACACAAAAAAACCGTCATAAGACTTTTCATGATTCCGCCTCTTGAAGGACATTTTAAAAGCAGAGTAAAAAGGAGGTATATGCCAGTAGGCTTCTCGGTTTATAGTACATTACTGAATAGATCAGTGTAGCACGAGTCTCGGCAGCCGTTTGTCTCGAAAGTTAAACTTAGGCAACTAGTTCTTATACCAGTATGTTTATTGTGAAAAAAAGGTGGGAAATACCTACTTTGAGATAGTACTCGTTGCCAATCCAACTCCCGAGGCCAGCGTTCGCCCAGAAAATTAGATGAATGGAATTTCCATTTTCCGATTAATTTCAGTTGTTGAAAGATAAAGATAAATTTCGTTTATTTCTATCGAGCCAAATATCACGCCTAGATACAAGGATGATTTTGTATAACTAGTTAAAATTATTGTTTCGCAACCGTTAACAACCTTGCCAGCTTAATAAGTTTTGAAAAGTTCTAACGTCTCTGGGAATAGAAAACGAAAAAGGGAGACGAATACTGTTACTGGAGTAAACAAATCAAAGTTAAAGCTACTTGTTAAAAAAAATAATAGATGATAGAACCATGACGAATAAGTGAGATATTACAAACTTTTAAAGCTACAGAATTAACTGTAAAATAAAATTGAGGATGATACGATTAAGATTTAAGCAGAAGTAACTAAGGGACAGTACTGACTAAGTGTAATTTTTTTCGATTTTCGTGAATAAAATATTATACAACATCTTACCATAAAAACGTGCCGTTTTCTATGAATAGGTCAGTAATTGAGAATAACGTTTTACCCATGACAAACTTCTTTACAAGCTGAGCCGAAATAAAAAAAAATGCGTGTGAGGCAGATGCATGCCTTGAGTAAGCTTAATATCGTTCAATGTAAAATCAACTATTCCTCTAGAAAAAACAGTTTGACCACCCCCCCCCCCCCCACCCCCCTCCGCTAAGCTATTTTTATACAACTAAGGTAGTACGCAGGTGTCAACTTGAAGGACTTTGATATTTCACATATTGCTTCAAAATGGTTACTGTTGTCACACAGCGTTCGTTCTGTTTAGGGTATGAACTTTCATACTGACTCGCCCACTACAAAGTTGACCAACAACAAGATTTTTGGAATGACTTTGTCTAATGGACTAAAAATACCGGACTATCACTTACTAACTTGAATAAATTACAAATTATGTTAGGTAGTTTTGAAAAAAGTGATGATTTCAAGTTAGTCAATCACCTATTGATCATAGCAAAGCAAACCATCTTTTACTCTAAGCAAAAAAATTTAACACCGAATTTTATGAATGTCGAATTTTATGCTATCAGTGTAGACACAAACGTTTTCAAAGGCGAACGATTCGCAAATGAGTCTATATTAGACATAAGAACGCATTTCAAACCTACTGAAACATTTCAGTACACGCATTTCTCCAATTGCCACCCACCAGGGGTCAATAAAAGAGCTTCATTAAAGGCGAAGCAATCAGACTTCTCCGAGCAAACAACTCAAATACAGAATTTAAAGCTCAAATCTCACAATTCAAAGCACATCTTATGAAAAGAGGATACCCAGAAACTCTGTTTTCGGCATTCCTCTCAGAGATAAAGTATGAAGACAGAAAACTTGCCCTTCAAAAGAAATGCAAAGAAAACACACGAATCCTGCATTTCGTTACACAATACCGTCCAACGGTGCCTAACCTAAAAGATATACTCATGCAAAAGTGGCATTTAGTCCAACAGCAACCACGACTTAACGAAATATTCAAGGATCCCCCGATTGTTTCGCGCAAAAGGGGCAGATCCCCAAAAGATACACTCGTTCGAGACAAACTCTTATATGGCTATTACACGTGGATAAGAGTTGTGTAGGCCTGTCACCCCATTGTTATCACTAAGACTCGTGTAAAACATGTCATTTAAGGAGAAAAGGCTATTGCTGCAAACAAAAATAAGTTGCTGGTGCACCTTGCGAAATGGAACAAAATTATAGGATACGTTTAGGTCACCGTTCTGTTTCTGTCTTTCGAAATTCTGTACTTTTTAAATCTGATATATCTTTATAGCCTTGTTACCCTGGTTACTAGATTCGTGACTCATGTTTTTTTTAGTTCGTTTACTGACTGTTATTTAATTTGTGTTTAAATATAAATATTTTAAAACTAGATTCGTGACTTATGTTACTAGATTTCGTCACTTATCTCCTTTTTAGTGTCGTTTATTGACTGTTATTTCATTTGTGTTTACTTGTATTCATATTTCGTCATTAGTTTGTAAGTTAAGGCCGTTTTTCTTTGTAAAAATATCACCTTTTTGTATATATAAATTCTTTTTTCTTTTCTACCAATGTAACTATGTCTTGTGTTTAATAAAGTCTTAAAAATACAAAAAAAAAACAACATACAATGGTGGAAAGCTCTTGAATAATATGTTGTGTTTATCATTAATAGCACAATTGTGACAAAGTTAACTGAAGGACGCAGTGATACGTTCAAAATATAATAAATAAATGAATACTGAAGTAAGATAAAAAAGAAACTTAAAATAGTATCACATGAGGCATAAACTTGCTAGCATAAATGTACCCAGTCACTCCCTCCCCTCTCCTCCCCTCCCCTCCCCTCTCCTCCCCTCCCCTCCCCTCCCCGCCCCGCTCAGCAGCTGAGAATTTCAGACCTCTGCACTAAATTTCGGTCCAAAGGGTACGAAAACTTGGGCATCGGAAATTCATAGTATTCAGGATCTCGAAAATAGAAGTGATGCCCGACTTAAGATTAGAAAACCAGACCCCGGCATTAAAAAACCAGACCCCGATAATTAAAACCAGAACCCCGATAATTGAAACCCGACCTCGATAATGAATACCCGACCCTGGTACAGTTCAGACCCCGTCAATTCATTACCGGACCCCGTTTATTGAATTTCCGGTATGGGAAATCCAGGATTTAATTTTGAACGGTTTTTTAAGCCATAAAAAGCACCCTTAGGATCGAATACCACGAGGTCGGTTTCATACCACCATTTTGAGTGGGCGTTTACAAGCAGGGCAAAAAGCCGGGTTGACGAACGTCGTCCAATTGCGTTCAAAACGCGCTTTTTCGACTTTCCCCATCGGGGCGAAACGAAAAAACACCCTTAGGATCGAACTCCACGAGGTCGGTTTCATACCACCATTTTGAGTGGGCGCTTCCAAGCAGGGCAAAAAGCCGGGTTGACGAACGTCGTCCAATTGCGTTCAAAACGCGTTTTTTCGACTTTCCCCATCGGGGCGAAACGAAACAACACCCTTGGGATCGAATTCCACGAGGTCGGTTTCATACCACCATTTTGAGTGGGCTTTTCCAAGCAGGGCAAAAAGCCAGGTTGACGAACGTCTTCCAATTGCGTTCAAAACGCGCTTTTTCGACTTTCCCCATCGGGGCGAAACGAAAAAACACCCTTAGGATCGAATTCCACGAGGTCGGTTTCATACCACCATTTCGAGTGGGCTTTTCCAAGCAGGGCAAAAAGCCGGGTTGACGAACGTCGTCCAATTGCGTTCAAAACGCGTTTTTTCGACTTTCCCCATCGGGGCGAAACAAAACAACACCCTTGGGATCGAATTCCACGAGGTCGGTTTCATACCACCATTTTGAGTGGGCTTTTCCAAGCAGGGCAAAAAGCCGGGTTGACGAACGTCGTCCAATTGCGTTCAAAACGCGTTTTTTCGACTTTTCCCATCGGCGCGAAACGAAAAAACACCCTTAGGATCGAATACCACGAGGTCGGTTTCATACCACCATTTTGAGTGGGCTTTTCCAAGCAGGGCAAAAAGCCTGTTTGACGAACGTCGTCCAATTGCGTTCAAAACGCGTTTTTTCGACTTTTCCCATCGGGGCGAAGCGAAAAAACAGCATTGGGATCGAATTTTACAATTTCGGTTTCATGCCACCATTTTGGGTGGGCTTTTCCAAGCAGCGGAAGAAGCCGGGTTGACGAAGGTCGTCCAATTGCGTACAAAACGCGTTTTTTAAACTTTCTCCATCGGGGCGAAGCGAAAAAACAGCCTTGGGATCGAATTTTACAATTTCGGTTTCATGCCACCATTTTGGGTGGGCTTTTCCAAGCAGCGGAAAAAGCCGGGTTCACGAAAGTGGTCCAATTGCGTTCAAAACGAATTTTGTTAAGTTTGCCCATCGGGGGGAAACGAAAAAACACCCTTGGGATCGAATTTTAAAATTTCGGTTTCATGCCACCATTTTGGGTGGGCTTTTCCAAGCAGCGGAAAAAGCCGGGTTGACGAAGGTCGTCCAATTGCGTTCAAAACGCGTTTTTTCAACTTTTCCCATCTTGGCGAGATAAAAAAAACAGCCGTGGGATCAAATTTTACAATTTGGGTTTCATGCCACCATTTTGTGTGGGCTTTTCCAAGCAGCGGAAAAAGCCGGGTTGACGAAGGTCGTCCAATTGCGTTCAAAACGCGTTTTTTCAACTTTTCCCATCTTGGCCAGACAAAAAAAACAGCCGTGAGATCAAATTTTACAATTTCGGTTTCATGCCACCATTTTGTGTCGGCTTTTCCAAGCAGCGGAAAAAGCCGGGTTGACGAAGGTCCTCCAATTGCGTTAAAACGCGTTTTTTCAACTTTTCCCATCTTGGCCAGACAAAAAAAACAGCCGTGAGATCAAATTTTACAATTTGGGTTTCATGCCACCATTTTGTGTGGGCTTTTCCAAGCAGCGGAAAAAGCCGGGTTGACGAAGGTCCTCCAATTGCGTTCAAAACGCGTTTTTTCAACTTTTCCCATCTTGGCCAGACAAAAAAAACAGCCGTGAGATCAAATTTTACAATTTCGGTTTCATGCCACCATTTTGTGTCGGCTTTTCCAAGCAGCGGAAAAAGCCGGGTTGACGAAGGTCCTCCAATTGCGTTAAAACGCGTTTTTTCAACTTTTCCCATCTTGGCCAGACAAAAAAAACAGCCGTGAGATCAAATTTTACAATTTGGGTTTCATGCCACCATTTTGTGTGGGCTTTTCCAAGCAGCGGAAAAAGCCGGGTTGACGAAGGTCCTCCAATTGCGTTCAAAACGCGTTTTTTCAACTTTCCCGATCGGGGCGAAGCGAAAAAACAGCCTTGGGATCGAATTTTACAATTTCGGTTTCATGCCACCATTTTGTGTGGGCTTTTCCAAGCTGCGCAAAACGCTGGGGTAACGAAGGTCGTCGAATTCCGTTCAAAACGCGTTTTTTCAACTTTCCCCATCGGGGCGAAGCGAAAAAACAGCCTTGGGATCGAATTTTACAATTTCGGTTTCATGCCACCATTTTGGGTGGGCTTTTCCAAGCAGCGGAAAAAGCCGGGTTCACGAAAGTGGTCCAATTGCGTTCAAAACGCGTTTTGTTAAATTTCCCCATCGGGGGGAAACGAAAAAACACCCTTGGGATCGAATTCCACGAGGCTTGTTTCATGCCACCATTTTGGGTGGGCTTTTCAAAGCAGCGCAAAACGCTGGGGTAACGAAGGTCGTCGAATTCCGTTAAAAACGCGTTTTTTCGATTTTCCCCATCGGGGCGAAGCGAAAAAACAGCCTTGGGATCGAATTTACCAATTTTGGTTTTATACCACCATTTTGGGTGGGCTATTCCAAGCAGCGCAAAAAGCCGGGTTGACGAAGGTCGTCCAAATGCGTTCAAAACGCGTTTTTTCGACTCTCCCCATCGGAGCGAAACGCAGAAACACCCTTGGAATCGATTTTACCAATTTCGATTTCATACCACCATTTTGGGTGGGCTTTTGCAAGCAGCGGAAAAAGCCGGGTTGACGAAGGTCGTCCAATTCCGTTCAAAACTCGTTTTTTCGACTTTCCCCATTACGGCGAAACGAAGAATCACCCTTGGAATCGAATTTACCAATTTCGGTTTCATACCACCATTTTTGCCGGGCTTTTGCAAGCACTGCAAAAAGCCGGGTTGACGAAGGTCGTCCAATTGCGTTGAAAACTCATTTTTTCGACTTTCCCCATCGTTGCGAAACGAAAAAACACCCTTGGGATCGAATTCCACGAGGTCGGTTTCATACCACCATTTTTGGTGGGCTTTTGCAAGCAGCGCAAAAAGCGGGGTTGACAAAGTTCGTCCAATTGCGTTGAAAACTCGTTTTTTCGTCTTTTCCCATCGGGGCGAAACGAAAAAACACCCTTGGGATCGAATTCCACGAGGCTTGTTTCATACCACCATTTTGGGTGGGCTTTTCCAAGCAGCGAAAAACGGCGGGTTGACGAAGGTCGTCCAATTGCGTTCAAAACTCGTTTTTCGACTTTCGCCATCACGGCGAAACAAAGAATCACCCTTGGAATAGAATCTACCAATTTCGGTTTCATACCACCATTTTTGGTGGGCTTTCCCAAGCATCGAAAAAAGCCGGGTTGACGAAGGTCGTCCGATTGCGTTCAAAACTCGTTAATTCGACTTTCCCCATCGGGGGAATCGAAAAAACACCCTTGGGATCGAATTCCACGAGGTCGGTTTCATATTACTATTTTGGTTGGGCTTTTGCAAGCAGTGCAAAAAGCCAGGTTGACGAAGTCCCGCCAATAGTGTTCAAAACACGTTTTTTCGACTTTCCCCATCGTGGCGAATGGAAAAAACACCCTTGGGATCGAATTCCACGAGGTCGGTTTCATACCACCATTTTGGGAGAGCTTTGGGAAGCAGCGAAAAAAGCCGGGTTGACGAAGGTCGTCAAATTGCGTTCAAAACTCGTTTTTTCGACTTTCCCAATCGGGGCGAAACGAAAAAACACCCTTTGGATCGAATTCCACGAGGTCGGTTTCATACCACCATTTTGGGTGGGCTTTTCCCAGCAGCGCAAAAAGCCGGGTTGACGAAGGTCGTCCAATTGCGTTCAAAACTCGTTTTTTCGACTTTCCCCATTGGGGCAAGACGAAAAAATACCCTTGGATCGAATTCAACGAGTTCGTTATCATACCACCATTTTGGGAGGGCTTTACCAAGGAGCGGAAAACGCCGGGTTGACGAAAAACGTCCAATTGCGTTGAAAACTCGTTTTTTCGAGTTTCCCCATATGGGCGAAACGAAAAAACACCCTTTGGATCGAATTCCACGAGGTCGGTTTGACACCACCATTTTGGGTTGGCTTTTCCTAGCAGCGCAAAAAGCCGGGTTGACGAAGGTCGTCCAATTGCGTTCAAAACTCGTTTTTTGGACTTTTCCCATAGAAGTGAAACGAAAAAACACCCTTGGGATCGAATTCCACGAGGTCGGTTTCATACCACCATTTTGGGTGGGATTTTCCAAGCAGCGCGAAACGCCGGTTTGACGTAGGTCGTCCAATTGCGTTGAAAATTCGTTTTTTAGACTTTCCCCATTGGGGCGAAACGAAGAAACACCCTTTGGATCGAATTACACGAGGTCGGTTTCATACCACCATTTTCGGTGGGCTTTTCCCAGCGGCGCAAAACTCCGGGTTGACGAAGGTCGTCCAATTGCGTTTAAAACTCGTTTTGTCGAGATTCCCCATCGGGGCGAAACGAAACAACACCCTTGGGATCGAATTCCACGAGGTCGGTTTCATACCACCATTTTGGGTGGGCTTTACCAAGCAGCGGAAAACGCCGGGTTGACGAAGGTCGTCCAATTGCCTTCAAAACTCGTTTTTTCGACATTCCCCATCGGGGCGAAACGAAAAAGCACCCTTGGGATCGAATTCCACCAGGTCGGTTTCATACCACCATTTTGGGTGGGCATTACCAAGTAGCGGAAAACGCCGGGATGACGAAGTTCTTCCAATTGGGTTGAAAACTCGTTTTGTCGAGTTTTCCCATCGGGACGAAACAAAAAAACACCCTTGGGATCGAATTCCACGAGGTCGGTTTCATACCAACATTTTTGCTGGGCCCTTGCAAGCAGTGCAAAAAGGCGGGTTGACGAAGGTCGTCCATTTGCCTTGAAAACTCGTTTTTTCGACTTTCCCCGTCGGAGCGCAACGAAAAAACACCCTTGGGATCGAATTCCACGAGGTCGGTTTCATACCACCATTTTGGCTGGGCTTTACGAAGCAGCGGAAAACGCCGGGATGACGAAGTCCTTCCAATTGGGTTGAAAACTCGTTTTTTCGACTTTCCCCATCGGAGCGAAACGAAAAAACACACTTGGGATCGAATTCCACGAGGTCGGTTTTATACCACCATTTTGGGTTGGACTTACCAAGCAGCGGAAAAGGCCGGGTTGACGAAGGTCTTCCAGTTGGGTTGAAAACTCGTTTTGTCGAGTTCCCCCATCAGGGGGAAACAAAAAAGAACCCTTGGGACCGAATTCCATGAGGTCGGTTTCATACCACCATTTTTTCTGGGCTTTTGCATGCAGTGCAAAAAGCCGGGTTGCCGAAGGTCGTCCAATTGCGTTGAAAACTCGTTTCGTCGAGTTTCCCCATCGGGGCGAAACGAAAAAACACCCTTGGGTTCGAATTCCACGAGGCCGGTTTCATACCACTATTTTTGCTGGGCTTTACCAAGCAGCGGAAAACGCTGGGTTGACGAAGGTCGTCCAATTGCGTTCAAAACTCGTTTTGTCGAGTTTCCCCATCGGGGCGAAACAAAAAAAACACCCTTGGGTTCGAATTCCACGAGGTCGGTTTCATACCACCATTTTTGCTGGGCTTTACCAAGCAGCGGAAAACGCCGGGTTGACGAAGGTCGTCCAATTGCGTTCAAAACTCGTTTTGTCGAGTTTCCCCATCGGTGCGAAACGAAAAAACACCCTTGAGATCGAATTCCACGAGGTCCGTTTCATACCACCATTTTGGGTGGGATTTACCAAGGAGCGGAAAACGCCGGGTTGACGAAGGTCGTCCAATTGCGTTGAAAACTCGTTTTTTCGAGTTTCCCCATATGTTCGAATCGAAAAAACACCCTTTGGATCGAATTCCACGAGGTTGGTTTCACACCACCATTTTGGGTGGGCTTTTCCCAGCAACGCAAAAAGCCGGGTTGACGAAGGTCGTCCAATTGCGTTCAAAACTCGTTTTTTCGACTTTTCCCATCGGGGCGAAACGAAAAAACACCCTTGGGTTCGAATTCCAGGAGGTCGGTTTCATACCCCTATTTTTGCTGGGCTTTACCAAGCAGCGGAAAACGCCGGGTTGACGAAGGTCGTCCAATTGCGTTCAAAACTCGTTTTGTCGAGTTTCCCCATCGGGGCGAAACGAAGAAACACCCTTGTGATCGAATTCCACGAGGTCGGTTTCATACCACCATTTTGGGTGGGATTTTCCAAGCAGCGCAAAACGCCGGTTTGACCAAGGTCGTCCAATTGGGTTGAAAACTCGTTTTGTCGAGTTTCCCCATCGGGACGGAACAAAAAAACACCCTTGGGATCAAATTCCACGAGGTCGGTTTCATACCACCATTTTTGCTGGGCTTTTGCAAGCAGTGGAAAAAGGCGGGTTGACGAATGTCGTCCAATTGCGTTGAAAACTCGTTTTTTCGAGTTTCCCCATCGGGGCGAAACGAAAAAACACCCTTTGGATCGAATTCCACGAGGTCGGCTTCATACCACCATTTTGGATGGGTTTTTCCCAGCAGCGCAAAACGCCGGGTTGACGAAGGTCGTCCAATTGCGTTCAAAACTCGTTTTTTCGACTATCCCCATCGGGGCAAAACGAAAAAACACCCTTGGGATCGAATTCCACGAGGTCGGTTTCATACCACCATTTTGGGGTGAATTTACCAAGTAGCGGAAAACGCTGGGTTGACGAAGGTCGTCCAATTGCGTTCAAAACTCTTTTTTTTGAGATTCCCCATCGGGGCGAAAAGAAAAAACACCCTTGGGATCGAATTCCACGAGTTTGGTTTCAAACCACAATTTTGGGTCGGCTTTTGCAAGCAGCGCAAAAAGCCAGCTGTGTAGTGCACAGAGTACAGTGTACCGTGTCTAGTGCACAGAGTACAGTGTACCGTGTATAGTGCACAGTGCAGAGAGTACAGTGTACCGTGTATTGTGCACAGAGTACAGTGTACCGTGTATGGTGTACAGTGCACAGAGTACAGTGTACCGTGTATAGTGCACAGAGTACAGTGTACCGTGTATAGTGCACAGAGTACAGTGTACAGTGTATAGTGCACAGAGTAGAGTGTACCGTGTATAGTGCACAGTGCACAGAGTACAGTGTACCGTGCATAGTGCACAGTGCGGAGAGTACAGTGTACCGTGTATATTGCACAGAGTACAGTGTACTGTGTATAGTGCAAAGAGTACAGTGTACCGTGTATAGTGCACAGAGTACAGTGTACCGTGTATAGTGCACAGTGCAGAGAGTACAGTGTACCGTGTATAGAGCACAGTGCACAGTGCACAGAGTACAGTGTACCGTGTATAGTGCACGGCGCACAGAGTACAGTGTATATACCGTGTATATACCGTGTATATACCGTGTATATACCGAATATACTACTATACCCTGTATAGTGCACAGTGCACAGAGTACAGTGTACCGTGTATAGTGCACAGTGCACAGTGCACAGTGCACAGAGTACAGTGTACCGTGTATAGTGCACAGAGTACAGTGTACCGTGTATAGTGCACAGAGTAGAGTGTACCGTGTATAGTGCACAGTGCACAGAGTACAGTGTACCGTGTATAGAGCACAGTGCACTGAGTCCAGTGTACCGTGTATAGTGCACAGTGCACAGAGTACAGTGTACCGTGTATAGTGCACAGTGCACAGAGTACAGTGTACCGTGTAAAGTGCACAGTGCACAGTGCACAGAGTACAGTGTACCGTGTATAGTGGACAGTGCACAGAGTACAGTGCACCGTGTATAGTGCACAGTGCACAGGGTACAGTGTACCGTGTATAGTGCACGGTGCACAGAGTACAGTGTACCGTGTATAGTGCACAGTGCAAAGAGTACAGTGTACCACGTATAGTGCACAGGGCACAGAGTACAGTGTACCGTGGATAGTGCACAGAGTACAGGGTACTGTGTATAGTGGACAGTGCACAGAGTACAGTGGACCGTGTATAGTGCACAGTGCACAGTGTACCATGTATAGTGAACAGAGTACAGTGTACCGTGTATAGTACACAGTGCACAGAGTACAGTGTACCGTGTATAGTGCACAGAGTACAGTGTACCGTTTATAGTGCACAGTGCACAGAGTACAGTGTACCGTGTATAGTGCACAGTGCATAGTGCACAGAGTACAGTGTACCGTGTATAGTGCACAGTGCACAGTGCACAGAGTACAGTGTACCGTGTATAGTGCACAGCGCACAGAGTACAGTGTACCGTGTATAGTGCACAGAGTACTGTGTACCGTGTATGGTGTACAGTGCACAGAGTACAGTGTACCGTGTATAGTGCACAGTGCAGAGAGTACAGTGTACCGTGTATTGTCCACAGAGTAAAGTGTACCGTGTATGGTGCACAGTGCACAGAGTACAGTGTACCGTGTATAGTGCACAGAGTACAGTGTACCGTGTATAGTGCACAGTGTACAGTGTACCGTGTATAGTGCACAGAGTAGAGTGTACCGTGTATAGTGCACAGTGCACAGTGTACAGTGTACCGGGCATAGTGCACAGTGCAGAGAGTACAGTGTACCGTGTATAGTGCACAGTGCACAGTGCACAAAGTACAGTGTACCGTGTATAGTGCACAGAGTACAGTGTACCGTGTATAGTGCACAGAGTAGAGTGTACCGTGTATAGTGCACAGTGCACAGAGTACAGTGTACTGTGCATAGTGCACAGGGCACTGAGTACAGTGTACCGTGTATAGTGCACAGTGCACAGAGTACAGTGTACCGTGTATAGTGCACAGTGCACAGAGTACAGTGTACCGTGTATAGTGCACAGTGCACAGTGCACAGAGTACAGTGTACCGTGTATAGTGCACAGTGCACAGTGCACAGAGTACAGTGTACCGTGTATAGTGCACAGAGTACTGTGTACCGTGTATGGTGTACAGTGCACAGAGTACAGTGTACCGTGTATAGTGAACAGAGTACAGTGTGCCGTGTATAGTGCACAGAGTACAGTGTACCGTGTATAATTCACAGTGCACAGAGTACAGTGTACCGTGTATAGTACACAGTGCACAGGGTACAGTGTACCGTGTATAGTGCACAGTGCACAGAGTACAGTGTACCGTGTTTAGTGCACATGGCATAGAGTACAGTGTACCGTGTATAGTGCCGAGTACAGTGTACTGTGTATAGTGCACAGTGCACAGAGTACAGTGTACCGTGTATAGTGCACAGTGCACAGCGTACAGTGTACCGTGTATAGTGCACAGAGTAGAGTGTACCGTGTATAGTGCACAGTGCACAGAGTACAGTGTACCGTGCATAGTGCACAGTGCAGAGAGTACAGTGTACCGTGTATAGTGCACAGAGTACAGTGTACCGTGTTTACTGCACAGTGCACAGAGTACAGTGTACCGTGTATGGTGCACAGTGCACAGAGTACAGTGTACCGTGTATAGTGCACAGTGCACAGAGTATAGTGTACCGTGTATAGTGCACAGACTACAGTGTACCGTGTATAGTGTACAGTGCACAGAGTACAGTGCACAGAGTACAGTGTACCGTGTATAGTGAACATAGTACAGTGTACCGTGTATAGTGCACAGAGTACAGTGTACCGTGTATAGTGTACAGTGCACAGAGTACAGTGCACAGAGTACAGTGTACCGTGTATAGTGAACATAGTACAGTGTACCGTGTATAGTGCACAGAGTACAGTGTACCGTGTATAGTGCACGGTGCACAGAGTACAGTGTACCGTGTATAGTGCACAGTTCACAGAGTACAGTGTACCACGTATAGTGCACAGGGCACAGAGTACAGTGTACCGTGGATAGTGCACAGAGTACACGGTAATGTGTATAGTGGACAGTGCACAGAGTACAGTGTACCGTGTATAGTGCACAGTGCACAGTGTACCATGTATAGTGAACACAGTACAGTGTACCGTGTATAGTACACAGTGCACAGAGTACAGTGTACTGTGTATAGTGCACAGAGTACAGTGTACCGTTTATAGTGCACAGTGCACAGAGTACAGTGTACTGTGTATAGTGCACAGAGTACAGTGTACCGTGTATTAGAAAACAGTGCACAGTGCACAGAGTACAGTGTACCGTGTATAGTGCACAGTGCACAGAGTATAGTGTACCGTGTATAGTGCACAGTTCACAGGGCACAGAGTACAGTGTACCGTGTATAGTGCACAGCGCACAGAGTACAGTGGACCGTGTATAGTGCACAGAGTACTGTGTACCGTATATGGTGTACAGTGCACAGAGTACTGTGTACAGTGTATGGTGTACAGTGCACAGAGTACAGTGTACCGTGTATAGTGCACAGTGCAGAGAGTACAGTGTACCGTGTATTGTGCACAGAGTACAGTGTACCGTGTATACACTGTACTCTATGCCCTGTGCACTAAACACGGTACACTGTACGCTGTGCACTGTGCACTATACACGGTACACTGTACTCTGTGCACTGTGCACTATACACAGTACACTGTACTCTGCACTTTACACGGTACACTGTACTCTATGCCCTGTGCACTAAACACGGTACACTGTACTCTGTGCACTGTGCACTATACACGCCCGGGGGGGTTACTTGGGGCAATCTTTGTTGGGTATGTGCCGCTAGTCTCTCAGAACCCCTACCCCATTATAGTCATATTCTATGGCCAATTATAGACCCCATCTTACTCACTTTTGGGTAAAGGTAATTTTCATGACCCCAACTTAGTCACGTAATGCGAGCCGTTTGTCAAATATTAAACAACAGCAATGAATACGGTAACTTTTTCTTTTTGGCGAATCTTTCCGTTTATAAATCACAACTTGCCATAATTTTCTTACCCTCAAAACCCAGAAAAGTGTGACCCCATTCTAGTCACCCTATAAAAAGTGCTTGAAAAAGCGGCCCCATTATAGTCAGTCCTGTCGTGAAAATGCGAACCCATCAAGCGGCACATCCCCATTAGCCCATTTATAGGAAGTGCCCCCTCCGGGTATACACGGTACACTGTACTCTGTGCACTGTGCACCATACACGGTACACTGTACTCTGTGCACTGTGCACTAAACACGGTACACTGTACTCTGTGCACTATACACGGTACACTGTACTATGTTCACTATACACGGTACACTGTACTCTGTGCACTGTACTCTGTGCACTGTACACTATACACGGTACACTGTACTCTGTGCACTATACACGGTACACTATACTCTGTGCACTGTGCACTATACACGGTACACTGTACTCTGTGCACTGTGCACTATACACGGTACACTGTACTCTGTGCACTGTGCACTATACACGGTACACTGTACTCTGTGCACTGTGCACTATACACGGTACACTGTACTCTGTGTGCTGTGCACTATACACGGTACACTGTACGCTGTGCACTGTGCACTATACACGGTACACTGTACTCTGTGCACTGTTCACTATACACAGTACACTGTACTCTGCACTATACACAGTACACTGTACTCTATGCCCTGTGCACTAAACACGGTACACTGTACTCTGTGCACTGTGCACTATACACGGTACACTGTACCCTGTGCACTGTGTACTATACACGGTACACTGTACTCTGTGCACTGTGAACTATACACGGTACACTGTACTCTGTGCACTATACACGGCACACTGTACTCTGTTCACTATACACGGTACACTGTACTCTGTGCACTGTACACCATACACGGTACACAGTACTCTGTGCACTATACACGGTACACTGTACTCTGTGCACTGTGCACTGTGCACTATACACGGTACACTGTACTCTGTGCACTGTGCACTGTGCACTATACACGTTACACTGTACTCTGTGCACTGTGCACTATACACGGTACACTGTACTCTGTGCACTGTGCACTATACACGGTACACTGTACTCAGTGCACTGTGCACTATGCACGGTACAGTGTACTCTGTGCACTGTGCACTATACCCGGTACACTCTACTCTGTGCACTATACACGGTACACTGTACTCTGTGCACTATACACGGTACACTGTACTCTGTGCACTGTGCACTGTGCACTATACACATTATAGTAGTATATACGGTATATACACGGTATATACACTGTACTCTGTGCGCTGTGCACTATACACGGTACACTGTACTCTGTGCACTGTGCACTGTGCACTATACACGGTACACTGTACTCTGTGCACTGTGCACTATACACGGTACACTGTACTCTGTGCACTGTGCACTATACACGGTACACTGTACTCTGTGCGCTGTGCACTATACACGGTGCACTGTACTCTGTGCACTGTGCACTATACACGGTACACCGTACTCTGTATGCTGTGCACTATACAAGGTACACTGTACGCTGTGCACTGTGGACTATACACGGTACACTGTACTCTGTGCACTGTGCACTATACACAGTACACTGTACTCTGCACTTTACACGGTACCCTGTACTCTATGCCCTGTGCACTAAACACGGTACACCGTACTCTGTGCACTGTGCACTATACACGGTACACTGTACTCTGTGCACTGTGCACTATACACGGTACACTGTACTCTGTGCACTGTGCACTAAACACGGTACACTGTACTCTGTGCACTAAACACGGTACACTGTACTATGTTCACTATACACGGTACACTGTACTCTGTGCACTGTACTCTGTGCACTGTACACTATACACGGTACACTGTACGCTGTGCACTATACATGGTACACTGTACTCTGTGCACTGTGCACTATACACGGTACACTGTACTCTGTGCACTGTGCACTATACACGGTACACTGTACTCTGTGCACTGTGCACTATACACGGTACACTGTAGTCTGTGCACTGTGAACTATACACGGTACACTGTACTCTGTATGCTGTGCACTATACACGGTACACTGTACGCTGTACACTGTGCACTATACACGGTACACTGTACTCTGTGCACTGTGCACTATACACAGTACACTGTACTCTGCGCTATACACGGTACACTGTACTCTATGCCCTGTGCACTAAACACGGTACACTGTACTCTGTGCACTGTGCACTATACACGGTACACTGTACCCTGTGCACTGTGTACTATACACGGTATACTGTACTCTGTGCACTGTGAACTATACACGGTACACTGTACTCTGTGCACTATACACGGCACACTGTACTCTGTTCACTATACACGGTACACTGTACTCTGTGCACTGTGCACTGTGCACTATACACGGTACACTGTACTCTCTGCACTATGCACTGTGCACTATACACGGTAAACTGTACTCTGTGCACTGTGCACTATACACGGTACACTGTACTCTGTGCACTGTGCACTATACACGGTACACTGGACTCAGTGCACTGTCCACTATGCACGGTAAACTGTACTCTGTGCACTGTGCACTAAACACGGTACACTTTACTCTGAGCACTATACACGGTACACTGTACTCTGTACACTATACACGGTACACTGTACTCTGTGCACTGTGCACTGTGCACTATACACGGTACACTGTACTCTGTGCACTGTGCACTATACATGGTAAAGTAGTATATACGGTATATACACGGTATATACACTGTACTCTGTGCGCTGTGCACTATACACGGTACACTGTACTCTGTGCACTGTGCACTGTGCACTATACACGGTACACTGTACTCTGTGCACTGTGCACTATACACGGTACACTGTACTCTGTGCACTGTGCACTATACACGGTACACTCTACTCTGTGCACTATACACGGTACACTGTACTCTGTGCACTGTGCACTGTGCACTATACACGGTACACTGTACTCTGTGCACTGTGCACTATACACGGTACACTGTACTCTGTGCACTGTGCACTATACACGGTACACTGTACTCTGTGCACTGTGCACTATACACGGTACACTGTACTCTGTGCACTGTGCACTGTTTTGTAATACACGGTACACTGTACTCTGTGCACTATACACAGTACTCTGTTCACTGTGCACTATAAACGGTACACTGTACTCTGTGCACTATACACGGTACACTGTACTCTGTGCACTGTGTACTATACACTGTACACTGTACTCTGTTCACTATACATGGTACACTGTGCACTATACATGGTACACTGTACTCTGTGCACTGTCCACTATACACAGTACCCTGTACTCTGTGCACTATCCACGGTACACTGTACTCTGTGCCCTGTGCACTATACGTGGTACACTGTACTCTGTGCACTGTGCACTATACACGGTACACTGTACTCTGTCCACCGTGCACTATACACGGTACACTGTACCCTGTGCACTGTGCACTATACACGGTGCACTGTACTCTGTGCACTGTGCACTATACACGGTACACTGTACTCTGTGTGCTGTGCACTATACACGGTACACTGTATGCTGTGCACTGTGCACTATACACGGTACACTGTACTCTGTGCACTGTGCACTATACACAGTACACTGTACTCTGCACTTTACACGGTACACTGTACTCTATGCCCTGTGCACTAAACACGGTAAACTGTACTCTGTGCACTGTGCACTATACATGGTACACTGTACTCTGTGCACTGTGCACTATACACGGTACACTGTACTCTGTGCACTGTGCACTAAACATGGTACACTGTACTCTGTGCACTAAACACGGTACACTGTACTATGTTCACTATACACGGTACACTGTACTCTGTGCACTGTACTCTGTGCACTGTACACTATACACGGTACACTGTACTCTGTGCACTATACACGGTACACTGTACTCTGTGCACTGTGCACTATACACGGTACACTGTACTCTGTGCACTGTGCACTATACACGGTACACTGTACTCTGTGCACTGTGCACTATACACGGTACACTGTACTCTGTGCACTGTGCACTATACACGGTACACTGTACTCTGTGTGCTGTGCACTATACACGGTACACTGTACGCTGTACACTGTGCACTGTCCACTATGCACGGTAAACTGTACTCTGTGCACTGTGCACTATACACGGTACACTTTACTCTGTGCACTATACACGGTACACTGTACTCTGTACACTATACACGGAACACTGTACTCTGTGCACTGTGCACTGTGCACTATACACGGTACACTGTACTCTGTGCACTGTGCACTATACATGGTAAAGTAGTATATACGGTATATACACGGTATATACACTGTACTCTGTGCACTGTGCACTATACACGGTACACTGTACTCTGTGCACTGTGCACTGTGCACTATACACGGTACACTGTACTCTGTGCACTGTGCACTATACACAGTACACTGTACTCTGCACTATACACGGTACACTGTACTCTATGCCCTGTGCACTAAACACGGTACACTGTACTCTGTGCACTGTGCACTATACATGGTACACTGTACTCTGTGCACTGTGCACTATACACGGTACACTGTACTCTGTGCACTGTGCACTAAACACGGTACACTGTACTCTGTGCACTAAACACGGTACACTGTACTATGTTCACTATACACGGTACACTGTACTCTGTGCACTGTACTCTGTGCACTGTACACTATACACGGTACACTGTACTCTGTGCACTATACACGGTACACTGTACTCTGTGCACTGTGCACTATACACGGTACACTGTACTCTGTGCACTGTGCACTATACACGGTACACTGTACTCTGTGCACTGTGCACTATACACGGTACACTGTACTCTGTGCACTGTGCACTATACACGGTACACTGTACTCTGTGTGCTGTGCACTATACACGGTACACTGTACGCTGTACACTGTGCACTGTCCACTATGCACGGTAAACTGTACTCTGTGCACTGTGCACTATACACGGTACACTTTACTCTGTGCACTATACACGGTACACTGTACTCTGTACACTATACACGGAACACTGTACTCTGTGCACTGTGCACTGTGCACTATACAAGGTACACTGTACTCTGTGCACTGTGCACTATACATGGTAAAGTAGTATATACGGTATATACACGGTATATACACTGTACTCTGTGCACTGTGCACTATACACGGTACACTGTACTCTGTGCACTGTGCACTGTGCACTATACACGGTACACTGTACTCTGTGCACTGTGCACTATACACAGTACACTGTACTATGCACTATACACGGTACACTGTACTCTATGCCCTGTGCACTAAACACGGTACACTGTACTCTGTGCACTGTGCACTATACACGGTACACTGTACCCTGTGCACTGTGTACTATACACGGTATACTGTACTCTGTGCACTGTGAACTATACACGGTACACTGTACTCTGTGCACTATACACGGCACACTGTACTCTGTTCACTATACACGGTACACTGTACTCTGTGCACTGTGCACTGTGCACTATACACGGTACACTGTACTATGTGCACTATGCACTGTGGACTATACACAGTAAACTGTACTCTGTGCACTGTGCACTTTACACGGTACACTGTACTCTGTGCACTGTGCACTATACACGGTACACTGTACTCTGTGCACTGTGCACTATACACGGTACACTGTACTCTGTGCGCTGTGCACTATACACGGTGCACTGTACTCTGTGCACTGTGCACTATACACGGTACACCGTACTCTGTATGCTGTGCACTATACAAGGTACACTGTACGCTGTGCACTGTGGACTATACACGGTACACTGTACTCTGTGCACTGTGCACTATACACAGTACACTGTACTCTGCACTTTACACGGTACCCTGTACTCTATGCCCTGTGCACTAAACACGGTACACCGTACTCTGTGCACTGTGCACTATACACGGTACACTGTACTCTGTGCACTGTGCACTATACACGGTACACTGTCCTCTGTGCACTGTGCACTAAACACGGTACACTGTACTCTGTGCACTAAACACGGTACACTGTACTATGTTCACTATACACGGTACACTGTACTCTGTGCACTGTACTCTGTGCACTGTACACTATACACGGTACACTGTACGCTGTGCACTATACATGGTACACTGTACTCTGTGCACTGTGCACTATACACGGTACACTGTACTCTGTGCACTGTGCACTATACACGGTACACTGTACTCTGTGCACTGTGCACTATACACGGTACACTGTAGTCTGTGCACTGTGCACTATACACGGTACACTGTACTCTGTATGCTGTGCACTATACACGGTACACTGTACGCTGTACACTGTGCACTATACACGGTACACTGTACTCTGTGCACTGTGCACTATACACAGTACACTGTACTCTGCGCTATACACGGTACACTGTACTCTATGCCCTGTGCACTAAACACGGTACACTGTACTCTGTGCACTGTGCACTATACACGGTACACTGTACCCTGTGCACTGTGTACTATACACGGTATACTGTACTCTGTGCACTGTGAACTATACACGGTACACTGTACTCTGTGCACTATACACGGCACACTGTACTCTGTTCACTATACACGGTACACTGTACTCTGTGCACTGTGCACTGTGCACTATACACGGTACACTGTACTCTCTGCACTATGCACTGTGCACTATATACGGTAAACTGTACTCTGTGCACTGTGCACTATACACGGTACACTGTACTCTGTGCACTGTGCACTATACACGGTACACTGGACTCAGTGCACTGTCCACTATGCACGGTAAACTGTACTCTGTGCACTGTGCACTAAACACGGTACACTTTACTCTGTGCACTATACACGGTACACTGTACTCTGTACACTATACACGGTACACTGTACTCTGTGCACTGTGCACTGTGCACTATACACGGTACACTGTACTCTGTGCACTGTGCACTATACATGGTAAAGTAGTATATACGGTATATACACGGTATATACACTGTACTCTGTGCGCTGTGCACTATACACGGTACACTGTACTCTGTGCACTGTGCACTGTGCACTATACACGGTACACTGTACTCTGTGCACTGTGCACTATACACGGTACACTGTACTCTGTGCACTGTGCACTATACACGGTACACTCTACTCTGTGCACTATACACGGTACACTGTACTCTGTGCACTGTGCACTGTGCACTATACACGGTACACTGTACTCTGTGCACTGTGCACTATACACGGTACACTGTACTCTGTGCACTGTGCACTGTTTTGTAATACACGGTACACTGTACTCTGTGAACTATACACAGTACTCTGTGCACTGTGCACTATAAACGGTACACTGTACTCTGTGCACTATACACGGTACACTGTACTCTGTGCACTGTGTACTATACACTGTACACTGTACTCTGTTCACTATACATGGTACACTGTGCACTATACATGGTACACTGTACTCTGTGCACTGTCCACTATACACAGTACCCTGTACTCTGTGCACTATCCACGGTACACTGTACTCTGTGCCCTGTGCACTATACGTGGTACACTGTACTCTGTGCACTGTGCACTATACACGGTACACTGTACTCTGTCCACCGTGCACTATACACGGTACACTGTACCCTGTGCACTGTGCACTATACACGGTGCACTGTACTCTGTGCACTGTGCACTATACACGGTACACTGTACTCTGTGTGCTGTGCACTATACACGGTACACTGTATGCTGTGCACTGTGCACTATACACGGTACACTGTACTCTGTGCACTGTGCACTATACACAGTACACTGTACTCTGCACTTTACACGGTACACTGTACTCTATGCCCTGTGCACTAAACACGGTACACTGTACTCTGTGCACTGTGCACTATACATGGTACACTGTACTCTGTGCACTGTGCACTATACACGGTACACTGTACTCTGTGCACTGTGCACTAAACACGGTACACTGTACTCTGTGCACTAAACACGGTACACTGTACTATGTTCACTATACACGGTACACTGTACTCTGTGCACTGTACTCTGTGCACTGTACACTATAAACGGTACACTGTACTCTGTGCACTATACACGGTACACTGTACTCTGTGCACTGTGCACTATACACGGTACACTGTACTCTGTGCACTGTGCACTATACACGGTACACTGTACTCTGTGCACTGTGCACTATACACGGTACACTGTACTCTGTGCACTGTGCACTATACACGGTACACTGTACTCTGTGTGCTGTGCACTATACACGGTACACTGTACGCTGTACACTGTGCACTGTCAACTATGCACGGTAAACTGTACTCTGTGCACTGTGCACTATACACGGTACACTTTACTCTGTGCACTATACACGGTACACTGTACTCTGTACACTATACACGGAACACTGTACTCTGTGCACTGTGCACTGTGCACTATACACGGTACACTGTACTCTGTGCACTGTGCACTATACATGGTAAAGTAGTATATACGGTATATACACGGTATATACACTGTACTCTGTGCACTGTGCACTATACACGGTACACTGTACTCTGTGCACTGTGCACTGTGCACTATACACGGTACACTGTACTCTGTGCACTGTGCACTATACACAGTACACTGTACTCTGCACTATACACGGTACACTGTACTCTATGCCCTGTGCACTAAACACGGTACACTGTACTCTGTGCACTGTGCACTATACACGGTACACTGTACCCTGTGCACTGTGTACTATACACGGTATACTGTACTCTGTGCACTGTGAACTATACACGGTACACTGTACTCTGTGCACTATACACGGCACACTGTACTCTGTTCACTATACACGGTACACTGTACTCTGTGCACTGTGCACTGTACACTATACACGGTACACTGTACTCTGTGCACTATGCACTGTGCACTATACACGGTAAACTGTACTCTGTGCACTGTGCACTTTACACGGTACACTGTACTCTGTGCACTGTGCACTATACACGGTACACTGGACTCAGTGCACTGTCCACTATGCACGGTAAACTGTACTCTGTGCACTGTGCACTATACACGTTACACTTTACTCTGTGCACTATACACGGTACACTGTACTCTGTACACTATACACGGAACACTGTACTCTGTGCACTGTGCACTGTGCACTATACACGGTACACTGTACTCTGTGCACTGTGCACTATACATGGTAAAGTAGTATATACGGTATATACACGGTATATACACTGTACTCTGTGCACTGTGCACTATACACGGTACACTGTACTCTGTGCACTGTGCACTGTGCACTATACACGGTACACTGTACTCTGTGCACTGTGCACTATACACGGTACACTGTACTCTGTGCACTGTGCACTATACACAGTACACTTTACTCTGCACTATACACGGTACACTGTACTCTATGCCCTGTGCACTAAACACGGTACACTGTACTCTGTGCACTGTGCACTATACACGGTACACTGTACCCTGTGCACTGTGTACTATACACGGTACACTGTACTCTGTGCACTGTGAACTATACACGGTACACTGTACTCTGTGCACTGTGCACTATACACGGTACACTCTACTCTGTGCACTATACACGGTACACTGTACTCTGTGCACTGTGCACTGTGCACTATACACGGTACACTGTACTCTGTGCACTGTGCACTGTGCTCTATACACGGTACACTGTACTCTGTGCACTGTGCACTATACACGGTACACTGTACTCTGTGCACTGTGCACTATACACGGTACACTCTACTCTGTGCACTATACACGGTACACTGTACTCTGTGCACTGTGCACTGTGCACTATACACGGTACACTGTACTCTGTGCACTGTGCACTATACACGGTACACTGTACTCTGTGCACTGTGCACTATACACGGTACACTGGACTCAGTGCACTGTGCTCCATACACGGTACACTGTACTCTGTGCACTGTGCACTATACACAGTACACTGTACTCTGTGCACTATACACGGTAAACTGTACTCTTTGCACTATACACGGTACACTGTACTCTGTGCACTATACACGGTACACTGTACTCTCTGCACTGTGCACTATGCACGGTACACTGTACTCTGTGCACTGTGCACTATACACGGTACACCCTACTCTGTGCACTATACACGGTACACTGTACTCTGTGCACTATAGACGGTACACTGTACTCTGTGCACTATACACGGTACACTGTACTCTGTGCACTGTGCACCATACACGGTACACTGTACTCTGTGCACAATACACAGTACACTGTACTCTCTGCACTGTGCACTATACACGGTACACTGTACTCTGTGCACTGTACACCATACACAGTACACAGTACTCTGTGCACTATACACTGTACACTGTACTCTGTGCGCTGTGCACTATACACGGTACACTGTACTCTGTGCACTGTGCACTGTGCACTATACACGGTACACTGTACTCTGTGCACTGTGCACTATACACGGTACACTGTACTCTGTGCACTGTGCACTATACACGGTACACTGTACTCTGTGCGCTGTGCACTATACACGGTACACTGTACTCTGTGCACTGTGCACTGTGCACTATACACGGTACACTGTACTCTGTGCACTGTGCACTATACACGGTACACTGTACTCTGTGCACTGTGCACTGTTTTCTAATACACGGTACACTGTACTCTGTGCACTATACACAGTACACTGTACTCTGTGCACTGTGCACTATAAACGGTACACTGTACTCTGTGCACTATACACGGTACACTGTACTCTGTGCACTGTGTACTATACACGGTACACTGTACTCTGTTCACTATACATGGTACACTGTGCACTGTGCACTATACACGGTACACTGTACTCTGTGCACTGTCCACTATACACAGTAGCCTGTACTCTGTGCACTATCCACGGTACACTGTACTCTGTGCCCTGTGCACTATACGTGGTACACTGTACTCTGTGCACTGTGCACTATACATGGTACACTGTACTCTGTGCACCGTGCACTATACACGGTACACTGTACTCTGTGCACTGTGCACTATACGCGGTGCACTGTACTCTGTGTGCTGTGCACTATACACGGTACACTGTACGCTGTGCACTGTGCACTATACACGGTACACTGTACTCTGTGCACTGTGCACTATACACAGTACACTGTACTCTGCACTTTACACGGTACACTGTACTCTATGCCCTGTGCACTAAACACGGTACACTGTACTCTGTGCACTGTGCACTATACACGGTACACTGTACTCTGTGCACTGTGCACTATACACGGTACACTGTACTCTTTGCACTGTGCACTAAACACGGTACACTGTACTCTGTGCACTATACACGGTACACTGTACTATGTTCACTATACACGGTACTCTGTACTCTGTGCACTGTACTCTGTGCACTGTACACTATACACGGTACACTGTACTCTGTGCACAATACACGGTACACTGTACTCTGTGCACTGTGCACTATACACGGTACACTGTACTCTGTGCACTGTGCACTATACACGGTACACTGTACTCTGTGCACTGTGCACTATACACGGTACACTGTACTCTGTGCACTGTGCACTATACACGGTACACTGTACTCTGTGTGCTGTGCACTATACACGGTACACTGTACGCTGTGCACTGTGCACTATACATGGTACACTGTACTCTGTGCACTGTGCACTATACACAGTACACTGTACTCTGCACTATACACGGTACACTGTACTCTATGCCCTGTGCACTAAACACGGTACACTGTACTCTGTGCACTGTGCACTATACACGGTACACTGTACCCTGTGCACTGTGTACTATACACGGTACACTGTACTCTGTGCACTGTGAACTATACACGGTACACTGTACTCTGTGCACTATAAACGGCACACTGTACTCTGTTCACTATACACGGTACACTGTACTCTGTGCACTGTACACCATACACGGTACACAGTACTCTGTGCACTATACATGGTACACTGTACTCTGTGCGCTGTGCACTATACACGATACACTGTACTCTGTGCACTGTCCACTGTGCACTATACACGGTACACTGTACTCTGTGCACTGTGCACTGTGTACTATACACGGTATACTGTACTCTGTGCACTGTGCACTATACACGGTACACTGTACTCTGTGCACTGTGCACTATACACGGTACACTGTACTCTGTGCACTGTGCACTGTGCACTATGCACGGTAAACTGTACTCTGTGCACTGTGCACTATACACGGTACACTCTACTCTGTGCACTATACACTGTACACTGTACGCTGTACACTATACACGGTACACTGTACTCTGTGCACTGTGCACTGTGCACTATACACGGTACACTGTACTCTGTGCACTGTGCACTATACACGGTATAGTAGTATATACGGTATATACACGGTATATACACTGTACTCTGTGCGCTGTGCACTATACACGGTACACTGTACTCTGTGCACTGTGCACTGTGCACTATACACGGTACACTGTACTCTGTGCACTGTGCACTATACACGGTACACTGTACTCTGTGCACTGTGCACTATACATGGTACACTGGACTCAGTGCACTGTGCTCTATACACGGTACACTGTACTCTGTGCACTGTGCACTATACACGGTACACTGTACTCTGTGCACTATACACGGTACACTGTACTCTTTGCACTATACATGGTACACTGTACTCTGTGCACTATACACGGTACACTGTACTCTCTGCACTGTGCACTATGCACGGTACACTGTACTCTGTGCACTGTGAACTATACACGGTACACTCTACTCAGTGCACTATACACGGTACACTGTACTCTGTGCACTATACAAGGTACACTGTACTCTGTGCACCATACACGGTACACTGTACTCTGTGCACAATACACGGTACACTGTACTCTCTGCACTGTGCACTATACACGGTACACTGTACTCTGTGCACTGTACACCATACACGGTACACAGTACTCTGTGCGCTGTGCACTATACACGGTACACTCTACTCTGTGCACTGTGCACTGTGCACTATACACGGTACACTGTACTCTGTGCACTGTGCACTATACACGGTACACTGTACTCTGCGCACTGTGCACTATACACGGTACACTGGACTCAGTGCACTGTGCACTATGCACGGTACACTGTACTCTGTGCACTGTGCACTATACACGGTACACTCTACTCTGTGCACTATACACGGTACACTGTACTCTGTGCACTATACACGGTACACTGTACTCTGTGCACTGTGCACTGTGCACTATACACGGTACACTGTAATCTCTGCACTGTGCACTATACACGGTATAGTAGTATATACGGTATATACTCGGTATATACACGGTATATACACGGTATATACACTGTACTCTGTGCGCTGTGCCCTATACACGGTACACTGTACTCTGTGCACTGTGCACTGTGCTCTATACACGGTACACTGTACTCTGTGCACTGTGCACTATACACGGTACACTCTACTCTGTGCACTATACACGGTACACTGTACTCTGTGCACTATACAAGGTACACTGTACTCTGTGCACTATACACGGTACACTGTACTCTTTGCACTATACACGGTACACTGTACTCTGTGCAATATACACGGTACACTGTACTCTCCGCACTGTGCACTATGCACGGTACACTGTACTCTGTGCACTGTGCACTATACACGGTACACTCTACTCTGTGCACTATACACGGTACACTGTACTCTGTGCACTATACACGGTACACTGTACTCTGTGCACCATACACGGTACACTGTACTCTGTGCACAATACACGGTACACTGTACTCTCTGCACTGTGCACTATACACGGTAAACTGTACTCTGTGCACTGTACACCATACACGGTACACAGTACTCTGTGCACTATACACGGTACACTGTACTCTGTGCGCTGTGCACTATACACGGTACACTCTACTCTGTGCACTGTGCACTGTGCACTATACACGGTACACTGTACTCTGTGCACTGTGCACTATACACGGTACACTGTACTCTGTGCACTGTGCACTATACACGGTACACTGGACTCAGTGCACTGTGCACTATGCACGGTACACTGTACTCTGTGCACTGTGCACTATACACGGTACACTCTACTCTGTGCACTATACACGGTACACTGTACTCTGTGCACTATACACGGTACACTGTACTCTGTGCACTGTGCACTGTGCACTATACACGGTACACTGTACTCTCTGCACTGTGCACTATACACGGTATAGTAGTATATACGGTATATACTCGGTATATACACGGTATATACACGGTATATACACTGTACTCTGTGCGCTGTGCCCTATACACGGTACACTGTACTCTGTGCACTGTGCACTGTGCTCTATACACGGTACACTGTACTCTGTGCACTGTGCACTATACACGGTACACTCTACTCTGTGCACTATACACGGTACACTGTACTCTGTGCACTATACACGGTACACTGTACTCTGTGCACTATACACGGTACTCTGTACTCTTTGCACTATACACGGTACACTGTACTCTGTGCAATATACACGGTACACTGTACTCTCCGCACTGTGCACTATGCACGGTACACTGTACTCTGTGCACTGTGCACTATACACGGTACACTCTACTCTGTGCACTATACATGGTACACTGTACTCTGTGCACTGTACACGGTACACTGTACTCTGTGCACTATACACGGTACACTGTACTCTGTGCACTGTGCACCATACACGGTACACTGTACTCTGTGCACAATACACGGTACACTGTACTCTCTGCACTGTGCACTATACACGGTACACTGTACTCTGTGCACTAGACACGGTACACTGTACTCTGTGCACTACAAATCTGGCTTTTTGCGCTGCTTGCAAACCCATAATTGTGGTTTGAAACCAAACTAATGGAATTTGTTTCGTGGAATTTCGTTTCGCCCCGATGGGGAATCTCAAAAAAAAGAGTTTTGAACGCAATTGGACGACCTTCGTCAACCCAGCGTTTTCCGCTACTTGGTAAATTCACCCCAAAATGGTGGTATGAAACCGACCTCGTGGAATTCGATCCCAAGGGTGTTTTTTCGTTTTGCCCCGATGGGGATAGTCGAAAAAACGAGTTTTTAAAGCAATTGGACGACCTTCGTAAACCCGGCGTTTTGCGCTGCTGGGAAAAGCCCACCCAAAATGGTGGTATGAAGCCGACCTCGAGGAATTCGATCCAAAGGGTGTTTTTTCGTTTCGCCCCGATGGGGAAACTCGAAAAAACGAGTTTTCAACGCAGTTGGACGACATTCGTCAACCCGCCTTTTTGCATCGCTTGCAAAAGCCCAGCAAAAATGGTGGTATGAAACCGACCTCGTGGAATTTGATCCCAAGGGTGTTTTTTTGTTCCGTCCCGATGGGGAAACTCGACAAAACGAGTTTTCAACCCAATTGGACGACCTTGGTCTAACCGGCGTTTTGCGCTGCTTGAAAAATCCCACCCAAAATGGTGGTATGAAACCGACCTCGTGGAATTCGATCACAAGGGTGTTTTTTCGTTTCGCCCCGATGGGGAAACTTGAAAAAACGAGTTTTCAACGCAATTGGACGACATTCGTAAACCCGCCTTTTTGCGCTGCTTGCAAAAGCCCAGCAAAAATGGTGGTATGAAACCGACCTCGTGGAATTTGATCCCAAGGGTGTTTTTTTGTTCCGTCCCGATGGGGAAACTCGACAAAACGAGTTTTCAACCCAATTGGACGACCTTGGTCAAACGGGCGTTTTGCGCTGCTTGAAAAATCCCACCCAAAATGGTGGTATGAAACCGACCTCGTGGAATTCGATCACAAGGGTGTTTTTTCGTTTCGCCCCGATGGGGAAACTCGACAAAACGAGTTTTGAACGCAATTGGACGACCTTCGTCAACCCGGCGTTTTCCGCTGCTTGGTTAAGCCCAGCAAAAATAGGGGTATGAAACTGACCTCCTGGAATTCGAACCCAAGGGTGTTTTTTCGTTTCGCCCAGATGGGAAAAGTCGAAAAAACGACTTTTGAACGCAATTGGACGACCTTCGTTAACCCGGCTTTTTGCGTTCCTGCGAAAAGCCCACCCAAAATGGTGGTGTAAAACCGACCTCGTGGAATTCGATCCAAAGGGTGTTTTTTCGATTCGCCCATATAAGGAAACTCGAAAAAACGAGTTTTCAACGCAATTGGACGACCTTCGTCAACCCGGCGTTTTCCGCTCCTTGGTAAATCCCACCCAAAATGGTGGTATGAAACCGAAATCGTGGAATTCGATCTCAAGGGTGTTTTTTCGTTTCGCACCGATGGGGAAACTCGACAAAACGAGTTTTGAACGCAATTGGACGACCCTCGTCAACCCGGCGTTTTCCGCTGCTTGGTAAAGCCCAGCAAAAATGGTGGTATGAAACCGACCTCGTGGAATTCGAACCCAAGGGTGTTTTTTCGTTTCGCCCCGATGGGGAAACTCGACAAAACGAGTTTTGAACGCAATTGGACGACCTTCGGCAACCCAGCGTTTTCCACTGCTTGGTAAAGCCCAGCAAAAATAGTGGTATGAAACCGACCTCGTGGAATTCGAACCCAAGGGTGTTTTTTCGTTTCGCCCCCATGGGGAAACTCGACGAAACGAGTTTTCAACGCAATTGGACGACCTTCGTCAACCCGGCTTTTTGCACTGCATGCAAAAGCCCAGAAAAAATGGTGGTATGAAACCGACCTCATGGAATTCGATCCCAAGGGTTTTTTTTGTTTCCCCCTGATGAGGGAACTCGACAAAACGAGTTTTCAACCCAACTGGAAGACCTTCGTCAACCCGGCCTTTTCCGCTGCTTGGTAAGTCCAACCCAAAATGGTGGTATAAAACCGACCTCGTGGAATTCGATCCCATGTGTGTTTTTTCGTTTCGCTCCGATGGGGAAAGTCGAAAAAACGAGTTTTCAACCCAATTGGAAGGACTTCGTCATCCCGGCGTTTTTCGCTGCTTCGTAAAGCCCACCCAAAATGGTGGTATGAAACCGACCTCGTGGAAATCGATCCCAAGGGTGCTTTTTCGTTTCGCCCAGATGGGGAAAGTCGAAAAAACGAGTTTTGAACGCAATTGGACGACCTTCGTCAACCCGGCGTTTTACTCTGCTTGGTAAAACCAACCCAAAATGGTGGTATGAAACCGACCTCGTGGAATTCGATCCCAAGGGTGTTTTTTCGTTTCGCTCCGACGGGGAAAGTCGAAAAAACGAGTTTTCAAGGCAAATGGACGACCTTCGTCAACCCGCCTTTTTGCACTGCTTGCAAGGGCCCAGCCAAAATGTTGGTATGAAACCGACCTCGTGGAATTCGATCCCAAGGGTGTTTTTTCTTTTCGTCCCGATGGGAAAACTCGACAAAACGAGTTTTCAACCCAATTGGAAGAACTTCGTCATCCCGGCGTTTTCCGCTGCTTGGTAAAGCCCACCCAAATTGGTGGTATGAAACCGACCTGGTGGAATTCGATCCCAAGGGTGCTTTTTCGTTTCGCCCCGACGGGGAATGTCGAAAAAACGAGTTTTGAACGCAATTGGATGACCTTCGTCAACCCGGCGTTTTCCGCTGCTTGGTAAAGCCCACCCAAAATGGTGGTATGAAACCGACCTCGTGGAATTCGATCAAAAGGGTGTTGTTTCGTTTCGCCCCGATGGGGAATCTCGACAAAACGAGTTTTAAACGAAAATGGACGACATTCGTCAACCCGGCTTTTTGCGCTGCTGGGAAAATCCCACCCAAAATGGTGGTATGAAACCGACCTCGTGGAATTCGATCCCAAGGGTGTTTTTTCGTTTCACTTCTATGGGAAAAGTCCAAAAAACGAGTTTTGAACGCAATTGGACGACCTTCGTCAACCCGGCTTTTTGCGCTGCTGGGAAAAGCCTACCCAAAATGGTGGTGTCAAACCGACCTCGTGGAATTCGATCCAAAGGGTGTTTTTTCGTTTCGCCCATATGGGGAAACTCGAAAAAACGAGTTTTCAACGCAATTGGACGTTTTTCGTCAACCCGGCGTTTTCCGCTTCTTGGTAAAGCCCTCCCAAAATGGTGGTATGAAACCGATCTCGTGGAATTCGATCCCAAGGGTATTTTTTCGTTTTGCCCCGATGGGGAAAGTCGAAAAAACGAGTTTTGAACGCAATTGGACGACCTTCGTCAACCCGGCTTTTTGCGCTGCTTGGAAAAGCCCACCCAAAATGGTCGTATGAAACCGACCTCGTGGAATTCGATCCAAAGGGTGTTTTTTCGTTTCACCCCGATTGGGAAAGTCGAAAAAACGAGTTTTGAACGCAATTGGACGACCTTCGTCAACCCGGCTTTTTTCGCTGCTTCCAAAAGCTCTCCCAAAATGGTGGTATGAAACCGATCTCGTGGAATTCGATCCCAAGGGTATTTTTTCCATTCGCCACGATGGGGAAAGTCGAAAAAACGTGTTTTGAACACTATTGGCGGGACTTCGTCAACCTGGCTTTTTGCACTGCTTGCAAAAGCCCAACCAAAATAGTAATATGAAACCGACCTCGTGGAATTCGATCCCAAGGGTGTTTTTTCGATTCCCCCGATGGGGAAAGTCGAATTAACGAGTTTTGAACGCAATCGGACGACCTTCGTCAACCCGGCTTTTTTCGATGCTTGGGAAAGCCCACCAAAAATGGTGGTATGAAACCGAAATTGGTAAATTCTATTCCAAGGGTGATTCTTCGTTTCGCCGTGATGGCGAAAGTCGAAAAACGAGTTTTGAACGCAATTGGAAGACCTTCGTCAACCCGCCGTTTTTCGCTGCTTGGAAAAGCCCACCCAAAATGGTGGTATGAAACAAGCCTCGTGGAATTCGATCCCAAGGGTGTTTTTTCGTTTCGCCCCGATGGGGAAAGTCGAAAAAATGAGTTTTCAACGCAATTGGACGACCTTCGTCAACCCGGCTTTTTGCAGTGCTTGAAAAAGCCCGGCTAAAATGGTGGTATGAAACCGAAATTGGTAAATTCGATTCCAAGGGTGATTCTTCGTTTCGCCGTAATGGGGAAAGTCGAAAAAACGAGTTTTGAACGGAATTGGACGACCTTCGTCAACCCGGCTTTTTACGCTGCTTGCAAAAGCCCACCAAAAATGGTGGTATGAAACCTACCTCGTGGAATTCGATCCCAAGGGTGTTTTTTCGTTTCGCCCCGATGGGGAAACTCGAAAAAACGCGTTTTGAACGCAATTGTACGACCTTCGTCAACACGGCTTTTTGCACTGCTTGCAAAAGCCCACCCAAAATGGTGGTATGAAATCGAAATTGGTAAAATCGATTCCAAGGGTGTTTCTGCGTTTCGCTCCGATGGGGAAAGTCGAAAAAACGCGTTTTGAACGCATTTGGACGACCTTCGTCAACTCGGCTTTTTGCGCTGCTTGGAAAAGCCCACCCAAAATGGTGGTATAAAACCAAAATTGGTAAATTCGATCCCAAGGCTGTTTTTTCGCTTCGCCCCGATGGGGAAAATCGAAAAAACGCGTTTTTAACGGAATTCGACGACCTTCGTTACCCCAGCGTTTTGCGCTGCATTGAAAAGCCCACCCAAAATGGTGGCATGAAACCGAAATTTTAAAATTCGATCCCAAGGGTGTTTTTTCTCTTCGCCCCGATGGGGAAAGTTGAAAAAACGCGTTTTGAACGGAATTCGACGACCTTCGTTACCCCAGCGTTTTTCGCTGCTTGGAAAAGCCCACCCAAAATGGTGGCATGAAACCGAAATTTTAAAATTCGATCCCAAGGGTGTTTTTTCGTTTCCCCCCGATGGGGAAATTTAAAAAAACGCGTTTTGAACGCAATTGGACCACTTTCGTGAACCCGGCTTTATCCGCTGCTGGGAAAAGCCCACCCAAAATGGTGGCATGCAACCGAAATTGTAAAATTCGATCCCAAGGCTGTTTTTTCGCTTCGCCCCGATGGAGAAAGTTAAAAAAAAAGCGTTTTTAACGGAATTCGACGACCTTCGTAACCCCAGCGTTTTGCGCTGCTTGGAAAAGCCCACACAAAATGGTGGCATGAAACCGAAATTGTAAAATTTGATCTCACGGCTGTTTTTTTTGTCTGGCCAAGATGGGAAAAGTTGAAAAAACGCGTTTTGAACGCAATTGGACGACCTTCGTCAACACGGCTTTTTCCGCTGCTAGGAAAAGCCCACCCAAAATGGTGGCATGATTTGAACCCACGGCTGTTTTTTTTGTCTGGCCAAGAAACGAAACGAAAAAACACCCTTGTGATCGAATTCCACGAGGTCGGTTTCATACCACCATTTTGGGTGGGATTTTCCAAGCAGCGCAAAACGCCGGTTTGACCAAGGTCGTCCAATTGGGTTGAAAACTCGTTTTGTCGAGTTTCCCCATCGGGACGGAACAAAAAAACACCCTTGGGATCAAATTCCACGAGGTCGGTTTCATACCACCATTTTTGCTGGGCTTTTGAGAGCAGTGCAAAAAGGCGGGTTGACGAATGTCGTCCAATTGCGTTGAAAACTCGTTTTTTCGAGTTTCCCCATCGTGGCGAAACGAAAAAACACCCTTTGGATCGAATTCCACGAGGTCGGCTTCATACCACCATTTTGGGTGGGCTTTTCCCAGGAGCGCAAAACGCCGGGTTGACAAAGGTGGTCCAATTGCGTTCAAAACTCGTTTTTTCGACTATCCTCATCGGGGCAAAACGAAAAAACACCCTTGGGAACGAATTCCACGAGGTCGGTTTCATACAACCATTTTGGGGTGAATTTACCAAGTAGCGGAAAACGCTGGGTTGACGAAGGTCGTCCAATTGCGTTCAAAACTCTTTTTTTTGAGATTCCCCATCGGGGCGAAAAGAAAAAACACCCTTGGGATCGAATTCCACGAGTTTGGTTTCAAACCACAATTTTGGGTCGGCTTTTGGAAGCAGCGCAAAAAGCCAGCTGTGTAGTGCACAGAGTACAGTGTACCTTGTCTAGTGCACAGAGTACAGTGTACCGTGTATAGTGCACAGTGCAGAGAGTACAGTGTACCGTGTATTGTGCACAGAGTACAGTGTACCGTGTATGGTGCACAGTGCACAGAGTACAGTGTACCGTGTATAGTGCACAGAGTACAGTGTACCGAGTATAAAGCACAGAGTACAGTGTACCGTGTATAGTGCACAGAGTAGAGTGTACCGTGTATAGGGCACAGTGCACAGAGTACAGTGTACCGTGCATAGTGCACAGTGCGGAGAGTACAGTGTACCGTGTATATTGCACAGAGTACAGTGTACCGTGTATAGTGCAAAGAGTACAGTGTACCGTGTATAGTGCACAGAGTACAGTGTACCGTGTATAGTGCACAGTGAACAGAGTACAGTGTACCATGTATAGAGCACAGTGCACAGTGCACAGAGTACAGTGTACCGTGTATAGTGCACAGCGCACAGAGTACAGTGTATATACCGTGTACATACCATGTATATACCGAGTATATACCGTATATACTACTATACCGTGTATAGTGCACAGTGCACAGAGTACAGTGTACTGTGTATAGTGCACAGAGTACAGTGTACCGTGTATAGTGCTCAGAGTAGAGTGTACCGTGTATAGTGCACAGTGCACAGAGTACAGTGTACCGTGCATAGTGCACAGTGCACTGAGTCCAGTGTACCGTGTATAGTTCACAATGCACAGAGTACAGTGTACCGTGTATAGTGCACAGTGCACAGAGTACAGTGTACCGTGTATAGTGCACAGTGCACAGGGCACAGAGTAGAGTGTATATACCGTGTATATACCATGTATATACCGAGTATATACCGTATATACTACTATACCGTGTATAGTGCACAGTGCACAGAGTACAGTGTACCGTGTATAGTGCACAGAGTACAGTGTACCGTGTATAGTGCTCAGAGTAGAGTGTACCGTGTATAGTGCACAGTGCACAGAGTACAGTGTACCGTGCATAGTGCACAGTGCACTGAGTCCAGTGTACCGTGTATAGTTCACAGTGCACAGAGTACAGTGTACCGTGTATAGTGCACAGTGCACAGAGTACAGTGTACCGTGTATAGTGCACAGTGCACAGAGTACAGTGTACCGTGTATAGTGCACAGTGCACAGGGCACAGAGTAGAGTGTACCGTGTATAGTGAACAGCGCACAGAGTACAGTGTACCGTGTATAGTGCACAGAGTACTGTGTACCGTGTATGGTGTACAGTGCAGAGAGTACAGTGTACCGTGTATAGTGCACAGTGCAGAGAGTACAGTGTACCGTGTATTGTGCACAGAGTACAGTGTACCGTGTATGGTGCACAGTGCACATAGTACAGTGTACCGTGTATAGTGCACAGAGTACAGTGTACCGTGTATAGTGCACAGAGTAGAGTGTACCGTGTATAGTGCACAGTGCACAGAGTACAGTGTACCGTGCATAGTGCACAGTGCAGAGAGTACAGTGTACCGTGTATAGTGCACAGAGTACAGTGTACCGTGTATAGTGCAAAGAGTACAGGGTACCGTTTATAGTGCACAGTGCACAGAGTACAGTGTACTGTGTATAGTGCACAGAGTACAGTATACCGTGTATTTGAAAACAGTGCACAGTGCACAGAGTACAGTGTACCGTGTATAGTGCACAGTGCACAGTGCACAGAGTACAGTGTACCGTGTATAGTGTACAGAGTACAGTGTACCGTGTATAGTGCACAGAGTAGAGTGTACTGTGTATAGTGAACAGTGCACAGTGCACAGAGTACAGTTTACCGTGCATAGTGCACAGTGCACTGAGTCCAGTGTACCGTGTATAGTGCTCAGTGCACAGAGTACAGTGTACCGTGTATAGTGCACAGTGCACAGAGTACAGTGTACCGTGTATAGTGCACAGTGCACAGTGCACAGAGTACAGTGTACCGTGTATAGTGCACAGCGCACAGAGTACAGTGTACCGTGTATAGTGCACAGAGTACTGTGTACCGTGTATGGTGTACAGTGCACAGAGTACAGTGTACCATGTATAGTGAACAGAGTACAGTGTGCCATGTATAGTGCACAGAGTACAGTGTACCGTGTATAGTTCACAGTGCACAGAGTACAGTGTACGGTGTATAGTACACAGTGCACAGGGTACAGTGTACCGTGTATAGTGCACAGTGCACAGAGTACAGTGTACCGTGTTTAGTGCACAGGGCATAGAGTACAGTGTACCGTGTATAGTGCAGAGTACAGTGTACTGTGTATAGTGCACAGTGCACAGAGTACAGTGTACCCTGTATAGTGTACAGTGCACAGCGTACAGTGTACCGTGTATAGTGCACAGCACACAGAGTACAGTGTACCGTGTATAGTGCACAGTGCACAGAGTACAGTGTACCGTGTATAGTGCACAGTGCACAGAGTACAGTGTACCGTGTATAGTGCACAGTGCACAGAGTACAGTGTACCGTGTATAGTGCACAGTGCACAGAGTACAGTGTACCGTGTATAGTGCACAGAGTAGAGTGTAGCGTGTATAGTGTACAGTGCACAGAGTACAGTGCACAGAGTACAGTGTACCGTGTATAGTGAACATAGTACAGTGTACCGTGTATAGTGCACAGAGTACAGTGTACCGTGTTTAGTGCACAGTGCACAGAGTACAGTGTACCGTGTATAGTGCAAAGTGCACAGAGTACAGTGTACCGTGTTTAGTGCACAGGGCATAGAGTACAGTGTACCGTGTAAAGTGCAGAGTACAGTGTACTGTGTATAGTGCACAGTGCACAGAGTACAGTATACCGTGTATAGTGCACAGTGCACAGAGTACAGTGTACCGTGTATAGTGCACAATGCACAGAGTACAGTGCACCGTGTATAGTGCACAGTGCACAGAGTACAGTGTACCGTGTATAGTGCACGGTGCACAGAGTACAGTGTACCGTGTATAGTGCACAGTGCACAGAGTACAGTGTACCACGTATAGTGCACAGGGCACAGAGTACAGTGTACCGTGGATAGTGCACAGAGTACACGCTACTGTTTATAGTGGACAGTGCACAGAGTACAGTGTACCGTGTATAGTGCACAGTGCACAGTGTACCATGTATAGTGAACAGAGTACAGTGTACCGTGTATAGTACACCGTGCACAGAGTACAGTGTACCGTGTATAGTGCACAGAGTACAGTGTACCGTTTATAGTGCACAGTGCACAGAGTACAGTGTACTGTGTATAGTGCACAGAGTTCAGTATACCGTGTATTAGAAAACAGTGCACAGTGCACAGAGTACAGTGTACCGTGTATAGTGCACAGTGCACAGAGTACAGTGTACCGTGTATATTGCACAGTGCACAGTGCACAGAGTACAGTGTACCGTGTATAGTGCACAGCGCACAGAGTACAGTGTACCGTGTATAGTGCACAGTGAACAGAGTACAGTGTACCGTGTATAGTGCACAGTGCACAGAGTACAGTGTACCGTGTATAGTGCACAGTGCACAGTGCACAGAGTACAGTTTACCGTGTATAGTGCACAGCGTACAGAGTACAGTGTACCGTGTATAGTGCACACAGTCCTGTGTACTGTGTATGGTGTACAGTGCACAGAGTACAGTGTACCGTGTATAGTGCACAGTGCAGAGAGTACAGTGTACTGTGTATTGTGCACAGAGTACAGTGTACCGTGTATGGTGCACAGTGCACAGAGTACAGTGTACCGTGTATAGTGCACAGAGTACAGTGTACCGTGTATAGTGCACAGAGTACAGTGTACCGTGTATAGTGCACAGAGTAGGGTGTACCGTGTATAGTGCACAGTGCACAGAGTACAGTGTACCGTGCATAGTGCACAGTGCAGAGAGTACAGTGTACCGTGTATAGTGCACAGAGTACAGTGTACCGTGTATAGTGCAAAGAGTACAGTGTACCGTTTATAGTGCACAGAGTATAGTGTACCGTGTATAGTGCACAGTGCAGAGAGTACAGTGTACCGTGTATAGAGCACAGTGCACTGAGTCCAGTGTACCGTGTATAGTGCACAGTGCACAGAGTACAGTGTACCGTGTATAGTGTACAGTGCACAGAGTACAGTGTACCGTGTATAGGGCACAGTGCACAGTGCACAGAGTACAGTGTACCGTGTATAGTGCACAGCGCACAGAGTACAGTGTATATACCGTGTATATACCGTATATACTACTATACCGTGTATAGTGCACAGTGCACAGAGTACAGTGTACCGTGTATAGTGCACAAAGTACAGTGTACCGTGTATAGTGCACAGAGTAGAGTGTACCGTGTATAGTGCACAGTGCACAGAGTACAGTGTACCGTGTATAGAGCACAGTGCACTGAGTCAAGTGTACCGTGTATAGTGCACAGTGCACAGAGTACAGTGTACCGTGTATAGTGCACAGTGCACAGAACACAGTGTACCGTGTATAGTGCACAGTGCACAGTGCACAGAGTACAGTGTACCATGTATAGTGCACAGCGCACAGAGTACAGTGTATATACCATGTATATACAGTATATACTACTATACCGTGTATAGTGCACAGTGCACAGAGTACAGTGTACCGTGTATAGTGCACAGTGCACAGTGCACAGAGTACAGTGTACCGTGTATAGTGTACAGAGTACAGTGTACCGTGTATAGTGCACAGAGTAGAGTGTACCGTGTATAGTGCACAGTGCACAGAGTACAGTTTACCGTGCATAGTGGACAGTGCACTGAGTCCAGTGTACCGTGTATAGTGCACAGTGCACAGAGTACAGTGTACCGTGTATAGTGCACAGTGCACAGAGTACAGTGTACCGTGTATAGTGCACAGTGCATAGTGCACAGAGTACAGTATACCGTGTATAGTGCACAGTGCACAGTGCACAGAGTACAGTGTACCGTGTAAAGTGCACAGCGCACAGAGTACAGTGTACCGTGTATAGTGCACAGAGTACTGTGTACCGTGTATGGTGTACAGTGCACAGAGTACAGTGTACCGTGTATAGTGAACAGAGTACTTTGCGCCGTGTATAGTGCACAGAGTACAGTGTACCGTGTGTAGTTCACAGTGCACAGAGTACAGTGTACCGTGTATAGTACACAGTGCACAGGGTACAGTGTACAGTGTATAGTGCACAGTGCACAGAGTACAGTGTACCGTGTTTAGTGCACAGGGCATAGAGTACAGTGTACCGTGTATAGTGCAGAGTACAGTGTACTGTGTATAGTGCACAGTGCACAGAGTACAGTGTACCGTGTATAGTGCACAGTGCACAGCGTACAGTGTACCGTGTATAGTGCACAGTGCACAGAGTACAGTGTACCGTGTATAGTGAACAGTGCACAGAGTACAGTGTACCGTGTATAGTGCACAGAGTACAGTGTACCGTGTATAGTGTACTGTGCACAGAGTACAGTGCACAGAGTACAGTGTACCGTGTATTAGAAAACAGTGCACAGTGCACAGAGTACAGTGTACCGTGTATAGTGCACAGTGCACAGAGTACAGTGTACCGTGTATAGTGCACAGTGCACAGAGTACAGTGTACCGTGTATAGTGCACAGTGCACAGAGTACAGTGTACCGTGTATAGTGCACAGTGCACAGAGTACAGTGTACGTGTATAGTGAACAGTGCACAGAGTACAGTGTACCGTGTATAGTGCACAGAGTACAGTGTACCGTGTATAGTGTACAGTGCACAGAGTACAGTGCACAGAGTACAGTGTACCGTGTATAGTGAACATAGTACAGTGTACCGTGTATAGTGCACAGAGTACAGTGTACCGTGTTTAGTGCACAGTGCACAGAGTACAGTGTACCGTGTATAGTGCACAGTGCACAGAGTACAGTGTACCCTGTATAGTGCACAGTGCACAGAGTACAGTGTACCGTGTTTAGTGCACAGGGCATAGAGTACAGTGTACCGTGTAAAGTGCAGAGTACAGTGTACTGTGTATAGTGCACAGTGCACAGAGTACAGTGTACCGTGTATAGTGCACAGTGCACAGCGTACAGTTTACAGTGTATAGTCCAAAGCACACAGAGTACAGTGTACCGTGTATGGTGCACAGTGCACAGAGTACAGTGCACCGTGTATAGTGCACAGTGCACAGGGTACAGTGTACCGTGTATAGTGCACGGTGCACAGAGTACAGTGTACCGTGTATAGTGCACAGTGCACAGAGTACAGTGTACCACGTATAGTGCACAGGGCACAGAGTACAGGGTACCGTGGATAGTGCACAGAGTACAGGGTACTTTGTATAGTGGACAGTGCACAGAGTACAGTGTACCGTGTATAGTGCACAGTGCACAGTGTACCATGTATAGTGAACAGAGTACAGTGTACTGTGTATAGTACACAGTGCACAGAGTACAGTGTACCGTGTATAGTGCACAGAGTACAGTGTACCGTTTATAGTGCACAGTGCACAGAGTACTGTGTATAGTGCACAGAGTACAGTGTACCGTGTATTAGAAAACAGTGCACAGTGCACAGAGTACAGTGTACCGTGTATAGTGCACAGTGCACAGAGTACAGTGTACCGTGTATAGTGCACAGTGCACAGAGTACAGTGTACCGTGTATAGTGCACAGCGCACAGAGTACAGTGTACCGTGTATAGTGCACAGTGCACAGAGTAGAGTGTACCATGTATAGTGCACAGTGCACAGAGTACAGTGTACCGTATATAGTGCACAGTGCACAGAGTACAGTGTACCGTGTATAGTGCACAGTGCACAGTGCACAGAGTACAGTGTACCGTGTATAGTGCACTGCGCACAGAGTACAGTGTACCGTGTATAGTGCAAATTGCAGAGAGTACACTGTACCGTGTATTGTCCACAGAGTACAGTGTACCGTGTATAGTGCACAGAGTACAGTGTACCGTGTATAGTGCACAGTGTACAGTGTACCGTGTATAGTGCACAGAGTAGAGTGTACCGTGTATAGTGCACAGTGCACAGTGTACAGTGTACCGTGCATAGTGCACAGTGCAGAGAGTACAGTGTACCGTGTATAGTGCACAGAGTACAGTGTACCGTGTATAGTGCAAAGAGTACAGTCTACCGTGTATAGTGCACAGAGTACAGTGTACCGTGTATAGTGCACAGTGCACAGAGTACAGTGTACCGTGTATAGTGCACAGTGCACAGCGTACAGTATACCGTGTATAGTGCACAGCACACAGAGTACAGTGTACCGTGTATAGTGCACAGTGCACAGAGTACAGTGCACCGTGTATAGTGCACAATGCACAGAGTACAGTGTACCGTGTATAGTGCACGGTGCACAGAGTACAGTGTACCGTGTATAGTGCACAGTGCACAGAGTACAGTGTACCACGTATAGTGCACAGGGCACAGAGTACAGTGTACCGTGGATAGTGCACAGAGTACAGGGTAATGTGTATAGTGGACAGTACACAGAGTAGAGTGTACCGTGTATAGTACACAGTGCACAGTGTACCATGTATAGTGAACACAGTACAGTGTACCGTGTATAGTACACAGTGCACAGAGTACAGTGTACCGTGTATAGGGCACAGAGTACAGTGTAACGTTTATAGTGCACAGTGCACAGAGTACAGTGTACTGTGTATAGTGCACAGAGTACAGTGTACCGTGTATTAGAAAACAGTGCACAGTGCACAGAGTACAGTGTACCGTGTATAGTGCACAGTGCACAGAGTACAGTGTACCGTGTATAGTGCACAGTGCACAGTGCACAGAGTACAGTGTACCGTGTATAGTGCACAGCGCACAGAGTACAGTGTACCGTGTATAGTGCACAGAATACTGTGTACCGTGTATGGTGTACAGTGCACAGAGTACAGTGTACCGTGTATAGTGAACAGAGTACAGTGTGCCGTGTATAGTGCACAGAGTACAGTGTACCGTGTATAGTGCACAGTGCACAGAGTACAGTGTACCGTGTATAGTGAACAGAGTACAGTGTGCCGTGTATAGTGCACAGAGTACAGTGTACCGTGTATAGTGCACAGTGCACAGAGTACAGTGTACCGTGTATAGTACACAGTGCACAGGGTACAGTGTACCGTGTATAGTGCACAGTGCACAGAGTACAGTGTACCCTGTATAGTGCACAGAGTACTGTGTACCGTGTATGGTGTACAGTGCACAGAGTACAGTGTACCGTGTATAGTGAACAAAGTACAGTGTGCCGTGTATAGTGCACAGAGTATAGTGTACCGTGTATAGTGCACAATGCACAGAGTACAGTGTACCGTGTATAGTACACAGTGCACAGGGTACAGTGTACCGTGTATAGTGCACAGTGCACAGAGTACAGTGTACCGTGTTTAGTGCACAGGGCATAGAGTACAGTGTACCGTGTATAGTGCACAGAGTACTGTGTACCGTGTATGGTGTACAGTGCACAGAGTACAGTGTACCGTGTATAGTGAACAGAGTACAGTGTGCCGTGTATAGTGCACAAAGTACAGTGTACCGTGTATAGTGCACAGTGCACAGAGTACAGTGTACCGTGTATAGTACACAGTGCACAGGGTACAGTGTACCGTGTATAGTGCACAGTGCACAGAGTACAGTGTACCGTGTTTAGTGCACAGGGCATAGAGTACAGTATACCGTGTATAGTGCACAGAGTACAGTGTACCGTGTATAGTGCACAGAGTACAGTGTACCGTGTATAGTGCACAGAGTAGAGTGTACCGTGTATAGTGCACAGTGCACAGAGAACAGTGTACCGTGCATAGTGCACAGTGCAGAGAGTACAGTGTACCGTGCATAGTGCACAGTGCACAGAGTACACTGTACCGTGTATAGTGCAAAGAGTACAGTGTACCGTGTATAGTGAACAGAGTACAGTGTACCGTGTATAGTACACAGTGCACAGAGTACAGTGTACCGTGTATTGTGCACAGAGTACAGTGTACCGTTTATAGTGCACAGTGCACAGAGTACTGTGTATAGTGCACAGAGTACAGTGTACCGTGTATTAGAAAACAGTGCACAGTGCACAGAGTACAGTGTACCGTGTATAGTGCACAGTGCACAGAGTACAGTGTACCGTGTATAGTGCAGAGCGCACAGAGTAGAGTGTACCGTGTATAGTGCATAGTGCACAGAGTACAGTGTACCGTGTATAGTGCACAGTGCACAGAGTACAGTGTACCGTGTATAGTACACAGTGCACAGGGTGCAGTGTACCGTGTATAGTGCACAGTGCACAGAGTACAGTGTACCGTGCATAGTGCACAGTGCAGAGAGTACAGTGTACCGTGCATAGTGCACAGTGCACAGAGTACAGTGTACCGTGTATAGTGCAAAGAGTACAGTGTACCGTGTATAGTGAACAGAGTACAGTGTACCGTGTATAGTACACAGTGCAAAGAGTACAGTGTACCGTGTATAGTGCACATAGTACAGTGTACCGTTTATAGTGCACAGTGCACAGAGTACTGTGTATAGTGCACAGAGTACAGTGTACCGTGTATTAGAAAACCGTGCACAGTGCACAGAGTACAGTGTACCGTGTATAGTGCACAGCGCACAGAGTACAGTGTACCGTGTATAGTGCACAGTGCACAGAGTACAGTGTACCATGTATAGTACACAGTGCACAGGGTACAGTGTGCCATGTATAGTGCACAGTGCACAGAGTACAGTGTACCGTGTTTAGTGCACAGGGCATAGAGTACAGTGTACCGTGTATAGTTCACAGAGTACTGTGTACCGTGTATGGTGTACAGTGCACAGAGTACAGTGTACCGTGTATAGTGCACAGTGCAGAGAGTGCAGTGTACCGTGTATTGTGCACAGAGGACAGTGTACCGTGTATGGTGCACAGTGCAAAGAGTACAGTGTACCGTGTATAGTGCACAGAGTACAGTGTACCGTGTATAGTGCACAGAGTACAGTGTACCGTGTATAGTGCACAGAGTAGAGTGTACCGTGTATAGTGCACAGTGCACAGAGTACAGTGTACCGTGCATAGTGCATAGTGCAGAGAGTACATTGTACCGTGTATAGTGCACAGAGTACAGTGTACCGTGTATAGTGCAAAGAGTACAGTGTACCGTGTATAGTGCACAGAGTACAGTGTACCGTGTATAGTGCACAGTGCACAGAGTACAGTGTACCGTGTATAGTGCACAGTGCACAGAGTACAGTGTACCGTGTATAGTGCACAGTGCACAGCGTACAGTATACCGTGTATAGTGCACAGCACACATAGTACAGTGTACCGTGTATAGTGCACAGTGCACAGAGTACAGTGCACCGTGTATAGTGCACAATGCACAGAGTACAGTGTACCGTGTATAGTGCACGGTGCACAGAGTACAGTGTACCGTGTATAGTGCACAGTGCACAGAGTACAGTGTACCACGTATAGTGCACAGGGCACAGAGTACAGTGTACCGTGGATAGTGCACAGAGTACAGGGTACTGTGTATAGTGAACAGTGCACAGAGTACAGTGTACCGTGTATAGTGCACAGTGCACAGTGTACCATGTATAGTGAACAGAGTACAGTGTACCGTGTATTAGAAAACAGTGCACAGTGCACAGAGTACAGTGTACCGTGTATAGTGCACAGTGCACAGAGTACAGTGTACCGTGTATAGTGCACAGTGCACAGTGCACAGAGTACAGTGTACCGTGTATAGTGCACAGCGCACAGAGTACAGTGTACCGTGTATAGTGCACAGAGTACTGTGTACCGTGTATGGTGTACAGTGCACAGAGTACAGTGTACCGTGTATAGCGAACAGAGTACAGTTTGCCGTGTATAGTGCACAGAGTACAGTGTACCGTGTATAGTGCACAGTGCACAGAGTACAGTGTACCGTGTATAGTGAACAGAGTAGAGTGTGCCGTGTATAGTGCACAGAGTACAGTGTACCGTGTATAGTGCACAGTGCACAGAGTACAGTGTACCGTGTATAGTACACAGTGCACAGGGTACAGTGTACCGTGTATAGTGCACAGTGCACAGAGTACAGTGTACCGTGTATAGTGCACAGAGTACTGTGTACCGTGTATGGTGTACAGTGCACAGAGTACAGTGTACCGTGTATAGTGAACAGAGTACAGTGTGCCGTGTATAGTGCACAGAGTACAGTGTACCGTGTATAGTGCACAGTGCACAGAGTACAGTGTACTGTGTATAGTACACAGTGCACAGGGTACAGTGTACCGTGTATAGTGCACAGTGCACAGAGTACAGTGTACCGTGTTTAGTGCACAGGGCATAGAGTACAGTGTACCGTGTATAGTGCACAGAGTACTGTGTACCGTGTATGGTGTACAGTGCACAGAGTACAGTGTACCGTGTATAGTGAACAGAGTACAGTGTGCCGTGTATAGTGCACAGAGTACAGTGTACCGTGTATAGTGCACAGTGCACAGAGTACAGTGTACCGTGTATAGTACACAGTGCACAGAGTACAGTGTACCGTGTTTAGGGCACAGGTCATAGAGTACAGTGTACCGCGTATAGTGCACAGAGTACAGTGTACCGTGTATAGTGCACAGAGTACAGTGTACCGTGTATAGTGCACAGAGTAGAGTGTACCGTGTATAGTGCACAGTGCACAGAGTACAGTGTACCGTGCATAGTTTACAGTGCAGAGAGTACAGTGTACCGTGTATAGTGCAAAGAGTACAGTGTACCGTGTATAGTGCAAAGAGTACAGTGTACCGTGTATAGTGCAAAGAGTACAGTGTACCGTGTATAGTACACAGAGCACAGAGTACAGTGTACCGTGTATAGTACACAGTGCACAGGGTACAGTGTACCGTGTATAGTGCACAGTGCACAGAGTACAGTATACCGTGTATAGTGCACAGAGTACTGTGTACCGTGTATGGTGTACAGTGCACAGAGTACAGTGTACCGTGTATAGTGAACAGAGTACAGTGTGCCGTGTATAGTGCACAGAGTACAGTGTACCGTGTATGGTGCACAGTGCACAGAGTACAGTGTACCTTGTATAGTACACAGTGCACAGGGTACAGTGTACCGTGTATAGTGCACAGTGCACAGAGTACAGTATACCGTGTATAGTGCACAGGGTACTGTGTACCGTGTATGGTGTACAGTGCACAGAGTACAGTGTACCGTGTATAGTGCAAAGAGTACAGTGTACCGTGTATAGTGCAAAGAGTACAGTGTACCGTGTATAGTACACAGAGCACAGAGTACAGTGTACCGTGTATAGTACACAGTGCACAGGGTGCAGTGTACCGTGTAAAGTGCACAGTGCACAGAGTACAGTGTACCGTGTATAGTGCACAGAGTACTGTGTACCGTGTATGGTGTACAGTGCACAGAGTACAGTGTACCGTGTATAGTGAACAGAGTACAGTGTGCCGTGTATAGTGCACAGAGTACAGTGTACCGTGTATGGTGCACAGTCCACAGAGTACAGCGTACCTTGTATAGTACACAGTGCACAGGGTACAGTGTACCGTATATAGTGCACAGTGCACAGAGTACAGTGTACCGTGTTTAGTGCACAGGGCATAGAGTACAGTGTACCGTGTATAGTGCACAGAGTACAGTGTACCGTGTATAGTGCACAGAGTACAGTGTACTGTGTATAGTGCACAGAGTAGAGTGTACCGTGTATAGTGCACAGTACACAGAGTACAGTGTACCGTGCATAGTGCACAGTGCAGAGAGTACAGTGTACCGTGTATAGTGCACAGAGTACAGTGTACCGTGTATAGTGCAAAGAGTACAGTGTACCGTGTATAGTGCACAGAGTACAGTGTACCGTGTATAGTGCACAGAGTACAGTGTACCGTGTATAGTGCACAGTGCACAGAGTACAGTGTACCGTGTATAGTACACAGTGCACAGGGTGCAGTGTACCGTGTATAGTGCACAGTGCACAGAGTACAGTGTACCGTGTATAGTGCACAGAGTACTGTGTACCGTGTATGGTGTACAGTGCACAGAGTACAGTGTACCGTGTATAGTGCAAAGAGTACAGTGTACCGTGTATAGTGCAAAGAGTACAGTGTACCGTGTATAGTACACAGAGCACAGAGTACAGTGTACCGTGTATAGTACACAGTGCACAGAGTACAGTGTACCACGTATAGTGCACAGGGCACAGAGTACAGTGTACCGTGGATAGTGCACAGAGTACAGGGTACTGTGTATAGTGAACAGTGCACAGAGTACAGTGTACCGTGTATAGTGCACAGTGCACAGTGTACCATGTATAGTGAACAGAGTACAGTGTACCGTGTATTAGAAAACAGTGCACAGTGCACAGAGTACAGTGTACCGTGTATAGTACACAGTGCACAGGGTACAGTGTACCGTGTATAGTGCACAGTGCACAGAGTACAGTATACCGTGTATAGTGCACAGAGTACTGTGTACCATGTATAATGCACAGTGCACAGAGTACAGTGTACCGTGTATAGTACACAGTGCACAGGGTACAGTGTGCCGTATATAGTGCACAGTGCACAGAGTGCAGTGTACCGTGTTAAGTGCACAGGGCATAGAGTACAGTGTACCGTGTATAGTGCACAGAGTACTGTGTACCGTGTATGGTGTACAGTGCACAGAGTACAGTGTACCGTGTATAGTGCACAGTGCAGAGAGTACACTGTACCGTGTATTGTGCACAGAGTACAGTGTACCGTGTATGGTGCACAGTGTAAAGAGTACAGTGTACCGTGTATAGTGAACAGAGTACAGTGTACCGTGGATAGTGCACAGAGTACAGTGTACCGTGTATAGTGCACAGAGTAGAGTGTACCATGTATAGTGCACAGTGAACAGAGTACAGTGTACCGTGCATAGTGCACAGTGCATAGAGTACAGTGTACCGTGTATAGTGCACAGAGTACAGTGTACCGTGTATAGTGCAAAGAGTACAGTGTACCGTGTATAGTGCACAGAGTACAGTGTACCGTGTATAGTGCACAGTGCACTACACACGGTAAACTGTACTCTGTGCACTGTGCACTATACACGGTACACTGGACTCAGTGCACTGTGCTCTATACACGGTACGCTGTACTCTGTGCACTGTGCACTATACACGGTACACTGTACTCTGTGCACTATACACGGTACACTGTACTCTTTGCACTATACACGGTACACTGAACTCTGTGCACTATACACGGTACACTGTACTCTCTGCACTGTGCACTATGCACGGTACACTGTACTCTGTGCACTGTGCACTATACACGGTACACTCTACTCTGTGCACTATACACGGTACACTGTACTCTTTGCACTATACACGGTACACTGTACTCTGTGCACTATACACGGTACACTGTACTCTGTGCACTTTGCACCATACACGGTACACTGTACTCTGTGCACAATACACGGTACACTGTACTCTCTGCACTGTGCACTATACACGGTACACTGTGCTCTGTGCACTGTACACCATACACGGTACACAGTACTCTGTGCACTATACACGGTACACTGTACTCTATGCCCTGTGCACTAAACACGGTACACTGTACTCTGTGCACTGTGCACTATACACGGTACACTGTACTCTGAGCACTGTGCACTATACACGGTACACTGTACTCTGTGCACTATACACGGTACACTGTACTCTTTGCACTATACACGGTACACTGTACTCTCTGCACTATACACGGTACACTGTAATCTCTGCACTTTGCACTATGCACGGTACACTGTACTCTTTGCACTGTGCACTATACACGGTACACTCTACTCTGTGCACTATACACGGTACACTGTACTCTTTGCACTGTGCACTATGCACGGTACACTGTACTCTGTGCACTGTGCACTATACACGGTACACTGTACTCTGTGCACTATACACGGTACACTGTACTCTGTGCACTTTGCACCATACACGGTACACTGTACTCTGTGCACAATACACGGTACACTGTACTCTCTGCACTGTGCACTATACACGGTACACTGTGCTCTGTGCACTGTACACCATACACGGTACACAGTACTCTGTGCACTATACACGGTACACTGTACTCTATGCCCTGTGCACTAAACACGGTACACTGTACTCTGTGCACTGTGCACTATACACGGTACACTGTACTCTGAGCACTGTGCACTATACACGGTACACTGTACTCTGTGCACTATACACGGTACACTGTACTCTTTGCACTATACACGGTACACTGTACTCTCTGCACTATACACGGTACACTGTAATCTCTGCACTTTGCACTATGCACGGTACACTGTACTCTTTGCACTGTGCACTATACACGGTACACTCTACTCTGTGCACTATACACGGTACACTGTACTCTGTGCACTGTGCACTATACACGGTACACTGTACTCTGTGCACTATACACGGTACACTGTACTCTTTGCACTATACACAGTACACTGTACTCTGTGCACTATACACGGTACACTGTACTCTCTGCACTGTGCACTATGCACGGTACACTGTACTCTGTGCACTGTGCACTATACATGGTACACTGTACTCTGTGCACTATACACGGTACACTGTACTCCGTTCACTATACACGGTACACTGTACTCTTTGCACTATACACGGTACACTGTACTTTGTGCACTATACACGGTACACTGTACTCTGTGCACTATACACGGTACACTGTACTCTATGCCCTGTGCCCTAAACACGGTACACTGTACTCTGTGCACTGTGCACTATACACCGTACACTGTACCCTGTGCACTGTGTACTATACACGGTACACTGTACTCTGTGCACTGTGCACTATACACGGTACACTGTACTCTGTGCTCTGTGTACTATACACGGTACACTGTACTCTTTGCACTATACACGGTACACTGTACTCTTTGCACTATACACGGTACACTGTACTCTGTGCACTATACACGGTACACTGTACTCTCTGCACTGTGCACTATGCACGGTACACTGTACTCTGTGCACTGTGCACTATACACGGTACACTCTACTCTGTGCACTATACACGGTACACTGTACTCTGTGCACTATACACGGTACACTGTACTCTGTGCACTATACACGGTACACTGTACTCTATACCCTGTGCCCTAAACACAGTACACTGTACTCTGTGCACTGTGCACTATACACGGTACACTGTACCCTGTGCACTGTGTACTATACACGGTACACTGTACTCTGTGCACTGTGCACTATACACGGTACACTGTACTCTGTGCACTATACAGGGCACACTGTACTCTGTTCACTATACACGGTACACTGTACTCTGTGCACTGTACACCATACATGGTACACAGTACTCTGTGCACTATACACGGTACACTGTACTCTGTGCACTGTGCACTATACACGGTACACTGTACTCTGTGCACTGTGTACTATACACGGTACACTGTACTCTGTGCACTGTGCACTATACACGGTACACTGTACTCTGTGCACTATACACGGCACACTGTACTCTGTTCACTATACACGGTACACTGTACTCTGTGCACTGTGCACTATACACGGTACACTGTACTCTGTGCACTATACATGGCACACTGTACTCTGTTCGCTATACACGGTACACTGTACTCTGTGCACTGTACACCATACACGGTACACAGTACTCTGTGCACTATACACGGTACACTGTACTCTGTGCGCTGTGCACTATACACGGTACACTGTACTCTGAGCACTGTGCACTGTGCACTGTGCACTATACACGGTACACTGTACTCTGTGCACTGTGCACTATACATGGTACACTGTACTCTGTGCACTGTGCACTGTTTTCTAATACACGGTACACTGTACTCTGTGCACTATACACAGTACTCTGTACTCTGTGCACTCTGCACTATAAACGGTACACTGTACTCTGTGCACTATACACGGTACACTGTACTCTGTGAACTGTGTACTATACACGGTACACTGTACTCTGTTCACTATACATGGTACATTGTGCACTGTGCACTATACACGGTACACTATACTCTGTGCACTGTCCACTATACACAGCACCCTGTACTCTGTGCACTATCCACGGTACACTGTACTCTGTGCCCTGTGCACTATACGTGGTACACTGTACTCTGTGCACTGTGCACTATACACGGTACACTGTACTCTGTGCACTATACACGGTACACTGTACTCTCTGCACTGTGCACTATGCACGGTACACTGTATTCTGTGCACTATGCACTATACACGGTACACTCTACTCTGTGCACTATACACGGTACACTGTACTCTGTGCACTATACACGGTACACTGTACTCTGTGCACTATACACGGTACACTGTACTCTTTGCACTGTGCACCATACACGGTACACTGTACTCTGTGCACAATAAACGGTACACTGTACTCTCTGCACTGTGCACTATACACGGTACACTGTACTCTGTGCACTGTACACCATACACGGTACACAGTACTCTGTGCACTATACACGGTACACTGTACTCTATGCCCTGTGCACTAAACACGGTACACTGTACTCTGTGCACTGTGCACTATACACGGAACACTGTACCCTGTGCACTGTGTACTATATACGGTACACTGTACTCTGTGCACTGTGCACTATACACGGTACACTTGACTCAGTGCACTGTCCACTATGCACGGTAAACTGTACTCTGTGCACTGTGCACTATACACGGTACACTCTACTCTGTGCACTATACACGGTACACTGTACTCTGTACACTATACACGGTACACTGTACTCTGTGCACTGTGCACTGTGCACTATACACTTTACACTGTAATCTGTGCACTGTGCACTATACACGGTATAGTAGTATATACGGTATATACACGGTATATACACTGTACTCTGTGCGCTGTGCACTATACACGGTACACTGTACTCTGTGCACTGTGCACTGTGCACTATACACGGTACACTGTACTCTGTGCACTGTGCACTATACACGGTACACTGTACTCTGTGCACTGTACACCATACACTGTACACAGTACTCTGTGCACTATACACGGTACACTGTACTCTGTGCGCTGTGCACTATACACGGTACACTGTACTCTGTGCACTGTGCACTGTGCACTATACACGGTACACTGTACTCTGTGCACTGTGCACTATACACGGTACACTGTACTCTGTGCACTGTGCACTATACACGGTACACTGTACTCTGTGCACTGTGCACTATACACGGTACACTGGACTCAGTGCACTGTGCACTATACACGGTACACTGTACTCTGTGCACTGTGCACTATACACTGTACACTCTACTCTGTGCACTATATACCGTACACTGTACTCTGTGCACTATACACGGTACACTGTACTCTGTGCACTGTGCACTGTGCACTATACACGGTACACTGTACTCTGTGCACTGTGCACTATACACGGTATAGTAGTATATACGGTATATACACGGTATATACACTGTACTCTGTGCGCTGTGCACTATACATGGTACACTTTACTCTGTGCACTGTGCACTGTACACTATACACGGTACACTGTACTCTGTGCACTGTGCACTATACACGGTACACTGTACTCTGTGCACTGTGCACTATACACGGTACACTGGACTCAGTGCACTGTGCTCTATACACGGTACACTGTACTCTGTGCACTGTGCACTATACACGGTACACTGTACTCTGTGCACTATACACGGTACACTGTATTCTTTGCACTATACACGGTACACTGTACTCTGTGCACTATACACGGTACACTGTACTCTCTGCACTGTGCACTATGCACGGTACACTGTGCTCTGTGCACTGTGCACTATACACGGTACACCCTACTCTGTGCACTATACACGGTACACTGTACTCTGTGCACTATACACGGTACACTGTACTCTGTGCACTGTGCACTATACACGGTACACTGTACTCTGTGCACTGTGCACTATACACGGTACACTGGACTCAGTGCACTGTGCTCTATACACGGTACACTGTACTCTGTGCACTGTGCACTATACACGGTACACTGTACTCTGTGCACTATACACGGTACACTGTATTCTTTGCACTATACACGGTACACTGTACTCTGTGCACTATACACGGTACACTGTACTCTCTGCACTGTGCACTATGCACGGTACACTGTGCTCTGTGCACTGTGCACTATACACGGTACACTGTACTCTGTGCACTGTGCACTATACACGGTACACTGGACTCAGTGCACTGTGCTCTATACACGGTACACTGTACTCTGTGCACTGTGCACTATACACGGTACACTGTACTCTGTGCACTATACACGGTACACTGTATTCTTTGCACTATACACGGTACACTGTACTCTGTGCACTATACACGGTACACTGTACTCTCTGCACTGTGCACTATGCACGGTACACTGTGCTCTGTGCACTGTGCACTATACACGGTACACTGTACTCTGTGCACTGTGCACTATACACGGTACACTGTACTCTGTGCACTGTGCACTATACACGGTACACTGGACTCAGTGCACTGTGCTCTATACACGGTACACTGTACTCTGTGCACTGTGCACTATACACGGTACACTGTACTCTGTGCACTATACACGGTACACTGTATTCTTTGCACTATACACGGTACACTGTACTCTGTGCACTATACACGGTACACTGTACTCTCTGCACTGTGCACTATGCACGGTACACTGTGCTCTGTGCACTGTGCACTATACACGGTACACCCTACTCTGTGCACTATACACGGTACACTGTACTCTGTGCACTATACACAGTACACTGTACTCTCTGCACTGTGCACTATACACGGTACACTGTACTCTGTGCACTGTACACCATACACAGTACACAGTACTCTGTGCACTATACACGGTACACTGTACTCTGTGCGCTGTGAACTATACACGGTACACTGTACTCTGTGCACTGTGCACTGTGCACTATACACGGTACACTGTACTCTGTGCACTGTGCACTATACACGGTACACTGTACTCTGTGCACTGTGCACTATACACGGTACACTGTACTCTGTGCGCGGTGCACTATACACGGTACACTGTACTCTGTGCACTGTGCACTGTTTTCTAATACATGGTACACTGTACTCTGTGCACTATACACAGTACACTGTACTCTGTGCACTGTGCACTATAAACGGTACACTGTACTCTGTGCACTATACACGGTACACTGTACTCTGTGCACTGTGTACTATACACGGTACACTGTACTCTGTTCACTATACATGGTACACTGTGCACTGTGCACTATACACGGTACACTGTACTCTGTGCACTGTCCACTATACACAGTAGCCTGTACTCTGTGCACTATCCACGGTACACTGTACTCTGTGCCCTGTGCACTATACGTGGTACACTGTACTCTGTGCACTGTGCACGATACACGGTACACTGTACTCTGTGCACCGTGCACTATACACGGTACACTGTACTCTGTGCACTGTGCACTATACACGGTACACTGTACTCTGTGTGCTGTGCACTATACACGGTACACTGTACTCTGTGCACTATACACGGTACACTGTACTCTGTGCACTGTGCACTGTGCACTATACACGGTACACTGTACTCTGTGCACTGTGCACTATACACGGTATAGTAGTATATACGGTATATACACGGTATATACACGGTATATACACGGTATATACACTGTACTCTGTGCGCTGTGCACTATACACGGAACACTGTACTCTGTGCACTGTGCACTATACACGGTACACTGTACTCTGTGCACTATACACGGTACACTGTACTCTTTGCACTATACACGGTACACTGTACTCTGTGCAATATACACGGTACACTGTACTCTCCGCACTGTGCACTATGCACGGTACACTGTACTCTCTGCACTGTGCACTATACACGGTACACTCTACTCTGTGCACTCTACACGGTACACTGTACTCTGTGCACTGTACACGGTACACTGTACTCTGTGCACTATACACGGTACACTGTACTATGTGCACTGTGCACCATACACGGTACACTGTACTCTGTGCACAATACACTGTACACTGTACTCTCTGCACTGTGCACTATACACGGTACACTGTACTCTGTGCACTAGACACGGTACACTGTACTCTGTGCACTACACAGCTGGCTTTTTGCGCTGCTTGCAAAAGCCGACCCAAAATTGTGGTTTGAAACCAAACTCGTGGAATTCGATCCCAAGGGTGTTTTTTCGTTTCGCCCGGATGGGGAATCTCAAAAAAAGAGTTTTGAACGCAATTGGACGACCGTCGTCAACCCAGCGTTTTCCGCTACTTGGTAAATTCACCCCAAAATGGTGGTATGAAACCGACCTCGTGGAATTCGATCCCAAGGGTGTTTTTTCGTTTTGCCCCGATGGGGATAGTCGAAAAAACGAGTTTTGAACGCAATTGGACGACCTTCGTCAACCCGGCGTTTTGCGCTGCTGGGAAAAGCCCACCCAAAATGGTGGTATGAAGCCGACCTCGTGGAATTCGATCCAAAGGGTGTTTTTTCGTTTCGCCCCGATGGGGAAACTCGAAAAAACGAGTTTTCAACGCAATTGGACGACATTCGTCAACCCGCCTTTTTGCACTGCTTGCAAAAGCCCAGCAAAAATGGTGGTATGAAACCGACCTCGTGGAATTTGATCCCAAGGGTGTTTTTTTGTTCCGTCCCGATGGGGAAACTCGACAAAACGAGTTTTCAACCCAATTGGACGACCTTGGTCAAACCGGCGTTTTGCGCTGCTTGGAAAATCCCACCCAAAATGGTGGTATGAAACCGACCTCGTGGAATTCGATCACAAGGGTGTTTTTTCGTTTCGCCCCGATGGAGAAACTCGACAAAACGAGTTTTGAACGCAACTGGATGACCTTCGTCAACCCGGCCTTTTCCGCTGCTTGGTAAGTCCAACCCAAAATGGTGGTATAAAACCGACCTCGTGGAATTCGATCCCAAGTGTGTTTCTTCGTTTCGCTCCGATGGGGAAAGTCGAAAAAACGAGTTTTCAACCCAATTGGAAGGACTTCGTCATCCCGGCGTTTTCCGCTGCTTCGTAAAGCCCACCCAAAATGGTGGTATGAAACCGACCTCGTGGAAATCGATCCCAAGGGTGCTTTTTCGTTTCGCCCCGATGGGGAAAGTCGAAAAAACGAGATTTGAACGCAATTGGACGACCTTCGTCAACCCGGCGTTTTGCTCTGCTTGGTAAAACCATCCCAAAATGGTGGTATGAAACCGACCTCGTGGAATTCGATCCCAAGGGTGTTTTTTCGTTTCGCTCCGACGGGGAAAGTCGAAAAAACGAGTTTACAAGGCAAATGGACGATCTTCGTCAACCCGCCTTTTTGCACTGCTTGCAAGGGCCCAGCAAAAATGTTGGTATGAAACCGACCTCGTGGAATTCGATCCCAAGGGTGTTTTTTTGTTTCGTCCCGATGGGAAAACTCGACAAAACGAGTTTTCAACCCAATTGGAAGAACTTCGTCATCCCGGCGTTTTCCGCTGCTTGGTAAAGCCCACCCAAAATGGTGGTATGAAACCGACCTGGTGGAATTCGATCCCAAGGGTGCTTTTTCGTTTCGCCCGGATGGGGAATGTCGAAAAAACGAGTTTTGAACGCAATTGGACGACCTTCGTCTACCCGGCGTTTTCCGCTGCTTGGTAAAGCCCAGCAAAAATGGTGGTATGAAACCGACCTCGTGGAATTCGATCCCAAGGGTGTTGTTTCGTTTCGCCACGATGGGGAATCTCGACAAAACGAGTTTTAAACGCAATTGGACGACCTTCGTCAACCCGGAGTTTTGCGCTGCTTGGAAAAGCCCACCGAAAATGGTGGTATGAAACCGACCTCGTGTAATTCGATCCAAAGGGTGTTTCTTCGTTTCGCCCCAATGGGGAAAGTCTAAAAACCGAATTTTCAACGCAATTGGACGACCTACGTCAAATCGGCGTTTCGCGCTGCTTGGAAAATCCCACCCAAAATGGTGGTATGAAACCGACCTCGTGGAATTCGATCCCAAGGGTGTTTTTCGTTTCACTTCTATGGGAAAAGTCCAAAAAACGAGTTTTGAACGCAATTGGACGACCTTCGTCCACCCGGCTTTTTGCGCTTCTGGGAAAAGCCCACCCAAAATGGTGGTGTCAAACCGACCTCGTGGAATTCGATCCAAAGGGTGTTTTTTCGTTTCGCCCATATGGGGAAACTCGAAAAAACGAGTTTTCAACGCAATTGGACGTTTTTCGTCAACCCGGCGTTTTCCGCTCCTTGGTAAAGCCCTCCCAAAATGGTAGTATGATAACGAACTCGTTGAATTCGATCCAAGGGTGTTTTTTCGTTTTGCCCCGATGGGGAAAGTCGAAAAAACGAGTTTTGAACGCAATTGGACGACCTTCGTCAACCCGGCTTTTTGCGCTGCTGGGAAAAGCCCACCCAAAATGGTCGTATGAAACCGACCTCGTGGAATTCGATCCAAAGGGTGTTTTTTCGTTTCGCCCCGATTGGGAAAGTCGAAAAAACGAGTTTTGAACGCAATTGGACGACCTTCGTCAACCCGGCTTTTTTCGCTGCTTCCAAAAGCTCTCCCAAAATGGTGGTATGAAACCGACCTCGTGGAATTCGATCCCAAGGGTGTTTTTTCCATTCGGCACGATGGGGAAAGTCGAAAAAACGTGTTTTGAACACTATTGGCGGGACTTCGTCAACCTGGCTTTTTGCACTGCTTGCAAAAGCCCAACCAAAATAGTAATATGAAACCGACCTCGTGGAATTCGATCCCAAGGCTGTTTTTTCGATTCCCCCGATGGGGAAAGTCGAATTAACGAGTTTTGAACGCAATCGGACGACCTTCGTCAACCCGGCTTTTTTCGATGCTTGGGAAAGCCCACCAAAAATGGTGGTATGAAACCGAAATTGGTAAATTCTATTCCAAGGGTGATTCTTCGTTTCGCCGTGATGGCGAAAGTCGAAAAACGAGTTTTGAACGCAATTGGACGACCTTCGTCAACCCGCCGTTTTTCGCTGCTTGGAAAAGCCCACCCAAAATGGTGGTATGAAACAAGCCTCGTGGAATTCGATCCCAAGGGTGTTTTTTCGTTTCGCCCCGATGGGGAAAGACGAAAAAACGAGTTTTCAACGCAATTGGACGAACTTTGTCAACCCCGCTTTTTGCGCTTCTTGCAAAAGCCCACCAAAAATGGTGGTATGAAACCGACCTCGTGGATTTCGATCCCAAGGGTGTTTTTTCGTTTCGCAACGATGGGGAAAGTCGAAAAAATGAGTTTTCAACGCAATTGGACGACCTTCGTCAACCCGGCTTTTTGCAGTGCTTGCAAAAGCCCGGCAAAAATGGTGGTATGAAACCGAAATTGGTAAATTCGATTCCAAGGGTGATTCTTCGTTTCGCCGTAATGGGGAAAGTCGAAAAAACGAGTTTTGAACGGAATTGGACGACCTTCGTCAACCCGGCTTTTTACGCTGCTTGCAAAAGCCCACCAAAAATGGTGGTATGAAACCTACCTCGTGGAATTCGATCCCAAGGGTGTTTTTTCGTTTCGCCCCGATGGGGAAACTCGAAAAAACGCGTTTTGAACGCAATTGGACGACCTTCGTCAACCCGGCTTTTTGCACTGCTTGCAAAAGCCCACCCAAAATGGTGGTATGAAATCGAAATTGGTAAAATCGATTCCAAGGGTGTTTCTGCGTTTCGCTCCGATGGGGAAAGTCGAAAAAACGCGTTTTGAACGCATTTGGACGACCTTCGTCAACGCGGCTTTTTGCGCTGCTTGGAATAGCCCACCCAAAATGGTGGTATAAAACCAAAATTGGTAAATTCGATCCCAAGGCTGCTTTTTCGCTTCGCCCCGATGGGGAAAATTGAAAAAACGCGTTTTTAACGGAATTCGACGACCTTCGTTACCCCAGCGTTTTGCGCTGCTTTAAAAAGCCCACCCAAAATGGTGGCATGAAACCGAAATTTTAAAATTCGATCCCAAGGGTGTTTCTTCGTTTCCCCCCGATGGGGAAATTTAACAAAACGCGTTTTGAACGCAATTGGACCACTTTCGTGAACCCGGCTTTTTCCGCTGCTTGGAAAAGCCCACCCAAAATGGTGGCATGAAACCGAAATTGTAAAATTCGATCCCAAGGCTGTTTTCTCGCTTCGCCCCAATGGGGAAAGTTGAAAAAACGCGTTTTGAACGGAATTCGACGACCTTCGTTACCCCAGCGTTTTGCGCAGCTTGGAAAAGCCCACCCAAAATGGTGGCATGAAACCGAAATTGTAAAATTCGATCCCAAGGCTGTTTTTTCTCTTCGCCCCGATGGGGAAAGTTGAAAAAACGCGTTTTGAACGGATTTTGACGACCTTCGTAACCCCAGCGTTTTGCGCTGCTTGGAAAAGCCCACACAAAATGGTGGCATGAAACCGAAATTGTAAAATTTGATCTCACGGCTGTTTTTTTTGTCTGGCCAAGATGGGAAAAGTTGAAAAAACGCGTTTTGAACGCAATTGGACGACCTTCGTCAACACGGCTTTTTCCGCTGCTTGGAAAAGCCCACCCAAAATGGTGGCATGAAACTGAAATTGTAAAATTTGAACCCACGGCTGTTTTTTTTGTCTGGCCAAGATGGGAAAAGTTAAAAAAACGCGTTTAGAACGCAATTGGACGACCTTCGTCAACCCGGCTTTTTCCGCTGCTTGGAAAAGCCCACCCAAAATGGTGGCATGAAACCGAAATTGTAAAATTTGATCTCACGGCTGTTTTTTTTGTCTGGCCAAGATGGGAAAAGTTGAAAAAACGCGTTTTGAACGCAATTGGACGACCTTCGTCAAACCGGCTTTTTCCGCTGCTTGGAAAAGCCCACCCAAAATGGTGGCATGAAACCGAAATTTTAAAATTGGATCCCAAGGGTGTTTTTTCGTTTCCCCCCGATGGGGAAATTTAACAAAACGTGTTTTGAACGCAATTGGACCACTTTCGTGAACCCGGCTTTTTCCGCTGCTTGGAAAAGCCCACCCAAAATGGTGGCATGAAACCGAAATTGTAAAATTCGATCCCAAGGCTGTTTTTTCGCTTCGCCCCAATGGGGAAAGTTGAAAAAACGCGTTTTGAACGCAATTGGAGGACCTTCGTCAAGCCGGCTTTTTCCGCTGCTTGGAAAAGCCCACCCAAAATGGTGGCATGAAAGCGAAATTGTAAAATTCGATCCCAAGGCTGTTTTTTCGCTTCGCCCCGATGGGGAAAGTTGAAAAAACGCGTTTTCAACGCAATTGGACGACCTTCGTCAACCCGGCTTTTTCCGCTGCTTGGAAAAGCCCACCCAAAATGGTGGCATGAAACCGAAATTTTAAAATTCGATCCCAAGGCTGTTTTTTCGCTTCGCCCCGATGGGGAAAGTTGAAAAAACGAGTTTTGAACGCAATTGGACGACCTTCGTCAACCCGGCTTTTTCCGCTGCTTGGAAAAGCCCACCCAAAATGGTGGCATGAAACTGAAATTGTAAAATTTTGAACCCACGGCTGTTTTTTTTGTCTGGCCAAGATGGGAAAAGTTGAAAAAACGCGTTTTGAACGCAATTGGACCACTTTCGTGAACTCGGCTTTTTCCGCTGCTTGGAAAAGCCCACTCAAAATGGTGGTACGAAACCGACCTCGTGGAGTTCGATCCTAAGGGTGTTTTTTCGTTTCGCCCCGATGGGGAAAGTTGAAAAAACGCGTTTTGAACACAATTGGACGACGTTCGTCAACCCGGCTTTTTGCCCTGCTTGGAAGCGCCCACTCAAAATGGTGGTATGAAACCGACCTCGTGGAGTTCGATCCTAAGGGTGTTTTTTCGTTTCGCTTCGATGGGGAAAGTCGAAAAAACGCGTTTTGAACGCAATTGGACTACGTTCGTCAACCCGGCTTTTTGCCCTGCTTGGAAAAGCCTACTCAAAATGATGGTATGAAACCGACCTAGTGGAATTCGATCCCAAGGGTGTTTTTTCGTTTCGCCCCGATGGGGAAAGTCGAAAAAACGCGTTTTGAACGCAATTGGACGACGTTCTTCAACCCGGCTTTTTGCCCTGCTTGGAACAGCCCACTCAAAATGGTGGTATGAAACCAACCTCGTGGAGTTCGATCGTAAGGGTGTTTTTTCGTTTCGCCCCGATGGGGAAAGTCGAAAAAACGCGTTTTGAACGCAATTGGACTACGTTCGTCAACCCGGCTTTTTGCCCTGCTTGGAAAAGCCTACTCAAAATGATGGTATGAAACCGACCTAGTGGAATTCGATCCCAAGGGTGTTTTTTCGTTTCGCCCCGATGGGGAAAGTCGAAAAAACGCGTTTTGAACGCAATTGGACGACGTTCTTCAACCCGGCTTTTTGCCCTGCTTGGAGAAGCCCACTCAAAATGGTGGTATGAAACCAACCTAGTGGAATTCGATCCCAAGGGTGTTTTTTCGTTTCGCCCCAAAGGGGAAAGTCGAAAAAACGCGTTTTGAACGCAATTGGACGACGTTCGTCAACCTGGCTTTTTCCCTGCTTGGAAAAGCCCACTCAAAATGGTGGTATGAAACCGACCTCGTGGAATTCGATCCTGAGGGTTTTTTTTCGTTTCGCCCCGATGGGGAAAGTCGAAAAAACGCGTTTTTAACGTAATTGGAAGACGTTCGTCAACCCGGCTTTTTGCCCTGCCTGGAAAAGCCCACTCAAAATGGTGGTATAAAACCGACCTCGTGGTATTCGATCCTAAGGGTGTTTTTTCGTTTCGTCCCGATGGGAAAAGTCGAAAAAACGCGTTTTGAACGAAATTGTACGACGTTCGTCAACCCGGCTTTTTGCCCTGCTTGGAAAAGCCCACTCAAAATGGTGGTATGAAACCGACCTCGTGGAATTCGATCCCAAGGGTGTTTTTTCGTTTCGCCCCGATGGGGAAAGTCGAAAAAACGCGTTTTGAACGCAATTGGACGGCGTTCGTCAACCCGGCTTTTTGCCCTGCTTGGAAAAGCCCTCTCAAAATGATGGTATGAAACCGACCTCGTGGAATTCGATCCCAAGGGTGTTTTTTCGTTTCGCCCCGCTGGGGAAAGTCGAAAAAACGCGTTTTGAACGCAATTGGACGACGTTCCTGAACGTGGCTTTTTGACCTGCTTGGAAAAGCCCACTGAAAATGGTGGTATGAAACCGACCTCGTGGAATTCGATCCCAAGGGTGTTTTTTCGTTTCGCCCCGATGGGAAAAGTCGAAAAAACGCGTTTTGAACGCAATTGGACGACGTTCGTCAACCCGGCTTTTTGCCCTGCTTGGAAAAGCCCACTCAAAATGGTGGTATGAAACCAACCTAGTGGAATTCGATCCCAAGGGTGTTTTTTCGTTTCGCCCCGATGGGGAAAGTCGAAAAAACGCGTTTTGAAGGCAATTGGAAGACGTTCGTCAACCCGGCTTTTTGCCCTGCTTGGAAAAGCCTACTCAAAATGATGGTATGAAACCGACCTCGTGGAATTCGATCCCAAGGGAGTTTTTTCGTTTCGCCCCGATGGGGAAAGTCGAAAAAACGCGTTTTGAACGCAATTAGACGACGTTCGTCAACCCGGCTTTTTGCCCTGCCTGGAAAAGCCCACTCAAAATGGTGGTATAAAACCGACCTCGTGGTATTCGATCCTAAGGGTGTTTTTTCGTTTCGTCCCGATGGGAAAAGTCGAAAAAACGCGTTTTGAACGAAATTGTACGACGTTCGTCAACCCGGCTTTTTGCCCTGCTTGGAAAAGCCCACTCAAAATGGTGGTATGAAACCGACCTCGTGGAATTCGATCCCAAGGGTGTTTTTTCGTTTCGCCCCGATGGGAAAAGTCGAAAAAACGCGTTTTGAACGAAATTGGACGACGTTCGTGAACCCGGCTTTTTGCCCTGCTTGGAAAAGCCCACCCAAAATGGTGGTATGAAACCGACCTCGTGGAATTCGATCCCAAGGGTGTTTTTTCGTTTCGCCCGGATGGGGAAAGTCGAAAAAACGCGTTTTGAACGCAATTGGACGACGTTCGTCAACCCGGCTTTTTGCCCTGCTTGGAAAAACCCACTCAAAATGGTGGTATGAAACCGACCTCGTGGAATTCGATCCCAAGGGTGTTTTTTCGTTTAGCCCCGATGGGGAAATGCGAAAAAACGCGTTTTGAACGCAATTGGACGACGTTCGTCAACCCGCCTTTTTGCCCTGTGTGAAAAGCCTACTCAAAATAGTGGTATGAAACCGACCTCGTGGTTTTCGATCCGAAGGGTGTTTTTTCGTTTCGCCCCGATGGGGAAAGTCGAAAAAACGCGTTTTGAAAGCAATTGGACGACGTTCGTAACCCCGGCTTTTTGCCCTGCTTCGAAAAGCCCACTCAAAATGGTGGTATGAAACCGACCTAGTGGAATCAATCCCAAGGGTGTTGTTTCGTTTCGCCCCGATGGGGAAAGTCGAAAAAATCGCGTTTTAAACGCAATTGGACGACGTTCGTCAACCCGCCTTTTTGCCCTGCTTGGAAAAGCCCACCCAAAATGGTGGTATGAAACCGACCTCGTGGAATCGATCCCAAGGGTGTTGTTTCGTTTCGCACCGATGGGGAAAGTCGAAAAAACGCGTTTTGAACGCAATTGGACGACGTTCGTCAACCCGCCTTTTTGCCCTGCTTGGAAAAGCCCACTCAAAATGGTGGTATGAAACCGACCTCGTGGTTTTCGATCCGAAGGGTGTTTTTTCGTTTCGCCCCGATGGGGAAAGTCGAAAAAACGCGTTTTGAACGCAATTGGACGACGTTCGTCAACCCGGCCTTTTGCCCTGCTTGGAAAAGCCCACTCAAAATGGTGGTATGAAACAAACCTAGTGGAATTCGATCCCAAAGGTGTTTTTTTGTTTCGCCCCGAAGGGAAAAGTCGAAAAAACGCGTTTTGAACGCAATTGGACGACGTTCGTCAACCCAGCTTTTTGCCCTGGTTGGAAAAGCCCACTCAAAATGATGGTATGAAACCGACGTCGTGGAATTCGATCCCAACGGTGTTTTTTCGTTTCGCCCCGATGGGGAAAGTTGAAAAAACGCGTTTTGAACGCAATTGGACGACGTTCGTCAACCCGGCTTTTTGCCCTGCTTGGAAAAGCCCACTCAAAATGGTGGTATAAAACCGACCTAGTGGAATTCGATCCCAAGGGTGTTTTTTCGTTTCGCCCCGATGGGGAAAGTCGAAAAAACGCGTTTTGAAGGCAATTGGAAGACGTTCGTCAACCCGGCTTTTTGCCCTGCTTGGAAAAGCCTACTCAAAATGATGGTATGAAACCGACCTCGTGGAATTCGATCCCAAGGGAGTTTTTTCGTTTCGCCCCGATGGGGAAAGTCGAAAAAACGCGTTTTGAACGCAATTGGACGACGTTCGTCAACCCGCCTTTTTGCCCTGCTGGAAAAGCCTACTCAAAATGGTGGTATGAAACCGACCTCGTGGTTTTCGATCCGAAGGGTGTTTTTTCGTTTCGCCACGATGGGGAAAGTCGAAAAAACGCGTTTTGAACGCAATTGGACGACGTTTGTCAACCCGGCTTTTTGCCCTGCTTGGAAAAGCCCACTGAAAATGGTGGTAAGAAACCGACCTCGTGGAATTCGATCCCAAGGGTGTTTTTTCGTTTCGCCCCGATGGGGAAAGTCGAAAAAACGCGTTTTGAAGGCAATTGCAAGACGTTCGTCAACCCGGCTTTTTGCCCTGCTTGGAAAAGCCTACTCAAAATGATGGTATGAAACCGACCTCGTGGAATTCGATCCCAAGGGAGTTTTTTCGTTTCGCCCCGATGGGGAAAGTCGAAAAAACGCGTTTTGAACGCAATTGGACGACGTTCGTCAACCCGCCTTTTTGCCCTGCTGGAAAAGCCTACTCAAAATGGTGGTATGAAACCGACCTCGTGGTTTTCGATCCGAAGGGTGTTTTTTCGTTTCCCCACGATGGGGAAAGTCGAAAAAACGCGTTTTGAACGCAATTGGACGACGTTTGTCAACCCGGCTTTTTGCCCTGCTTGGAAAAGCCCACTGAAAATGGTGGTAAGAAACCGACCTCGTGGAATTCGATCCTAAGGGTGTTTTTTCGTTTCGCCCCGATGGGGAAAGTCGAAAAAACGCGTTTTGAACGCAATTGGACGACGTTCGTCAACCCGGCTTTTTGCCCTGCTTGGAAAAGCCCACTCAAAATGATGGTATGAAACCGACCTCGTGGAATTCGATCCCAAGGGTGTTTTTTCGTTTCGCCCCGATGGGGAAAGTCGAAAAAACGCGTTTTGAACGCAATTGGACGACGTTTGTCAACCCGCCTTTTTGCCCTGCTTGGAAAAGCCCACTCAAAATGGTAGTATGAAACCGACCTCGTGGGTTTCGATCTGAAGGGTGTTTTTTCGTTTCGCCCCGATGGGGAAAGTCGAAAAAACGCGTTTTGAACGCAATTGGACGACGTTCGTCAACCCGGCTTTTTGCCCTGCTTGGAAAAGCCCACTCAAAATGGTGGTATGAAACCGACCTCGAGGAATTCGATCCTAAGGGTGTTATTTCGTTTCGCCCCGATGGGGAAAGTCGAAAAAACGCGTTTTGAACGCAATTGGACGACGTTTGTCAACCCGCCTTTTTGCCCTGCTTGGAAAAGCCCACTCAAAATGGTAGTATGAAACCGACCTCGTGGGTTTCGATCTGAAGGGTGTTTTTTCGTTTCGCCCCGATGGGGAAAGTCGAAAAAACGCGTTTTGAACGCAATTGGACGACGTTCGTCAACCCGGCTTTTTGCCCTGCTTGGAAAAGCCCACTCAAAATGGTGGTATGAAACCGACCTCGAGGAATTCGATCCTAAGGGTGTTATTTCGTTTCGCCCCGATGGGGAAAGTCGAAAAAACGCGTTTTGAACGCAATTGGACGACGTTTGTCAACCCGCCTTTTTGCCCTGCTTGGAAAAGCCCACTCAAAATGGTAGTATGAAACCGACCTCGTGGGTTTCGATCTGAAGGGTGTTTTTTCGTTTCGCCCCGATGGGGAAAGTCGAAAAAACGCGTTTTGAACGCAATTGGACGACGTTCGTCAACCCGGCTTTTTGCCCTGCTTGGAAAAGCCCACTCAAAATGGTGGTATGAAACCGACCTCGAGGAATTCGATCCTAAGGGTGTTATTTCGTTTCGCCCCGATGGGGAAAGTCGAAAAAACGCGTTTTGAACGCAATTGGACGACGTTTGTCAACCCGCCTTTTTGCCCTGCTTGGAAAAGCCCACTCAAAATGGTAGTATGAAACCGACCTCGTGGGTTTCGATCTGAAGGGTGTTTTTTCGTTTCGCCCCGATGGGGAAAGTCGAAAAAACGCGTTTTGAACGCAATTGGACGACGTTCGTCAACCCGGCTTTTTGCCCTGCTTGGAAAAGCCCACTCAAAATGGTGGTATGAAACCGACCTCGAGGAATTCGATCCTAAGGGTGTTATTTCGTTTCGCCCCGATGGGGAAAGTCGAAAAAACGCGTTTTGAACGCAATTGGACGACGTTTGTCAACCCGCCTTTTTGCCCTGCTTGGAAAAGCCCACTCAAAATGGTAGTATGAAACCGACCTCGTGGGTTTCGATCTGAAGGGTGTTTTTTCGTTTCGCCCCGATGGGGAAAGTCGAAAAAACGCGTTTTGAACGCAATTGGACGACGTTCGTCAACCCGGCTTTTTGCCCTGCTTGGAAAAGCCCACTCAAAATGGTGGTATGAAACCGACCTCGAGGAATTCGATCCTAAGGGTGTTATTTCGTTTCGCCCCGATGGGGAAAGTCGAAAAAACACGTTTTGAACGCAATTGGACGACGTTCGTCAACCCGGCTTTTTGCCCTGCTTGGAAAAGCCCACTCAAAATGGTGGTATGAAACCGACCTAGTGGAATCGATCCCAAGGGTGTTTTTTCGTTTCGCCCCGATGGGGAAAGTCGAAAAAACGCGTTTTGAACGCAATTGGACGACGTTCGTCAACCCGGCTTTTTGCCTTGCTTGGAAAACCCCACTCAAAATGGTGGTATGAAACCGACCTAGTGGAATCGATCCCAAGGGTGTTGTTTCGTTTCCCCCTATTGGGAAAGTCGAAAAAACGCGTTTTTAACACAATTGGACGACGTTCGTCAACCCGCCTTTTTGCCCTGCTTGGAAAAGCCCACTCAAAATGGTGGTATGAAACCGACCTAGTGGAATTCGATCCCAAGGGTGTTTTTTCGTTTCGCCCCGATGGGGAAAGTCGAAAAAACGCGTTTTGAACGCAATTGGACGACGTTCGTCAACCCGGCTTTTTGCCCTGCTTAGAAAAGCCCACTCAAAATGGTGGTATGAAACCGACCTCGTGGAATTCGATCCTAAGGGTGTTATTTCGTTTCGCCCCGATGAGGAAAGTCGAAAAAACGCGTTTTGAACGCAATTGGACGACGTTCGTCAACCCGGCTTTTTGCCCTGCTTGGAAAAGCCCACTCGAAATGGTGGTATGAAACCGACCTCGTGGAATTCGATCCTAAGGGTGTTAATTCGTTTCGCCCCGATGGGGAAAGTCGAAAAAACGCGTTTTGAACGCAATTGGACGACGTTCGTCAACCCGGCTTTTTGCCCTGCTTGGAAAAGCCCACTCAAAATGGTGGTATGAAACCGACCTCGCGGTTTTCGATCCGAAGGGTGTTTTTTCGTTTCGCCCCGATGGGGAAAGTCGAAAAAACGCGTTTTGAACGCAATTGGACGACGTTCGTCAACCCGGCTTTTTGCCCTGCTTGGAAAAGCCCACTCAAAATGGTGGTATGAAACCGACCTAGTGGAATTCGATCCCAAGGGTGTTTTTTCGTTTCGCCCCGATGGGGAAAGTCGAAAAAACGCGTTTTGAACGCAATTGGACGACGTTCGTCAACCCGGCTTTTTGCCTTGCTTGGAAAACCCCACTCAAAATGGTGGTATGAAACCGACCTAGTGGAATCGATCCCAAGGGTGTTGTTTCGTTTCCCCCTATTGGGAAAGTCGAAAAAACGCGTTTTTAACACAATTGGACGACGTTCGTCAACCCGCCTTTTTGCCCTGCTTGGAAAAGCCCACTCAAAATGGTGGTATGAAACCGACCTAGTGGAATTCGATCCCAAGGGTGTTTTTTCGTTTCGCCCCGATGGGGAAAGTCGAAAAAACGCGTTTTGAACGCAATTGGACGACGTTCGTCAACCCGGCTTTTTGCCCTGCTTGGAAAAGCCCACTCAAAATGATGGTATGAAACCGACCTTGTGGAATTCGATCCTAAGGGTGTTATTTCGTTTCGCCCGGATGGGGAAAGTCGAAAAAACGCGTTTTGAACGCAATTGGACGACGTTCGTCAACCCGGCTTTTTGCCCTGCTTGGAAAAGCCCACTCGAAATGGTGGTATGAAACCGACCTCGTGGAATTCGATCCTAAGGGTGTTAATTCGTTTCGCCCCGATGGGGAAAGTCGAAAAAACGCGTTTTGAACGCAATTGGACGACGTTCGTCAACCCGGCTTTTTGCCCTGCTTGGAAAAGCCCACTCAAAATGGTGGTATGAAACCGACCTAGTGGAATTCGATCCCAAGGGTGTTTTTTCGTTTCGCCCCGATGGGGAAAGTCGAAAAAACGCGTTTTGAACGCAATTGGACGACGTTCGTCAACCCGGCTTTTTGCCCTGCTTGGAAAAGCCCACTCGAAATGGTGGTATGAAACCGACCTCGTGGAATTTGATCCCAAGGGTGTTTTTTCGTTTCGCCCCGATGGGGAAAGTCGAAAAAACGCGTTTTGAACGCAATTGGACGACGTTCGTCAACCCGGCTTTTTGCCCTGCTTGGAAAAGCCCACTCAAAATGGTGGTATGAAACCGACCTAGTGGAATCGATCCCAAGGGTGTTGTTTCGTTTCGCCCCGATGGGGAAAGTCGAAAAAACGCGTTTTGAACGCAATTGGACGACGTTCGTCAACCCGGCTTTTTGCCTTGCTTGGAAAAGCCCACTCAAAATGGTGGTATGAAACCGACCTAGTGGAATCGATCCCAAGGGTGTTGTTTCGTTTCCCCCTATGGGGAAAGTCGAAAAAACGCGTTTTCAACACAATTGGACGACGTTCGTCAACCCGCCTTTTTGCCCTGCTTGGAAAAGCCCACTCAAAATGGTGGTATGAAACCGACCTAGTGGAATTCGATCCCAAGGGTGTTTTTTCGTTTCGCCCCGATGGGGAAAGTCGAAAAAACGCGTTTTGAACGCAATTGGACGACGTTCGTCAACCCGGCTTTTTGCCCTGCTTGGAAAAGCCCACTCAAAATGATGGTATGAAACCGACCTTGTGGAATTCGATACTAAGGGTGTTATTTCGTTTCGCCCGGATGGGGAAAGTCGAAAAAACGCGTTTTGAACGCAATTGGACGACGTTCGTCAACCCGGCTTTTTGCCCTGCTTGGAAAAGCCCACTCAAAATGGTGGTATGAAACCGACCTAGTGGAATCGATCCCAAGGGTGTTGTTTCGTTTCCCCCTATGGGGAAAGTCGAAAAAATGCGTTTTTAACACAATTGGACGACGTTCGTCAACCCGCCTTTTTGCCCTGCTTGGAAAAGCCCACTCAAAATGGTGGTATGAAACCGACCTAGTGGAATTCGATCCCAAGGGTGTTTTTTCGTTTCGCCCCGATGGGGAAAGTCGAAAAAACGCGTTTTGAACGCAATTGGACGACGTTCGTCAACCCGGCTTTTTGCCCTGCTTGGAAAAGCCCACTCAAAATGGTGGTATGAAACCCACCTCGTGGAATTCGATCCTAAGGGTGTTATTTCGTTTCGCCCCGATGGGGAAAGTCGAAAAAACGCGTTTTGAACGCAATTGGACGACGTTCGTCAACCCGGCTTTTTGCCCTGCTTGGAAAAGCCCACTCGAAATGATGGTAAGAAACCGACCTCGTGGAATTCGATCCTAAGGGTGTTAATTCGTTTCGCCCCGATGGGGAAAGTCGAAAAAACGCGTTTTGAACGCAATTGGACGACGTTCGTCAACCCGGCTTTTTGCCCTGCTTGGAAAAGCCCACTCAAAATGGTGGTATGAAACCGACCTAGTGGAATTCGATCCCAAGGGTGTTTTTTCGTTTCGCCCCGATGGGGAAAGTCGAAAAAACGCGTTTTGAACGCAATTGGACGACGTTCGTCAACCCGGCTTTTTGCCCTGCTTGGAAAAGCCCACTCAAAATGATGGTATGAAACCGACCTCGTGGAATTCGATTCCAAGGGTGTTTTTTCGTTTCGCCCCGATGGGGAAAGTCGAAAAAACGCGTTTTGAACGCAATTGGACTACGTTCGTCAACCCGCCTTTTTGCCCTGCTTGGAAAAGCCCACTCAAAATGGTGGTATGAAACCGACCTCGTGGTTTTCGATCCGAAGGGTGTTTTTTCGTTTCGCCCCGATGGGGAAAGTCGAAAAAACGCGTTTTGAACGCAATTGGACGACGTTCGTCAACCCGGATTTTTGCCCTGCTTGGAAAAGCCCACTCGAAATGGTGGTATGAAACCAACCTCGTGGAATTCGATCCTAAGGGTGTTAATTCGTTTCGCCCCGATGGGGAAAGTCGAAAAAACGCGTTTTGAACGCAATTGGACGACGTTCGTCAACCCGGCTTTTTTCCCTGCTTCGAAAAGCCCACTCAAAATGAAGGTATGAAACCGACCTCGTGGAATTCGATCCCAAGGGTGTTTTTTCGTTTCGCCCCGATGGGGAAAGTCGAAAAAACACGTTTTGAACGCAATTGGACGACGTTCGTCAACCCGCCTTTTTGCCCTGCTTGGAAAAGCCCACTCAAAATGGTGGTATGAAACCGACCTAGTGGAATTCGATCCCAAGGGTGTTTTTTCGTTTTGCCCCGATGGGGAAAGTCGAAAAAACGCGTTTTGAACGCAATTGGACGACGTTCGTGAACCCGACTTTTTGCCCTGCTTGGAAAAGCCCACTCAAAATGGTGGTATGAAACCGACCTAGTGGAATCGATCCCAAGGGTGTTGTTTTGTTTCGCCCCGATAAGGAAAGTCGAAAAAACGCGTTTTGAACGCAATTGGACGACGTTCGTCAACCCGCCTTTTTGCCCTGCTTGGAAAAGCCCACTCAAAATGGTGGTATGAAACCGACCTAGTGGAATCGATCCCAAGGGTGTTGTTTTGTTTCGCCCCGATAAGGAAAGTCGAAAAAACGCGTTTTGAACGCAATTGGACGACGTTCGTCAACCCGCCTTTTTGCCCTGCTTGGAAAAGCCCACTCAAAATGGTGGTATGAAACCGACCTAGTGGAATTCGATCCCAAGGGTGTTTTTTCGTTTCGCCCCGATGGGGAAAGTCGAAAAAACGCGTTTTGAACGCAATTGGACGACGTTCGTCAACCCGCCTTTTTGCCCTGCTTGGAAAAGCCCACTCAAAATGGTGGTATGAAACCGACCTAGTGGAATTCGATCCCAAGGGTGTTTTTTCGTTTCGCCCCGATGGGGAAAGTCGAAAAAACGCGTTTTGAACGCAATTGGACGACGTTCGTCAACCCGGCTTTTTGCCCTGCTTGGAAAAGCCCACTCAAAATGATGGTATGAAACCGACCTCGTGGAATTCGATCCCAAGGGTGTTTTTTCGTTTCGCCCCGATGGGGAAAGTCGAAAAAACGCGTTTTGAACGCAATTGGACGACGTTCGTCAACCCGGCTTTTTGCCCTGCTTGGAAAAGCCCACTCAAAATGGTGGTATGAAACCGACCTCGTGGAATTCGATCCTAAGGGTGTTATTTCGTTTCGCCCCGATGGGGAAAGTCGAAAAAACGCGTTTTGAACGCAATTGGACGACGTTCGTCAACCCGGCTTTTTGCCCTGCTAGGAAAAGCCCACTCGAAATGGTGGTATGAAACCGACCTCGTGGAATTCGATCCTAAGGGTGTTAATTCGTTTCGCCCCGATGGGGAAAGTCGAAAAAACGCGTTTTGAACGCAATTGGACGACGTTCGTCAACCCGCCTTTTTGCCCTGCTTGGAAAAGCCCACTCAAAATGGTGGTATGAAACCGACCTAGTGGAATTCGATTCCAAGGGTGTTTTTTCGTTTCGCCCCGATGGGGAAAGTCGAAAAAACGCGTTTTGAACGCAATTGGACGACGTTCGTCAACCCGCCTTTTTGCCCTGCTTGGAAAAGCCCACTCAAAATGGTGGTATGAAACCGACCTCGTGGTTTTCGATCCCAAGGGTGTTTTTTCGTTTCGCCCCGATGGGGAAAGTCGAAAAAACGCGTTTTGAACGCAATTGGACGACGTTCGTCAACCCGTTTTTTTGCCCTGCTTGGAAAAGCCCACTCGAAATGGTGGTATGAAACCGACCTCGTAGAATTCGATCCTAAGGGTGTTAATTCGTTTCGCCACGATGGGGAAAGTCGAAAAAACGCCGTTTGAACGCAATTGGACGACGTTCGTCAACCCGGCTTTTTGCCCTGCTTGGAAAATCCCACTCAAAATGATGGTATGAAACCGACCTCGTGGAATTCGATCCCAAGGGTGTTTTTTCGTTTCGCCCCGATGGGGAAAGTCGAAAAAACACGTTTTGAACGCAATTGGACGACGTTCGTCAACCCGCCTTTTTGCCCTGCTTGGAAAAGCCCACTCAAAATGGTGGTATGAAACCGACCTAGTGGAATTCGATCCCAAGGGTGTTTTTTCGTTTTGCCCCGATGGGGAAAGTCGAAAAAACGCGTTTTGAACGCAATTGGACGACGTTCGTCAACCCGCCTTTTTGCCCTGCTTGGAAAAGCCCACTCAAAATGGTGGTATGAAACCGACCTAGTGGAATCGATCCCAAGGGTGTTGTTTTGTTTCGCCCCGATGGGGAAAGTCGAAAAAACGCGTTTTGAACGCAATTGGACGACGTTCGTCAACCCGCCTTTTTGCCCTGCTTGGAAACGCCCACTCAAAATGGTGGTATGAAACCGACCTAGTGGAATTCGATCCCAAGGGTGTTTTTTCGTTTCGCCCCGATGGGGAAAGTCGAAAAAACGCGTTTTGAACACAATTGGACTACGTTCGTCAACCCGCCTTTTTGCCCTGCTTGGAAAAGCCCACTCAAAACGGTGGTATGAAACCGACCTCGTGGTTTTCGATCCGAAGGGTGTTTTTTCGTTTCGCCCCGATGGGGAAAGTCGAAAAAACACGTTTTGAACGCAATTGGACGACGTTCGTCAACCCGCCTTTTTGCCCTGCTTGGAAAAGCCCACTCAAAATGGTGGTATGAAACCGACCTAGTGGAATTCGATCCCAAGGGTGTTTTTTCGTTTTGCCCCGATGGGGAAAGTCGAAAAAACGCGTTTTGAACGCAATTGGACGACGTTCGTCAACCCGCCTTTTTGCCCTGCTTGGAAAAGCCCACTCAAAATGGTGGTATGAAACCGACCTAGTGGAATCGATCCCAAGGGTGTTGTTTTGTTTCGCCCCGATGGGGAAAGTCGAAAAAACGCGTTTTGAACGCAATTGGACGACGTTCGTCAACCCGCCTTTTTGCCCTGCTTGGAAACGCCCACTCAAAATGGTGGTATGAAACCGACCTAGTGGAATTCGATCCCAAGGGTGTTTTTTCGTTTCGCCCCGATGGGGAAAGTCGAAAAAACGCGTTTTGAACACAATTGGACTACGTTCGTCAACCCGCCTTTTTGCCCTGCTTGGAAAAGCCCACTCAAAACGGTGGTATGAAACCGACCTCGTGGTTTTCGATCCGAAGGGTGTTTTTTCGTTTCGCCCCGATGGGGAAAGTCGAAAAAACGCGTTTTGAACGCAATTGGACGACGTTCGTCAACCCGGCTTTTTGCCCTGCTTGGAAAGGCCCACTCGAAATGGTGGTATGAAACCGACCTCGTGGAATTCGATCCTAAGGGTGTTAATTCGTTTCGCCCCGATGGGGAAAGTCGAAAAAACGCGTTTTGAACGCAATTGGACGACGTTCGTCAACCTGGCTTTTTGCCCTGCTTGGAAAAGCCCACTCAAAATGATGGTATGAAACCGACCTCGTGGAATTCGATCCCAAGGGTGTTTTTTCGTTTCGCCCCGATGGGGAAAGTCGAAAAAACACGTTTTGAACGCAATTGGACGACGTTCGTCAACCCGCCTTTTTGCCCTGCTTGGAAAAGCCCACTCAAAATGGTGGTATGAAACCGACCTAGTGGAATTCGATCCCAAGGTTGTTTTTTCGTTTTGCCCCGATGGGGAAAGTCGAAAAAACGCGTTTTGAACGCAATTGGACGACGTTCGTCAACCCGGCTTTTTGCCCTGCTTGGAAAAGCCCACTCAAAATGGTGGTATGAAACCGACCTAGTGGAATCGATCCCAAGGGTGTTGTTTTGTTTCGCCCCGATGGGGAAAGTCGAAAAAACGCGTTTTGAACGCAATTGGACGACGTTCGTCAACCCGCCTTTTTGCCCTGCTTGGAAAAGCCCACTCAAAATGGTGGTATGAAACCGACCTAGTGGAATTCGATCCCAAGGGTGTTTTTTCGTTTCGCCCCGATGGGGAAAGTCGAAAAAACACGTTTTGAACGCAATTGGACGACGTTCGTCAACCCGCCTTTTTGCCCTGCTTGGAAAAGCCCACTCAAAATGGTGGTATGAAACCGACCTAGTGGAATTCGATCCCAAGGTTGTTTTTTCGTTTTGCCCCGATGGGGAAAGTCGAAAAAACGCGTTTTGAACGCAATTGGACGACGTTCGTCAACCCGGCTTTTTGCCCTGCTTGGAAAAGCCCACTCAAAATGGTGGTATGAAACCGACCTAGTGGAATCGATCCCAAGGGTGTTGTTTTGTTTCGCCCCGATGGGGAAAGTCGAAAAAACGCGTTTTGAACGCAATTGGACGACGTTCGTCAACCCGCCTTTTTGCCCTGCTTGGAAAAGCCCACTCAAAATGGTGGTATGAAACCGACCTAGTGGAATTCGATCCCAAGGGTGTTTTTTCGTTTCGCCCCGATGGGGAAAGTCGAAAAACGCGTTTTGAACGCAATTGGACGACGTTCGTCAACCCGCCTTTTTGCCCTGCTTGGAAAAGCCCACTCAAAATGGTGGTATGAAACCGACCTAGTGGAATTCGATCCCAAGGGTTTTTTTTCGTTTCGCCCCGATGGGGAAAGTCGAAAAAACGCGTTTTGAACGCAATTGGACGACGTTCGTCAACCCGGCTTTTTGCCCTGCTTGGAAAAGCCCACTCAAAATGATGGTATGAAACCGACCTCGTGGAATTCGATCCCAAGGGTGTTTTTTCGTTTCGCCCCGATGGGGAAAGTCGAAAAAACGCGTTTTGAACGCAATTGGACGACGTTCGTCAACCCGCCTTTTTGCCCTGCTTGGAAAAGCCCACTCAAAATGGTGGTATGAAACCGACCTCGTGGTTTTCGATCCGAAGGGTGTTTTTTCGTTTCGCCCCGATGGGGAAAGTCGAAAAAACGCGTTTTGAACGCAATTGGACGACGTTCGTCAACCCAGCTTTTTGCCCTGCTTGGAAAAGCCCACTCAAAATGGTGGTATCAAACGGACCTAGTGGAATCAATCCCAAGGGTGTTGTTTTGTTTCGCCCCGATGGGGAAAGTCGAAAAAACGCGTTTTGAACGCAATTGGACGACGTTCGTCAACCCGGCTTTTTGCCCTTCTTTGAAAAGCCCACTCAAAATGGTGGTATCAAACCGACCTAGTGGAATCAATCCCAAGGGTGTTGTTTTGTTTCGCCCCGATGGGGAAAGTCGAAAAAACGCGTTTTGAACGCAATTGGACGACGTTCGTCAACCCGGCTTTTTGCCCTTCTTTGAAAAGCCCACTCAAAATGGTGGTATGAAACCGACCTAGTGGAATCGATCCCAAGGGTGTTGTTTCGTTTCGCCCCGATGGGGAAAGTCGAAAAAACGCGTTTTGAACGCAATTGGACGACGTTCGTCAACCCGGCTTTTTGCCCTGCTTGGAAAAGCCCACTCAAAATGGTGGTATGAAACCGACCTAGTGAAATCGATCCCAAGGGTGTTGTTTCGTTTCCCCCGATGGGGAAAGTCGAAAAAACGCGTTTTTAACACAATTGGACGACGTTCGTCAAACAGGCTTTTTGCCCTGCTTGGAAAAGCCCACTCAAAATGGTGGTATGAAACCGACCTAGTGGAATCGATCCCAAGGGTGTTGTTTCGTTTCGCCCCGATGGGGAAAGTCGAAAAAACGCGTTTTGAACGCAATTGGACGACGTTCGTCAACCCGGCTTTTTGCCCTGCTTGGAAAAGCCCACTCAAAATGGTGGTATGAAACCGACCTAGTGGAATCGATCCCAAGGGTGTTGTTTCGTTTCGCCCCGATGGGGAAAGTCGAAAAAACGCGTTTTGAACGCAATTGGACGACGTTCGTCAACCCGGCTTTTTGCCCTGCTTGGAAAAGCCCACTCGAAATGGTGGTGTGAAACCGACCTCGTGGAATTCGATCCTAAGGGTGTTATTTCCTTTCGCCCCGATGGGGAAAGTCGAAAAAACGCGTTTTTAACGCAACTGGACGATGTTCGTCAACCCGGCTTTTTGCCCTGCTTGGAAAAGCCCACTCAAAATGGTGGTATGAAACCGACCTAGTGGAATCGATCCCAAGGGTGTTATTTCCTTTCGCCCCTATGGGGAAAGTCTAAAAAACGCGTTTTTAACGCAATTGGACGACGTTCGTCAACCCGGCTTTTTGCCCTGCTTGGAAAAGCCCACTCAAAATGGTGGTATGAAACCAACCTAGTGAAATCGATCCCAAGGGTGTTGTTTCGTTTCCCCCGATGGGGAAAGTCGAAAAAACGCGTTTTTAACACAATTGGACGACGTTCGTCAAACAGGCTTTTTGCCCTGCTTGGAAAAGCCCACTCAAAATGGTGGTATGAAACCGACCTAGTGGAATCGATCCCAAGGGTGTTGTTTCGTTTCGCCCCGATGGGGAAAGTCGAAAAAACGCGTTTTGAACGCAATTGGACGACGTTCGTCAACCCGGCTTTTTGCCCTGCTTGGAAAAGCCCACTCAAAATGGTGGTATGAAACCAACCTCGTGGAATTCGATCCCAAGGGTGTTTTTTCGTTTCGCCCAAATGGGGAAAATCGAAAAAACGCGTTTTGAACGCAATTGGACGACGTTCGTCAACCCAGCTTTTTGCCCTGCTTTGAAAAGCCCACTCAAAATGGTGGTATGAAACCGACCTCGTGGTATTCGATCCTAAGGGTGTTTTTTGGTTTCGCCCCGATGGGGAAAGTCGAAAAAACGCGTTTTGAACGCAATTGGACGACGTTCGTCAACCCGGCTTTTTGCCCTGCTTTGAAAAGCCCACTCAAAATGGTGGTATGAAACCGACCTAGTGGAATTCGATCCCAAGGGTGTTTTTTCGTTTCGCCCCGATGGGGAAAGTTGAAAAAACGCGTTTTGAACGCAATTGGACGACGTTGGTCAACCAGGCTTTTTGCCCTGCTTGGAAAAGCCCACTCAAAATGGTGGTATGAAACCGACCTCGTGGAATTCGATCCTAAGGGTGTTATTTCGTTTCGCCCCGATGGGGAAATTCGAAAAAACGCGTTTTGAACGCAATTGGAAGACGTTCGTCAACCCGGCTTTTTGCCCTGCTTGGAAGAGCCGACTCAAAATGGTGGTATGAAACCGACCTCGTGGAATTCGATCCTAAGGGTGTTTTTTCGTTTCGCCCCGATGGGGAAAGTCGAAAAAACGCGTTTTGAACGCAATTGGACGACGTTCGTCAACCCGGCTTTTTGCCCTGCTTGGAAAAGCCCACTCAAAATGGTGGTATGAAACCAACCTCGTGGAATTCGATCCCAAGGGTGTTTTTTCGTTTCGCCCAAATGGGGAAAATCGAAAAAACGCGTTTTGAACGCAATTAGACGACGTTCGTCAACCCGGCTTTTTGCCCTGCTTGGAAAAGCCCACTCAAAATGGTGGTATGAAACCGACCTAGTGAAATCGATCCCAAGGGTGTTGTTTCGTTTCCCCCGATGGGGAAAGTCGAAAAAACGCGTTTTTAACACAATTGGACGACGTTCGTCAAACAGGCTTTTTGCCCTGCTTGGAAAAGCCCACTCAAAATGGTGGTATGAAACCGACCTAGTGGAATCGATCCCAAGGGTGTTGTTTCGTTTCGCCCCGATGGGGAAAGTCGAAAAAACGCGTTTTGAACGCAATTGGACGACGTTCGTCAACCCGGCTTTTTGCCCTGCTTGGAAAAGCCCACTCAAAATGGTGGTATGAAACCGACCTAGTGGAATCGATCCCAAGGGTGTTGTTTCGTTTCGCCCCGATGGGGAAAGTCGAAAAAACGCGTTTTGAACGCAATTGGACGACGTTCGTCAACCCGGCTTTTTGCCCTGCTTGGAAAAGCCCACTCGAAATGGTGGTGTGAAACCGACCTCGTGGAATTCGATCCTAAGGGTGTTATTTCCTTTCGCCCCGATGGGGAAAGTCGAAAAAACGCGTTTTTAACGCAATTGGACGATGTTCGTCAACCCGGCTTTTTGCCCTGCTTGGAAAAGCCCACTCAAAATGGTGGTATGAAACCGACCTAGTGGAATCGATCCCAAGGGTGTTATTTCCTTTCGCCCCTATGGGGAAAGTCTAAAAAACGCGTTTTTAACGCAATTGGACGACGTTCGTCAACCCGGCTTTTTGCCCTGCTTGGAAAAGCCCACTCAAAATGGTGGTATGAAACCGACCTAGTGAAATCGATCCCAAGGGTGTTGTTTCGTTTCCCCCGATGGGGAAAGTCGAAAAAACGCGTTTTTAACACAATTGGACGACGTTCGTCAAACAGGCTTTTTGCCCTGCTTGGAAAAGCCCACTCAAAATGGTGGTATGAAACCGACCTAGTGGAATTCGATCCCAAGGGTGTTTTTTCGTTTCGCCCCGATGGGGAAAGTCGAAAAAACGCGTTTTGAACGCAATTGGACGACGTTCGTCAACCCGGCTTTTTGCCCTGCTTGGAAAAGCCCACTCAAAATGGTGGTATGAAACCGACCTAGTGGAATTCGATCCCAAGGGTGTTTTTTCGTTTCGCCCCGATGGGGAAAGTCGAAAAAACGCGTTTTGAACGCAATTGGACTACGTTCGTCAACCCGCCTTTTTGCCCTGCTTGGAAAAGCCCACTCAAAATGGTGGTATGAAACCGACCTCGTGGTTTTCGATCCGAAGGGTGTTTTTTCGTTTCGCCCCGATGGGGAAAGTCGAAAAAACGCGTTTTGAACGCAATTGGACGACGTTCGTCAACCCGGCTTTTTGCCCTGCTTGGAAAAGCCCACTCAAAATGGTGGTATCAAACCGACCTAGTGGAATCAATCCCAAGGGTGTTGTTTTGTTTCGCCCCGATGGGGAAAGTCGAAAAAACGCGTTTTGAACGCAATTGGACGACGTTCGTCAACCCGGCTTTTTGCCCTTCTTTGAAAAGCCCACTCAAAATGGTGGTATCAAACCGACCTAGTGGAATCAATCCCAAGGGTGTTGTTTTGTTTCGCCCTGATGGGGAAAGTCGAAAAAACGCGTTTTGAACGCAATTGGACGACGTTCGTCAACCCGGCTTTTTGCCCTTCTTTGAAAAGCCCACTCAAAATGGTGGTATGAAACCGACCTAGTGAAATCGATCCCAAGGGTGTTGTTTCGTTTCCCCCGATGGGGAAAGTCGAAAAAACGCGTTTTTAACACAATTGGACGACGTTCGTCAAACAGGCTTTTTGCCCTGCTTGGAAAAGCCCACTCAAAATGGTGGTATGAAACCGACCTAGTGGAATCGATCCCAAGGGTGTTGTTTCGTTTCGCCCCGATGGGGAAAGTCGAAAAAACGCGTTTTGAACGCAATTGGACGACGTTCGTCAAAACGGCTTTTTGCCCTGCTTGGAAAAGCCCACTCAAAATGGTGGTATGAAACCGACCTAGTGGAATCGATCCCAAGGGTGTTGTTTCGTTTCGCCCCGATGGGGAAAGTCGAAAAAACGCGTTTTGAACGCAATTGGACGACGTTCGTCAACCCGGCTTTTTGCCCTGCTTGGAAAAGCCCACTCGAAATGGTGGTGTGAAACCGACCTCGTGGAATTCGATCCTAAGGGTGTTATTTCCTTTCGCCCCGATGGGGAAAGTCGAAAAAACGCGTTTTTAACGCAATTGGACGATGTTCGTCAACCCGGCTTTTTGCCCTGCTTGGAAAAGCCCACTCAAAATGGTGGTATGAAACCGACCTAGTGGAATCGATCCCAAGGGTGTTATTTCCTTTCGCCCCTATGGGGAAAGTCTAAAAAACGCGTTTTTAACGCAATTGGACGACGTTCGTCAACCCGGCTTTTTGCCCTGCTTGGAAAAGCCCACTCAAAATGGTGGTATGAAACCGACCTAGTGAAATCGATCCCAAGGGTGTTGTTTCGTTTCCCCCGATGGGGAAAGTCGAAAAAACGCGTTTTTAACACAATTGGACGACGTTCGTCAAACAGGCTTTTTGCCCTGCTTGGAAAAGCCCACTCAAAATGGTGGTATGAAACCGACCTAGTGGAATCGATCCCAAGGGTGTTGTTTCGTTTCGCCCCGATGGGGAAAGTCGAAAAAACGCGTTTTGAACGCAATTGGACGACGTTCGTCAACCCGGCTTTTTGCCCTGCTTGGAAAAGCCCACTCAAAATGGTGGTATGAAACCAACCTCGTGGAATTCGATCCCAAGGGTGTTTTTTCGTTTCGCCCAAATGGGGAAAATCGAAAAAACGCGTTTTGAACGCAATTGGACGACGTTCGTCAACCCAGCTTTTTGCCCTGCTTTGAAAAGCCCACTCAAAATGGTGGTATGAAACCGACCTCGTGGTATTCGATCCTAAGGGTGTTTTTTGGTTTCGCCCCGATGGGGAAAGTCGAAAAAACGCGTTTTGAACGCAATTGGACGACGTTCGTCAATCCGGCTTTTTGCCCTGCTTTGAAAAGCCCACTCAAAATGGTGGTATGAAACCGACCTAGTGGAATTCGATCCCAAGGGTGTTTTTTCGTTTCGCCCCGATGGGGAAAGTCGAAAAAACGCGTTTTGAACGCAATTGGACGACGTTGGTCAACCAGGCTTTTTGCCCTGCTTGGAAAAGCCCACTGAAAATGGTGGTATGAAACCGACCTCGTGGAATTCGATCCTAAGGGTGTTATTTCGTTTCGCCCCGATGGGGAAATTCGAAAAAACGCGTTTTGAACGCAATTGGAAGACGTTCGTCAACCCGGCTTTTTGCCCTGCTTGGAAGAGCCGACTCAAAATGGTGGTATGAAACCGACCTCGTGGAATTCGATCCTAAGGGTGTTTTTTCGTTTCGCCCCGATGGGGAAAGTCGAAAAAACGCGTTTTGAACGCAATTGGACGACGTTCGTCAACCCGGCTTTTTGCCCTGCTTGGAAAAGCCCACTCAAAATGGTGGTATGAAACCAACCTCGTGGAATTCGATCCCAAGGGTGTTTTTTCGTTTCGCCCAAATGGGGAAAATCGAAAAAACGCGTTTTGAACGCAATTAGACGACGTTCGTCAACCCGGCTTTCTGCCCTGCTTGGAAAAGCCCACTCAAAATGGTGGTATGAAACCGACCTAGTGAAATCGATCCCAAGGGTGTTGTTTCGTTTCCCCCGATGGGGAAAGTCGAAAAAACGCGTTTTTAACACAATTGGACGACGTTCGTCAAACAGGCTTTTTGCCCTGCTTGGAAAAGCCCACTCAAAATGGTGGTATGAAACCGACCTAGTGGAATCGATCCCAAGGGTGTTGTTTCGTTTCGCCCCGATGGGGAAAGTCGAAAAAACGCGTTTTGAACGCAATTGGACGACGTTCGTCAACCCGGCTTTTTGCCCTGCTTGGAAAAGCCCACTCAAAATGGTGGTATGAAACCGACCTAGTGGAATCGATCCCAAGGGTGTTGTTTCGTTTCGCCCCGATGGGGAAAGTCGAAAAAACGCGTTTTGAACGCAATTGGACGACGTTCGTCAACCCGGCTTTTTGCCCTGCTTGGAAAAGCCCACTCGAAATGGTGGTGTGAAACCGACCTCGTGGAATTCGATCCTAAGGGTGTTATTTCCTTTCGCCCCGATGGGGAAAGTCGAAAAAACGCGTTTTTAACGCAATTGGACGATGATCGTCAACCCGGCTTTTTGCCCTGCTTGGAAAAGCCCACTCAAAATGGTGGTATGAAACCGACCTAGTGGAATCGATCCCAAGGGTGTTATTTCCTTTCGCCCCTATGGGGAAAGTCTAAAAAACGCGTTTTTAACGCAATTGGACGACGTTCGTCAACCCGGCTTTTTGCCCTGCTTGGAAAAGCCCACTCAAAATGGTGGTATGAAACCGACCTAGTGAAATCGATCCCAAGGGTGTTGTTTCGTTTCCCCCGATGGGGAAAGTCGAAAAAACGCGTTTTTAACACAATTGGACGACGTTCGTCAAACAGGCTTTTTGCCCTGCTTGGAAAAGCCCACTCAAAATGGTGGTATGAAACCGACCTAGTGGAATCGATCCCAAGGGTGTTGTTTCGTTTCGCCCCGATGGGGAAAGTCGAAAAAACGCGTTTTGAACGCAATTGGACGACGTTCGTCAACCCGGCTTTTTGCCCTGCTTGGAAAAGCCCACTCAAAATGGTGGTATGAAACCAACCTCGTGGAATTCGATCCCAAGGGTGTTTTTTCGTTTCGCCCAAATGGGGAAAATCGAAAAAACGCGTTTTGAACGCAATTGGACGACGTTCGTCAACCCAGCTTTTTGCCCTGCTTTGAAAAGCCCACTCAAAATGGTGGTATGAAACCGACCTCGTGGTATTCGATCCTAAGGGTGTTTTTTGGTTTCGCCCCGATGGGGAAAGTCGAAAAAACGCGTTTTGAACGCAATTGGACGACGTTCGTCAACCCGGCTTTTTGCCCTGCTTTGAAAAGCCCACTCAAAATGGTGGTATGAAACCGACCTAGTGGAATTCGATCCCAAGGGTGTTTTTTCGTTTCGCCCCGATGGGGAAAGTCGAAAAAACGCGTTTTGAACGCAATTGGACGACGTTGGTCAACCAGGCTTTTTGCCCTGCTTGGAAAAGCCCACTCAAAATGGTGGTATGAAACCGACCTCGTGGAATTCGATCCTAAGGGTGTTATTTCGTTTCGCCCCGATGGGGAAATTCGATAAAACGCGTTTTGAACGCAATTGGAAGACGTTCGTCAACCCGGCTTTTTGCCCTGCTTGGAAGAACCGACTCAAAATGGTGGTATGAAACCGACCTCGTGGAATTCGATCCTAAGGGTGTTTTTTCGTTTCGCCCCGATGGGGAAAGTCGAAAAAACGCGTTTTGAACGCAATTGGACGACGTTCGTCAACCCGGCTTTTTGCCCTGCTTGGAAAAGCCCACTCAAAATGGTGGTATGAAACCAACCTCGTGGAATTCGATCCCAAGGGTGTTTTTTCGTTTCGCCCAAATGGGGAAAATCAAAAAAACGCGTTTGAACGCAATTGGACGACGTTCGTCAACCCGGCTTTCTGCCCTGCTTGGAAAAGCCCACTCAAAATGGTGGTATGAAACCGACCTAGTGGAATTCGATCCCAAGGGTGTTGTTTCGTTTCGCCCCGATGGGGAAAGTCGAAAAAACGCCTTCTAAACGCAATTGGACGACGTTCCTCAAACAGGCTTTTTGCCCTGCTTGGAAAAGCCCACTCAAAATGGTGGTATGAAACCGACCTCGTGGAATTCGATCCCAAGGGTGTTATTTCGTTTCGCCCCGATGGGGAAAGTCGAAAAAACGCGTTTTGAACGCAATTGGACGACGTTCGTCAACCCGCCTTTTTGCCCTGCTTGGAAAAGCCCACTCAAAATGATGGTATGAAACCGACCTCGTGGAATTCCATCCCAAGGGTGTTTTTTCGTTTCGCCCCGATGGGGAAAGTCGAAAAAACGCGTTTTGAACGCAATTGGACGACGTTCGTCAAACAGGCTTTTTTGCCCTGCTTAAAAAAGCCCACTCAAAATGGTGGTATGAAACCGACCTCGTGGTATTCGATCCTAAGGGTGTTTTTTCGTTTCGCCCCGATGGGGAAAGTCGAAAAAACGCGTTTTGAACGCAATTGGACGACGTTCGTCAACCCGGCTTTTTGCCCTTCTTTGAAAAGCCCACTCAAAATGGTGGTATAAAAACCGACCTAGTGGAATTCGATCCCAAGGTTTTTTTTTCGTTTCGCCCTGATGGGGAAAGTCGAAAAAACGCGTTTTGAACGCAATTGGACGACGTTCGTCAACCCAGCTTTTTGCCCTGCTTTGAAAAGCCCACTCAAAATGGTGGTATGAAACCGACCTCGTGGTATTCGATCCTAAGGGTGTTTTTTGGTTTCGCCCCGATGGGGAAAGTCGAAAAAACGCGTTTTGAACGCAATTGGACGACGTTCGTCAACCCGGCTTTTTGCCCTGCTTTGAAAAGCCCACTCAAAATGGTGGTATGAAACCGACCTAGTGGAATTCGATCCCAAGGGTGTTTTTTCGTTTCGCCCCGATGGGGAAAGTCGAAAAAACGCGTTTTGAACGCAATTGGACGACGTTCGTCAACCCGGCTTTTTGCCCTGCTTGGAAAAGCCCACTCAAAATGGTGGTATGAAACCGACCTCGTGGAATTCGATCCCAAGGGTGTTTTTTCGTTTCGCCCCGATGGGGAAAGTCGAAAAAACGCGTTTTGAACGCAATTGGACGACGTTCGTCAAACAGGCTTTTTGCCCTGCTTGGAAAAGCCCACTCAAAATGGTGGTATGAAACCGACCTCGTGGTATTCGATCCGAAGGGTGTTTTTTGGTTTCGCCCCGATGGGGAAAGTCGAAAAAACGCGTTTTGAACGCAATTGGACGACGTTCGTCAACCCGGCTTTTTGCCCTGCTTTGAAAAGCCCACTCAAAATGGTGGTATGAAACCGACCTAGTGGAATTCGATCCCAAGGGTGTTTTTTCGTTTCGCCTTGATGGGCAAAGTCGAAAAAACGCGTTTTGAACGCAATTGGACGACGTTCGTCAACCCGGCTTTTTGCCCTGCTTTGAAAAGCCCACTCAAAATGGTGGTATGAAACTGACCTCGTGGAATTCGATCCTAAGGGTGTTTTTTGGTTTCGCCCCGATGGGGAAAGTCGACAAAACGCGTTTTGAACCCAATTGGACGACGTTCGTCAACCCGGCTTTTTGCCCTGCTTGGAAAAGCCCACTCGAAATGGTGGTATGAAACCGACCTCGTGGAATTCGATCCTAAGGGTGTTTTTTCGTTTCGCCCCGATGGGGAAAGTCGAAAAAACGCGTTTTGAACGCAATTGGACGACGTTCGTCAACCCGGCTTTTTGCCCTGCTTGGAAAAGCCCTCTCAAAATGGTGGTATGAAACTGACCTCGTGGAATTCGATCCCAAGGGTGTTTTTTCGTTTCGCCCCGATGGGGAAAGTCGAAAAAACGCGTTTTGAACGCAATTGGACGACGTTCGTCAAACAGGCTTTTTGCCCTGCTTGGAAAAGCCCACTCAAAATGGTGGTATGAAACCGACCTCGAGGTATTCGATCCGAAGGGTGTTTTTTGGTTTCGCCCCGATGGGGAAAGTCGAAAAAACGCGTTTTGAACGCAATTGGACGACGTTCGTCAACCCGGCTTTTTGCCCTGCTTTGAAAAGCCCACTCAAAATGGTGGTATGAAACCGACCTAGTGGAATTCGATCCCAAGGGTGTTTTTTCGTTTCGCCTTGATGGGCAAAGTCGAAAAAACGCGTTTTGAACGCAATTGGACGACGTTCGTCAACCCGGCTTTTTGCCCTGCTTTGAAAAGCCCACTCAAAATGGTGGTATGAAACTGACCTCGTGGAATTCGATCCTAAGGGTGTTTTTTGGTTTCGCCCCGATGGGGAAAGTCGAAAAAACGCGTTTTGAACCCAATTGGACGACGTTCGTCAACCCGGCTTTTTGCCCTGCTTGGAAAAGCCCACTCGAAATGGTGGTATGAAACCGACCTCGTGGAATTCGATCCTAAGGGTGTTTTTTCGTTTCGCCCCGATGGGGAAAGTCGAAAAAACGCGTTTTGAACGCAATTGGACGACGTTCGTCAACCCGGCTTTTTGCCCTGCTTGGAATAGCCCACTCAAAATGGTGGTATGAAACGGACCTCGTGGTATTCGATCCTAAGGGTGTTTTTTGGTTTCGCCCCGATGGGGAAAGTCGAAAAAACGCGTTTTGAACGCAATTGGACGACGTTCGTCAACCCGGCTTTTTGCCCTGCTTTGAAAAGCCCACTCAAAATGGTGGTATGAAACCGACCTAGTGGAATTCGATCCCAAGGGTGTTTTTTCGTTTCGCCTTGATGGGCAAAGTCGAAAAAACGCGTTTTGAACGCAATTGGACGACGTTCGTCAACCCGGCTTTTTGCCCTGCTTTGAAAAGCCCACTCAAAATGGTGGTATGAAACTGACCTCGTGGAATTCGATCCTAAGGGTGTTTTTTGGTTTCGCCCCGATGGGGAAAGTCGACAAAACGCGTTTTGAACCCAATTGGACGACGTTCGTCAACCCGGCTTTTTGCCCTGCTTGGAAAAGCCCACTCGAAATGGTGGTATGAAACCGACCTCGTGGAATTCGATCCTAAGGGTGTTTTTTCGTTTCGCCCCGATGGGGAAAGTCGAAAAAACGCGTTTTGAACGCAATTGGACGACGTTCGTCAAACAGGCTTTTTGCCCTGCTTAAAAAAGCCCACTGAAAATGGTGGTATGAAACCGACCTCGTGGTATTCGATCCTAAGGGTGTTTTTTCGTTTCGCCCCGATGGGGAAAGTCGAAAAAACGCGTTTTGAACGCAATTGGACGACGTTCGTCAACCCAGCTTTTTGCCCTGCTTTGAAAAGCCCACTCAAAATGGTGGTATGAAACCGACCTCGTGGTAATCGATCCTAAGGGTGTTTTTTGGTTTCGCCCCGATGGGGAAAGTCGAAAAAACGCGTTTTGAACGCAATTGGACGACGTTCGTCAACCCGGCTTTTTGCCCTTCTTTGAAAAGCCCACTCAAAATGGTGGTATAAAAACCGACCTAGTGGAATTCGATCCCAAGGTTTTTTTTTCGTTTTGCCTTGATGGGGAAAGTCGAAAAAACGCGTTTTGAACGCAATTGGACGACGTTCGTCAACCCGGCTTTTTGCCCTGCTTTGAAAAGCCCACTCAAAATGGTGGTATGAAACCGACCTAGTGGAATTCGATCCCAAGGGTGTTTTTTCGTTTCGCCTTGATGGGGAAAGTCGAAAAAACGCGTTTTGAACGCAATTGGACGACGTTCGTCAACCCGGCTTTTTGCCCTGCTTTGAAAAGCCCACTCAAAATGGTGGTATGAAACCGACCTCGTGGTATTCGATCCTAAGGGTGTTTTTTGGTTTCGCTCCGATGGGGAAAGTCGACAAAACGCGTTTTGAACGCAATTGGACGACGTTCGTCAACCCGGCTTTTTGCCCTGCTTTGAAAAGCCCACTCAAAATGGTGGTATGAAACCGACCTAGTGGAATTCGATCCCAAGGGTGTTTTTTCGTTTCGCCTTGATGGGGAAAGTCGAAAAAACGCGTTTTGAACGCAATTGGACGACGTTCGTCAACCCGGCTTTTTGCCCTGCTTGGAAAAGCCCACTCAAAATGGTGGTATGAAACCGACCTCGTGGAATTCGATCCCAAGGGTGTTTTTTCGTTTCGCCCCGATGGGGAAAGTCGAAAAAACGCGTTTTGAACGCAATTGGACGACGTTCGTCAAACAGGCTTTTTGCCCTGCTTGGAAAAGCCCACTCAAAATGGTGGTATGAAACCGACCTCGTGGTATTCGATCCTAAGGGTGTTTTTTCGTTTCGCCCCGATGGGGAAAGTCGAAAAAACGCGTTTTGAACGCAATTGGACGACGTTCGTCAACCCGGCTTTTTGCCCTGCTTGGAAAAGCCCACTCAAAATGGTGGTATGAAACCGACCTCGTGGTATTCGATCCTAAGGGTGTTTTTTCGTTTCGCCCCGATGGGGAAAGTCGAAAAAACGCGTTTTGAACGCAATTGGACGACGTTCGTCAACCCGGCTTTTTGCCCTGCTTGGAAAAGCCCACTCAAAATGGTGGTATGAAACCGACCTCGTGGTATTCGATCCTAAGGGTGTTTTTTCGTTTCGCCCCGATGGGGAAAGTCGAAAAAACGCGTTTTGAACGCAATTGGACGACGTTCGTCAACCCGGCTTTTTGCCCTGCTTGGAAAAGCCCACTCAAAATGGTGGTATGAAACCGACCTCGTGGTATTCGATCCTAAGGGTGTTTTTTCGTTTCGCCGCGATGGGGAAAGTCGAAAAAACGCGTTTTGAACGCAATTGGACGACGTTCGTCAACCCGGCTTTTTGCCCTGCTCTAAAAAGCCCACTCAAAATGGTGGTATGAAACCGACCTAGTGAAATTCGATCCCAAGGGTGTTTTTTCGTTTCGCCCCGATGGGGAAAGTCGAAAAAACGCGTTTTGAACGCAATTGGACGACGTTCGTCAACCCGGCTTTTTGCCCTGCTTGGAAAAGCCCACTCAAAATGGTGGTATGAAACCGACCTCGTGGTATTCGATCCTAAGGGTGTTTTTTCGTTTCGCCGCGATGGGGAAAGTCGAAAAAACGCGTTTTGAACGCAATTGGACGACGTTCGTCAACCCGGCTTTTTGCCCTGCTCTAAAAAGCCCACTCAAAATGGTGGTATGAAACCGACCTAGTGAAATTCGATCCCAAGGGTGTTTTTTCGTTTCGCCCCGATGGGGAAAGTCGAAAAAACGCGTTTTGAACGCAATTGGACGACGTTCGTCAACCCGGCTTTTTGCCCTGCTTTGAAAAGCCCACTCAAAATGGTGGTATGAAACCGACCTCGTGGTATTCGATCCTAAGGGTGTTTTTTGGTTTCGCCCCGATGGGGAGAGTCGAAAAAACGCGTTTTGAACGCAATTGGACGACGTTCGTCAAAAGGGCTTTTTGCCCTGCTTGGAAAAGCCCACTCAAAATTTTGGTATGAAACCGACCTCGTGGTATTCGATCCTAAGGGTGTTTTTTCGTTTCGCCCCGATGGGGAAAGTCGAAAAAACGCGTTTTGAACGCAATTGGACGACGTTCGTCAACCCGGCTTTTTGCCCTGCTTGGAAAAGCCCACTCAAAATGGTGGTATGAAACCGACCTCGTGGTATTCGATCCTAAGGGTGTTTTTTCGTTTCGCCCCGATGGGGAAAGTCGAAAAAACGCGTTTTGAACGCAATTGGACGACGTTCGTCAACCCGGCTTTTTGCCCTGCTTGGAAAAGCCCACTCAAAATGGTGGTATGAAACCGACCTCGTGGTATTCGATCCTAAGGGTGTTTTTTCGTTTCGCCGCGATGGGGAAAGTCGAAAAAACGCGTTTTGAACGCAATTGGACGACGTTCGTCAACCCGGCTTTTTGCCCTGCTTTAAAAAGCCCACTCAAAATGGTGGTATGAAACCGACCTAGTGAAATTCGATCCCAAGGGTGTTTTTTCGTTTCGCCTTGATGGGGAAAGTCGAAAAAACGCGTTTTGAACGCAATTGGACGACGTTCGTCAACCCGGCTTTTTGCCCTGCTTTGAAAAGCCCACTCAAAATGGTGGTATGAAACCGACCTCGTGGTATTCGATCCTAAGGGTGTTTTTTGGTTTCGCCCCGATGGGGAAAGTCGAAAAAACGCGTTTTGAACGCAATTGGACGACGTTCGTCAAAAGGGCTTTTTGCCCTGCTTGGAAAAGCCCACTCAAAATTTTGGTATGAAACCGACCTCGTGGTATTCGATCCTAAGGGTGTTTTTTCGTTTCGCCCCGATGGGGAAAGTCGAAAAAACGCGTTTTGAACGCAATTGGACGACGTTCGTCAACCCGGCTTTTTGCCCTGCTTTAAAAAGCCCACTCAAAATGGTGGTATGAAACCGACCTAGTGAAATTCGATCCCAAGGGTGTTTTTTCGTTTCGCCTTGATGGGGAAAGTCGAAAAAACGCGTTTTGAACGCAATTGGACGACGTTCGTCAACCCGGCTTTTTGCCCTGCTTTGAAAAGCCCACTCAAAATGGTGGTATGAAACCGACCTCGTGGTATTCGATCCTAAGGGTGTTTTTTGGTTTCGCCCCGATGGGGAAAGTCGAAAAAACGCGTTTTGAACGCAATTGGACGACGTTCGTCAAAAGGGCTTTTTGCCCTGCTTGGAAAAGCCCACTCAAAATTTTGGTATGAAACCGACCTCGTGGTATTCGATCCTAAGGGTGTTTTTTCGTTTCGCCCCGATGGGGAAAGTCGAAAAAACGCGTTTTGAACGCAATTGGACGACGTTCGTCAACCCGGCTTTTTGCCCTGCTTGGAAAAGCCCACTCAAAATGGTGGTATGAAACCAACCTCGTGGAATTCGATCCCAAGGGTTTTTTTTCGTTTCGCCCCGATGGAGAAAGTCGAAAAAACGCGTTTTGAACGCAATTGGACGACGTTCGTCAACCCGGCTTTTTGCCCTGCTTGGAAAAGCCCACTCAAAATGGTGGTATGAAACCGACCTCGTGGAATTCGATCCCAAGGGTGTTTTTTCGTTTCGCCCCGATGGGGAAGGTCGAAAAAACGCGTTTTGAACGCAATTGGACGACGTTCGTCAAACAGGCTTTTTGCCCTGCTTGGAAAAGCCCACTCAAAATGGTGGTATGAAACCGACCTCGTGGTATTCGATCCTAAGGGTGTTTTTTCGTTTCGTTCCGATGGGGAAAGTCGAAAAAACGCGTTTTGAACGCAATTGGACGACGTTCGTCAACCCGGCTTTTTGCCCTGCTTGGAAAAGCCCACTCAAAATGGTGGTATGAAACCGACCTCGTGGAATTCGATCCCAATGGTGTTTTTTCGTTTCGCCCCGATGGGGAAGGTCGAAAAAACGCGTTTTGAACGCAATTGGACGACGTTCGTCAAACAGGCTTTTTGCCCTGCTTGGAAAAGCCCACTCAAAATGGTGGTATGAAACCGACCTCGTGGTATTCGATCCTAAGGGTGTTTTTTCGTTTCGTTCCGATGGGGAAAGTCGAAAAAACGCGTTTTGAACGCAATTGGACGACGTTCGTCAACCCGGCTTTTTGCCCTGCTTTGAAAAGCCCACTCAAAATGGTGGTATGAAACCGACCTAGTGGAATTCGATCCCAAGGGTGTTTTTTCGTTTCGCCTTGATGGGGAAAGTCGAAAAAACGCGTTTTGAACGCAATTGGACGACGTTCGTCAACGCGGCTTTTTGCCCTGCTTTGAAAAGCCCACTCAAAATGGTGGTATGAAACCGACCTCGTGGTATTCGATCCTAAGGGTGTTTTTTGGTTTCGCTCCGATGGGGAAAGTCGACAAAACGCGTTTTGAACGCAATTGGACGACGTTCGTCAACCCGGCTTTTTGCCCTGCTTTGAAAAGCCCACTCAAAATGGTGGTATGAAACCGACCTAGTGGAATTCGATCCCAAGGGTGTTTTTTCGTTTCGCCTTGATGGGGAAAGTCGAAAAAACGCGTTTTGAACGCAATTGGACGACGTTCGTCAACCCGGCTTTTTGCCCTGCTTGGAAAAGCCCACTCAAAATGGTGGTATGAAACCGACCTCGTGGAATTCGATCCCAAGGGTGTTTTTTCGTTTCGCCCCGATGGGGAAAGTCGAAAAAACGCGTTTTGAACGCAATTGGACGACGTTCGTCAAACAGGCTTTTTGCCCTGCTTGGAAAAGCCCACTCAAAATGGTGGTATGAAACCGACCTCGTGGTATTCGATCCTAAGGGTGTTTTTTCGTTTCGCCCCGATGGGGAAAGTCGAAAAAACGCGTTTTGAACGCAATTGGACGACGTTCGTCAACCCGGCTTTTTGCCCTGCTTGGAAAAGCCCACTCAAAATGGTGGTATGAAACCGACCTCGTGGTATTCGATCCTAAGGGTGTTTTTTCGTTTCGCCGCGATGGGGAAAGTCGAAAAAACGCGTTTTGAACGCAATTAGACGACGTTCGTCAACCCGGCTTTTTGCCCTGCTTTAAAAAGCCCACTCAAAATGGTGGTATGAAACCGACCTAGTGAAATTCGATCCCAAGGGTGTTTTTTCGTTTCGCCTTGATGGGGAAAGTCGAAAAAACGCGTTTTGAACGCAATTGGACGACGTTCGTCAACCCGGCTTTTTGCCCTGCTTTGAAAAGCCCACTCAAAATGGTGGTATGAAACCGACCTCGTGGTATTCGATCCTAAGGGTGTTTTTTGGTTTCGCCCCGATGGGGAAAGTCGAAAAAACGCGTTTTGAACGCAATTGGACGACGTTCGTCAAAAGGGCTTTTTGCCCTGCTTGGAAAAGCCCACTCAAAATTTTGGTATGAAACCGACCTCGTGGTATTCGATCCTAAGGGTGTTTTTTCGTTTCGCCCCGATGGGGAAAGTCGAAAAAACGCGTTTTGAACGCAATTGGACGACGTTCGTCAACCCGGCTTTTTGCCCTGCTTGGAAAAGCCCACTCAAAATGGTGGTATGAAACCAACCTCGTGGAATTCGATCCCAAGGGTTTTTTTTCGTTTCGCCCCGATGGAGAAAGTCGAAAAAACGCGTTTTGAACGCAATTGGACGACGTTCGTCAACCCGGCTTTTTGCCCTGCTTGGAAAAGCCCACTCAAAATGGTGGTATGAAACCGACCTCGTGGAATTCGATCCCAAGGGTGTTTTTTCGTTTCGCCCCGATGGGGAAGGTCGAAAAAACGCGCTTTGAACGCAATTGGACGACGTTCGTCAAACAGGCTTTTTGCCCTGCTTGGAAAAGCCCACTCAAAATGGTGGTATGAAACCGACCTCGTGGTATTCGATCCTAAGGGTGTTTTTTCGTTTCGTTCCGATGGGGAAAGTCGAAAAAACGCGTTTTGAACGCAATTGGACGACGTTCGTCAACCCGGCTTTTTGCCCTGCTTGGAAAAGCCCACTCAAAATGGTGGTATGAAACCGACCTCGTGGAATTCGATCCCAAGGGTGTTTTTTCGTTTCGCCCCGATGGGGAAGGTCGAAAAAACGCGTTTTGAACGCAATTGGACGACGTTCGTCAAACAGGCTTTTTGCCCTGCTTGGAAAAGCCCACTCAAAATGGTGGTATGAAACCGACCTCGTGGTATTCGATCCTAAGGGTGTTTTTTCGTTTCGTTCCGATGGGGAAAGTCGAAAAAACGCGTTTTGAACGCAATTGGACGACGTTCGTCAACCCGGCTTTTTGCCCTGCTTTGAAAAGCCCACTCAAAATGGTGGTATGAAACCGACCTAGTGGAATTCGATCCCAAGGGTGTTTTTTCGTTTCGCCTTGATGGGGAAAGTCGAAAAAACGCGTTTTGAACGCAATTGGACGACGTTCGTCAACGCGGCTTTTTGCCCTGCTTTGAAAAGCCCACTCAAAATGGTGGTATGAAACCGACCTCGTGGTATTCGATCCTAAGGGTGTTTTTTGGTTTCGCCCCGATGGGGAAAGTCGACAAAACGCGTTTTGAACCCAATTGGACGACGTTCGTCAACCCGCCTTTTTGCCCTGCTTGGAAAAGCCCACTCGAAATGGTGGTATGAAACCGACCTCGTGGAATTCGATCCTAAGGGTGTTTTTTCGTTTCGCCCCGATGGGGAAAGTCAAAAAAACGCGTTTTGAACGCAATTGGACGACGTTCGTCAACCCGGCTTTTTGCCCTGCTTGGAAAAGCCCACTCAAAATGGTGGTATGAAACCGACCTCGTGGTATTCGATCCTAAGGGTGTTTTTTCGTTTCGCCCCGATGGGGAAAGTCGAAAAAACGCGTTTTGAACGCAATTGGACGACGTTCGTCAACCCGGCTTTTTGCCCTGCTTGGAAAAGCCCACTCAAAATGGTGGTATGAAACCAACCTCGTGGAACTCGATCCCAAGAGTTTTTTTTCGTTTCGCCCCGATGGGGAAAGTCGAAAAAACGCGTTTTGAACGCAATTGGACGACGTTCGTAAACCCGGCTTTTTGCCCTGCTTGGAAAAGCCCACTCAAAATGGTGGTATGAAACCGACCTAGTGGAATTCGATCCCAAGGGTGTTGTTTCGTTTCGCCCCGATGGGGAAAGTCGAAAAAACGCGTTCTGAACGCAATTGGACGACGTTCGTCAAACAGGCTTTTTGCCCTGCTTGGAAAAGCCCACTCAAAATGGTGGTATGAAACCGACCTCGTGGAATTCGATCCCAAGGGTGTTATTTCGTTTCGCCCCGATGGGGAAAGTCGAAAAAACGCGTTTTGAACGCAATTGGACGACGTTCGTCAAACAGGCTTTTTGCCCTGCTTAAAAAAGCCCACTCAAAATGGTGGTATGAAACCAACCTCGTGGAATTCGATCCCAAGGGTGTTTCTTCGTTTCGCCCCGATGGGGAAAGTCGAAAAAACGCGTTTTGAACGCAATTGGACGACGTTCGTCAACCCGGCTTTTTGCCCTGCTTGGAAAAGCCCACTCAAAATGGTGATATGAAACCAACGTCGTGGAATTCGATCCCAAGGGTGTTGTTTCGTTTCGCCCCGATGGGGAAAGTCGAAAAAACGCGTTCTGAACGCAATTGGACGACGTTCGTCAAACAGGCTTTTTGCCCTGCTTGGAAAAGCCCACTCAAAATGCTGGTATGAAACCGACCTAGTGGAATTCGATCCCAAGGGTGTTATTTCGTTTCGCCCCGATGGGGAAAGTCGAAAAAACGCCTTTTGAACGCAATTGGACGACGTTCGTCAAACAGGCTTTTTGCCCTGCTTAAAAAAGCCCACTCAAAATGGTGGTATGAAACCGACCTCGTGGAATTCGATCCCAAGGGTGTTTTTTCGTTTCGCCCCGATGGGGAAAGTCGAAAAAACGCGTTTTGAACGCAATTGGACGACGTTACTCAACCCGGCTTTTTGCCCTGCTTGGAAAAGCCCACTCAAAATGGTGGTATGAAACCGACCTCGTGGTATTCGATCCTAAGGGTGTTTTTTCGTTTCGCCCCGATGGGGAAAGTCGAAAAAACGCGTTTTGAACGCAATTGGACGACGTTCGTCAACCCGGCTTTTTGCCCTGCTTTGAAAAGCCCACTCAAAATGGTGGTATGAAACCGACCTAGTAGAATTCGATCCCAAGGGTGTTTTTTCGTTTTGCCCCGATTGGGAAAGTCGAAAAAACGCGTTTTGAACGCAATTGGACGACGTTCGTCAACCCGGCTTTTTGCCCTGCTTGGAAAAGCCCACTCAAAATGGTGGTATGAACCCGACCTCGTGGTGTTCGATCCTAAGGGTGTTTTTTCGTTTCGCCCCGATGGGGAAAGTCGAAAAAACGCGTTTTGAACGCAATTGGACGACGTTCGTCAACCAGGCTTTTTGCCCTGCTTTGAAAAGCCCACTCAAAATGGTGGTATGAAACGGACCTAGTTGAATTCGATCCCAAGGGTGTTTTGTCGTTTCGCCCCGATTGGGAAAGTCGAAAAAACGCGTTTTGAACGCAATTGGACGACGTTCGTCAACTCGGCTTTTTGCCCTGCTTGGAAAAGCCCACTCAAAATGGTGGTATGAAACCGACCTCGTGGAATTCGATCCCAGGGGGGTTTTTTCGTTTCGTTCCGATGGGGAAAGTCGAAAAAACGCGTTTTGAACGCAATTGGACGACGTTCGTCAACCCGGCTTTTTGCCCTGCTTGGAAAAGCCCACTCAAAATGGTGGTATGAAACCGACCTCGTGGTATTTGATCCTAACGGTGTTATTTCGTTTCGCCCCGATGGGGAAAGTCGAAAAAACGCGTTTTGAACACAATTGGACGACGTTCGTCAACCCGGCTTTTTGCCCTGCTTGGAAAAGCCCACTCAAAATGGTGGTATGAAACCGACCTTGTGGTATTCGATCCTAAGGGTGTTTTTTGGTTTCGCCCCGATGGGGAAAGTCGAAAAAACGCGTTTTGAACGCAATTGGACGACGTTCGTCAACCCGGCTTTTTGCCCTGCTTGGAAAAGCCCACTCGAAATGGTGGTATGAAACCGACCTCGTGGAATTCGATCCTAAGGGTGTTTTTTCGTTTCGCCCCGATGGGGAAAGTCAAAAAAACGCGTTTTGAACGCAATTGGACGACGTTCGTCAACCCGGCTTTTTGCCCTGCTTGGAAAAGCCCACTCAAAATGGTGGTATGAAACCGACCTCGTGGTATTGGATCCTAAGGGTGTTATTTCGTTTCGCCCCGATGGGGAAAGTCGAAAAAACTCGTTTTGAACACAATTGGACGACGTTCGTCAACCCGGCTTTTTGCCCTGCTTGGAAAAGCACACTCAAAATGGTGGTATGAAACCGACCTCGTAAAATTCGATCCCAAGGGTGTTGTTTCGTTTCGCCCCGATGGGGAAAGTCGAAAAAATGCGTTCTGAACGCAATTGGACGACGTTCGTCAACCCGGCTTTTTGCCTTGCTTGGAAAAGCCCACTCAAAATGGTGGTATGAAACCGACCTCGTGGTATTCGATCCTAAGGGTGTTTTTTGGTTTCGCCCCGATGGGGAAAGTCGAAAAAACGCGTTTTGAACGCAATTGGACGACGTTCGTCAACCCGGCTTTTTGCCCTGCTTGGAAAAGCCCACTCAAAATGGTGGTATGAAACCGACCTCGTAAAATTCGATCCCAAGGGTGTTGTTTCGTTTCGGCCGGATGGGGAAAGTCGAAAAAACGCGTTCTGAACGCAATTGGACGACGTTCGTCAACCCGGCTTTTTGCCCTGCTTGGAAAAGCCCACTCAAAATGGTGGTATGAAACCGACCTCGTGGAATTCGATCCTAAGGCTGTTTTTTGGTTTCGCCCCGATGGGGAAAGTCGAAAAACGCGTTTTGAACGCAATTGGACGACGTTCGTCAACCCGGCTTTTTGCCCTGCTTGGAAAAGCCCACTCGAAATGGTGGTATGAAACCGACCTCTTGGAATTCGATCCTAAGGGTGTTTTTTCGTTTCGCCCCGATGGGGAAAGTCGAAAAAACGCGTTTTGAACGCAATTGGACGACGTTCGTCAACCCGGCTTTTTGCCCTGCTTGGAAAAGCCCACTCAAAATGGTGGTATGAAACCGACCTCGTGGAATTCGATCCTAAGGCTGTTTTTTGGTTTCGCCCCGATGGGGAAAGTCGAAAAACGCGTTTTGAACGCAATTGGACGACGTTCGTCAACCCGGCATTTTGCCCTGCTTGGAAAAGCCCACTCGAAATGGTGGTATGAAACCGACCTCTTGGAATTCGATCCTAAGGTTGTTTTTTCGTTTCGCCCCGATGGGGAAAGTCGAAAAAACGGGTTTTGAACGCAATTGGACGACGTTCGTCAACCCGGCTTTTTGCCCTTCTTGAAAAAGCCCATTCAAAATGGTGGTATGAAACCGACCTCGTAAAATTCGATCCCAAGGGTGTTGTTTCGTTTCGCCCCGATGGGGAAAGTCGAAAAAACGCGTTTTGAACGCAATTGGACGACGTTTGTCAACCCGGCTTTTTGCCCTGCTTGGAAAAGCCCACTCAAAATGGTGGTATGATACCGACCTCGTCGAATTCGATCCCAATGGTGTTTTTTCGTTTCACCCGGATGGGGAAAGTCGAAAAAACGCGTTTTGAGCGCAATTGGACGACGTTCGTCAACCCGGTTTTTGCCCTGCTTGGAAAAGCCCATTCAAAATGGTGGTATGAAACCGACCTCGTAAAATTCGATCAAAAGGGTGTTGTTTCGTTTCGCCCCGATGGGGAAAGTCGAAAAAACGCGTTTTGAACGCAATTGGACGACGTTTGTCAACCCGGCTTTTTGCCCTGCTTGGAAAAGCCCACTCAAAATTGTGGTATGAAACCGACCTCGTGGAATTCGCTCCCAAGGGTGTTGTTTCGTTTCACTCGGATGGGGAAAGTCGAAAAAACGCGTTTTGAACGCAATTGGACGACGTTAGTCAACCCGGCTTTTTGCCCTGCTTGGAAAAGCCCACTCAAAATGGTGGTATGAAACCGACCTCGTCGAATTCGATCCCAATGGTGTTTTTTCGTTTCACCCGGATGGGGAAAGTCCAAAAAACGCGTTTTGAGCGCAATTGGACGACGTTCGTCAACCCGGCTTTTTTCCCTGCCTGGTAAAGCCCATTCAAAATGGTGGTATGAAACCGACCTCGTAAAATTCGATCCCAAGGGTGTTGTTTCGTTTCGCCCCGATGGGGAAAGTCGAAAAAACGCGTTTTGAACGCAATTGGACGACGTTCGTCAACCCGGCTTTTTGCCCTGCTTGGAAAAGACCACTCAAAATGGTGGTATGAAACCGACCTCGGCGAATTCGATCCCAATGGTGTTTTTTCGTTTCACCCGGATGGGGAAGTCGAAAAACGCGTTTTGAGCGCAATTGGACGACGTTCGTCCACCCGGCTTTTTGCCCTGCTTGGAAAAGCCCATTCAAAATGGTGGTATGAAACCGACCTCGTAAAATTCGATCCCAAGGGTGTTGTTTCGTTTCGCCCCGATGGGGAAAGTCGAAAAAACGCGTTTTGAACGCAATTGGACGACGTTCGTCAACCCGGCTTTTTGCCCTGCTTGGAAAAGCCCACTCAAAATGGTGGTATGAAACCGACGTCGTGGAATTCGATCCCAAGGGCGTTGTTTCGTTTCACCCGGATAGGGAAAGTCGAAAAAACGCGTTTTGAACGCAATTGGACGACGTTCGTCAACCCGGCTTTTTGCCCTGCTTGGAAAAGCCCACTCAAAATGGTGGTATGAAACCGACCTCGTGGAGTTCGATCCCAAGGGTGTTTTTTCGTTTCGCCCCAATGGGGAAAGTCGAAATAACGCGTTTTGAACGCAATTGGACGACGTTCCTCAACCTGGCTTTTAGCCCTGCTTGGAAAAGCCCACTCAAAATGGTGGTATCAAACCGACCTCGTGGAATTCGATCCCAAGGGTGTTTTTTCGTTTCACCCGGATGGGGACAGTCGAAAAAACGCGTTTTGAGCGAAATTGGACGACGTTCGTCAACCCGGCTTTTTGCCCTGCTTGGAAAAGCCCACTCAAAATGGTGGTATGAAACCGACCTCGTGGAGTTCGATCCCAATGGTGTTTTTTCGTTTCGCCCGGATGGGGAAAGTCGAAAAAACGCGTTTTGAACGCAATTGGACGACGTTCGTCAACCCGGCTTTTTGCCCTGCTTGGAAAAGCCCACTCAAAACGGTGGTATGAAACCGACCTCGTCGAATTCGATCCCAATGGTGTTTTTTCGTTTCGCCCGGATGGGGAAAGTCGAAAAAACGCGTTTTGAACGCAATTGGACGACGTTCGTCAACCCGGCTTTTTGCCCTGCTTGGAAAAGCCCACTCAAAATGGTGGTATGAAACCGACCTAGTGGAATTCGATCCCAAGGTATATACACTGTACTCTGTGCGCTGTGCACTATACACGGTACACTGTACTCTGTGCACTGTCCACTGTGCACTATACACGGTACACTGTACTCTGTGCACTGTGCACTATACAAGGTACACTGTACTCTGTGCACTGTGCACTATACACGGTACACTGGACTCAGTGCACTGTGCTCTATACACGGTACACTGTACTCTGTGCACTGTGCACTATACACGGTACACTGTACTCTGTGCACTATACACGGTACACTGTACTCTTTGCACTATACACGGTACACTGTACTCTGTGCACTATACACGGTACAGTGTACTCTCTGCATTGTGCACTATGCACGGTACACTGTACTCTGTGCACTGTGCACTATACACGGTACACTCTACTCTGTGCACTATACACGGTACACTGTACTCTGTGCACTGTGCACCATACACGGTACACTGTACTCTGTGCACAATACACGGTACACTGTACTCTCTGCACTGTGCACTATAGACGGTACACTGTACTCTGTGCACTGTACACCATACACGGTACACAGTACTCTGTGCACTATACACGGTACACTGTACTCTGTGCGCTGTGCACTATACACGGTACACTCTACTCTGTGCACTGTGCACTGTGCACTATACATGGTACACTGTACTCTGTGAACTGTGCACTATACACGGTACACTGTACTCTGTGCACTGTGCACTATACACGGTACACTGGACTCAGTGCACTGTGCTCTATACACGGTACACTGTACTCTGTGCACTGTGCACTATACACGGTACACTCTACTCTGTGCACTATACACGGTACACTGTACTCTGTGCACTATACACGGTACACTGTACTCTGTGCACTGTGCACTGTGCACTATACACTGTACACTGTACTCTTTGCACTGTGCACTATACACGGTATAGTAGTATATACGGTATATACACGGTATATACACTGTACTCTGTGCGCTGTGCACTATACACGGTACACTGTACTCTGTGCACTGTGCACTGTGCTCTGTACACGGTACACTGTACTCTGTGCACCGTGCACTATACACGGTACACTGTACTCTGTGCACTATACACGGTACACTGTACTCTTTGCACCATACACGGTACACTGTACTCTGTGCACTATACACGGTACACTGTACTCTTTGCACCATACACGGTACACTGTACTCTGTGCAATATACACGGTACACTGTACTCTCCGCACTGTGCACTATGCTCGGTACACTGTACTCTCCGCACTGTGCACTATGCACGGTACACTGTACTCTGTGCACTGTGCACTATACACGGTACACTCTACTCTGTGCACTATACACGGTACACTGTACTCTGTGCACTATACACGGTACACTGTACTCTGTGCACTATACGCGGTACACTATACTCTGTGCACTGTGCACCATACACGGTACACTGTACTCTGTGCACAATACACGGTACACTGTACTCTCTGCACTGTGCGCTATACACGGTACACTGTACTCTGTGCACTAGACACGGTACACTGTACTCTGTGCACTACACAGCTGGCTTTTTGCGCTGCTTGCAAAAGCCGACCCAAAATTGTGGTTTGAAACCAAACTCGTGGAATTCGACCTCAAGGGTGTTTTTTCGTTTCGCCCCGATGGGGAATCTCAAAAAAAAGAGTTTTGAACGCAATTGGACGACCTTCGTCAACCCAGCGTTTTCCGCTACTTGGTAAATTCACCCCAAAATGGTGGTATGAAACCGACCTCGTGGAATTCGATCCGAAGGGTGTTTTTTCGTTTTGCCCCGATGGGGATAGTCGAAAAAACGAGTTTTGAACGCAATTGGACGACCTTCGTCAACCCGGCGTTTTGCGCTGCTGGGAAAAGCCGACCCAAAATGGTGGTATGAAGCCGACCTCGTGGAATTCGATCCAAAGGGTGTTTTTTCGTTTCGCCCCGATGGGGAAACTCGAAAAAACGAGTTTTCAACGCAATTGGACGACATTCGTCAACCCTCCTTTTTGCACTGCTTGCAAAAGCCCAGCAAAAATGGTGGTATGGAACCGACCTCGGGGAATTTGATCCCAAGGGTGTTTTTTTGTTCCGTCTCGATAGGGAAACTCGACAAAACGAGTTTTCAACCCAATTGGACGACCTTCGTCAAACTGGCGTTTTGCGCTGCTTGGAAAATCCCACCCAAAATGGTGGTTTGAAACCGACCTCGTGGAATTCGATCACAAGGGTGTTTTTTCGTTTCGTTTCTTGGCCAGACAAAAAAAAACAGCCGTGGGATGAAATTTTACAATTTCGGTTTCATGCCACCATTTTGGGTGGGCTTTTCCAAGCAGCGGAAAAAGCCGGGTTCACGAAAGTGGTCCAATTGCGTTCAAAACGCGTTTTGTTAAATTTCCCCATCGGGGGGAAACGAAAAAACACCCTTGGGATCGAATTTTAAAATTTCGGTTTCATGCCACCATTTTGGGTGGGCTTTTCCAAGCAGCGCAAAACGCTGGGGTAACGAAGGTCATCGAATTCCGTTCAAAACGCGTTTTTTCAACTTTCCCCATCGGGGCGAAGCGAAAAAACAGCCTTGGGATCAAATTTTACAATTTCGGTTTCATGCCACCATTTTGGGTGGGCTTTTCCAAGAAGCGGAAAAAGCCGGGTTCACGAAAGTGGTCCAATTGCGTTCAAAACGCGTTTTGTTAAATTTCCCCATCGGTGGGAAACGAAAAAACACCCTTGGGATCGATTTTTAAAATTTCGGTTTAATGCCACCATTTTGGGTGGGCTTTTCAAAGGAGCACAAAACGCTGGGGTAACGAAGGTCGTCGAATTCCGTTAAAAACGCGTTTTTTCGATTTTCCCCATCGGTGCGAAGCGAAAAAACAGCCTTGGGATCGAATTTACCAATTTTGGTTTTATACCACCATTTTGGGTGGGCTATTCCAAGCAGCGCAAAAAGCCGGGTTGACGAAGGTCGTCCAAATGCGTTCAAAACGCGTTTTTTCGAGTTTCCGCAACGGGGCGAAACGAAAAAACACCCTTGGGATCGAATTCCACGAGGTAGGTTTCATACCACCATTTTTGGTGGGCTTTTGCAAGCAGTGCAAAAAGCCGGGTTGACGAAGGTCGTCCAATTGCGTTCAAAACGCGTTTTTTCGAGTTTCCCCAACGGGGCGAAACAGAAAAACATCCTTGGGATCGAATTCCACGAGGTAGGTTTCATACCACCATTTTTGGTGGGCTTTTGCAAGCAGTGCAAAAAGCCGGGTTGACGAAGGTCGTCCAATTGCGTTCAAAACGCGTTTTTTCGACTTTCCCCATCGTTGCAAAACGAAAAAACACCCTTGGGATCGAATTCCACGAGGTCGGTTTCATACCACCATTTTTGGTGGGCTTTTGCAAGCAGCGCAAAAAGCGGGGTTGACAAAGTTCGTCCAATTGCGTTGAAAACTCGTTTTTTTGTCTTTCCGCATCGGGGCGAAACGAAAAAACACCCTTGGGATCGAATTCCACGAGGCTTGTTTCATACCACCATTTTGGGTGGGCTTTTCCAAGCAGCGAAAAACGGCGGGTTGACGAAGGTCGTCCAATTGCGTTCAAAACTCGTTTTTCGACTTTCGCCATCACGGCGAAACGAAGAATCACCCTTGGAATAGAATTTACCAATTTCGGTTTCATACCACCATTTTTGGTGGGCTTTCCCAAGCATCGAAAAAAGCCGGGTTGACGAAGGTCGTCCGATTGCGTTCAAAACTCGTTAATTCGACTTTCCCCATCGGGGGAATCGAAAAAACAGCCTTGGGATCGAATTCCACGAGGTCGGTTTCATATTACTATTTTGGTTGGGCTTTTGCAAGCAGTGCAAAAAGCCAGGTTGCGAAGTCCCGCCAATAGTGTTCAAAACACGTTTTTTCGACTTTCCCCATCGTGGCGAATGGAAAAAACACCCTTGGGATCGAATTCCACGAGGTCGGTTTCATACCACCATTTTGGGAGAGCTTTTGGAAGCAGCGAAAAAAGCCGGGTTGACGAAGGTCGTCCAATTGCGTTCAAAACTCGTTTTTTCGACTTTCCCAATCGGGGCGAAACGAAAAAACACCCTTTGGATCGAATTCCACGAGGTCGGTTTCATACGACCATTTTGGGTGGGCTTTTCCCAGCAGCGCAAAAAGCCCAGTTGACGAAGGTCGTCCAATTGCGTTTAAAACTCGTTTTTTCGACTTTCCCTATCGGGGCAAAACGAAGAAACACCCTTGGATCGAATTCAACGAGTTCGTTATCATACCACCATTTTGGGAGGGCTTTACCAAGGAGCGGAAAACGCCGGGTTGACGAAAAACGTCCAATTGCGTTGAAAACTCGTTTTTTCGAGTTTCCCCATATGGGCGAAACGAAAAAACACCCTTTGGATCGAATTCCACGAGGTTGGTTTGACACCACCATTTTGGGTGGGCTTTTCCCAGCAGCGCAAAAAGCCGGGTTGACGAAGGTCGTCCAATTGCGTTCAAAACTTGTTTTTTGGACTTTTCCCATAGAAGTGAAACGAAAAAACACCCTTGGGATCGAATTCCACGAGGTCGGTTTCATACCACCATTTTGGGTGGGATTTTCCAAGCAGCGCGAAACGCCGGTTTGACGTAGGTCGTCCAATTGCGTTGAAAATTCGTTTTTTAGACTTTCCCCATTGGGGCGAAACGAAGAAACACCCTTTGGATCGAATTACACCAGGTCGGTTTCATACCACCATTTTCGGTGGGCTTTTCCCAGCAGCGCAAAACTCCGGGTTGACGAAGGTCGTCCAATTGCGTTTAAAACTCGTTTTGTCGAGATTCCCCATCGGGGCGAAACGAAACAACACCCTTGGGATCGAATTCCACGAGGTCGGTTTCATACCACCATTTTGGGTGGGCTTTACCAAGCAGCGGAAAACGCCGGGTTGACGAAGGTCGTCCAATTGCCTTCAAAACTCGTTTTTTCGACATTCCCCATCGGGGCGAAACGAAAAAGCACCCTTGGGATCGAATTCCACCAGGTCGGTTTCATACCACCATTTTGGGTGGGCTTTACCAAGCAGCGGAAAACGCCGGGATGACGAAGTTCTTCCAATTGGGTTGAAAACTCGTTTTGTCGAGTTTTCCCATCGGGACGAAACAAAAAAACACCCTTGGGATCGAATTCCACGAGGTCGGTTTCATACCAACATTTTTGCTGGGCCCTTGCAAGCAGTGCAAAAAGGCGGGTTGACGAAGGTCGTCCATTTGCCTTGAAAACTCGTTTTTTCGACTTTCCCCGTCGGAGCGAAACGAAAAAACACCCTTGGGATCGAATTCCACGAGCTCGGTTTAATACCACCATTTTGGGTTGGTTTTACCAAGCAGAGGAAAACGCCGGGTTGACGAAGGTCGTCCAATTGCGTTCAAATCTCGTTTTTTCGACTTTCCCCATCGGGGCGAAACGAAAAAGCACCCTTGGGATCGATTTCCACGAGGTCGGTTTCATACCACCATTTTGGGTGGGCTTTACGAAGCAGCGGAAAACGCCGGGATGACGAAGTCCTTCCAATTGGGTTGAAAACTCGTTTTTTCGACTTTCCCCATCGGAGCGAAACGAAAAAACACACTTGGGATCGAATTCCACGAGGTCGGTTTTATACCACCATTTTGGGTTGGACTTACCAAGCAGCGGAAAAGGCCGGGTTGACGAAGGTCTTCCAGTTGGGTTGAAAACTCGTTTTGTCGAGTTCCCCCATCAGGGGTAAACAAAAAAAAACCCTTGGGATCGAATTCCATGAGGTCGGTTTCATACCACCATTTTTTCTGGGCTTTTGCATGCAGTGCAAAAAGCCGGGTTGACGAAGGTCGTCCAATTGCGTTGAAAACTCGTTTCGTCGAGTTTCCCCATCGGGGCGAAACGAAAAAACACCCTTCGGTTCGAATTCCACGAGGTCGGTTTCATACCACTATTTTTGCTGGGCTTTACCAAGCAGCGGAAAACGCTGCGTTGACGAAGGTCGTCCAATTGCGTTCAAAACTCGTTTTGTCGAGTTTCCCCATCGGGGCGAAACGAAAAAACACCCTTGGGTTCGAATTCCACGAGGTCGGTTTCATACCACCATTTTTGCTGGGCTTTACCAAGCAGCGGAAAACGCCGGGTTGACGAAGGTCGTCCAATTGCGTTCAAAACTCGTTTTGTCGAGTTTCCCCATTGGTGCCAAACGAAAAAACACCCTTGAGATCGAATTCCACGAGGTCGGTTTTATACCACCATTTTGGGTGGGATTTACAAAGGAGCGGAAAACGCCGGGTTGACGAAGGTCGTCCAATTGTGTTGAAAACTCGTTTTTTCGAGTTTCCCCATATGGGCGAATCGAAAAAACACCCTTTGGATCGAATTCCACGAGGTCGGTTTCACACGACCATTTTGGGTGGGCTTTTCCCAGCAACGCAAAAAGCCGGGTTGACGAAGGTCGTCCAATTGCGTTCAAAACTCGTTTTTTCGACTTTTCCCATCGGGGCGAAACGAAAAAACACCCTTGGGTTCGAATTCCAGGAGGTCGGTTTCATACCCCTATTTTTGCTGGGCTTTACGAAGCAGCGGAAAACGCCGGGTTGACGAAGGTCGTCCAATTGCGTTCAAAACTCGTTTTGTCGAGTTTCCCCATCGGGGCGAAACGAAAAAACACCCTTGTGATCGAATTCCACGAGGTCGGTTTCATACCACCATTTTGGGTGGGATTTTCCAAGCAGCGCAAAACGCCGGTTTGACCAAGGTCGTCCAATTGGGTTGAAAACTCGTTTTGTCGAGTTTCCCCATCGGAACGGAACAAAAAAACACCCTTGGGATCAAATTCCACGAGGTCGGTTTCATACCACCATTTTTGCTGGGCTTTTGCAAGCAGTGCAAAAAGGCGGGTTGACGAATGTCGTCCAATTGCGTTGAAAACTCGTTTTTTCGAGTTTCCCCATCGGGGCGAAACGAAAAAAAACCCTTTGGATCGAATTCCACGAGGTCGGCTTCATACCACCATTTTGGGTGGGCTTTTCCCAGCAGCGCAAAACGCCGGGTTGACGAAGGTCGTCCAATTGCGTTCAAGACTCGTTTTTTCGACTATCCCCATCGGGGCAAAACGAAAAAACACCCTTGGGATCGAATTCCACGAGGTCGGTTTCATACCACCATTTTGGGGTGAATTTACCAAGTAGCGGAAAACGCTGGGTTGACGAAGGTCGTCCAATTGCGTTCAAAACTCTTTTTTTTGAGATTCTTCGTCGGGGCGAAACGAAAAAACACCCTTGGGATCGAATTCCACGAGTTTGGTTTCAAACCACAATTTTGGGTCGGCTTTTGCAAGCAGCGCAAAAAGCCAGCTGTGTAGTGCACAGAGTGCAGTGTACCGTGTCTAGTGCACAGAGTACAGTGTACCGTGTATAGTGCACAGTGCAGAAAGTACAGTGTACCGTGTATTGTGCAGAGAGTACAGTATACCGTGTATGGTGCACAGTGCACAGAGTACAGTGTACCGTGTATAGTGCACAGAGTACAGTGTACCGTGTATAGTGCACAGAGTACAGTGTACCGTGTATAGTGCACAGAGTAGAGTGTACCGTGTATAGTGCACAGTGCACAGAGTACAGTGTACCGTGCATAGTGCACAGTGCGGAGAGTACAGTGTACCGTGTATATTGCACAGAGTACAGTGTACCGTGTATAGTGCAAAGAGTACAGTGTACCGTGTATAGTGCACAGAGTACAGTGTACCGTGTATAGTGCACAGTGCACAGAGTACAGTGTACCGTGTATAGAGCACAGTGCACAGTGCACAGAGTACAGTGTACCGTGTATAGTGCACAGTGCACAGAGTACAGTGTACCGTGTATAGAGCACAGTGCACAGTGCACAGAGTACAGTGTACCGTGTATAGTGCACAGCGCACAGAGTACAGTGTATATACCGTGTATATACCGTGTATATACCGTGTATATACCGTATATACTACTATACCGTGTATAGTGCACAGTGCACAGAGTACAGTGTACCGTGTATAGTGCACAGTGCACAGTGCACAGAGTACAGTGTACCGTGTATAGTGCACAGAGTACAGTGTACCGTGTATAGTGCACAGAGTAGAGTGTACCGTGTATAGTGCACAGTGCACAGAGTACAGTGTACCGTGCATAGTGCACAGTGCACTGAGTCCAGTGTACCGTGTATAGTGCACAGTGCACAGAGTACAGTGTACCGTGTATAGTGCACAGTGCACAGAGTACAGTGTACCGTGTATAGTGCACAGTGCACAGTGCACAGAGTAGAGTGTACCGTGTATAGTGCACAGCGCACAGAGTACAGTGTACCGTGTATAGTGCACAGAGTACTGTGTACCGTGTATGGTGTACAGTGCACAGAGTACAGTGTACCGTGTATAGTGCACAGTGCAGAGAGTACAGTGTACCGTGTATTGTGGACAGAGTACAGTGTACCGTGTATGGTGCACAGTGCACAGAGTACAGTGTACCGTGTATAGTGCACAGAGTACAGTGTACCGTGTATAGTGCACAGAGTACAGTGTACCGTGTATAGTGCACAGAGTAGAGTGTACCGTGTATAGTTCACAGTGCACAGAGTACAGTGTACAGTGCATAGTGCACAGTGCAGAGAGTACAGTGTACCGTGTATAGTGCACAGAGTACAGTGTACCGTGTATAGTGCAAAGAGTACAGTGTACCGTGTATAGTGCACAGAGTACAGTGTACCGTGTATAGTGCACAGTGCACAGAGTAAATGTACCATGTATAGAGCGCAGTGCACTGAGTCCAGTGTACCGTGTATAGTGCACAGTGCACAGAGTACAGTGTACCGCGTATAGTGCACAGTGCACAGAGTACAGTGTACCGTGTATAGTGCACAGTGCACAGTGCACAGAGTACAGTGTACCGTGTATAGTGCACAGCGCACAGAGTACAGTGTATATAGCGTGTATATACCGTATATACTACTATACCGTGTATATTGCACAGTGCACAGAGTACAGTGTACCGTGTATAGTGCACAGTGCACAGTGCACAGAGTACAGTGTACCGTGTATAGTGTACAGAGTACAGTGTACCGTGTATACTGCACAGAGTAGAGTGTACCGTGTATAGTGCACAGTGCACAGAGTACAGTTTACCGTGCATAGTGCACAGTGCACTGAGTCCAGTGTACCGTGTATAGTGCACAGTGCACAGAGTACAGTGTACCGTGTATAGTGCACAGTGCACAGAGTACAGTGTACCGTGTATAGTGCACAGTGCACAGTCCACAGAGTACAGTGTACCGTGTATAGTGCACAGTGCACAGTGCACAGAGTACAGGGTACCGTGTATAGTGCACAGCGCACAGAGTACAGTGTACCGTGTATAGTGCAGAGTACAGTGTACTGTGTATAGTGCACAGTGCACAGAGTACAGTGTACCGTGTATAGTGCACAGTGCACAGCGTACAGTGTACCGTGTATAGTGCACAGCACACAGAGTACAGTGTACCGTGTATAGTGCACAGTGCACAGAGTACAGTGTACTGTGTATAGTGCACAGTGCACAGAGTACAGTGTACCGTGTATAGTGCACAGTGCACAGAGTACAGTGTACCGTGTATAGTGCACAGTGCACAGAGTACAGTGTACCGTGTATAGTACACAGTGCATAGGGTACAGTGTACCATGTATAGTGCACAGCGCACAGAGTACAGTGTACCGTGTTTAGTGCACAGGGCATAGAGTACAGTGTACCGTGTATAGTGCACAGAGTACAGTGTACCGTGTATAGTGCACAGAGTACAGTGTAAAGTGTATAGTGAACAGAGTAGAGTGTACCGTGTATAGTGCACAGTGCACAGAGTACAGTGTACCGTGCATACTGCACAGTGCAGAGAGTACAGTGTACCGTGTATAGTGCACAGAGTACAGTGTACCGTGTATAGTGCAAAGAGTACAGTGTACCGTGTATAGTGCACAGAGTACAGTGTACCGTGTATAGTGCACAGAGTACAGTGTACCGTGTATAAGGTACAGTGCACAGAGTACAGTGTACCATGTATAGTAAACAGTGCACAGGGTAGAGTGTACCGTGTATAGTGCACAGTGCACAGAGTACAGTATGCCGTGTATAGTGCACAGAGTACTGTGTACCCTGTATGGTGTACAGTGCACAGAGCACAGTGTACCGTGTATAGTGAACAGAGTACAGTGTGCCGTGTATAGTGCACAGAGTACAGTGTACCATGTATAGTGCACAGTGCACAGAGTACAGTGTGCCGTGTATAGTACACAGTGCACAGGGTACATAGTGCCTTGTATAGTGCACAGTGCACAGAGTACAGTGTACCGTGTTTAGTGCACAGGGCATAGAGTACAGTGTACCGTGTATAGTGCACAGAGTACTGTGTACCGTGTATGGTGTACAGTGCACAGAGTACAGTGTACCGTGTATAGTGCACAGTGCAGAGAGTACAGTGTACCGTGTATTGTGCACAGAGTACAGTGTACCGTGTATGGTGCACAGTGCACAGAGTACAGTGTACCGTGTATAGTGCACAGAGTACAGTGTACCGTGTATAGTGCACAGAGTACAGTGTACCGTGTATAGTGCACAGAGTAGAGTGTACCGTGTATAGTGCACAGTGCACAGAGTACAGTGTACCGTGCATAGTGCACAGTGCAGAGAGTACAGTGTACCGTGTATAGTGCACAGAGTACAGTGTACCGTGTATAGTGCAAAGAGTACAGTGTACCGTGTATAGTGCACAGAGTACAGTGTACCGTGTATAGTGCACAGTGCACAGAGTACAGTGTACCGTGTATAGTACACAGTGCACAGAGTACAGTGTACCACGTATAGTGCACAGGGCACAGAGTACAGTGTACCGCGGATAGTGCACAGAGTACAGCGTACTGTGTATAGTAAACAGTGCACAGAGTACAGTGTACCGTGTATAGTGCACAGTGCACAGTGTACCATGTATAGTGAACAGAGTACAGTGTACCGTGTATAGCACACAGTGCACAGAGTACACTGTACCGTGTATAGTCCACAGAGTACAGTGTACCGTTTATAGTGCACAGTGCACAGAGTACAGCGTACTGTGTATAGTGCACAGAGTACAGTGTACCGTGTATTAGAAAACAGTGCACAGTGCACAGAGTACAGTGTACCGTGTATAGTGCACAGTGCACAGAGTACAGTGTACCGTGTATAGTGCACAGTGCACAGTGCACAGAGTAAAGTGTACCGTGTATAGTGCACAGCGCACAGAGTACGGTGTACCGTCTATAGTGCACAGAGTACTGTGTACCGTGTATGGTGTACAGTGCACAGAGTACAGTGTACTGTGTATACCGAACCGAGTACAGTGTGCCGTGTAAAGTGCACAGAGTACAGTGTACCGTGTATAGTGCACAGTGCACAGAGTACAGTGTACCGTGTATAGTGAACAGAGTACAGTGTGCCGTGTATAGTGCACAGAGTACAGTGTACCGTGTATAGTGCACAGTGCACAGAGTACAGTGTACCGTGTATAGTACACAGTGCACAGGGTACAGTGTACCGTGTATAGTGCACAGTGCACAGAGTACAGCGTACCGTGTATAGTGCACAGTGCACAGTGCACAGAGTACAGTGTACCGTGTATAGTGCACAGAGTACAGTATACCGTGTATAGTGCACAGAGTACTGTGTACCGTGTATGGTGTACAGTGCACAGAGCACAGTGTACCGTGTATAGTGAACAGAGTACAGTGTGCCGTGTATAGTGCACAGAGTACAGTGTACCATGTATAGTGCACAGTGCACAGAGTACAGTGTACCGTGTATAGTACACAGTGCACAGGGTACAGTGTACCGTGTATAGTGCACAGTGCACAGAGTACAGCGTACCGTGTATAGTGCACAGTGCACAGTGCACAGAGTACAGTGTACCGTGTATAGTGCACAGAGTACAGTATACCGTGTATAGTGCACAGAGTACTGTGTACCGTGTATGGTGTACAGTGCACAGAGCACAGTGTACCGTGTATAGTGAACAGAGTACAGTGTGCCGTGTATAGTGCACAGAGTACAGTGTACCATGTATAGTGCACAGTGCACAGAGTACAGTGTACCGTGTATAGTGCACAGTGCACAGAGTACAGTGTACCGTGTTTAGTGCACATCGCATAGAGTACAGTGTACCGTGTATAGTGCACAGAGTACTGTGTACCGTGTATGGTGTACAGTGCACAGAGTACAGTGTACCGTGTATAGTGCACAGTGTAGAGAGTACAGTGTACCGTGTATTGTGCACAGAGTACAGTGTACCGTGTATGTTGCACAGTGCAAAGAGTACAGTGTACCGTGTATAGTGCACAGAGTACAGTGTACTGTGTACAGTGCACAGTGTACAGTGTACCGTGTATAGTGCACAGAGTAGAGTGTACCGTGTATAGTGCACAGTGCACAGAGTACAGTGTACCGTGCATAGTGCACAGTGCAGTGAGTACAGTGTACCGTGTATAGTGCACAGAGTACAGTGTACCGTGTATAGTGCAAAGAGTACAGTGTACCGTGTATAGTGCACAGAGTACAGTGTACCGTGTATAGTGCACAGTGCAGAGAGTACAGTGTACCGTGTATTGTGCACAGAGTACAGTGTACCGTGTATGGTGCAAAGTGCACAGAGTACAGTGTACCGTGTATAGTGCACAGAGTACAGTGTACCGTGTATAGTGCAAAGAGTACAGTGTACCGTGTATAGTGCACAGAGTAGAGTGTACCGTGTATAGTGCACAGTGCAAAGAGTACAGTGTACCGTGCATAGTGCACAGTGCAGAGAGTACAGTGTACCGTGTATAGTGCACAGAGTACAGTGTACCGTGTATAGTGCACAGTGCACAGAGTACAGTGTATCGTGTATAGAGCACAGTGCACTGAGTCCAGTGTACCGTGTATAGTGCACAGTGCACAGAGTACAGTGTACCGTGTATAGTGCACTGTGCACTATACACGGTACACTGTACTCTGTGCACTATACACGGTACACTGTACTCTGTGCACTGTGCACTGTTTTCTAATACAGGGTACACTGTACTCTGTGCACTATACACAGTACACTGTACTCTGTGCACTGTGCACTATAAACGGTACACTGTACTCTGTGCACCATACACGGTACACTGTACTCTGTGCACTGTGTACTATACACGGTACACTGTACTGTGTTCACTATACATGGTACACTGTGCACTGTGCACTATACACGGTACACTGTACTCTGTGCACTGTCCACTATACACATTACCCTGTACTCTGTGCACTATCCACGGTACACTGTACTCTGTGCCCTGTGCACTATACGTGGTACACTGTACTCTGTGCACTGTGCACTATACACGGTACACTGTACTCTGTGTGCTGTGCACTATACACGGTACACTGTACGCTGTGCACTGTGCACTATACACGGTACACTGTACTCTGTGCACTGTGCACTATACACAGTACACTGTACTCTGCACTTTACACGGTACACTGTACTCTATGCCATGTGCACTAAACACGGTACACTGTACTCTGTGCACTCTGCACTATACACGCCCGGGGGGGGGGTTACTTGGGCCAATCTTTGTTGGGTATGTGCCGCTAGCCTCTCAGAACCCCTACCCCATTATAGTCATATTCTATGGCCAATTATAGACCCCATATTAGTCACTTTTGGGTAAATGTAATTTTCATGACCCCAACTTAGTCACGTAATGGGAGCCGTTTGTCAAATATTAAACAACAGCAATGAATACGGTAACTTTTTCTTTTTGGCGAATCTTTCCGTTAAATAAATCACAACTTGCCAAAATTTTCTTACCCTCAAAATCCAGGAAAAGTGTGACCCCATTCTAGTCACCCTATAAAAAGTGCTTGAAAAAGTGGCCCCATTATAGTCAGTCCTGTCGTGAAAATGCGACCCCATCCAGCGGCACATCCCCATTAGCCCATTTATAGGAAGTGCCCCCTCCGGGTATACACGGTACACTGTACTCTGTGCACTGTGCACTATACACGGTACACTGTACTCTGTGCACTGTGCACTAAACACGGTACACTGTACTCTGTTCACTATACGCGGTACACTGTACTCTGTGCACTGTACACCATACACGGTACACAGTACTCTGTGCACTGTACACGGTACACTGTACTCTGTGCACTGTGCACTATACACGGTACACTCTACCCTGTGCACTGTGTACTATACACGGTACACTGTACTCTGTGCACTGTGCACTATACACGGTACACTGTACTCTGTGCACTATACACGGCACACTGTACTCTGTTCACTATACACGGTACACTGTACTCTGTGCACTGTGCACTATACACGGTACACTGTACTCTGTGCACTGTGCACTAAATACGGTACACTGTACTCTGTGCACTATACACGGTTCACTGTACTATGTTCACTATACACGGTACACTGTACTCTGTGCACTGTACTCTGTGCACTGTACACTATACACGGTACACTGTACTCTGTGCACTATACACGGTACACTATACTCTGTGCACTGTGCACTATACACGGTACACTGTACTCTGTGCACTGTGCACTATACACGGTACACTGTACTTTGTGCACTGTGCACTATACACGGTACACTGTACTCTGTGCACTGTGCACTATACACGGTACACTGTACTCTGTGCACTGTGCACCATACACAGTACACTGTACTCTGCACTATACATGGTACACTGCACTCTATGCCCTGTGCACTAAACACGGTACACTGTACTCTGTGCACTGTGCACTATACACGGTACACTGTACCCTGTGGACTGTGTACTATACACGGTACACTGTACTCTGTGCACTGTGAACTATACACGGTACACTGTACTCTGTGCACTATACATGGCACACTGTACTCTGTTCACTATACACGGTACACTCTACTCTGTGCACTGTACACCATACACGGTACACAGTACTCTGTGCACTATACACGGTACACTGTACTCTGTGCGCTGTGCACTATACACGGTACAATGTACTCTGTGCACTGTGCACTGTGCACTATACACGGTACACTGTACTCTGTGCACTGTGCACTGTGCACTATACACGGTACACTGTACTCTGTGCACTGTGCACTGTACACGGTACACTGTACTCTGTGCACTCTGCACTATACACGGTACACTGTACTTAGTGCACTGTGCACTATGCACGGTACACTGTACTCTGTGCACTGTGCCCTATACACGGTACACTCTACTCTGTGCACTATACACGGTACACTGTACTCTGTGCACTATACACGGTACACTGTACTCTGTGCACTGTGCACTGTGCACTATACACGGTACACTGTACTCTGTGCACTGTGCACTATACACGGTACACTGTACCCTGTGCACTGTGCACTATACACGGTACACTGTACTCTGTGCACTATACACGGTACACTGTACTCTTTGCACTATACACGGTACACTGTACTCTGTGCAATATACACGGTACACTGTACTCTCTGCACTGTGCACTATGCACGGTACACTGTACACTCTACTCTGTGCACTATACACGGTACACTGTACACTGTGCACTATACACGGTACACTGTACTCTGTGCACTATACACGGTACACTGTACTCTGTGCACTGTGCACCATACACGGTACACTGTACTCTGTGGACAATACACGGTACACTGTACACTCTGCACTGTGCACTATACACGGTACACTGTACTCTGTGCACTGTACACCATACACGGTACACAGTACTCTGTGAACTATACACGGTACACTGTACTCTGTGCGCTGTGCACTATACACGGTACACTGTACTCTGTGCACTGTGCACTGTGCACTATACACGGTACACTGTACTCTGTGCACTGTGCACTATACACGGTACACTGTACTCTCTGCACTGTACACCATACACAGTACACAGTACTCTGTGCACTATACACGGTACACTGTACTCTGTGCGCTGTGCACTATACACGGTACACTGTACTCTGTGCACTGTGCACTGTGCACTATACACGGTACACTGTACTCTGTGCACTGTGCACTATATACGGTACACTGTACTCTGTGCACTGTGCACTATACACGGTACACTGTACTCTGTGCGCTGTGCACTATACACGGTACACTGTACTCTGTGCACTGTGCACTATACACGGTACACTGTACTCTGTGCACTGTGCACTGTTTTCTAATACACGGTACACTGTACTCTGTGTACTATACACAGTACTCTGTGCACTGTGCACTATAAACGGTACACTGTACTCTGTGCACTATACACGGTACACTGTACTCTCTGCACTGTACACCATACACGGTACACAGTACTCTGTGCACTATACACGGTACACTGTACTCTGTGCGCTGTGCACTATACACGGTACACTGTACTCTGTGCACTGTGCACTGTGCACTATACACGGTACACTGTACTCTTTGCACTGTGCACTATATACGGTACACTGTACTCTGTGCACTGTGCACTATACACGGTACACTGTACTCTGTGCGCTGTGCACTATACACGGTACACTGTACTCTGTGCACTGTGCACTATACACGGTACACTGTACTCTGTGCACTGTGCACTGTTTTCTAATACACGGTACACTGTACTCTGTGCACTATACACAGTACTCTGTGCACTGTGCACTATAAACGGTACACTGTACTCTGTGCACTATACACGGTACACTGTACTCTGTGCACTGTGTACTATACACGGTACACTGTACTCTGTGCACTGTGCACTATACACGGTACACTGTACTCTGTGCGCTGTGCACTATACACGGTACACTGTACTCTGTGCACTGTGCACTATACACGGTACACTGTACTCTGTGCACTGTGGACTATATACGGTACACTTTACTCTGTGCACTGTGCACTATACACGGTACGCTGTACTCTGTGCGCTGTGCACTATACACGGTACACTGTACTCTGTGCACTGTGCACTGTGCACTATACACGGTACACTGTACTCTGTGCACTGTGCACTATACACGGTACACTGTACTCTGTGCACTGTGCACTGTTTTCTAATACACGGTACACTGTACTCTGTGCACTATACACAGTACTCTGTGCACTGTGCACTATAAACGGTACACTGTACTCTGTGCACTATACACGGTACAATGTACTCTGTGCACTGTCCACTATACACAGTACCCTGTACTCTGTGCACTATCCACGGTACACTGTACTCTGTGCCCGGTGCACTATACGTGGTACACTGTACTCTGTGCACTGTGCACTATACACGGTACACTGTACTCTGTGCACCGTGCACTATACACGGTACACTGTACCCTGTGCACTGTGCACTATACACGGTGCACTGTACTCTGTGCACTGTGCACTATACACGGTACACTTTACTCTGTGTGCTGAGCACTATACACGGTACACTGTATGCTGTGCACTGTGCACTATACACGGTACACTGTACTCTGTGCACTGTGCACTATACACAGTACACTGTACTCTGCACTTTACACGGTACACTGTACTCTACGCCCTGTGCACTGAACACGGTACACTGTACTCTGTGCACTGTGCACTATACACGGTACACTGTACTCTGTGCACTGTGCACTATACACTGTACACTGTACTCTGTGCACTGTGCACTAAACACGGTACACTGTACTCTGTGCACTATACACGGTACACTGTACTATGTTCACTATACACGGTACACTGTACTCTGTGCACTATACTCTGTGCACTGTACACTATACACGGTACACTGTACTCTGTGCACTATACACGGTACACTGTACTCTGTGCACTGTGCACTATACACGGAACACTGTACTCTGTGCACTGTGCACTAGACACGGTACACTGTACTCTGTGCACTGTGCACTATACACGGTACACTGTACTCTGTGTGCTGTGCACTATACACGGTACACTGTACGCTGTGCACTGTGCACTATACACGGTACACTGTACTCTGTGCACTGTGCACTATACACAGTACACTGTACTCTGCACTATACACGGTACACTGTACTCTATGCCCTGTGCACTAAACACGGTACACTGTACTCTGTGCACTGTGCACTATACACTGTACACTGTATCCTGTGCACTGTGTACTATACACGGTACACTGTACTCTGTGCACTGTGAACTATACACGGTACACTGTACTCTGTGCACTATGCACGGCACACTGTACTCTGTTCACTATACACGGTACACTGTACTCTGTGCACTGTACACCATACACGGTACACAGTACTCTGTGCACTTTACACGGTACACTGTACTCTGTGCGCTGTGCACTATACACGGTACACTGTACTCTGTGCACTGTGCACTGTGCACTATACACGGTACACTGTACTCTGTGCACTATGCACTGTGCACTATACACGGTACACTGTACTCTGTGCACTGTGCACTATACACGGTACACTGTACTATGTGCACTGTGCACTATACACGGTACACCTGACTCAGTGCACTGTCCACTATGCACGGTAAATTGTACTCTGTGCACTGTGCACTATACACGGTACACTCTACTCTGTGCACTATACACGGTACACTGTACTCTGTACACTATACACGGTACACTGTACTCTGTACACTGTGCACTGTGCACTATACACGGTACACTGTACTCTGTGCACTGTGCACTATACACAGTATAGTAGTATATACGGTATATACACGGTATATACACTGTACTCTGTGCGCTGTGCACTATACACGGTACACTGTACTCTGTGCACTGTGCACTGTGCACTATACACGGTACACTGTACTCTGTGCACTGTGCACTATACACGGTACACTGTACTCTGCGCACTGTGCACTATACACGGTACACTGGACTCAGTGCACTGTGCTCTATACACGGTACACTGTACTCTGTGCACTGTGCACTACACACGGTACACTCTACTCTGTGCACTATACACGGTACACTGTACTCTGTGCACTATACACGGTACACTGTACTCTGTGCACTGTGCACTATACATGGTATAGTAGTATATACGGTATATACACGGTATATACACTGTACTCTGTGCGCTGTGCACTATACACGGTACACTGTACTCTGTGCACTGTGCACTTTGCACTATACACGGTACACTGTACTCTGTGCACTTTGCACTATACACGGTACACTGTACTCTGTGCACTGTGCACTGTTTTCTAATACACGGTACACTGTACTCTGTGCACTATACACAGTACTCTGTGCACTGTGCACTATAAACGGTACACTGTACTCTGTGCACTATAAACGGTACACTGTACTCTGTGCACTGTGTACTATACACGGTACACTGTACTCTGTTCACTATACATGGTACACTGTGCACTGTGCACTATACAAGGTACACTGTACTCTGTGCACTGTCCACTATACACAGTACCCTGTACTCTGTGCACTATCCACGGTACAGTGTACTCTGTGCCCTGTGCACTATACGTGGTACACTGTACTCTGTGCACTGTGCACTATACACGGTACACTGTACTCTGTGCACCGTGCACTATACAGGGTACACTGTACCCTGTGCATTGTGCACTATACACGGTGCACTGTACTCTGTGCACTGTGCACTATACACGGTACACTGTACTCTGTGTGCTGTGCACTATACACGGTACACTGTACGCTGTGTACTGTGCACTATACACGGTACACTGTTCTCTGTGCACTGTGCACTATACACGGTACACTGTACTCTGTGTGCTGTGCACTATACACGGTACACTGTACGCTGTGCACTGTGCACTATACAAGGTACACTGTACTCTGTGCACTGTGCACTATACACAGTACACTGTACTCTGCACTTTTCAAGGTACACTGTACTCTATGCCCTGTGCACTAAACACGGTACACTGTACTCTGTGCACTGTGCACTATACACGGTACACTGTACTCTGTGCACTGTGCACTATACACGGTACACTGTACTCTGTGCACTGTGCACTAAACACGGTACACTGTAATCTGTGCACTATACACGGTACACTGTACTATGTTCACTATACACGGTACACTGTACTCTGTGCACTGTACTCTGTGCACTGTACACTATACACGGTACACTGTACTCTGTGCACTATACACGGTACACTGTACTCTGTGCACTGTGCACTATACACGGTACACTGTACTCTGTGCACTGTGCACTATACACGGTACACTGTACTCTGTGCACTGTGCACTATACACGGTACACTGTACACTGTGTACTGTGCACTATACACGGTACACTGTACTCTGTGTGCTGTGCACTATACACGGTACACTCTACGCTGTGCACTGTGCACTATACACGGTACACTGTACTCTGTGCACTGTGCACTATACACAGTACACTGTACTCTGCACTATACACGGTACACTGTACTCTATGCCCTGTGCACTAAACACGGTACACTGTACTCTGTGCACTGTGCACTATACACGGTACACTGTACCCTATGCACTGTGTACTATACACGGTACACTGTACTCTGTGCACTGTGAACTATACACGGTACACTGTACTCTGTGCACTATACACGGCACACTGTACTCTGTTCACTATACACGGTACACTGTACTCTGTGCACTGTACACCATACACGGTACACAGTACTCTGTGCACTATACACGGTACACTGTACTCTGTGCGCTGTGCACTATACACGGTACACTGTACTCCGTGCACTGTGCACTGTGCACTATACACGGTACCCTGTACTCTGTGCACTGTGCACTATACACGGTACACTGTACTCTGTGCACTGTGCACTATACACGGTACACTGGACTCAGTGCACTGTCCACTATGCACGGTAAACTGTACTCTGTGCACTGTGCACTATACACGGTACACTCTACTCTGTGCACTATACACGGTACACTGTACTCTGTGCACTGTGCACTGTGCACTATACACGGTACACTGTACTCTGTGCACTGTGCACTATACACGGTATAGTAGTATATACGGTATATACACGGTATATACACTGTACTCTGTGCGCTTTGCACTATACACGGTACACTGTACTCTGTGCACTGTGCACTGTGCACTATACACGGTACACTGTACTCTGTTCACTGTGCACTATACACGGTACACTTGACTCAGTGCACTGTGCTCTATACACGGTACACTGTACTCTGTGCACTGTGCACTATACACGGTACACTCTACTCTGTGCACTATACACGGTACACTGTACTCTGTGCACTATACACGGTACACTGTACTCTGTGCACTGTACACTGTGCACTATACACGGTACACTGTACTCTGTGCAATGTGCACTATACACGGTATAGTAGTATATACGGTATATACACGGTATATACACTGTACTCTGTGCGCTGTGCACTAACAACGGTACACTAGTACACAGTGTATAGTGCACAGAGTACTGTGTACCGTGTATGGTGTACAGTGCACAGAGTACAGTGTACAGTGTATAGTGAACAGAGTACAGTGTGCCGTGTATAGTGCACAGAGTACAGTGTACCGTGTATAGTTCACAGTGCACAGAGTACAGTGTACCGTGTATAGTACACAGTGCACAGGGTACAGTGTACCGTGTATAGTGCACAGTGCACAGAGTACAGTGTACCGTGTTTAGTGCACAGGGCATAGAGTATAGTGTACCGTGTATAGTGCAGAGTACAGTGTACTGTGTATAGTGCACAGTGCACAGAGTACAGTGTACCGTGTATAGTGCACAGTGCACAGCGTACAATGTACCATGTATAGTGCACAGCACACAGAGTACAGTGTACCGTGTATAGTGCACAGTGCACAGAGTACAGTGTACCGTGTATAGTGCACAGTGCACAGAGTACAGTGTACCGTGTATAGTGCACAGTGCACAGAGTACAGTGTACCATGTATAGTGCACAGTGCACAGAGTACAGTGTACCGTGTATAGTGCACAGAGTACAGTGTACTGTGTATAGTGTACAGTGCACAGAGTACAGTGCACAGAGTACAGTGTACTGTGTATAGTGAACATAGTACAGTGTACCGTGTATAGTGCACAGAGTACAGTGTACCGTGTTTAGTGCACAGTGCACAGAGTACAGTGTACCGTGTATAGAGCACAGTGCACAGAGTACAGTGTACCGTGTATAGTGCACAGTGCACAGAGTACAGTGTACCGTGTTCAGTGCACAGGGCATAGAGTACAGTGTACCGTGTAAAGTGCAGAGTACAGTGTACTGTGTATAGTGCACAGTGCACAGAGTACAGTGTACTGTGTATAAGGCACAGTTCACAGCGTACAGTGTACCGTGTATAGTGCACAGCACACAGAGTACAGTTTACCGTGTATAGTGCACAGTGCACAGAGTACAGTGCACCGTGTATAGTGCACAGTGCACAGGGTACAGTGTACCGTGTATAGTGCACGGTGCACAGAGTACAGTGTACAGTGTATAGTGCACAGTGCACAGAGTACAGTGTACCACGTATAGTGCACAGGGCACAGAGTACAGTGTACCGTGGATAGTGCACAGAGTACAGGGTACTGTGTATAGTGGACAGTGCACAGAGTACAGTGTACCGTGTATAGTGCACAGTGCACAGTGTACCATGTATAGTGAACAGAGTACAGTGTACCGTGTATAGTACACAGTGCACAGAGTACAGTGTACCGTGTATAGTGCACAGTGCACAGAGTACAGTGTACCGTGTATAGTGCACAGTGCACAGAGTACAGTGTACCGTGTTCAGTGCACAGGGCATAGAGTACAGTGTACCGTGTAAAGTGCAGAGTACAGTGTACTGTGTATAGTGCACAGTGCACAGAGTACAGTGTACCATGTATAGTGCACAGTGCACAGCGTACAGTGTACCGTGTATAGTGCACAGCACACAGAGTACAGTGTGTAGACAATACTCCTGTACAGTCTGAATACGTCTTTAATTCTTTACGATTCACTTAAACAAAAAAAAAACGTAGAATTAACAAACTTGAACTTGAACTAAACGGGTTACAACAATTAAACAAAAATCGGAAAAATACAAGAAAAAACGAATACTTACAAGATCTGTACGGCGACTCCGGAAAACAAGAACTAATTTACAATCAAAACATTCGAGACTTTATACGGATTTACAGAACAAACAATAGCACTAATGATGTTACGAAATAAACAATAAACGATTACATAATATTTTACCGAAAAGCTAACTTGCACAAAAATACATAATAATAAGCGAGGCTTAACAAAGAACTAACAAACTGATTGAAAAAACTGACGAGAAAAACAAAACAAACCACGAACATAAAAAAGTAAACTCTCGTGTCTACACGCCGGCCCCAATGAACTACTTAACATGATTAAGTCTAACAGTTCATTAACTGCTTCACTATTTTAAAGACACGAGTGTTAAGTTCTCCTTGAATATTCTTAGTGTTCATGAAGTTTCCGTAAGTTCAGTTACTTAAATCAAATTGCTTTCTCGCCCTCCAGGAAGCACAATTTCGTGACTGGTCTCGTAAGAATCGTTGAACTCGTTTGAATCTTTGCCGATCTGACATATTGATCTCTTCCATGGAAAACTTCAGTTACTCTTCCCAACGGCCATTTTCCGCGGTGGACATTTTCGTCGGCAATCAACACCAAGTCTCCAATCGCCAAGCTACGACGAGGTTTGGTCCATTTAGCTCTCTCTTGTAGGGTTGGAACATATTCTCTCAACCAGCGCTTCCAAAATACGTCGGCCATATATTGGACTTGACGCCATCGTCGCTTGCTGTGAATTTCGTCTTTGTTGAAGACGCCAGGAGGTAAATTTGGGTTGGCTCTTAACAGCAACAGGTGGTTTGGAGTTAGGGGGTCCAAATCCTTCGGGTCGCTGCTTACTGGAGTTAACGGTCTGCTGTTTAAGATCCCTTCGACTTCACTCATCAAGGTTCTCAGAATTTCGTCACAGACAAGTTGTTGGCCAAGCAACGCTCTCAGGATCTTACGAACGGATCTAATCGTACGCTCCCAGGCACCACCCATGTGCGAAGCACCAGGCGGATTAAATTTCCATCTGATGTTTTTCTGACGAAGGAACTTTTCAATCGATTGTTGATTCCAGTCTTCTAATGACTCTCGTAGTTCCCTCTCTCCTGCAGTGAAATTTGATCCATTGTCGCTGTAAATGGTTGACGGACTTCCTCGTAAATTGATAAACCTTCGCACTGCATTAATGAAACTGTCGGTATCAAGCGAGTGTACGACTTCAATGTGGACGGCTCTGACGACCAGGCAAGTGAACAAGCACCCATAACGTTTCACGCTCGAGCGACCTTGACGTACATAAAGGGGTCCAAAATAGTCTAAGCCTACATAAGTGAATGGCGGTTCTCCTGACATCAGTCTTTCCTTTGGAAGGTCGGCCATCAACTGCTCTCCACGTACTGCTCCACGTCTCTTACATGGGAAACAGCTACTGATTACTCGACGCACAGCTGAACGCCCCTTTATTATCCAGTATAACTGGCGCAAGCTGGATAGTACGTACTCCTGACCCATGTGACCAGTTTTCTGATGATGCTCAGAGATAATCAAATCTGTAACTTGGTGACGATACGGGAGAATAATTGGATGTTTAGCTTCATACTTGATCAGAGCGTTTTCAAGTCGTCCTCCAACTCTAAGGATTCCCATGTCGTCTAATAAGGGATGAAGTTTGCGTATATGAGCTGGTATCTTCAGGTTCTTCAACTCGGAAGTTAATTGACGCGAAGGCTTCAATGAACGAATCCTTTGCATGGCCTGAATGACTTCTGGAAATGAAAGCCTTTGTACATGTCTGACAACTTCCCTTTCAGCTCTCTGAACTTCGTCCACGGACAGGAGGGGTCCACTTTGAGAGCTTTTCTGTACTTTGGTGTTAACTGAACTTTGGCCGTATTTCTCGATGAACCACGACTTGAATCTCAACAGCCAGGCCACCACTCTCCGCAATCTTTGCCAAGAAGAATAGCGTTCCAACAAACTGGAAATAACTTCTTCACTTCGATGACGAGTCGACGATTGACTGTGAGACTGGATTTCACGCTTGACTTCTGGATCATCTTCTAGTAGTTCTGGTTGGCGGATTGTAGGATCGCCTGGCCAAAATTCTTCAGTCTTCTTCAAAAACTCGGGACCATTTAGCCACTTGCTGCTTGCACTCATTTCATCCACTGAAAGACCTCTGGTAACTTCATCTGCTGGGTTGAGACCCGAACTTACGTGTCTCCACTGGTGGGGTGCCGAGTTCTCATGAATGACTGACAGTCTGTTGGCAACAAAGATATGGAAACGCTTTGACTGATTTCTGATGTACTGTAACACACAGGTGGAGTCCGTCCAAAATGTCGATTGGCTCACTGGAATGTCCAACTCTTCTCTTACAGTCTGGTCCAACTGAACGGCTAACACTGCAGCTGACAATTCCAATCTTGGCACAGTCATTGGTTTCAGATGGGCAAGGCGGGACTTTCCAATGAGAAACGCACAATGGATTCTTTCCTCGACATCCACCAATCTGAGGTACGAAACTGCTCCATATGCAATCTGTGACGCATCTGCAAAATTGTGAAGCTCAGCAATCTTCAAGTTTCCAAGGCAGGCTGGTTTAACACATCTGTCAACTGTAATCTGAGAAAGATTGGCCAACTGACTCTTCCACTTCTCCCATCTTTCACCATCAATATCACTGATTTGGTCGTCCCATCCAAGTTTCTGTTTGCAAAGATCCTGTAACAACTTCTTTGCAGGTAGGATGATTGGAGCAATGAATCCAAGAGGATCATAAACGGAGCTTGCCAGGGAAAGTATACCTCGGCGGGTGTTCGGTTTGTCCTTAAGAGCCACTTTGAACAAGAACTTGTCACTCTTCATATCCCAGTGTAGCCCCAAAGTACGTTGAATTGGCAGTTGTCCCTTTCCCAGGTCTAGGTCTAGCACTGATTTGGCTCTTTCAACTTGAGGAATAGAGTCCAGGACTTCTGATCTGTTGCAGGACCACTTGGTGAGTCGAAATCCGCCTTTGGAGAGGATATCTCGGAGCTGATCCACAAATTCGACAGCATCCTCAGCAGATTTGAGCGACTTAAGGCAGTCATCGACATAAAAGTTCCTCTTGACAGTCTTAACTACTTCCTCTGAGAATTCACCTTTGTTGTCCTCCGCGGTCCTTCTCAATGCGAAGTTGGAACAACTTGGTGATGATGTCGCACCAAATAAATGAACTTCCATACGATGATCAACTGGTTGTTGGGTCAGGTCGCCATTCGGCCACCAGAGGAATCTGAAGGCGTCTTGATCAGCTGGTGCTACTCTGATCTGATGGAACATACACTCGATGTCAGCAGATAACGCGACTTCTTCTTCACGAAACCTAGTCAAAACGCCAGCGACAGAATTGGTCAGATCTGGTCCTGTAAGGAGCTGGTCGTTCAGCGACGTTCCTCTGTATTTGGCGGCACAATCAAAGACTATTCGAGTTTTTCCGGGCTTGTTTTGCACCGGGTGATGCGGCAAATACCAAAGGGGCTTGTCTTGAACACGAACTTCGTTAAGTGGCACTCTTCTTGCATGTCCCATTGTGAGGTATTGCTCCATGGTTGCCTTGTAGTTTTGACAGAGCTCTCTATCCTGCTGCAACCTGTTCTTGAGCATCTGCAATCTGCGTTCTGCCATGGATCGATTGTACGGCAAGAATGGCGGGTGCTGTCGCCAGGGAAGCGCCACTTGATAATGTCCATCTTCAAGTTTCACCGACTGTTCCATGATGGCAAGGGCTCTCTTGTCCTCCACTGACATACTGACTTTGGCATCAGGGATCACTCCAGAGTTCTCTACAGCCCAGAACCTTTCAAGCTGGTGCATAAGACAGTCATCATCTTGTCTCACTACCTCCGCTGAGCGAACAAAGTTAACATTTAGATGGCAGTCCTGGCTATCGCTCTTCTCCATGGGGCCCATGAGAGTCCATCCAAGTGGTGTACGAATGGCATATGGCTCTCCTCGGTTACCGCGTCTTTCTTCTAGTACCCAGAATGCATCAGGAGCGTTGGTGCCTATGATCAGCCGGACTTCTTTCTCACTAATACTTGGCAATTTGATGTCTCTTAAGTGAGGCCACTGTCTTGCATCGTGTTCTGACGGAATACTGTGACTTGAAGCATTCAATCTATCAACAGTCCACAGTCTCTTAACGTCTACTTTATCTGTCCCGTCAAGTGGCTCTACGGTAAGGCTAATTTCAAGACCAACTCTTGGGCTATCTTCTCTCTCTTGAGTTGTCAAATAGAACGTCTTCTGGGTTCCATGTATTCCGAGCTCGACTGCAAGATCCTTGTCGCACAAGGAAATGTCTGAACCACTGTCAAGAAGGGCGTAAGTGTCCACCGTCCTGCTTGCGTCATCAGGTCTTCGCACTTTCACAGGAACCACCCTAAGGCACACCTTTCCTCCTCCTGCTGAGGTACTGTTGGCCTGTCCACTTTGTAATGGAGTGCTGCTGTCTACTTGAGCCCCTTGTTCTGCTGTACTATCTCTACTTTCGATCGTTCGCGGAGGGTGGAGCAAGGTATGGTGTCTTCTTCGGCAACCTTGAACTTCACATGCGCTTTTTGCTAAGCATCCCACTGCAATGTGACCATACTTGAAGCAGTTATGGCATAACTGAGCTTTCTTCATCACTTGTAGACGTTCTTCAAAGTTCTTGTCTTTGAAATTCTTGCATTTCACTAAGGGATGGTCACCTTTGCACGCCTGGCATTTGGCAAATCTGATTGCTGGGACTTCTCTATTGGAAGGCAAACTGTGTCTGTCACCGGTTTCAGTCTCTTGTGTATTGAATGTCCTAGCACGTTCGTCAGGTAAAGTGGGACCCTTAAACTTCGGTTTACGCCTCTGATTTTCGGATCTTTCACTCTGGCTCGCAGCGTCTACCACACAACCAAACACAGGATTGTTCGCGGCTCTCGCCTTTACCTTGACAAACTCTGCAATGTGACTGATATTCGTTCTCTGACCAGCCTACTGAATTTGGTCCGCTACCTCAACAAACTTCGTGCGAAGGTGAAACGGCAGTCTCTGCACAATTCTCCTTAGGTTGTCTGCGCTGTTAATTTCATCCAGATATCCAATCGATTCTAGAGTATGTTCGCAATCCTTCAGCTGGTCAGCAAATGCCAACAACCCGGCACGATCCGATGGTTTTAACGGGGGGCCTTCTGTTAACTTGGTTACGTACTTCGAGGCAATCGTGAAGGGGTGTCCAAATCGCTCTTCGAGCAGTGTCCGTGCCCTTTGGTAACCCAGGGAAGAATCCATGACTAAGCAGCACTTGATCGTGTCCTTTGCTACACCTGATGTGTACTGAAGGAGATACATAAGTTTCTCACTTTCACTGGCTGCATTGTTCACAATACTGTTCTCAAATGATTTGATAAAGTTCCAGTACTCAAGAGGATCACCATCGAACGTCGTCAACTCCTTTTTCGGCAACGCAAATCCCTGCTTAATGGTTAAAGCCATCTTATCCATAATTTCTCCAGTCGTGGTGGAAGCAGTTGGTCCTAACCCAGTGAAGGCTGCAGATGGAGCAACTTGCAAACTCGCAAATTCCCGCGCGTTAGGATTGAACAGTAACTTAGGGCCTTGAGGTCGAATTTTTTGTTCGTTTCGAGGCTCAGAATGTTCCTGCTTTGGTACGCTTGCAACTCCAGCATTAACTCCTTCGCTGAACGGATTCAGTTCCTCGAAAACGTTTGGCAGATCAGACGGCTCCTCGTCCTGAAGAAGTTTTACCTGAAGGTCCGTCTTTTGGACTTCATACTGCGCTTCAAGAACTTCCAACTTTAATTTCGTTTCTTCTTCCTGACGTAACAATTCTTGTTTTCGTTTCAACTGATGCAACTTTAGATGCGCTATTGCTTGCTTGGCCTTTAGCTGTCTAATAGAGAGATGTGAACTTCGCCGAGAACTCACGGTGCTTATGGAATCCTCCGGATTTGGTTCACTGACTTCGCGTTCCTCAACGGCTGATCTCGCGCGATGAATCCATTGCTCGATTCGCGAAACAAAATTCATCTTTCGGCTGTAATGTTCCTTAAAATAACGTGCTTCGCTTTCCCACTCTTCCAGGTCTCCAGACAAAGAAGCGATGTAGTCATAGTGGGCCTTTTCGAAGCGAGAGAAAGCTTCTTCGATTTCCAGTAGTTTCTCTGAGACTTCATTAGCATTTTTGGAGTCATTCAGCAGACTTTCAATAGCACGACACAACGTCGTTACTCTGGACAAATATCCTGACCTCGAATTCTTCAAACGTACTCTATCGAGGGCTTCCACTGAATGGACTCGGCGTCTTCCTAGACGTTCAGTTCCTAGACCATCATCTCCGGACCACATGGCATCCATCAGATCTTTGAATGCATGTAGACAATACTCCTGTACAGTCTGAATACGTCTTTAATTCTTTACGATTCACTTAAACAAAAAAAAAACGTAGAATTAACAAACTTGAACTTGAACTAAACGGGTTACAACAATTAAACAAAAATCGGAAAAATACAAGAAAAAACGAATACTTACAAGATCTGTACGGCGACTCCGGAAAACAAGAACTAATTTACAATCAAAACATTCGAGACTTTATACGGATTTACAGAACAAACAATAGCACTAATGATGTTACGAAATAAACAATAAACGATTACATAATATTTTACCGAAAAGCTAACTTGCACAAAAATACATAATAATAAGCGAGGCTTAACAAAGAACTAACAAACTGATTGAAAAAACTGACGAGAAAAACAAAACAAACCACGAACATAAAAAAGTAAACTCTCGTGTCTACACAGTGTACCGTGTATAGTGCACAGTGCACAGAGTACAGTGCACCGTGTATAGTGCACAGTGCACAGGGTACAGTGTACCGTGTATAGTGCACGGTGCACAGAGTACAGTGTACCGTGTATAGTGCACAGTGCACAGAGTACAGTGTACCACGTATAGTGCACAGGGCACAGAGTACAGTGTACCGTGGATAGTGCACAGAGTACAGGGTACTGTGTATAGTGGACAGTGCACAGAGTACAGTGTACCGTGTATAGTGCACAGTGCACAGTGTACCATGTATAGTGAACCGACTACAGTGTACCGTGTATAGTACACAGCGCACAGAGTACAGTGTACCGTGTATAGTGCACAGAGTACAGTGTACTGTTTATAGTGCACAGTGCACAGAGTACTGTGTATAGTGCACAGAGTCCAGTGTACCTTGTATTAGAAAACAGTGCACAGTGCACAGAGTACAGTGTACCGTGTATAGTGAACAGTGCACAGAGTACAGTGTACCGTGTATAGTGCACAGTGCACAGTGCACAGAGTACAGTGTACCGTGTATAGTGCACAGCGCACAGAGTACAGTGTATATACCGTGTACATACCGTATATACTACTATACCGTGTATAGTGCACAGTGCACAGAGTACAGTGTACCGTGTATAGTGCACAGTGCACAGTGCACAGAGTACAGTGTACCGTGTATAGAGCACAGTGCACTGAGTCCAGTGTACCGTGTATAGTGCAGAGTGCACAGAGTACAGTGTACCGTGTATAGTGCACAGTGCACAGAGTACAGTGTACCGTGTATAGTGCACAGTGCCCAGTGCACAGAGTACAGTGTACCGTGTATAGTGCACAGCGCACAGAGTACAGTGTATATACCGTGTATAGTGCACAGTGCACAGAGTACAGTGTACCATGTATAGTGCACAGTGCACAGTGCACAGAGTACAGTGTACCGTGTATAGTGTAAAGAGTACAGTGTACCGTGTATAGTGCACAGAGTAGAGTGTACCGTGTATAGTGCACAGTGCACAGAGTACAGTTTACCGTGCATAGTGGACAGTGCACTGAGTCCAGTGTACCGTGTATAGTGCACAGTGCACAGAGTACAGTGTACCGTGTATAGTGCACAGTGCACAGAGTACAGTGTACCGTGTATAGTGCACAGTGCATAGTGCTTAGAGTACAGTGTACCGTGTATAGTGCACAGTGCACAGAGTACAGTGTACCGTGTATAGTGCACAGTGCACAGTGCAGAGAGTACAGTGTACCGTGTATAGTGCACAGCGTACAGAGTACAGTGTAGAGTGTATAGTGCACAGAGTACTGTGTACCGTGTATGGTGTACAGTGCACAGAGTACAGCGTACCGTGTATAGTGAACAGAGTACAGTGTGCCATGTATAGTGCACAGAGTACAGTGTACCGTGTATAGTTCACAGTGCACAGAGTACAGTGTACCGTGTATAGTACACAGTGCACAGGGTACAGTGTACCATGTATAGTGCACAGTGCACAGAGTACAGTGTACCGTGTTTAGTGCACAGGGCATAGAGTACAGTGTACCGTGTATAGTGCAGAGTACAGTGTACTGTGTATAGTGCACAGTAAACAGAGTACAGTGTACCGTCTATAGTGCACAGTGCACAGCGTACAGTGTACCGTGTATAGTGCACAGCACACAGAGTACAGTGTACCGTGTATAGTGCACAGTGCATAGTGTACAGTGTACAGTGTATAGTGCACAGTGCACAGAGTACAGTGTACCGTGTATAGTGCACAGTGCACAGAGTACAGTGTACCGTGTATAGTGCACAGTGCACAGAGTACAGTGTACCGTGTATAGTGCACAGTGCACAGAGTACAGTGTACCGTGTATAGTGCACAGAGTACAGTGTACCGTGTATAGTGTAATGTGCACAGAGTACAGTGCACAGAGTACAGTGTACTGTGTATAGTGAACATAGTACAGTGTACCGTGTATAGTGCACAGAGTACAGTGTACCGTGTTTAGTGCACAGTGCACAGAGTACAGTGTACCGTGTATAGTGCACAGTGCACAGAGTACAGTGTACCGTGTATAGTGCACAGTGCACAGAGTACAGTGTACCGTGTTCAGTGCACAGGGCATAGAGTACAGTGTACCGTGTAAAGTGCACAGTACAGTGTACAGTGTATAGTGCACAGTGCACAGAGTACAGTGTACCATGTATAGTGCACAGTGCACAGCGTACAGTGTACCGTGTATAGTGCACAGCACACAGAGTACAGTGTACCGTGTATAATGCACAGTGCACAGAGTACAGTGCACCGTGTATAGTGTACAGTGCACAGGGTACAGTGTACTGTGTATAGTGCACGGTGCACAGAGTACAGTGTACCGTGTATAGTGCACAGTGCACAGAGTACAGTGTACCACGTAGAGTGCACAGGGCACAGAATACAGTGTACCGTGGATAGTGCACAGACTACAGGGTACTGTGTATAGTGGACAGTGCACAGAGTACAGTGTACCGTGTATAGTGCACACTGCACAGTGTACCATGTATAGTGAACAGAGTACAGTGTACCGTGTATAGTACACAGTGCACAGAGTACAGTGTACCGTGTATAGTGCACAGAGTACAGTGTACCGTTTATACTGCACAGTGCACAGAGTACTGTGTATAGTGCACAGAGTACAGTGTACCGTGTATTAGAAAACAGGGCACAGTGCACAGAGTCCAGTGTACCGTGTATAGTGCACAGTGCACAGAGTACAGTGTACCGTGTATAGTGCACAGTGCATAGTGCTCAGAGTACAGTGTACCGTGTATAGTGCACAGTGCACAGAGTACAGTGTACCGTGTATAGTGCACAGTGCATAGTGCTCAGAGTACAGTGTACCGTGTATAGTGCACAGTGCACAGTGCACAGAGTACAGTGTACCGTGTATAGTGCACAGCGTACAGAGTACAGTGTAGAGTGTATAGTGCACAGAGTACTGTGTACCGTGTATGGTGTACAGTGCACAGAGTACAGTGTACCGTGTATAGTGAACAGAGTACAGTGTGCCGTGTATAGTGCACAGAGTACAGTGTACCGTGTATAGTTCACAGTGCACAGAGTACAGTGTACCGTGTATAGTACACAGTGCACAGGGTACAGTGTACCGTGTATAGTGCACAGCGCACAGAGTACAGTGTATATACCGTGTATATACCGTATATACTACTATACCGTGTATAGTGCACAGTGCACACAGTACAGTGTACCGTGTATAGTGCACAGTGCACAGTGCACAGAGTACAGTGTACCGTGTATAGTGCACAGCGTACAGAGTACAGTGTAGAGTGTATAGTGCACAGAGTACTGTGTACCGTGTATGGTGTACAGTGCACAGAGTACAGTGTACCGTGTATAGTGAACAGAGTACAGTGTGCCGTGTATAGTGCACAGAGTACAGTGTACCGTGTATAGTTCACAGTGCACAGAGTACAGTGTACCGTGTATAGTACACAGTGCACAGGGTACAGTGTACCGTGTATAGTGCACAGCGCACAGAGTACAGTGTATATACCGTGTATATACCGTATATACTACTATACCGTGTATAGTGCACAGTGCACAGAGTACAGTGTACCGTGTATAGTGCACAGTGCACAGTGCACAGAGTGCAGTGTACCGTGTATAGAGCACAGTGCACTGAGTCCAGTGTACCGTGTATAGTGCACAGTGCACAGAGTACAGTGTACCGTGTATAGTGCACAGTGCACAGAGTACAGTGTACCGTGTATAGTGCACAGTGCACAGTGCACAGAGTACAGTGTACCGTGTATAGTGCACAGCACACAGAGTACAGTGTATATACCGTGTATAGTGCACAGTGCACAGAGTACAGTGTACCGTGTATAGTGCACAGTGCACAGTGCACAGAGTACAGTGTACCGTGTATAGTGTACAGAGTACAGTGTACCGTGTATAGTGCACAGAGTAGAGTGTACCGTGTATAGTGCACAGTGCACAGAGTACAGTTTACCGTGCATAGTGGACAGTGCACTGAGTCCAGTGTACCGTGTATAGTGCACAGTGCACAGAGTACAGTGTACCGTGTATAGTGCACAGTGCACAGAGTACAGTGTACCGTGTATAGTGCACAGTGCATAGTGCTCAGAGTACAGTGTACCGTGTATAGTGCACAGTGCACAGAGTACAGTGTACCGTGTATAGTGCACAGTGCACAGTGCAGAGAGTACAGTGTACCGTGTATAGTGCACAGCGTACAGAGTACAGTGTAGAGTGTATAGTGCACAGAGTACTGTGTACCGTGTATGGTGTACAGTGCACAGAGTACAGCGTACCGTGTATAGTGAACAGAGTACAGTGTGCCGTGTATAGTGCACAGAGTACAGTGTACCGTGTATAGTTCACAGTGCACAGAGTACAGTGTACCGTGTATAGTACACAGTGCACAGGGTACAGTGTACCATGTATAGTGCACAGTGCACAGAGTACAGTGTACCGTGTTTAGTGCACAGGGCATAGAGTACAGTGTACCGTGTATAGTGCAGAGTACAGTGTACTGTGTATAGTGCACAGTAAACAGAGTACAGTGTACCGTCTATAGTGCACAGTGCACAGCGTACAGTGTACCTTTTAAAGTGCACAGCACACAGAGTACAGTGTACCGTGTATAGTGCACAGTGCATAGAGTACAGTGTACCGTGTATAGTGCACAGTGCACAGAGTACAGTGTACCGTGTATAGTGCACAGTGCACAGAGTACAGTGTACCGTGTATAGTGCACAGTGCACAGAGTACAGTGTACCGTGTATAGTGCACAGAGTACAGTGTACCGTGTATAGTGTACAGTGCACAGAGTACAGTGCACAGAGTACAGTGTACTGTGTATAGTGAACATAGTACAGTGTACCGTGTATAGTGCACAGAGTACAGTGTACCGTGTTTAGTGCACAGTGCACAGAGTACAGTGTACCGTGTCTAGTGCACAGTGCACAGAGTACAGTGTACCGTGTATAGTGCACAGTGCACAGAGTACAGTGTACCGTGTTCAGTGCACAGGGCATAGAGTACAGTGTACCGTGTAAAGTGCAGAGTACAGTGTACAGTGTATAGTGCACAGTGCACAGAGTACAGTGTACCGTGTATAGTGCACAGTGCACAGCGTACAGTGTACCGTGTATAGTGCACAGCACACAGAGTACAGTGTACCGTGTATAGTACACATTGCACAGAGTACAGTGTACCGTGTATAGTGCACAGAGTACAGTGTACCGTTTATACTGCACAGTGCACAGAGTACTGTGTATAGTGCACAGAGTACAGTGTACCGTGTATTAGAAAACAGTGCACAGTGCACAGAGTCCAGTGTACCGTGTATAGTGCACAGTGCACAGAGTACAGTGTACCGTGTATATTGCACAGTGCACAGAGTACAGTGTACCGTGTATAGTGCACAGTGCATAGTGCTCAGAGTACAGTGTACCGTGTATAGTGCACAGTGCACAGAGTACAGTGTACCGTGTATAGTGCACAGTGCATAGTGCTCAGAGTACAGTGTACCGTGTATAGTGCACAGTGCACAGTGCACAGAGTACAGTGTACCGTGTATAGTGCACAGCGTACAGAGTACAGTGTAGAGTGTATAGTGCACAGAGTACTGTGTACCGTGTATGGTGTACAGTGCACAGAGTACAGTGTACCGTGTATAGTGAACAGAGTACAGTGTGCCGTGTATAGTGCACAGAGTACAGTGTACCGTGTATAGTTCACAGTGCACAGAGTACAGTGTACCGTGTATAGTTCACAGTGCACAGAGTACAGTGTACCGTGTATAGTACACAGTGCACAGGGTACAGTGTACCGTGTATAGTAGACAGTGCACAGAGTACAGTGTACCGTGTTTAGTGCACAGGGCATAGAGTACAGTGTACCATGTATAGTGCAGAGTACAGTGTACTGTGTATAGTGCACAGTGCACAGAGTACAGTGTACCGTGTATAGTGCACAGTGCACAGCGTACAGTGTACCGTGTATAGTGCACAGCACACAGAGTACAGTGTACCGTGTATAGTGCACAGTGCACAGAGTAGAGTGTACCGTGTATAGTGCACAGTGCACAGAGTACAGTGTACCGTGTATAGTGCACAGTGCACAGAGTACAGTGTACCGTGTATAGTGCACAGTGCACAGAGTACAGTACCGTGTATAGTGCACAGAGTACAGTGTACCGTGTATAGTGTAAAGTGCACAGAGTACAGTGCACAGAGTACAGTGTACTGTGTATAGTGAACATAGTACAGCGTACCATGTATAGTGCACAGAGTACAGTGTACCGTGTATAGTGCACAGTGCACAGAGTACAGTGTACCGTGTATAGTGCACAGTGCACAGAGTACAGTGTACCGTGTTCAGTGCACAGGGCATAGAGTACAGTGTACCGTGTAAAGTGCAGAGTACAGTGTACAGTGTATAGTGCACAGTGCACAGAGTACAGTGTACCGTGTATAGGTCACAGTGCACAGCGTACAGTGTACCGTGTATAGTGCACAGCACACAGAGTACAGTGTACCGTGTATAGTGCACAGTGCACAGAGTACAGTGCACCGTGTATAGTGCACAGTGCACAGGGTACAGTGTACCGTGTATAGTGCACGGTGCACAGAGTACAGTGTACCGTGTATAGTGCACAGTGCACAGAGTACAGTGTACCACGTATAGTGCACAGGGCACAGAGTACAGTGTACCGTGGATAGTGCACAGACTACAGGGTACTGTGTATAGTGGACAGTGCACAGAGTACAGTTTACCGTGTATAGTTCACAGTGCACAGTGTACCATGTATAGTGAACAGAGTACAGTGTACCGTGTATAGTACACAGTGCACAGAGTACAGTGTACCGTGTATAGTGCACAGAGTACAGTGTACCGTTTATAGTGCACAGTGCACAGAGTACTGTGTATAGTGCACAGAGTACAGTGTACCGTGTATCAGAAAACAGTGCACAGTGCACAGAGTACAGTGTACCGTGTATAGTGCACAGTGCACAGAGTACAGTGTACCGTGTATAGTGCACAGTGCACAGTGCACAGAGTACAGTGTACCGTGTATAGTGCACAGCGCACAGAGTACAGTGTACCGTGTATAGTGCACAGTGCACAGAGTACAGTGTACCGTGTATAGTGCACAGTGCACAGAGTACAGTGTACCGTATATAGTGCACAATGCACAGAGTACAGTGTACCGTGTATAGTGCACAGTGCACAGTGCACAGAGTACAGTGTACCGTGTATAGTGCACAGTGCAAAGAGTACAGTGTACCGTGTATAGTGCACAGAGTACTGTGTACCGTGTATGGTGTACAGTGCACAGAGTACAGTGTACCGTGTATAGTGCACAGTGCACAGAGTACAGTGTACCGTGTATAGTGCACAGTGCACAGAGTACAGTGTACGGTATATAGTGCACAGTGCACAGAGTACAGTGTACCGTGTATAGTGCACAGTGCACAGTGCACAGAGTACAGTGTACCGTGTATAGTGCACAGTGCACAGAGTACAGTGTACCATGCATAGTGCACAGTGCAGAGAGTACAGTGTACCGTGTATAGTGCACAGAGTACAGTGTACCGTGTATAGTGCAAAGAGTACAGTGTACCCTGTATAGTGCACAGTGCACAGAGTACAGTGTACCGTATATAGAGCACAGTGCACTGAGTCCAGTGTACCGTGTATAGTGCACAGTGCACAGAATACAGTGTACCGTGTATAGTGCACAGTGCACAGAGTACAGTGTACCGTGTATAGTGCACAGTGCACAGTGCACAGAGTACAGTGTACCGTGTATAGTGCACAGCGCACAGAGTACAGTGTATATACCGTGTATATACCGTATATACTACTATACCGTGTATAGTGCACAGTGCACAGAGTACAGTGTACCGTGTATAGTGCACAGTGCACAGTGCACAGAGTACAGTGTACCGTGTATAGTGCACAGAGTACAGTGTACCGTGTATAGTGCACAGAGTAGAGTGTACCGTGTATAGTGCACATGGCACAGAGTACAGTGTACCGTGCATAGTGCACAGTGCACTGAGTACAGTGTACCGTGTATAGTGCACAGTGCACAGAGTACAGTGTACCGTGTATAGTGCACAGTGCACAGAGTACAGTGTACCGTGTATAGTGCACAGTGCACAGTGCACAGAGTACAGTGTACCGTGTATAGTGCACAGTGCACAGTGCACAGAGTACAGTGTACCGTGTATAGTGCACAGCGCAGAACTCTCAGAACCCCTACCCCATTATAGTCATATTCTATGGCCAATTATAGACCCCATCTTAGTCACTTTTGGGTAAATGTAATTTTCATGACCCCAACTTAGTCACGTAATGGGAGCCGTTTGTCAAATATTAAACAACAGCAATGAATACGGTAACTTTTTCCTTTTGGCGAATCTTTCCGTTTATAAATCACAACTTGCCAGAATTTTCTTACCCTCAAATTCCCAGAAAAGTGTGACCCCATTCTAGTCACCCTATAAAAAGTGCTTGAAAAAGCGGCCCCATTATAGTCAGTCCTGTCGTGAAAATGCGACCCCATCCAGCGGCACATCGCCATTAGCCCATTTATAGGAAGTGCCCCCTCCGGGTATACACGGTACACTGTACTCTGTGTACTGTGCACTATACACGGTACACTGTACTCTGTGCACTGTGCACTAAACACGGTACACTGTACTCTGTGCACTATACACGGTACACTGTACTATGTTCACTATACACGGTACACTGTACTCTGTGCACTGTACTCTGTGCACTGTACACTATACACGGTACACTGTACTCTGTGCACTATACACGGTACACTATACTCTGTGCACTGTGCACTATACACGGTACACTGTACTCTGTGCACTGTGCACTATACACGGTACACTGTACTCTGTGCACTGTGTACTATACACGGTACACTGTACTCTGTGCACTGTGCACTATACACGGTACACTGTACTCTGTGTGCTGTGCACTATACACGGTACACTGTACGCTGTGCACTGTGCACTATACACGGTACACTGTACTCTGTGCACTGTGCACTATACACAGTACACTGTACTCTGCACTATACACGGTACACTGTACTCTATGCCCTGTGCACTAAACACGGTACACTGTACTCTGTGCACTGTGCACTATACACGGTACACTGTACCCTGTGCACTGTGTACTATACACGGTACACTGTACTCTCTGCACTGTGAACTATACACGGTACACTGTACTCTGTGCACTATACACGGCACACTGTACTCTGTTCACTATACATGGTACACTGTACTCTGTGCACTGTACACCATACACGGTACACAGTACTCTGTGCACTATACACGGTACACTGTACTCTGTGCGCTGTGCACTATACACGGTACACTGTACTCTGTGCACTGTGCACTGTGCACTGTGCACTATACACGGTACACTGTACTCTGTGCACTGTGCACTGTGCACTATACACGGTACACTGTACTCTGTGCACTGTGCACTATACACGGTACACTGTACTCTGTACACTGTGCACTGTGCACTATACACGGTACACTGTACTCTGTGCACTGTGCACTATACACGGTATAGTAATATATACGGTATATACACGGTATATACACTGTACTCTGTGCACTGTGCACTATACACGGTACACTGTACTCTGTGCACTGTGCACTGTGCACTATACACGGTACACTGTACTCTGTGCACTGTGCACTAAACACGGTACACTGTACTCTGTGCACTGTGCACTATACACGGTACACTGGACTCAGTGCACTGTGCTCTATACACGGTACACTGTACTCTGTGCACTGTGCACTATACACGGCACACTGTACTCTGTGCACTATACACAGTACACTGTACTCTTTGCACTATACACGGTACACTGTACTCTGTGCAATATACACGGTACACTGTACTCTCCGCACTGTGCACTATGCACGGTACACTGTACTCTGTGCACTGTGCACTATACACGGTACACTCTACTCTGTGCACTATACACGGTACACTGTACTCTGTGCACTATACACGGTACACTGTACTCTGTGCACTATACACGGTACACTGTACTCTGTGCACTGTGCACCATACACGGTACACTGTACTCTGTGCACAATACACGGTACACTGTACTCTCTGCACTGTGCACTATACACGGTACACTGTACTCTGTGCACTAGACACGGTACACTGTACTCTGTGCACTACACAGCTGGCTTTTTGCGCTGCTTGCAAAAGCCGGCCGAAAATTGTGGTTTGAAACCAAACTCGTGGAATTCGATCCCAAGGGTGTTTTTTTGTTTCGCCCCGATGGGGAATCTCAAAAAAAAGAGTTTTGAACGCAATTGGACGACCTTCGTCAACTCAGCGTTTTCCGCTACTTGGTAAATTCACCCCAAAATGGTGGTATGAAACCGACCTCGTGGAATTCGATCCCAAGGGTGTTGTTTCGTTTCGCCCCGATGGGGAAAGTGGAAAAAACGCGTTTTGAACGCAATTGGACGACGTTCGTCAACCCGGCTTTTTGCCCTGCTTGGAAGCGCCCACTCAAAATGGTGGTATGAAACCGACCTCGTGGAGTTCGATCCTAAGGGTGTTTTTTCGTTTCGCCCCGATGGGGAAAGTCGAAAAAACGCGTTTTGAACGCAATTGGAGGACGTTCGTCAACCCGGCTTTTTGCCCTGCTTGGAAGCGCCCACTCAAAATGGTGGTATGAAACCGACCTCGTGGAGTTCGATCCTAAGGGTGTTTTTTCGTTTCGCCCCGATGGGGAAAGTCGAAAAAACGCGTTTTGAACGCAATTGGACGACGTTCGTCAACCCGGCTTTTTGCCCTGCTTGGAAAAGCCCACTCAAAATGGTGGTATGAAACCAACCTCGTGGAATTCGATCCTAAGGGTGTTTTTTCGTATCGCCCCGATGGGGAAAGTCGAAAAAACGCGTTTTGAACGCAATTGGACGACGTTCGTCAACCCGGCTTTTTGCCCTGCTTGGAAAAGCCCACTCAAAATGGTGGTATGAAACCGACCTCGTGGAATTCGATCCCAAGGGTGTTGTTTCGTTTCGCCCCGATGGGGAAAGTCGAAAAAACGCGTTTTGAACGCAATTGGACGACGTTTGTCAACCCGCCTTTTTGCCCTGCTTGGAAAAGCCCACTCAAAATGGTGGTATGAAACCGACATCGTGGTTTTCGATCCGAAGGGTGTTTTTTCGTTTCGCCCCGATGGGGAAAGTCGAAAAAACGCGTTTTGAACGCAATTGGACGACGTTCGTCAACCCGGCTTTTTGCCCTGCTTGGAAAAGCCCACTCAAAATGATGGTATGAAACTTACCTCGTGGAATTCGATCCCAAGGGTGTTTTTTCGTTTCGCCCCGATGGGGAAAGTCGAAAAAACGCGTTTTGAACGCAATTGGACGACGTTCGTCAACCCGCCTTTTTGCCTTGCTTGGAAAAGCCTACTCAAAATGGTGGTATGAAACCGACCTCGTGGTTTTCGATCGGAAGGGTGTTGTTTCGTTTCGCCCCGATGGGGAAAGTCGAAAAAACGCGTTTTGAACGCAACTGGACGACGTTCGTCAACCCGCCTTTTTGCCCTGCTTGGAAAAGCCCACTCAAAATGGTGGTATGAAACCGACCTAGTGGAATCGATCCCAAGGGTGTTACGTCATAAAATTCTCAAATCAAAATTCAATAGGCCTGCTAAACTTTCGATGTCGCTAGGTTTAAGACGAACTAAAAACATATCTCTTTGCAAATTTCCAGCTTGGTTGTGCGCTTCGTTTTTAAAACAGAGCATTTTGAATATTCGAGTTCTCCGCCGTATGTGATATCAAGCTGAGTGCCGTGACAAAGTTATTTTGATTCAAAAAAGGCCTTTCTTTTCCATTTTTGCAGATTGAACATTCCCAATGTACTAAGTGCTGTTTATGTAAAATTATAATAGATCTTGAGCCAAAAGAAGTCGCTATTAATAGCAAAATTAAGTTCCAGATGGTTTCTCTGACATCCCGGCGACCATATTTGTGCCCATCAGAAGGACACAAATATGGCGTCTCCATACTGAGCTTTGTAAATTTGCGTGAAAAGTTTCGGGAAATAACTCGCAAACGGTGCAGCTCAGACCTGAGACTTGGGCAAATTGTTTTTCTATTTATGTTTTATAATATCTGAAACTCATAGCTTCTATCGTTAATGGTTTCGATTTTATTTTTTTATTGCGTGACAGTGAAAACCACCAATAAAAAAGGTTAGGGGATTCGCCCCCTCTCCCCATTCCCCTCTTTTTTCAATCGTATTCTCGAATCGCGGTCACTTCGCTCCATGGTCAGATCGCTCCCAGTTAGATCGCTCCCAACAAGGTCACACTTTTCTCACGCTTAAAGAACGAGAAATATTCAAGGTCGTTTGTTTGGAGCGAACTCGGTCGTACTTTACTTACGCTTCTTTTGAACGTGTATCAGTCACTTTAGTTTGCGATCGAGCGATATCACTTTTCGATAATCTGACCATGGAGCTAAGTGACCGGATCCCGTATTTCTAGCTCGCTGCGTCTCTTATATGTATCGTAAATGTAATGTATTTTAATTTTCTAGAACGGATATTAATACAATGTGAGAAGCATAAGTTAAAGTTGCTTGTTATAAAAACGCTTGGCTTAAGTGATGAATTTATTTCAGGGGCGGACCCAGGATTCTACTCTTGAGGGGTTGCACAGCCAGAATTTTTCTTCGGAGGGGTGCACATAGTTTTTTGCAGAATACCAGTTTTTTTAGGAAGCTGCCTCAGGTCATCTCAGGGGGTACTGTAGTGCATGCACCCTGCATCCCCTCCCATTAGATCCCTCCTGTATTTAACAATAGTAAAATAATCTTAACTGTTTTACACTACCATTTTTCCATTTGAGGAGGCTCACAACAGTTTCCAAACTTTTTGACAATTGAAGGTTTTTTGACATGACAACTTTGTAAAACGATATATCATGCATGACGATCATTTCTCGATAATAAGAAATGAGAGTCACTCTTCAAAAATGTGCCGTTTTTACAGGTTATAAAATTGCTCAGGAAATCAAAATAGGAGCTGGGAATTGTTGGAAACTGTTGTCAGTCTCGTTAATATTACGACATTTTAAACCTAGCAACAGTTGATATTAATTAAATCACAATGGTGACAATACATTTTTTACTTTTATAAGAAACATCATATACCACAAGGCGCGAAGTGCTGGAAATCATGCTTTATACAAGGTGGGCACAGACCTTGCGGGGGCGGAGGTGGTGGCAAACTTTAAAACTCCCACCACGAGAGTTTATGTGGGCCCTCCTGACAACATCCAAGCGCAGGAAGAAGTCCAGGTTCATTTCGTTTCAGACGGGGATGTGTCAGCTGGGGGTAATGGACCCCCAGTACATGTAGCTGTGACACAAGGAACACCATCAGCTGCGACGCACTCATTCACAGGCAAGTTTTATTTGTGTATACTTTTTGACACAGAAAACATAATCCTTCATTATCCTATAATAATAAAACGACATTGCCAATTCACTCATGAAAGGCATGTACTGAAATAGGTTCTCTTCTATAGGGAAATTTGGACCGCAATTCCATGAGGTCTGTTTTCCAGGTATGTTTTATTCACAAGGCCAGTGAGTTATGAAAACAGTTGTAGAATTGAATTTGTGTTACTCATTACTCATGATCTTAACGGGTTTCAACAAAACACTGACTCCAGTCAGCTGTCCCCCTACTGACCCTTACTAGCCCCCCTAAATGTCCAGCACTATCCCAGTGAGGCTAATTCAAGTTCATAAATAAATATTAGGTTACCTGAAAGTTTCAATATGGTTGATGAGCATTGCAGAAGTCTGACACTTTCTTCTTTCATTGTACAAGTACTTGTACGGGGGGTCAGTTAAGGAGGTCAGTGATGGGTCAGTAGGTGTCACCAGACCAGGGGCCAGTGTTTTGTCAAAACCCTAATCTTGATTATTGCAGCAGGTTCAGTAAGTCTGAAGGTGGCAGACAATAGTCTTTATTACCCAGGTAGGCTTCTTCTAGAATTAAGTTGAGAAAATATTAAACTAAGAGTGATTAAACTATCAGTTAGAACTCTTATCCACTGATGTAGGGCAAAGCCTCACCCCCCTCAGATATCCAATGATTACCACGGGGTCAGAGTTAATGGATACTTTTTTTGAACTGCAAAATAACAATGTCTCTTAAAGGGACATGGCATGTCGCTATGATTTAGTGGTACTTGAAAATGCAATGAAGGCGATGGCATTAATAGGAAACCACTAATAATGGCCTTGCCCTGCTAGACCGTACTTACTCATTAGAATTATGAAAGGTGGTTTGCTACGTATGGATAGGATAGAAATGGCCTCAACCCTGAAATTGTTGGGCCGACAGTTTCAAGTTAATTGACAGTGTTACTTGGAAGAAAATCACTCAAAACCATTGACTATGTTTATTTAGACATTTGGGATTTATTTTTTGGCCATTTTAAACAAACATTCAGAAGCATTCTTGTGATACTGCCCCTGAAACCGAATAAAAACACCTCTTCATGACTCTATGGGAACTTGCACTAACTGAAAATTAGAATAATTAATTTCTTGAAATCTGCCTTGTTCTCCATGTCTCATTTTCTCTATGACAGGCCTGTTACATGCAGATCGCACCAGATGCCTTGCCACATTAAATAGTGCACATTAATTATATTGCGAAAAAGATTAAACGTAGTATAGGAATTCTATCTAAACTTCGCTATTATCTTTACAGCAAAACCTTACTGGACCTATACTATGCTCTTGTATATCCATTTTTAACATATTGTTTAATAGCTTGGGGTAATACCTATCAAACTTCTTTGCAACCTCTTTTTGTATTACAAAAAAAAGCCATTAGAATCATAACTTTCTCTAGCTTTTCTGATCATACAAGTCCGCTTTTTAAAGATTTAAATGTTATCAAATTATTTGATGAAGTAACTTTTCACATCGCTGTTTTTATGTACAAATTTAAAAACCAACTTCTTCCTTCTAATTTTGATGTCTTTTTCACTTCGGTTAAAGAAACCCACAATTACAACACAAGACTTTCCTCTAGAATGACTTATGCTTTACCCATAACCAGAACAAACTATGGAATCTTTAATATTAGATATCAGGGCGCTAAAATCTGGAATGCTATCAGTGATAACATTAAGCTTCTGTCACTTAAGCAATTTAAGAAAAAGTTCAAATCAAACATTATTGCAAGCTATTAACGGAACTATTTACTTATAAGTCTAATTTTAAATTCCTTCCTTCTGCTAGTTAATCTGTCCATATACTTTATTCTCCACCTTTTTTCACTAAAGTTCTTAAGTAAACTTATATTATGTTTGTGTGTTTGTGTGTTTGTGTATTTGTTAACTAAATCTTTAGTACACCTGACCCCTTTAAAAACTTTTGTTATAAGCACTAAGGATGTCTGCCCAACCTTATTAGCCAATGATGGTTATTTTGGGCAGGCATGCACTTTATTTTATTTTAATTCTTGTCTGTATTGTAATTTAAATTAATTAAGGGTGCAATAAAGTTGTTGTTGTTGTTGTTGTTGTTGTTGCATCAGTCTGCAGTGGGGTGCCCTTCGTTGGAATTTCTTTTAAAGCTGTAAGTTTACTTTAATATTAATTACACTGTTACAATTATTATTGTTCTTACAGCACAAATAGAAATACTTTTAGTTTGAAAGGATTCTGCTTAAGAACTGTAAAAGAAAATTATTGGAACTTAAAGAAAAAATAAATTGCTAAATTCTTTTCATGAAATCAAAAATATACTTGATGCCTATTTAATCATTTCAGCTTTGTCATCATATAAAAACGGCCATCAAATTGGGAGTGGTGGTTATCTTGAATGTAGCAGACAAGTTATCTGCTACAGAGAGGAACCTGCTATGGTATGGAATAATTAAGCAACTATTGTGTTTAGTATTTCACTTTAAACTTTCATTGTACAGTTGTACAAAGTAAATATTACCTTTTAAACTATGTACACTTACCTTTTTTAACATGTAGTGACCTTAACACAGCCACCATAACCAGCGAGTGGGACACACAATGCCTGTTCTGGGTTTCAAGCAGCGACTCTGATGAAGCAAAAGAAGGTAGTGAACTTCACCCAAAAAGTATCGAAATTCAGTAACAGCGCAGTATTATATTATTTGGATTTAAGCTTCAAGTAGTAATAAAGTACAATTTACTGTGGTAGTAAATAAATTATTTAATGGAATAACCATGGCATGCAATTATCATTTTGAGAGCAGATCAACAATGTGACTCTTAAGCTAAGGCCATTCACACATATTTTTTTAGTCGACAGATCTTTTTTTCCAAAAACAAAACTGTGCCCAGAAATGGAAAAAGTTAGGAGTTCTTGACTTAAATTTGTCTTAGAGAAAAAGCATGTGGAGAACCACCCTCATAAATTACTACAGATAATTCAGATGAGTAAACACAGATGAATTATTCCACTCAATTTTTTTTAAAAATGTGTCTGTTGCAAACCAGTAAATTAATTTTTGTGTTGCCAAACTTAGAATGTTCCCTCTGATGTATTTACTCTGGCATGTGGCAAAAGTAACAAAAAGGTGCATAGCACAGGAAAATCTGACTTTAATTGATAGCTTTTTCATCTCGCGTTGAACATGTGTTAAAGCAATTGACTGATTGAAATTTATTTCTGTGATGGGAGAGTTTCTTCAAAGCATTTGTTTCATTGATGCACAAAGTGACCTGACATTGCAACATAATTAAGTTATGTGACTGAGCATGCTGCGGCTGCTTATAAGGATTCACATAAGCAATCATTGCAAGCAAAAAAAAGAATAACCTATGTCATGGTCTTGTTCTAGCAATGCAGGAATTAGGTGGTCAAACGCTCGGTTTCCCGCAATTGCTGTTATGTGCTCCATCAACGAGTGGGTCAAGCATTCCCATTCCTGTGGAGAGGTTCTCAGGTAACTGACTTCCAGTTTTTAAGACTGCATGATTCTGCCCAAAGTTCGATCAAGCAATAAGTGTTAAAATTAATTATTGAAAATATTTTACAGTTCATAGTTCACTTCTCTCCAAGTGCTCCCCTCCTGCAATTAAGTTTTCAAGCATTCTTGATAAAGCTAATGTCAAACCTTGTGCGCATGCTGGAAGCCATTGTCATATTGTTTGGTGCTGATGTGAAACATCAGTTTTTAATTGAATTATGGATGACTTTAAATTCAATTTTCTCGTTGGGGTTTCAACAAGCTCTTATATTGGTATTAAAAAATGTTACTATGCTATAAGTTCTTTTTGGTAACTTTATTTCGCATAATGCAAGAGTTAAGTGGGTGAACGAATGTTGGTCAGTTGATCCTTGGGTCATAGACTCTTCACAGTCTGTAATTCCTCTGACTAATACCTTACTTAACTTGACGAAGATGAAATTGAATGTCAAAACAAATGCTTAACTTAGTGAAACAATGATGAGTTAATATGAGCTATGTCAAAAGCATTGGCTGCGAGCATTTTCTCATCTGAAGGGTCTCAAAACATTACCTAGAGATCAGCATTTAGTGTCCTTGAAGTGAACTCTATGAACTATGTAATGACTGCATCCTGGTTTGGATTTCACAGGTAACTTTGACTTTGAAGCAGTTGTACAGGCAGCTAACAGGGCATTACCTACCCTACAAATAGCACATGAGAATCGGTAATAAAACTAATATATGTTTTTTAATTAATAATTAAGATGCCAGAAACCAAAGTATTTAAATAATGTGAAATTATTCACAGTTATTAGTTATTTAAACGATTGAAAGAAAAGTACCTTTAGGAAAAAGGAAACATTATTACCACAACTATCTTCTGTAACTTAAAATATGTTTTAAAAAACTTGCTGCAACATTCAATGATATTAAGCTGCTCATCCAGCTTTCTATCTAATGCTAAATGGACAGTTTACAACCTCTGACAGCATTATTTATTACCAATGATCTGAGCAAAAGATGACTTAAAATTTCAAGTTTATAGTTATCTAGACTTAAAACCAGATTAATTAACATTAACATTATAAACATTTGATTAAGCTAATTAAGTGACATTCACAGGAGAAAATATGTTGAAGAGCAAGCCTTGCGTGCCAAGCAGGACACAGAGTTTAGGAAGACCAGTGAGTTGGATGTATTAAAGGAACAAGTAAGTTTACAAATTTATGAATTGATTATTGGCAATAGCCCCCTCTTTGGCACATGAATACAAACAAGTTTTGAAGAGCCTTGGATTGACTTTATTACCAGACAGTAATGTGCAAACATGTAGATGTGAATGTCTGGGTACTGGGCTGGAAATTACTGTAAACATGCCAATTAAATTATTTAAAGTTGTTGAGTCACAATACACACAACCACCAATTTTTTTTCTTTGAAACACTGAGGTTTAAACTATTCTCAAGAGTTCAAGTACAAAGAAAGGTTTAGACTGCCAGTTTTTTGACAGGAAAGTGGTTTAAATTTGGGTTTCAGCTGATATCCCAATTTTGCTTTCGTCTTTTTTGCAAAGGTTTTCCTATGAATAACCATGTAATGTGTAAAAAATTGTCTCCTTCAGCAAAAGAGAAAAAGGCAGAGCATAGGAAATTTACCTGCTAGCAGCACTAGAAACTGTACTACAGAGAATGACCCCAAGGTAAATGTAAGTAATAAGTTTGTTACTTAAACAAGAAATTCAATCTTCAGCTGGTTACTCACATAATATTTATTTTCATGACTTGGTTATTCACCAGTGTAATAAAATATTTTAATTGGAAATTGAAAATGATTTTCACCTATACATCTCTTTGTTTGGAGAAGTTGCCTACCGAGGGAATAATTTTTACCTTAATTTGAACTGACTTTTTTTTCAACCAGTAGGATACAGGGCGTGACAAAAGTGCTGTCCGATAGCCCGAGGCGAGTGGAATGATTCTCCGGGCTTAAGCGTCTTTAGATCACAGGTTGCCCAACGGGCAAGCCGGACGGCAAGCATTTTTTTTATGGCAAATTCAGAAATAAGTGTGGAGCAAACAGTTTGTGAGGGAAAGTGAAACAGTACAAATTTTTGTCTAAGTTGAAATGAGCAATGCAATGCAGCAATGACAATGGCTTTACAGAACATGGAAGTATATTTTTATCAGCTGAATTATGGCCTTTCAGTTTTGGAATTCTCGTTTATGTTCAAATTTTGATACAAAGTCTGTTGTTACTGCAACAAGCATTTGTTAAATCAAGTGTTTCTATACAAGTACTGTAGAATTAGTTGATCCATGCTCCACATTATTAATTAGCATGTAGTTTGTGATGAAAATAAATTTTATTGTCTTTATTCAATAAATTTCGGGCTACCACCTCAGAGCTTTTGGCTAGTACAATGGAATAACAGCTTGCCCGAAGGGCAAGCTGATTTCTTGATTTTCATCTCACCCTGAGGATAGTAGTATGCAACAATGAAAAAAACCCGAAACAATTGTTTGGACGCTCTGTAATTGAGTGCACATTTACTGGAGGGTGTCCAGCACGTTAGGGACTATCGAATAACTAAAAATTTTTTGTTACTCACTAAGGAAAATGCAGTTAAGCCATTAAGGCCCCATGCAGCCTCTGCAGTCACTGGAGCTGGGACTGTTAAACCTCCTGAGAGGGCTGATGCCTTGAAGGTAACAGAAATAGCTTTGTTCTCTTGTAGAAAATGAAGGGCATTGACATTAAACGCCACACTCATGTAGCTAGCAGACTATATTTGGTGTAATTTTATTCTTCCCAGCTCCTGCAGGTATGGTTTAATACTGCTTTTTTGTGCTTTTGGAAAAATTGAATTACGACAAAATGAGAGTAATAGATAAAGTAGCATAGAGTCAATCTGGGATATATCAATAAAGTACTGTCTGCAAAATCCAAGAATGCCCATCCACAGACATATCCCAAGCATTTGACCCGAAAACATACATTATGGGGAATTTTATACCAGGTAGCATCAGTCAAGTTGGAAAATTGACCAACAAAGAAATATTGGTAAGCTGATTAAATTATTTTGCTATTAACAAAAGTGTTCGAACAACCTTTTTCAAGTGTAACAATTTTTACAAATATATCCACTGGCATGTGAATTTGTTGTCAAAATATTTTTTATTTTGCACTTATAAACTGAACCTTGCACTGCAAAGTAAGTTCTTTTTGGCCTGAAAAAAAAATCAAAGTGACAACGGGCTTTGAATCTATGACCTTCGCGATACTGGTGTGTTGCTCTACTGGTGTGTTGCTCTCTACCGAGAGCGTAAACCAACCTAGACACATTGGGAGCAGGTAATTTGTAGGTTCTAATATCCCACAGATGGAGTCAATGAGGCAATGCATTTTATGAAAGACATATGTACATGAACTGCGGAAAAAATGAAAGAAAAAAGTGTTTGGATGCACTAACTTATGGGTTTCCAGCACATAAGAAGTAAAGAATAAGCAATATTGTTTTGTTCTTAACACAGGAAAATGAAGTTCGTCTGTCAAGGGCTAGTAGGGTTAACACAGCCCCTGCAGGACCAGCTGGGACCATTGAGGTGAAAATTCACACCCCAATTGGTCAAGTGAAAAGAAAGTTCTGCGAAGGTGGATTGTACCAGGTGAATAACAATCTTTTATCAAAAGACAAGTCTTGTAAGAAAACCAGGCTGCATTTAAATGGCAACAACGTTTGAGAATGAGACAGAATATTTGAGCTACAAGTTTCCTTTCAAGTTTTTCAAGTTTTTTTCACTTCTACTTTTCTTTCTTTTCTGTGGATGAATGAAGTTCTTATTTGGAATAATGTAAAAAAAAATAATGTATAAAATTTTTTAAATGTTACGGCTGTTTGCTTTTACAAGTTTTCACAGCAAGGCTGCCTTCACATTAATAAAAAGATAAGAAAACCAGTCAGCTTAAAAAAAACTATGACTATAACTATGATCTTAAAATAAGATTTATATCCTTATTGTAGCTACACCTTTTAATTGTTTGATATTTTGTGGTCGGTAATTGTAAAAATTACAGGAAGTGTATGACTGGATAGGGTCAAAGGCAGACCAACCATTATATTTTGCCCTCCTTCACCAAGCCACAAGGGAGATGGTCTTGGGAAGGAACTGTATCGAGCCTGGTGAGGTACTGATACTTGTCGAGAGGGTAAGAATTTAACAACCATTTTAAGTTAGATGTTGGTCCCATTTTAAAAACAATTGTTTTTTTTTTTCGATTTTAAAGTGACATAACAATGACAATAAATTAATGATTTTTGTTTATTGGCAATGTTTTAATCAGTTGATGGAGCAGAGCACTGGTATTGCAGCGGTCATGAGTTAGAGTCCCTTAATTACTTAAGCCTTGAAGTTTAAAAGTTATCCAGGGTATCCCATAAAACAAAAGGAAAATAAATATTAGTTTAAATAAGATATTTTAGTGTACAATAGTAATGTAAGTAACGTGTTGTGACTAAAAAAAAATTACAGTGCTACAACTCTAGATCTAACAAATTTAGGGCCACACAAGAAAATTCTTTGCAAATTGACAAATAGCATTCAAATTGTCACAAATGTATTGATTATGTAGTGTGTAGCTTGCTTGGATTGCTTGAATCGCTTAAAAATTTATTGTTAACAATACAGTGTTTCATTTGTCAATTTGCAAAGAATCTGCTAATGGGTTGCATTGGTTGGAGTTCAGTTACACTACAAACATGTACATATACATGGCCGTCCTTGTGGTTTAAGATATTGAAACTTTTTTTTGTTTTGTTTTCATTTTACAGGATGAAAAAGAAATGGATACTCTAACCTCAGGCAAGGAAGTAAGTATTGTACATGGTGTACAAAGTACTTACAGGTGGAGGCTAATAATTAAGTAAACGTAACTATCTGAACATAGCTTCCTTACTCTTTTACTCACCTGAAGCTGACAAGAAAACCACCCACTACACGACCAGTGTGTGACATTTGTAGCACCAAACTGCAGTGTATGCTTAGCATTCAGGGTTAGGGTTACTAGTGCAAGAGTATGTTTACAGGCAGTTATGGTTTTATAGGATCTTTGGTATTGTAGGCAGTCAGTTGTAATTAGTGTAGCCTGCAGCTGCTGGTCTTTAAGTGTTAGGCACTGTGTCAAACAGACTTGAAAACATATACTAACATGACATGCACTTACGGACAATTTATCATTATTAACAAATTTAAATCTGAAAAAAATAATATTGTAATTAGGAACGATCTTATAGAAATATAAAAGTCATTTAATATATTTTAATAACCCTAGACAACAAACTGATGTTCGTATTCACTAAAATCTTAAGACACTGAAATATAATGTAAGGAAGTCAAGGCATGGTGAACAGTTTTTGGGCAGAGATGGTTAAAAGAGCATGGTGGAGGTAGGGGGTATTTGGCTTTACATGGCAAATATACTCTGATGAATAAGGGAAAGGGACTTTATTATGGGTGGGTAGTAACACAGGTTTGGGGGATGGATGGGTCAGGGCACTATTCAGGTTTGGAGGATGGATGGATGGGTAGTACTATCACAGGGTTGGGGGATGGATGGGTCAGGGCACTATTTCAGGTTTGGAGGATGGATGGATGGGTAGTACTATCACAGGGTTGGGGGATGGATGGGTCAGGGCACTATCACAGTTTTGGGGGATGGATAGCAGGGTGGGCACTGGAGGTATTTTGTTTGGTTATCAGGCTACCTTGAGTTAAGTTGAGTTAAGACGTTGATGGATGGATAGATGCAGTGTTTGGGTAAAAAAAGGATGCCTAGGTTTTGTTGGTTGATGAGAGTAACACAGGTGGGTTGGGTAACAGAAGGAAAAGCCTTGACCTTGCTTAGCATGGGTTGATGTAAACAACATTTTAATGTAGTTCAAAGATTGTTCATCTGCCTTCATTGCCAACAGCTAGTGTAATTTAACCATAAAGTTAATAAATTACGATAAAAATAGGAGCAAATCTTTAATTCCCAAAGTTATCAAATTACCAGGGTCTCACCTGAAACTTGCAATATGTAGATCATTGGCTGAGGAAGGTGTTCAGACACCAGGAGCTTTCAATGTCTACTGTTGTAGTGGAAGGTGCATTCCTCTGCGTCAACCTAGGATAAGGTCTCACCTGGAACTTGCAATATATAGATCATTGGCTGAGGAAGGTGTTCTGACACCTGGACCTTTCAATGTCTACTGTTGTAGTGGAAGGTGCATTCCTCTGCGTCAACCTAGGATAAGGTCTCACCTGGAACTTGCAATATATAGATCATTGGCTGCGGAAGGTGTTCAGACACCTGGAGCTTTCAATGTCTACTGTTGTAGTGGAAGGTGCATTCCTCTGCGCCAAACTAGGGTAGGTCTCACCTGGAACTTGCAATATATAGATCATTGGCTGCGGAAGGTGTTCAGACACCTGGAGCTTTCAATGTCTACTGTTGTAGTGGAAGGTGCATTCCTCTGCGCCAAACTAGGGTAAGGTCTCACCTGGAACTTGCAATATATAGATCATTGGCTGAGGAAGGTGTTCTGACACCTGGAGCTTTCAATGTCTACTGTTGTAGTGGAAGGTGCATTCCTCTGCGTCAAACTAGGGCAAGGTCTCACCTGGAACTTGCAATATGGAGATCATTGGTTGTGGAAGGTGTTCTGAGACCTGGAGCTTTCAATGTCTACTGTTGTAGTGGAAGGTGTGCCACTTTGCATTGTTACAAGTCGAGTAATCTGTTGATTTTCAAATTCATTTTGTTTATCTGGGAATTGCAGTGTACTCCTATTATTTATTTTTTGTTTATTTGTTAGTTTCTTGTTTATTCAAGTATGTTATAATTAGTAATTAACTCTTAAAATGTGACTTCATATTTTATCCTTCATATTTAAGTCAAATTAGCTCTAATTTTAAAAAAATATTACTCTTTACTATATGAATAAACAATATTAAATTGATCAATTGAATTGAATAAAAAATAACTTTTTCAAGACATTGACATATTTGGTACTAATTTGCCTTTAATAGCCAATGATACTTCCACGTTTTTGTTTTTACCTTTCAGACATATAAAGACAGTACAATCCCTCTTCCACAAGATGAAGCTGACCACACCTCTGTCATTGAGCTATCAGGTACTTGTTTGTCGTCCATGTCTTGCTCTCCATTAATGGCATTCTCCTGACAGGAGTTTAACGTTTTATATATTAAAGTTTGAATATTAGTTGGGAGTTGCAGCAGCCTTATGGCTAGTGCACTGGACTTAAGACAAACCAATCCACATTCAACCCCTGCCAAAGGCTGTGTTGTGTCCTTGGACAAGACAGTTTCAATCCCTCTGTTGAATAAATAGGTACCTGGGTAGTAAACCCCATGAATGACTAGCTTCCCTGGGATTAAAAATGAATGCAAAGAAAAACTCCACATAATTATTATATATTATCAGCTCGTGGAAGAGCAAATTAAAACTTTCATTATTAATTATTTAGGTACTATTTATTGTTTCCCTGCAGATGACGAGAAAAGTGAAGGTGATGAGAGAAGAGGAAATAAGAGGTGTCAAGAAAAAGAAAAAAGCAATTTGGGAAGAGAAAAGGGGAAAAAGAGAAAGAGAAAGGACTCAAAAACACCAAAGAAAAAGCAAAAGAAGGAGAAAGGTGACAATAAAAGAGAGAAGGACAAAAAGCTAAAGAGAAAGAAAAGAGTGGAGGAAGACAAAGAAGTACAGGAAACCAAAATTAGTGAAGAAATAAAAGAACATGCCAGTGAGCTGACCAGAAGGCAAAAGAGAAGGAGAAGAGAAAAAGAAAGAAAGAAATTGAACAAGTTGAACAACAGTTAATTTTATAGTAGTTGTATGGACTGCCAGGTCGGATTAATTGGCTTGCATAAAATTCATTTAAATACAACTTACTTTAAAATCGGATAAGCAAATTCTAAATTTCAAAATGAGAAAAAATTAAATAAAAATTCAACCAAAATTATTTATGCCTTTTGCCCGGCATTATTAATTAATGATTAGAAATTCAATCGATAAATTGATGAAAAAAACTGATTGTTATTGATTGGTATCGGCCAATAGATGACCAATCATTTATAAGTCACATAAATAACTTCTCAATCAGCAATTGGCATTGGTTGGCAATATCTCTACTCTTGACTACGAGTCATCAGGCAGCCATGGCCAGTTTTCACTGCTTTACACATATCACACTTAATTTGCAACTCAATGTCATTTCAGTTTTGAAGCAAGAAACTAAGAAAACCTCTGTGGCGAGTGAGTCACTTCAACATTGTAATTTCTTTCTGTCCAAATGACCTGATTGATGTATGTTCATGTTTGTGAATTCACAGTTCGTCCTCTAGTAATGTGACAGCTGTGATGGATGATAGGTGCTACCAAAATTGTATAATCCGGCATGGTAATCTTCTTCTTCTATTCTGTAAAGAACACAGAATAATAATCAATTCCAATCAATACCAATTGGTCATCTATTAATTGATATTGATTGCATGGCAATGTTTCCCATGTCTCAGTGCCGAGATGGCGTACAAGTTTACTAACTTAAGCCAAAATGTATGCTTTAAACTTTTCAAAGCCAGGAGTCCTTGATATAAAAAAGGAATACCTATATGATTGTAAGAGAAACTTGTCGTGCTCATGAAATTAAAAGGTAATGAAATGGTAAACTCCTGAAATAAGGAAATTTTGAAGGAAATTGTTAGAAATTTGACAAAGCATGCATGAATTTGTTTCCTAATTTCAGTCTTCACCAGTTGATAACCCAAACTTATTCTGATTTCATGCTGGTTGAGTTCCTTTTTTTTTAATTGTAATGAATATTATTAAATTTGAATCACAATGCAATTCATGTGACACATGTAGTATCAGACGACAACACCGGATACAGCAATATTTAGATTAAGATTTATTCCATCGAGACCAATTGAATTCAAATGCATAGTATTTCAAAAACATTCAGGAGTGAGTACTATTGATCTCAAGAAGGGGGAACCTTCTGACCACATGTCCAAAAGAGTTGCTGGAGGATTTTTTTTTTAGAATGGCAGGTGATTTTATTGGAGCATTATGTAATGCTAAATGGTGAATTTCATTCGGCCTCAAACATTTTATTTTCACATTTGTGAACTAGTGCCATTCTCAAGCAACTGAAAAAAACAGGAAGGTTGGCAAGGAAATTAATTCAAGAATCGCTATCTCTATGTTGTCTGTTTTCTCGCTGGGCATGTTTCTTTGCAACAAACAGATGTTTCAGAAGGATCCCCCACTTAACTTAACTTATTTTTTATTACTAGGTAATTATATAATAATCAGGTGTTGGAATTAAAGAAAATTAATGTTACTGTTATCACACAGCGTTTAGTTTGTTTGGGGTGAGTACACAGAAGTGACCAACAACACACCAGGTATAAAGCCCCTGAATAAAATGGTGTTCAATTAACACATACCTTTAAAATAAAAGATTTTTCATAACTCCAACTATAAGCTCAAGCTTGCAAAACAACTCCGAGGACCATAACTTGCAGCAAGCAAGTTACCAGTAACGAGGGTGGCCAAACTGAACAAGTACATTCTACTAACGACAACCGACAGACTAGCTCCCAGGTCCCGAGAAGGTGCTCGCCTATGGGTGTTGGAGGGAGGTCGAGGCCGGGAGGGGGATTAGGGGGAGGGGTGTTGGGGGTAGTAGCGCACTTAAATGTATCCCTGTGGGAATTTCTCGCAAAAAATTACAGTGCAGTGGTGGCCAGAAGGACAAAGAGACGTCCGACCGGGCTTTGGATTAGCCAAGCACCAAAACGAGAGAGGAACATACCCAGCCAAGCAGAGCCTAGTCCCTAGGCGTTCTCCTCCTCTCTCGGGCGAGCGTGAGGTACACTTATGGGCATTCGGTTTCGCCCCAAAGAAAGAAGCGGGAAGGGAATGTCTGAGCACTCTGCTGAATTGAAACATACCGATTCCGATTGGTTTTACCCGGAAATGTTCACCAATTAATTTACCAATTAAAGGTGCTTCCACGCTTGATCCTCGCTTGATCATAGTTAGTAGAGGAGTCCCCTCTACTAACTATGGCTTGATTAAGCTGGAGACACGAAAAGATATCCGTGTATTGAAATGCTTCTGTAGATTTGCAATGTGTTCGCATGCTTTCTTCCAAGGAAGTGGACGGCTGGTAAAAGAAAAGTTGTTGATACAAATGGTTTGTAATATAGGGACGATGACTAGTGAGAAAACTTTCGGGAATTTTCGTATCGACTTGATCGCAGCTAGAATTTGATAATAATAAATTCTTCGCATCGTCATTGACGATCGATTTAAATGCAAATGAGTCGATTTCATGATCATTGACCGGCTGTGCGATGATCTGTGCGATCGGTTTCTCGCAGACGAATTCAGTTTATGGGTGGAGTGTTGGGATTGTGTTCCTAAGCGGTTTCTTTTTAAGCTGTCACTTTTCATAAAAACTCGTTGAATTTATTTGCTAGGAAAAATGGAATTTCATGATATAAAATTATTTACATGCATCATGCTGTGTGTGATAAGAAGCTGATCATTAACAAGTATTTAGTCAATTTAATCAGTCCCAAGGGACCTGACACGAAAATAAAACTCGACAATAAATCATAATCACTGCCCAACAGACATTTATGGTGCTTGCAAGCAGATTTGCTAATAGAAAACATAACTCCAATCGGCACCATTCCTGTTGATATTTCAGCGTTATGTTTGGTAAGAAAGTACTTAGGTTGGATTGAGCTATCGAACACTATACTTTGCATATGCGGGAACTGGGCAAGGAAGCAAACGCAAAATTGATTGGCTGCCGCTAGACGCCATTGTATTCCCGTTACGGACCAGAAAAGAATCGAAACTTGGCAAACTTTGAGAATCGTCTTGCCTTGCCGATGGTGAATGTTAGATAACCCGATAGAATGGCTCGCTTCCCTGTCTTTGGTTTGGCTTCTTGGACCATTTGGATCATCATGTTTCAAGCAAATTCAGGTAGAGTACCTGGTCTTGCCTAACCATAATGTTACTCGAATCTGATCGATGGAGAATGGTCATACGCAAAAATCCGCGTCTTGCATGACTGGTAACACTTTATTATTAGGGCATCTCGATCTCTATGTTTTCGTCAAGCCGTCGCGGAGTCGCCGTTTCTTTTGCGTGGCTAAGCACTTACCAAACAATGACCATATATACTAATAATATTGCAGAAGCACAAAACAACCTCAACCAAGAATAATACACTTCAATCATGCAAAACTTTAAAAGCAGTTCGAGTCGATCCCGCTGTTTGGAACCGCGTTGGGGAAAAATAGCTGATTTTGTAGAAACTTCTTATGCAAATCAAAGAATGTCAAAATGAACTGCGTCAGTTGAATACAATCATGATAATTTACAGTATGCATTAGTTGTTTGGTGGCTTGTGTAGGAGGTAGTTGTTTGATATTCGGTAGGTGATGCCGGTGATTTGTCACTTACTCCCGGCCAGGCACCTACTCTGGGTCGCAAAGTCTAGAATTCAATAGCCATTCGCGAACCCCTTATATGGTTAGACCCCCTGAACAGTGTTTACAAAATAATTGAGAACTACAAACCATGTCTCTGGGAAGGAGGTGAGCGCAGTGAAGGTTCAATATCTTGATCAATGATGACGTTTGTTAATAATAATAATAATAATAATAATAATAATAATAATAATAATAATAATAATAATAATAATAAGAAGAAGAAGAAGAAGAAGAAGAAGAAGATGAAGAACTCTATTTAAAGGGACAATGTCACGAGCATAACTTCAACAGCCCAAAAATTCAACAGCCCAAAAACGTGTTTATAACATTGAAAACCTATTAACAGTCGTCAAGTTTTCTTAAAATTACTATATCAGTGTACCAGTGTGATATCAACTTGAAAGAGTCAGCCTGACTTTTTCAAGTTCTGTCTTTGTGGTTTGGAAAAATTGATTAAAACTATTTACGGTCACCCTCCTCTTTAAACAATTTCCTTCCCTTTACATTCTCGGAGAATTTCCTGCATGGTAAAAGTAATTGATCGTAATTTTGGTGCCACTTTACTAATTTAGCCAAAAAATGTCCGTGACAGTGTCCCTTTAATATATACGGTAAGCGTTCGGGGTAAGTGCGACTTTTAGCGAAACGCGTGAGGTTTAAAAAACATTGTCGAGGGAGCTGCGTCACGTCACGTCACGGTTTTAAGAACATCGAATATCTGCGGGCAACTATTTCCCTTAGGAGAGTTTCAATGCAAGTCAAAGCATGCGCTCAGTTCTGGTCCCAGGACCGGCTACCTACCGCTGATATGTTAGCCGACAGAAACTAGTCTCCAATCTCCAAGGTCTCTCTTTTTTGTTTCGTTTTGTTTTATTAACAGTTGAAAGTATTGATCCCGAAAGAATGGAAGAGTTTGTGAATGACCTTCAAGGCTTATATTTAATGGCAAAAGAAGCAATAGAAAGCCCTAACGTATCCACAGAACGGCTGACGTGCCTATGGAGAAAGCTTGAAGCTGCAGTTTTGACTAACAAGAGGATTCAGTGGGATTTAATTACAACCAAACCGTGTACTGAAGAAGTACTTTCAGCTCTTCTAAACAACTTTGCAACGCTAGAGAGGATGATAGGAACGTTGATAGATCGATATAGTTGTCTGGTTCCTTTTCTTATCGACGAGTTGCGTTACCGCGCACCGTTGACGGCGACAGGAACAATTGGGAGGCCCTCATACATCATCACGAAAGAACAACTAGAGGTTATGCGCCGTTACGGCATATCTTGGATTGATATAGCGAAATCCCTCGGTAAGCCAGATTAGACATACTTAACAGCTAAACACTAAAACAGCACACTTATTTTATTTTAAAAGAACCTTTTCTATAAGAACGTTGAGGCTGAGATTTACCACAAGGTTGAGAGCATGCTGAGAACATACCCCAGGCTGGACTCAGGCTGAGAGTCAGAGAAGTTCCTTAGTTTGCCCATTTAATAGGATTTAATGTCTTGTTAGAAGAGCAGCATAATAAATGCAAAATTGTGGTCCAACAGCACAAATAACTCAATGCTTGATAGGAAATACCTTTAAGCATCAGCAAAGTTCTTTTATTATGGCATAATACCCTTTGCCCCAGCTTAGACTTAGAACATGCAAATTAAGAACGTTTTCGGCCTCAAATACTAAAAAAAAAATAAAAAAGGTTAGCCTACATCCAAAAAGTAGACATCCAAAATAACAAACTGAAGTGTGTAATTGTTGAGGTCTTCTTTCCTTCTGCATAGATTAATAGATGCAATATATCAGTGAATGAGAATAATAGTTAAAGCCGATGACGAAAACTCAATTCACTGCTTTTTAACTCTCGACCTTTATTGCCGATTAATCGCTGTACTATAGGGAACAGAGGGGCTAAGTGACTTGATTTAAGGCAATTTCACGGACGAACATAGTAAAAAGCAGCTTAGAGGGGCAGTGCCACAAGAGGTCTTGTAGGTTTGTGTGAAAAATATGCCAGATTTTGAAGTTGTACTCACTAATCAACAGAATTACCTTTAAAAGACAAAAATGTTTACCCCAAATTGTGTGAAAGTGTATACCGTGCATCATCATTTTATCAAATTGAAGCTTATAGCTCTTAATTATCAGAACTGTAAAGCTATTACCCACAATGAATTGACCCCTTTAACTAATATAAAAAATGAAAGTAGTTGGGTTAGTTTGATTAAAAAGGTGGCATGATATCCACTCTTAGGTGTTTCAATTTCCACAATTTGGAGAAGAAGAGTACATTTCGGCATGGGAAGAAGACGTCACAGGGAAAGGAGATCAGTCGAGGTGGCAGAGTTGCTGGGAATCGTAGCTGAAATAAAAGAGAGAGCTCCGGATTCCGGAATTATTATGATAGAAGGTGAACTCGCAGCGAGATCTCTGTACGCGTCTAGAACAGATATAGCAGATGCTCTTATTCATCTGGATCCAATTGGTGCCAGGATAAGATGGAGTGAAATTACTCCGAGAGTGAATTACAAAGTGCCAGGTAAGATATCGATAAGACAATCATTTTTTTTTAAATATTATCAAAATTATTACAATAGTTAAAATATTTTTTAAAAGTCAAATTATTGTTTGATCGAAATCTAAGTTAGGCACAAAGCTCATGTAACCAAAGTTTTCCTGAAGTGCCTGTCCTTGACGAACATGTTTCGCCTTTACAGTGTAAGATTTGTCTATAAGCATGATGAAACGAAAAGAAGGCCATATAGCAATGGGAGCAGTTAACCCAATCAAACAATAACTGACATTTAATAGAATAAGTGTATACTATTCAAGTCAATGTTTCACGGGAACGGTAAAATCACTCTAATTGTTCTCTGTCAAAGTATAGATTTGATTCGACTTAATTCAACGATTGAGCGTTGTTGCCTTTTTAATCTTTTAGGTCCAAACAGTCTTTGGCATTTGGATGGAAATCATAAACTGATAAGGTAAGCTTTTTATTACTATTAACCAATGAGTTTAAAAGGGTTCCTGTAAACACGTTTTTCCTTCGTCTAGGTGGAGGTTGGTTGTACATGGTGGCATTGATGGCTTTTCCAGGCTAGCAGTGTTTTTACGTTGCTCGGATAACAACAGAGCAGGAACTGTAGCCAATTTGTTCCTTCAAGCTACAGATGAGTACTGCTGGCCATCCAGAGTGAGAACTGACAAGGGGGGAGAAAACACAGAGGTGGCTAGACTCATGTTGGAAAAGCGAGGTGAGGGGCGTGGAAGTATTATACAAGGAAGCTCGGTGCACAACCAACGAATTGAACGATTGTGGAGGGACATGCGTAAAATGGTAACAGAGTACTTTCGCCGTCTCTTTTATTTCCTCGAAAGGAACAATTTACTGGATCCAAATAACGACTATGATTTATTGGCTCTACATCTTGTGTTCATTCCAAGAATTAACCGTAACTTGGATAAGTTCAGGGGAGCTTGGAATAACCACAAGTTGTCCACTGAGGGGCAGAAAACTCCAAACCAGTTGTATATTCTGGGGATGCTGCAACTGTTTGGCTCGGAATATACAGCTGTGAAGGAATTCTTTGAGCATGATGCGATTGTACCAGACGAGTACGGGGTGCAAGAGCCAGACGTCCCAGAAGCAGATATTGAAGAAGGTAATCAGGTTGTGGTGCCAGTCAATAGAGTGCAGCTGACTGATCTTTGCCTGCGTGAGCTTCAGGAAGTAGATCCCCTGGCACAAGATACTAATCACGGGATTTCACTTTACATTAGCGCTAGGGAAATAATATTACGGCACAACAATGCTACGTAAGGTGTTTTCTGGAAATAGGCATGTTAAGCAATGATGACGGCACTGCCAAGGACATCGCCTAAATAAATAACTAGAGGATCTCGCAATTTTCCAGATGCTTTCGGTGCATCTATCGATTCTGGAAGTACCTCAATCTGAATATGTAAAGAGAGCACTCAACCCCAAACAGAAATTGGAACATTTAGAAGTCTTTGTTCACGTTCTCCAAAATACCAAGATTTAGGTAATTAAACGTTGTTGTTCGAAAGAGAACAGTGAGCCAAGAAATGTAACAAGATTCAAAACGCACATTTGTTCCTACTGCTATGCTCATTAAGCCTTTTGTTTGGTGACATTCTCGTTCACTATGCCGCCGTAGTTTGCTTAAGCTCCCTAATATCCTAGATAACACAATAAGAAAACGTAAAAGGGGCAGTGTCACCAACAAGGTTTAGCGCCACTTGCAATGAATTAATGAATGTGTTGGAAATATTAACAACTGATCAAAACAAAATATTAGGAAACATAAATTAGTAACCCATAACAGTATATCATTAACTCATTTGCGATTTACCTGTCATGATTTGACGATGCTAAAAAGCATTGCTATAGTAATAAAAAATAGTAAGATTGACAAAGGTAGAGTTGAAAAATGGCCTAAAACTTGAAACCGTTCAATAGTATTGGAAAAGGAATTTGCTCCTTACTACTGTTGTTCAAAGGTTTACTTCAGTTAAAGTGTTTTCCAGTAACTGCACCCTTACAATTCTAAAACAGTATACACAAAAAAACCATCATAAGACTTTTCATGATTCCGCCTCTTGAAGGACATTTTAAAAGCAGAGTAAAAAGGAGGTATATGCCAGTAGGCTTCTCGGTTTATAGTACATTACTAAATAGATCAGTGTAGCACGAGTCTCGGCAGCCGTTTGTCTCGAAAGTTAAACTTAGGCAACTAGTTCTTATACCAGTATGTTTATTGTGAAAAAAAGGTGGGAAATACCTACTTTGAGATAGTACTCGTTGCCAATCCAACTCCCGAGGCCAGCGTTCGCCCAGAAAATTAGATGAATGGAATTTCCATTTTCCGATTAATTTCAGTTGTTGAAAGATAAAGATAAATTTCGTTTATTTCTATCGAGCCAAATATCACGCCTAGATACAAGGATGATTTTGTATAACTAGTTAAAATTATTGTTTCGCAACCGTTAACAACCTTGCCAGCTTAATAAGTTTTGAAAAGTTCTAACGTCTCTGGGAATAGAAAACGAAAAAGGGAGACGAATACTGTTACTGGAGTAAACAAATCAAAGTTAAAGCTACTTGTTAAAAAAAATAATAGATGATAGAACCATGACGAATAAGTGAGATATTACAAACTTTTAAAGCTACAGAATTAACTGTAAAATAAAATTGAGGATGATACGATTAAGATTTAAGCAGAAGTAACTAAGGGACAGTACTGACTAAGTGTAATTTTTTTCGATTTTCGTGAATAAAATATTATACAACATCTTACCATAAAAACGTGCCGTTTTCTATGAATAGGTCAGTAATTGAGAATAACGTTTTACCCATGACAAACTTCTTTACAAGCTGAGCCGAAATAAAAAAAAATGCGTGTGAGGCAGATGCATGCCTTGAGTAAGCTTAATATCGTTCAATGTAAAATCAACTATTCCTCTAGAAAAAACAGTTTGACCACCCCCCCCCCCCCACCCCCCTCCGCTAAGCTATTTTTATACAACTAAGGTAGTACGCAGGTGTCAACTTGAAGGACTTTGATATTTCACATATTGCTTCAAAATGGTTACTGTTGTCACACAGCGTTCGTTCTGTTTAGGGTATGAACTTTCATACTGACTCGCCCACTACAAAGTTGACCAACAACAAGATTTTTGGAATGACTTTGTCTAATGGACTAAAAATACCGGACTATCACTTACTAACTTGAATAAATTACAAATTATGTTAGGTAGTTTTGAAAAAAGTGATGATTTCAAGTTAGTCAATCACCTATTGATCATAGCAAAGCAAACCATCTTTTACTCTAAGCAAAAAAATTTAACACCGAATTTTATGAATGTCGAATTTTATGCTATCAGTGTAGACACAAACGTTTTCAAAGGCGAACGATTCGCAAATGAGTCTATATTAGACATAAGAACGCATTTCAAACCTACTGAAACATTTCAGTACACGCATTTCTCCAATTGCCACCCACCAGGGGTCAATAAAAGAGCTTCATTAAAGGCGAAGCAATCAGACTTCTCCGAGCAAACAACTCAAATACAGAATTTAAAGCTCAAATCTCACAATTCAAAGCACATCTTATGAAAAGAGGATACCCAGAAACTCTGTTTTCGGCAATCCTCTCAGAGATAAAGTATGAAGACAGAAAACTTGCCCTTCAAAAGAAATGCAAAGAAAACACACGAATCCTGCATTTCGTTACACAATACCGTCCAACGGTGCCTAACCTAAAAGATATACTCATGCAAAAGTGGCATTTAGTCCAACAGCAACCACGACTTAACGAAATATTCAAGGATCCCCCGATTGTTTCGCGCAAAAGGGGCAGATCCCTAAAAGATACACTCGTTCGAGACAAACTCTTATATGGCTATTACACGTGGATAAGAGTTGTGTAGGCCTGTCACCCCATTGTTATCACTAAGACTCGTGTAAAACATGTCATTTAAGGAGAAAAGGCTATTGCTGCAAACAAAAATAAGTTGCTGGTGCACCTTGCGAAATGGAACAAAATTATAGGATACGTTTAGGTCACCGTTCTGTTTCTGTCTTTCGAAATTCTGTACTTTTTAAATCTGATATATCTTTATAGCCTTGTTACCCTGGTTACTAGATTCGTGACTCATGTTTTTTTTAGTTCGTTTACTGACTGTTATTTAATTTGTGTTTAAATATAAATATTTTAAAACTAGATTCGTGACTTATGTTACTAGATTTCGTCACTTATCTCCTTTTTAGTGTCGTTTATTGACTGTTATTTCATTTGTGTTTACTTGTATTCATATTTCGTCATTAGTTTGTACGTTAAGGCCGTTTTTCTTTGTAAAAATATCACCTTTTTGTATATATAAATTCTTTTTCCTTTTCTACCAATGTAACTATGTCTTGTGTTTAATAAAGTCTTAAAAATACAAAAAAAAACAACATACAATGGTGGAAAGCTCTTGAATAATATGTTGTGTTTATCATTAATAGCACAATTGTGACAAAGTTAACTGAAGGACGCAGTGATACGTTCAAAATATAATAAATAAATGAATACTGAAGTAAGATAAAAAAGAAACTTAAAATAGTATCACATGAGGCATAAACTTGCTAGCATAAATGTACCCTGTCACTCCCTCCCCTCTCCTCCCCTCCCCTCCCCTCTCCTCCCCTCCCCTCCCCTCCCCGCCCCGCTCAGCAGCTGAGAATTTCAGACCTCTGCACTAAATTTCGGTCCAAAGGGTACGAAAACTTGGGCATCGGAAATTCATAGTATTCAGGATCTCGAAAATAGAAGTGATGCCCGACTTAAGATTAGAAAACCAGACCCCGGCATTAAAAAACCAGACCCCGATAATTAAAACCAGAACCCCGATAATTAAAACCCGACCTCGATAATGAATACCCGACCCTGGTACAGTTCAGACCCCGTCAATTCATTGCCGGACCCCGTTTATTGAATTTCCGGTATGGGAAATCCAGGATTTAATTTTGAACGGTTTTTTAAGCCATAAAAAACACCCTTAGGATCGAATACCACGAGGTCGGTTTCATACCACCATTTTGAGTGGGCGTTTCCTAGCAGGGCAAAAAGCCGGGTTGACGAACGTCGTCCAATTGCGTTCAAAACGCGCTTTTTCGACTTTCCCCATCGGGGCGAAACGAAAAAACACCGTTGGGATCGAATTCCACGACGTCGGTTTCATACCATCATTTTGAGTGGGCTTTTCCAAGCAGGGCAAAAAGCCGGGTTGACGAACGTCGTCCAATTGCGTTCAAAACGCGTTTTTTCGACTTTCCCCATCGGGGCGAAACGAAACAACACCCTTGGGATCGAATTCCACGAGGTCGGTTTCATACCACCATTTTGAGTGGGCTTTTCCAAGCAGGGCAAAAAGCCGGGTTGACGAACGTCGTCCAACTGCGTTCAAAACGCGTTTTTTCGACTTTCCCCATCGGGGCGAAACGAAAAAACACCCTTAGGATCGAATTCCACGAGGTCGGTTTCATACCACCATTTCCAGTGGGCTTTTCCAAGCAGGGCAAAAAGCCGGGTTGACGAACGTCGTCCAATTGCGTTCAAAACGCGTTTTTTCGACTTTTCCCATCGGGGCGAAACGAAAAAACACCCTTAGGATCGAATACCACGAGGTCGGTTTCATACCACCATTTTGAGTGGGCTTTTCCAAGCAGGGCAAAAAGCGTGTTTGACGAACGTCGTCCAATTGCGTTCAAAACGCGTTTTTTCGACTTTTCCCATCGGGGCGAAGCGAAAAAACAGCATTGGGATCAAATACCACGAGGTCGGTTTCATACCACCATTTTGGGTGGGCTTTTCCAAGCAGCGGAAGAAGCCGGGTTGACGAAGGTCGTCCAATTGCGTACAAAACGCGTTTTTTCAACTTTCTCCATCGGGGCGAAGCGAAAAAACAGCCTTGGGATCGAATTTTACAATTTCGGTTTCATGCCACCATTTTGGGTGGGCTTTTCCAAGCAGCGAAAAAAGCCGGGTTCACGAAAGTGGTCCAATTGCGTTCAAAACGCATTTTGTTAAATTTCCCCATCGGGGGGAAACGAAAAAACACCCTTGGGATCGAATTTTAAAATTTCGGTTTCATGCCACCATTTTGGGTGGGCTTTTCCAAGCAGCGGAAAAAGCCGGGTTGACGAAGGTCGTCCAATTGCGTTCAAAACGCGTTTTTTCAACTTTTCCCATCTTGGCCAGACAAAAAAAACAGCCGTGGGATCAAATTTTACAATTTCGGTTTCATGCCAACATTTTGGGTGGGCTTTTCCAAGCAGCGGAAAAAGCCGGGTTGACGAAGATCGTCCAATTGCGTTCAAAACGCGTTTTTTCAACTTTTCCCATCTTGGCCAGACAAAAAAAACAGCCGTGGGATCAAATTTTACAATTTCAGTTTCATGCCACCATTTTGGGTGGGCTTTTCCAAGCAGCGGAAAAAGCCGGGTTGACGAAGGTCGTCCAATTGCGTTCAAAACGCGTTTTTTCAACTTTTCCCATCTTGGCCAGACAAAAAAAACAGCCGTGAGATCAAATTTTACAATTTCGGTTTCATGCCACCATTTTGTGTGGGCTTTTCCAAGCAGCGGAAAAAGCCGGGTTGACGAAGGTCCTCCAATTGCGTTCAAAACGCGTTTTTTCAACTTTCCCGATCGGGGCGAAGCGAAAAAACAGCCTTGGGATCGAATTTTACAATTTCGGTTTCATGCCACCATTTTGGGTGGGCTTTTCCAAGCAGCGGAAAAAGCCGGGTTCACGAAAGTGGTCCAATTGCGTTCAAAACGCGTTTTGTTAAATTTCCCCATCGGGGGGAAACGAAAAAACAGCCTTGGGATCGAATTTTAAAATTTCGGTTTCATGCCACCATTTTGGGTGGGCTTTTCCAAGCAGCGGAAAAAGCGGGGTTGACGAAGGTCGTCCAATTGCGTTCAAAACGCGTTTTTTCAATTTTTCCCATCTTGGCCAGACAAAAAAAACAGCCGTGAGATCAAATTTTACAATTTCGGTTTCATGCCACCATTTTGTGTGGGCTTTTCCAAGCAGCGGAAAAAGGCGGGTTGACGAAGGTCGTCCAATTGCGTTCAAAATGCGTTTTTTCAACTTTCCCGATCGGGGCGAAGCGAAAAAACAGCCTTGGGATCGAATTTTACAATTTCGGTTTCATGCCACCATTTTGGGTGGGCTTTTCCAAGCTGCGCAAAACGCTGGGGTAACGAAGGTCGTCGAATTCCGTTCAAAACGCGTTTTTTCAACTTTCCCCATCGGGGCGAAGCGAAAAAACAGCCTTGGGATCGAATTTTACAATTTCGATTTCATGCCACCATTTTGGGTGGGCTTTTCCAAGCAGCGGAAAAAGCCGGGTTCACGAAAGTGGTCCAATTGCGTTCAAAACGCGTTTTGTTAAATTTCCCCATCGGGGGGAAACGAAAAAACACCCTTGGGATCGAATTCCACGAGGCTTGTTTCATGCCACAATTTTGGGTGGGCTTTTCAAAGCAGCGCAAAACGCTGGGGTAACGAAGGTCGTCGAATTCCGTTAAAAACGCGTTTTTTCGATTTTCCCCATCGGGGCGAAGCGAAAAAACAGCCTTGGGATCGAATTTATCAATTTTGGTTTTATACCACCATTTTGGGTGGGCTATTCCAAGCAGCGCAAAAAGCCGGGTTGACGAAGGTCGTCCAAATGCGTTCAAAACGCGTTTTTTCGACTTTCCCCATCGGAGCGAAACGCAGAAACACCCTTGGAATCGATTTTACCAATTTCGATTTCATACCACCATTTTGGGTGGGCTTTTGCAAGCAGCGTAAAAAGCCGGGTTGACGAAGGTCGTCCAATTCCGTTCAAAACTCGTTTTTTCGACTTTCCCCATTACGGCGAAACGAAGAATCACCCTTGGAATCGAATTTACCAATTTCGGTTTCATACCACCATTTTTGCCGGGCTTTTGCAAGCACTGCAAAAAGCCGGGTTGACGAAGGTCGTCCAATTGCGTTGAAAACTCATTTTTTCGACTTTCCCCATCGTTGCGAAACGAAAAAACACCCTTGGGATCGAATTCCACGAGGTCGGTTTCATACCACCATTTTTGGTGGGCTTTTGCAAGCAGCGCAAAAAGCGGGGTTGACAAAGTTCGTCCAATTGCGTTGAAAACTCGTTTTTTCGTCTTTCCCCATCGGGGCGAAACGAAAAAACACCCTTGGGATCGAATTCCACGAGGCTTGTTTCATACCACCATTTTGGGTGGGCTTTTCCAAGCAGCGAAAAACGGCGCGTTGACGAAGGTCGTCCAATTGCGTTCAAAACTCGTTTTTCGACTTTCACCATCACGGCGAAACGAAGAATCACCCTTGGAATAGAATCTACCAATTTCGGTTTCATACCACCATTTTTGGTGGGCTTTCCCAAGCATCGAAAAAAGCCGGGTTGACGAAGGTCGTCCGATTGCGTTCAAAACTCGTTAATTCGACTTTCCCCATCGGGGGAATCGAAAAAACACCCTTGGGATCGAATTCCACGAGGTCGGTTTCATATTACTATTTTGGTTGGGCTTTTGCAAGCAGTGCAAGAAGCCAGGTTGACGAAGTCCCGCCAATAGTGTTCAAAACACGTTTTTTCGACTTTCCCCATCGTGGCGAATGGAAAAAACACCCTTGGGATCGAATTCCACGAGGTCGGTTTCATACGACCATTTTGGGTGGGCTTTTCCCAGCAGCGCAAAAAGCCGGGTTGACGAAGGTCGTCCAATTGCGTTCAAAACTCGTTTTTTCGACTTTCCCCATTGGGGCAAAACGAAAAAACACCCTTGGATCGAATTCAACGAGTTCGTTATCATACCACCATTTTGGGAGGGCTTTACCAAGGAGCGGAAAACGCCGGGTTGACGAAAAACGTCCAATTGCGTTGAAAACTCGTTTTTTCGAGTTTCCCCATATGGGCGAAACGAAAAAACACCCTTTGGATCGAATTCCACGAGGTCGGTTTCACACCACCACTTTGGGTGGGCTTTTCCCAGCAGCGCAAAAAGCCGGGTTGACGAAGGTCGTCCAATTGCGTTCAAAACTCGTTTTTTGGACTTTTCCCATAGAAGTGAAACGAAAAAAACACCCTTGGGATCGAATTCCACGAGGTCGGTTTCATACCACCATTTTGGGTGGGATTTTCCAAGCAGCGCGAAACGCCGGTTTGACGTAGGTCGTCCAATTGCGTTGAAAATTCGTTTTTTAGACTTTCCCCATTGGGGCGAAACGAAGAAACACCCTTTGGATCGAATTACACGAGGTCGGTTTCATACCACCATTTTCGGTGGGCTTTTCCCAGCAGCGCAAAACTCCGGGTTGACGAAGGTCGTCCAATTGCGTTTAAAACTCGTTTTGTGGAGATTCCCCATCGGGGCGAAACGAAACAACACCCTTGGGATCGAATTCCACGAGGTCGGTTTCATACCACCATTTTGGATGGGCTTTACCAAGCCCAGGAAAACGCCGGGTTGACGAAGGTCGTCCAATTGTTTTCCTTTGGGCGCTTCCGCTCAAAGGGATTAATTGGCAACCGCACGCGACACACGTCATAGCCATTAAGGTTATTTAATATAGATTGTATCTCGTATTGCATTTCAGTTTCTATCACTCTCGTAGCGATCACATCGGTTTTCTACCTCGTAGTTTTTCTATCACCTTCTCTGTTAATTATGAGTCGAACTCGTCGTTGTACTGGTTGCAAGACGCCACTCTCGGACCATCCGTTTGGAAAGCCGGGAAAACGTTGCCCTGGGCCAGAACAAAAAGACGATGTCTCTGTTTTTGAAGAAGACAACGCCCCTCCTTCGCAGCACAGGCCAGTTGATGATGCATCTAAAGACTCTATCGAAGCCACTCTCGCTTCCTTGGTAGGGGCGGTGAAAACGCTTACCACTGACCTAAAGGAAGTCCAGGCTGATAATCAGCAGCTGCGTGCCCTCCTTACTAACCAGTCGGCGAATAAAGAGGTTCCCGCTCCAAGTACAAGTGCTGGCGGCGCGACGGCTTCGGGAGTTACTTTGCCGGAGTTGCGCGCAATGCAAGACTTGTCACAACAAGCCGATCGACGCGTCGCTCAGCTTGGGTTGGGGGATTCCAGTGAGAGTGACTCGGACCATGATGACGTTGAGGCGTCCGCGCACGTCCGCGCTAACGAAAAAAGTTCGTCAAATGGTGGTGGTAAGTCTTTGAAGTCTGGGAAGGAGTCCAAAATTACGACTACCGTCCTTTATCCCCAGTTATGGCCACATAGCTTTCTCAGTCTCACCAATGCTCGCCGTGATATCAAATATGATGAGCTAACGTTAGAGGAGTTCGTTGCCGGTTACGGGCAAATCCTCCAATCCCCCGACATTGTGGAAATTGAGCGTTCCTCTCGGCTTAAGCATTTGGTGTCCCTCATGTATTTCGCCCAGCAGTACGAGTGGCAAGCTGTGCTCAGTTTTCACGGGGCTGTTCTCCTGGAAATTGAGCGGGGTCTCCTCAAGTGGGGCGATTCATTGTTTCATTTAGAGAGCCGTACCCTCTACGGGCATCCTAAGGCGGCGCCAAAATCGTCTACAAGTGGAGGATCTTCAACGCCTTCAACCACAGTCTTGTATTGTCGCGATTTTCAACGGCAACAATGTTCTTTTAATCAAGCCCATTATGGCTATCTTCGCGGCGAACGCAAGTGGCTGCGGCATATTTGCTCCGACTGCTGGGTACAATCACGTAAGCAAGAGCCACATCGCGCTGGTTCGTCCGATTGCACCTTTGCCAATGCAAGTTCGGAGACAAAAAACTAACTAACTCGAACACCTTCGTCCACCATGCGCAGTCTGTGGATGAGAGTGTTCCTTGTTTTTTTGAGGATATTGAACGTTTTCGTGATACAGCGACTACTTTTGATTGTACGGAGTCCGTTTGCGGTTCAAGTTGTAGTTTACAATCGAGTTTTTCACATTCTTTTTCGCCTCGTGCGGTTTGTTCTTCTTATCGGGACGTTCATGATTTGGTGGCTAAAACTGGTGAGCCAAATTATTTAGTTGCTAGGGTCCCTGTACCCTCCGCTTTGAATATTTCTGCTTGGCGCGAACTACTTCAAGCCTATGAGGACAGTGTTGTTTGTGACTTTTTAGAATTTGGCTGGCCAGTTGGTTTCGTGCCAACCGTTTTACCCATTTTTGAACTTCGCACTCATCGCGGTGCACTTCAATTTCCGGAACAAGTGACCGCCTATTTGAACAAGGAAATTTATCTCGGAAGGGTTGCCGGTCCCTTTGACGCTGTGCCATTTACTGATGGCTTTGTGGTTTCGCCTGTTAATACCGTGCCAAAACGGGATTCGGACGAGCGCAGGGTTATTGTCGATTTAAGCTGGCCATGCGGTACCTCGGTAAATGATGGCATTCCAAGCGACTCCTTTCTAGGCGAGCCCATTTCATTGACGTATCCAACCATTGATTCTATTGTGGATGCTGTGATTTCTCTGGGTCCGGGTTGTTTGCTCTACAAACGCGATCTCAAAAAGGCGTATCGTCAGTTTCCTGTGGATCCCAGAGATTATCATTTACTGGGGTACACCTGGGACAATCAGTTCTATTTCGATACGGTTCTTACCATGGGTTTACGTTCTGCAGCTATGGCTTGTCAGCGATCCACCTCCGCTGTTTCCTGGATTTCTCGACAAGAAGGGCGCTCGTTGTTCAATTATTTGGATGATTTTATCGGTGTGTCTCCTCCCAGTACTGCCAATGCCGATTTTCAAGCCCTAGGAGATTTATTAGCGTCGCTCGGGCTTCAAGAGTCTAGTGAAAAATCTTGTTCGCCCTCACCTGTGATGATCTGTTTGGGTGTTCAATTGGACACGAACAATTTTACGTTGTCTGTGAGTTCTGAGCGTCTCTGCGAGATTGAACAATTGTTGGAACAGTGGCTCACTAAACGCACTGCCACAAAAACAGCTCTCCAGTCTCTTGTTGGCAAATTAGTGTTCGTTTCCAAGTGCGTTCGTCAAAGTCGTGTTTTCATCGCGCGAATTCTTGCTCTCCTTGGCAAGTTGAGGCACAATCATCACCACGCTAACTTAACCGCCGAATTTCGAAAAGACTTAGGATGGTGGCGCCGATTTTTGCGCGAGTATAACGGCGTATCTATGATTAACATTGCCCAGTGGACCTCTCCGGACGAGGTGTTTTCGACCGATGCGTGTCTTGCTGGCTGCGGTGGTGTGTGTGATGGCCAATATTTCCATGCGGGTTTTCCGCCTTTTATTTCTCAACAGACCCTTAACATCAGTTCTTTGGAACTCTTAACAATCGTCGTTGCCTTGAAATTATGGGGAGCTCGTTGGGCAGGACTTCGCATTACTGTTCGTTGTGATAACGAAGCGGCCGTAACTGTGGTGAATACAGGACGGTGTCGTAACCCTTTCATGAATTCTTGTTTACGTGAGATTTGTTACTTTGCTGCCCTTTACGAGTTCGAAGTACGTGCAGTGCATGTTCCCGGTGTCTCGAACCATTTGGCGGATCTTCTCTCCCGATGGGACTCTTGCTCTATCTCCGCGAAAGAGCAATTCTTACAGCGCGTTCAGCGCGATCACTGCCAAGACGTTCCTGTTCCTGATGCGATGTTCCGATTCTACGGTAATTTCTAACACTGGACCTTTACTCTTTCAGGGTTCAGAGAGCTCAGGCGTCTTCGACGGGATCTCAAGCACTCACAGCGCTCCGCATATAGTGCTGGAACTTTCAATAACCTTAAAACTCAATTTAAGGCCTTTTTCCTATTTTGCTATTATTTTAAGTTCGATCCTATCCCGGCTACGCTGGATACTGTTTGTCTTTACGTGCAGTTTTTAAGTCGTACTCTAACGCCCGCTTCGATTAGGAACTATTTAAGTGGCGTTAAATTGTTGCATTTATTTACCGGCGCGGATTACCCTTTCACGAAAGAATTTATTCTCTCCCTCACTTTGCGTGGTATCGCTCGCAATGCCTTGCACACCCCGCACAGGGCCCCACCAGTTTCCCCTTCCATTTTACTCAGCATTTCCCGTGTTCTTGCGTTTGAAGGTGATCCGCGTTCGTCGACTCTCTTTTGTGCCTTTTTGTTTACGTTTTATCTTATGGCTCGTCTTGCTAACATTGCTCCAAAGTCTGCTAAATCATTTGATCCTCGCCGTCATCTCACCCGGGGTGATGTGGCTGTTACTTCTCATGGCCTCATAGTTACATTTAAGTGTACAAAAACGATTCAATTTGGAGAGCGTCGTCTTCACATTCCTTTGCTTAGGATTGAAGATTCGCCGTTATGCCCTGTTTCCGCTTATTTACGCATGATTCGTTTAGTCCCCGCTCGCCGTTCCTGTCCCGTTTTTCTTATTTCAGGTCCCGCAGGTCTCGTTCCCCTTACCAAGCGTAGTTTTGTTTCAAATTTCCGTTCTTGCTTGGTTGCGGCCGGGATTTCTAACGCACAGAGTTTCAGGGGTCATTCCTTTCGACGAGGAGCAGCCTCTTGGGCCTTTCGTTGCGGCGTTCCGGGGGAACTTATCCAGTTGTATGGTGACTGGTCTAGTGATGCCTATAAACTATATTTAGAATTTAGTTTAGAATCTAAGCTTGCACTCGCGAATCAACTACGACAGGCTATTATTCATGTATAATCCTATTCTTCTCGTCTTAGTTTCTCCCTTCTGGACACGGTTGGTTTTTGGCCGGGTTTTTGGTGGCAGAGAGGTTTATTTCTTTTTATGTTCCATTATTTGTATTTCGTGTCTTCGGATGTGGAAATAAACTTCTCTCTTGGCCAAAAACAAACTGTGTTGTATGTGTTGTTGGCGGGGACAATTGTTTTCCTTTGGGCGCTTCCGCTCAAAGGGATTAATTGGCAACCGCACGCGACACACGTCATAGCCATTAAGGTTATTTAATATAGATTGTATCTCGTATTGCATTTCAGTTTCTATCACTCTCGTAGCGATCACATCGGTTTTCTACCTCGTAGTTTTTCTCCCACCCACCCTCCCTGTTTTCTGTCTTTCTTAGCGACAGGTTAGGTGGCAGAGAGGTTTATTTCTTTTTATGTTCCATTATTTGTATTTCGTGTCTTCGGATGTGGAAATAAACTTCTCTCTTGGCCAAAAACAAACTGTGTTGTATGTGTTGTTGGCGGGGACAATTGTTTTCCTTTGGGCGCTTCCGCTCAAAGGGATTAATTGGCAACCGCACGCGACACACGTCATAGCCATTAAGGTTATTTAATATAGATTGTATCTCGTATTGCATTTCAGTTTCTATCACTCTCGTAGCGATCACATCGGTTTTCTACCTCGTAGTTTTTCTCCCACCCACCCTCCCTGTTTTCTGTCTTTCTTAGCGACAGGTTAGGTGGCAGAGAGGTTTATTTCTTTTTATGTTCCATTATTTGTATTTAGTGTCTTCGGATGTGGAAATAAACTTCTCTCTTGGCCAAAAACAAACTGTGTTGTATGTGTTGTTGGCGGGGACAATTGCGTTCAAAACTCGTTTTTTCGACATTCCCCATCGGGGCGAAACGAAAAAGCACCCTTGGGATCGAATTCCACCAGGTCGGTTTCATACCACCATTTTGGGTGGGCTTTGCCAAGCAGCGGAAAACGCCGGGATGACGAAGTTCTTCCAATTGGGTTGAAAACTCGTTTTTACGAGTTTTCCCATCGGGACGAAAGAAAAAAACACCCTTGGGATCGAATTCCACGAGGTCGGTTTCATACCAACATTTTTGCTGGGCCCTTGCAAGCAGTGCAAAAAGGCGGGTTGACGAAGGTCGTCCATTTGCCTTGAAAACTCGTTTTTTCGACTTTCCCCGTCGGAGCGAAACGAAAAAACACCCTTGGGATCGAATTCCACGAGGTCGGTTTCATACCACCATTTTGGGTGGGCTTTACGAAGCAGCGGAAAACGCCGGGATGACGAAGTCCTTCCAATTGGGTTGAAAACTCGTTTTTTCGACTTTCCCCATCGGAGCAAAACGAAAAAACACACTTGGGATCGAATTCCACGAGGTCGGTTTGATACCACCATTTTGGGTTGGACTTACCAAGCAGCGGAAAAGGCCGGGTTGACGAAGGTCTTCCAGTTGGGTTGAAAACTCGTTTTGTCGAGTTCCCCCATCAGGGGGAAACAAATAAAAACCCTTGGGATCGAATTCCATGAGGTCGGTTTCATACCACCATTTTTTCTGGGCTTTTGCATGCAGTGCAAAAAGCCGGGTTGCCGAAGGTCGTCCAATTGCGTTGAAAACTCGTTTCGTCGAGTTTCCCCATCGGGGCGAAACGAAAAAACACCCTTGGGTTCGAATTCCACGAGGTCGGTTTCATACCACTATTTTTCCTGGGCTTTACCAAGCAGCGGAAAACGCTGGGTTGACGAAGGTCGTCCAATTGCGTTCAAAACTCGTTTTGTCGAGTTTCCCCATCGGGGCGAAACAAAAAAAACACCCTTGGGTTCGAATTCCACGAGGTCGGTTTCATACCACCATTTTTGCTGGGCTTTAAAAAGCAGCGGAAAACGCCGGGTTGACGGAGGTCGTCCAATTGCGTTCAAAACTCGTTTTGTCGAGTTTCCCCATCGGTGCGAAACGAAAAAACACCCTTGAGCTCGAATTCCACGAGGTCGGTTTCATACCACCATTTTGGGTGGGATTTACCAAGGAGCGGAAAACGCCGGGTTGACGAAGGTCGTCCAATTGCGTTGAAAACTCGTTTTTTCGAGTTTCCCCATATGTTCGAATCGAAAAAACACCCTTTGGATCGAATTCCACGAAGTCGGTTTCACACCACCATTTTGGGTGGGCTTTTCCCAGCAACGCAAAAAGCCGGGTTGACGAAGGTCGTCCAATTGCGTTCAAAACTCGTTTTTTCGACTTTTCCCATCGGGGCGAAACGAAAAAACACCCTTGGGTTCGAATTCCAGGAGGTCGGTTTCATACCCCTATTTTTGCTGGGCTTTACCAAGCAGCGGAAAACGCCGGGTTGACGAAGGTCGTCCAATTGCGTTCAAAACTCGTTTTGTCGAGTTTCCCCATCGGGGCGAAACGAAGAAACACCCTTGTGATCGAATTCCACGAGGTCGGTTTCATACCACCATTTTGGGTGGGATTTTCCAAGAAGCGCAAAACGCCGGTTTGACCAAGGTCGTCCAATTGGGTTGAAAAATCGTTTTGTCGAGTTTCCCCATCGGGACGGAACAAAAAAACACCCTTGGGATCAAATTCCACGAGGTCGGTTTCATACCACCATTTTTGCTGGGCTTTTGCAAGCAGTGCAAAAAGGCGGGTTGACGAATGTCGTCCAATTGCGTTGAAAACTCGTTTTTTCGAATTTCCCCAACGGGGCGAAACGAAAAAACACCCGTTGGATCGAAGTCCACGAGGTCGGCTTCATACCACCATTTTGGGTGGGTTTTTCCCAGCAGCGCAAAGCGCCGGGTTGACGAAGGTCGTCCAATTGCGTTCAAAACTCGTTTTTTCGACTATCCCCATCGGGGCAAAACGAAAAAACACCCTTGGGATCGAATTCCACGAGGTCGGTTTCATACCACCATTTTGGGGTGAATTTACCAAGTAGCGGAAAACGCTGGGTTGACGAAGGTCGTCCAATTGCGTTCAAAACTCTTTTTTTTGAGATTCCCCATCGGGGCGAAAAGAAAAAACACCCTTTGGATCGAATTCCACGAGTTTGGTTTCAAACCACAATTTTGGGTCGGCTTTTGCAAGCAGCGCAAAAAGCCAGCTGTGTAGTGCACAGAGTACAGTGTACCGTGTATAGTGCACAGTGCAGAGAGTACAGTGTACCGTGTATTGTGCACAGAGTACAGTGTACCGTGTATGGTGCACAGTGCACAGAGTACAGTGTACCGTGTATAGTGCACAGAGTACAGTGTACCGTGTATAGTGCACAGAGTACAGTGTACAGTGTATAGTGCACAGGGTAGAGTGTACCGTGTATAGTGCACAGTGCACAGAGTACAGTGTACCGTGCATAGTGCACAGTGCGGAGAGTACAGTGTACCGTGTATATTGCACAGAGTACAGTGTACCGTGTATAGTGCACAGAGTACAGTGTACCGTGTATAGTGCACAGTGCACAGAGTACAGTGTACCGTGTATAGAGCACAGTGCACAGTGCACAGAGTACAGTGTACCGTGTATAGTGCACGGCGCACAGAGTACAGTGTATATACCGTGTATATACCGTGTATATACCTTGTATATACCGTATATACTACTATACCCTGTATAGTGCACAGTGCACAGAGTACAGTGTACCGTGTATAGTGCACAGTGCACAGTGCACAGAGTACAGTGTACCGTGTATAGTGCACAGAGTACAGTGTACCGTGTATAGTGCACAGAGTAGAGTGTACCGTGTATAGTGCACAGTGCACAGAGTACAGTGTACCGTGTATAGAGCACAGTGCACTGAGTCCAGTGTACCGTGTATAGTGCACAGTGCACAGAGTACAGTGTACCGTGTATAGTGCACAGTGCATAGAGTACAGTGTACCGTGTAAAGTGCACAGTGCACAGTGCACAGAGTACAGTGTACCGTGTATAGTGCACAGTGCACAGAGTACAGTGCACTGTGTATAGTGCACAGTGCACAGGGTACAGTGTACCGTGTATAGTGCACGGTGCACAGAGTACAGTGTACCGTGTATAGTGTACAGTGCACAGAGTACAGTGTACCACGTATAGTGCACAGGGCACAGAGTACAGTGTACCGTGGATAGTGCACAGAGTACAGGGTACTGTGTATAGTGGACAGTGCACAGAGTACAGTGTACCGTGTATAGTGCACAGTGCACAGTGTACCATGTATAGTGAACAGAGTACAGTGTACCGTGTATAGTACACAGTGCACAGAGTACAGTGTACCGTGTATAGTGCACAGAGTACAGTGTACCGTTTATAGTGCACAGTGCACAGAGTACAGTGTATCGTGTAAAGTGCACAGTGCATAGTGCACAGAGTACAGTGTACCGTGTATAGTGCACAGTGCACAGTGCACAGAGTACAGTGTACCGTGTATAGTGCACAGCGCACAGAGTACAGTGTACCGTGTATAGTGCACAGAGTACTGTGTACCGTGTATGGTGTACAGTGCACAGAGTACAGTGTACCGTGTATAGTGCACAGTGCAGAGAGTACAGTGTACCGTGTATTGTCCACAGAGTAAAGTGTACCGTGTATGGTGCACAGTGCACAGAGTACAGTGTACCGTGTATAGTGCACAGAGTACAGTGTACCGTGTATAGTGCACAGTGTACAGTGTACCGTGTATAGTGCACAGAGTAGAGTGTACCGTGTATAGTGCACAGTGCACAGTGTACAGTGTACCGTGCATAGTACACAGTGCAGAGAGTACAGTGTACCGTGTATAGTGCACAGTGCACAGTGCACAGAGTACAGTGTACTGTGTATAATGCACAGAGTACAGTGTACCGTGTATAGTGCACAGAGTAGAGTGTACCGTGTATAGTGCACAGTGCACAGAGTACAGTGTACCATGCATAGTGCACAGTGCACTGAGTACAGTGTACCGTGTATAGTGCACAGTGCACAGAGTACAGTGTACCGTGTATAGTGCACAGTGCACAGAGTACAGTGTACCGTGTATAGTGCACAGTGCACAGTGCACAGAGTACAGTGTACCGTGTATAGTGCACAGTGCACAGTGCACAGAGTACAGTGTACCGTGTATAGTGCACAGCGCACAGAGTACAGTGTACCGTGTATAGTGCACAGAGTACTGTGTACCGTGTATGGTGTACAGTGCACAGAGTACAGTGTACCGTGTATAGTGAACAGAGTACAGTGTGCCGTGTATAGTGCACAGAGTACAGTGTACCGTGTATAATTCACAGTGCACAGAGTACAGTGTACCGTGTATAGTACACAGTGCACAGGGTACAGTGTACCCTGTATAGTGCACAGTGCACAGAGTACAGTGTACCGTGTTTAGTGCACAGGGCATAGAGTACAGTGTACCATGTATAGTGCAGAGTACAGTGTACTGTGTATAGTGCACAGTGCACAGAGTACAGTGTACCGTGTATAGTGCACAGTGCACAGCGTACAGTGTACCGTGTATAGTGCACAGCACACAGAGTACAGTGTACCGTGTATAGTGCACAGTGCACAGAGTACAGTGTACCGTGTATAGTGCACAGAGTACAGTGTACCGTGTATAGTGCACAGAGTACAGTGTACAGTGTATAGTGCACAGAGTAGAGTGTACCGTGTATAGTGCACAGTGCACAGAGTACAGTGTACCGTGCATAGTGCACAGTGCGGAGAGTACAGTGTACCGTGTATATTGCACAGAGTACAGTGTACCGTGTATTGTGCACAGAGTACAGTGTACCGTGTATAGTGCACAGTGCACAGAGTACAGTGTACCGTGTAAAGAGCACAGTGCACAGTGCACAGAGTACAGTGTACCGTGTATAGTGCACGGCGCACAGAGTACAGTGTATATACCGTGTATATACCGTGTATATACCTTGTATATACCGTATATACTACTATACCCTGTATAGTGCACAGTGCACAGAGTACAGTGTACCGTGTATAGTGCACAGTGCACAGTGCACAGAGTACAGTGTACCGTGTATAGTGCACAGAGTACAGTGTACCGTGTATAGTGCACAGAGTAGAGTGTACCGTGTATAGTGCACAGTGCACAGAGTACAGTGTACCGTGTATAGAGCACAGTGCACTGAGTCCAGTGTACCGTGTATAGTGCACAGTGCACAGAGTACAGTGTACCGTGTATAGTGCACAGTGCATAGAGTACAGTGTACCGTGTAAAGTGCACAGTGCACAGTGCACAGAGTACAGTCTACCGTGTATAGTGCACAGTGCACAGAGTACAGTGCACCGTGTATAGTGCACAGTGCACAGGGTACAGTGTACCGTGTATAGTGCACGGTGCACAGAGTACAGTGTACCGTGTATAGTGTACAGTGCACAGAGTACAGTGTACCACGTATAGTGCACAGGGCACAGAGTACAGTGTACCGTGGATAGTGCACAGAGTACAGGGTACTGTGTATAGTGGACAGTGCACAGAGTACAGTGTACCGTGTATAGTGCACAGTGCACAGTGTACCATGTATAGTGAACAGAGTACAGTGTACCGTGTATAGTACACAGTGCACAGAGTACAGTGTACCGTGTATAGTGCACAGAGTACAGTGTACCGTTTATAGTGCACAGTGCACAGAGTACAGTGTATCGTGTAAAGTGCACAGTGCATAGTGCACAGAGTACAGTGTACCGTGTATAGTGCACAGTGCACAGTGCACAGAGTACAGTGTACCGTGTATAGTGCACAGCGCACAGAGTACAGTGTACCGTGTATAGTGCACAGAGTACTGTGTACCGTGTATGGTGTACAGTGCACAGAGTACAGTGTACCGTGTATAGTGCACAGTGCAGAGAGTACAGTGTACCGTGTATTGTCCACAGAGTAAAGTGTACCGTGTATGGTGCACAGTGCACAGAGTACAGTGTACCGTGTATAGTGCACAGAGTACAGTGTACCGTGTATAGTGCACAGTGTACAGTGTACCGTGTATAGTGCACAGAGTAGAGTGTACCGTGTATAGTGCACAGTGCACAGTGTACAGTGTACCGTGCATAGTACACAGTGCAGAGAGTACAGTGTACCGTGTATAGTGCACAGTGCACAGTGCACAGAGTACAGTGTACTGTGTATAATGCACAGAGTACAGTGTACCGTGTATAGTGCACAGAGTAGAGTGTACCGTGTATAGTGCACAGTGCACAGAGTACAGTGTACCATGCATAGTGCACAGTGCACTGAGTACAGTGTACCGTGTATAGTGCACAGTGCACAGAGTACAGTGTACCGTGTATAGTGCACAGTGCACAGAGTACAGTGTACCGTGTATAGTGCACAGTGCACAGTGCACAGAGTACAGTGTACCGTGTATAGTGCACAGTGCACAGTGCACAGAGTACAGTGTACCGTGTATAGTGCACAGCGCACAGAGTACAGTGTACCGTGTATAGTGCACAGAGTACTGTGTACCGTGTATGGTGTACAGTGCACAGAGTACAGTGTACCGTGTATAGTGAACAGAGTACAGTGTGCCGTGTATAGTGCACAGAGTACAGTGTACCGTGTATAATTCACAGTGCACAGAGTACAGTGTACCGTGTATAGTGCACAGTGCACAGAGTACAGTGTACCGTGTTTAGTGCACAGGGCATAGAGTACAGTGTACCATGTATAGTGCAGAGTACAGTGTACTGTGTATAGTGCACAGTGCACAGAGTACAGTGTACCGTGTATAGTGCACAGTGCACAGCGTACAGTGTACCGTGTATAGTGCACAGCACACAGAGTACAGTGTACCGTGTATAGTGCACAGTGCACAGAGTACAGTGTACCGTGTATAGTGCACATTGCACAGCGTACAGTGTACCGTGTATAGTGCACAGTGCACAGAGTACAGTGTACCGTGTATAGTGCACAGTGCACAGAGTATAGTGTACCGTGTATAGTGCACAGAGTACAGTGTACCGTGTATAGTGTACAGTGCACAGAGTACAGTGCACAGAGTACAGTGTACCGTGTATAGTGAACATAGTACAGTGTACCGTGTATAGTGCACAGAGTACAGTGTACCGTGTTTAGTGCACAGTGCACTGAGTACAGTGTACCGTGTAGAGTGCACAGTGCACAGAGTACAGTGTACCGTGTATACCCGGAGGGGGCACTTCCTATAAATGGGCTAATGGGGATCTGCCGCTATACACGGTACACTGTACTCTGTGCACTGTGCACTGTGCACTATACACGGTACACTGTACTCTGCGCACTGTGCACTGTGCACTATACACGGTACACTGTACTCTGTGCATTGTGCACTATACACGGTACACTGTACTCAGTGCACTGTGCACTAAACACGGTACACTGTACTCTGTGCACTATACACGGTACACTGTACTCTGTGCACTGTGCACTGTGCACTATACACGGTACACTGTACTCAGTGCACTGTGCACTATGCACGGTACACTGTACTCTGTGCACTGTGCACTATACACGGTACACTCTACTCTGTGCACTATACACGGTACACTGTACTCTGTGCACTGTCCACTATACACATTACCCTGTACTCTGTGCACTATCCACGGTACACTGTACTCTGTGCCCTGTGCACTATACGTGGTACACTGTACTCTGTGCACTGTGCACTATACACGGTACACTGTACTCTGTGCACCGTGCACTATACACGGTACACTGTACTCTGTGCACTGTGCACTATACACAGTACACTGTACTCCTCACTTTACACGGTACACTGTACTCTATGCCCTGTGCACTAAACACAGTACACTGTACTCTGTGCACTGTGCACTATACACGCCCGGGGGGGTTACTTGGGGCAATCTTTGTTGGGTATGTGCCGCTAGCCTCTCAGAAACCCTACCCCATTATAGTCATATTCTATGGCCAATTATAGACCCCATTTTAGTCACTTTTGGGTAAACGTAATTTTCATGACCCCAACTTAGTCACGTAATGGGAGCCGTTTGTCAAATATTAAACAACAGCAATAAATACGGTAACTTTTTCTTTTTGGCGAATCTTTCCGTTTATAAATCACAACTTGCCATAATTTTCTTACCCTCAAAACCCAGAAAAGTGTGATTCCATTCTAGTCACCCTATAAAAAGTGCTTGAAAAAGCGGCCCCATTATAGTCAGTCCTGTCGTGAAAATGCGAACCCATCAAGCGGCACATCCCCATTACCCCATTTATAGGAAGTGCCCCCTCCGGGTATACACGGTACACTGTACTCTGTGCACTGTGCACTGTGCACTATACACGGTACACTGTACTCTGTGCACTGTGCACTAAACACGGTACACTGTACTCTGTGCACTATACACGGTACACTGTACTATGTTCACTATACACGGTACACTGTACTCTGTGCACTGTACTCTGTGCACTGCACACTATACACGGTACACTGTACTCTGTGCACTATACACGGTACACTATAGTCTGTGCACTGTGCACTATACACGGTACACTGTACTCTGTGCACTGTGCACTATACACGGTACACTGTACTCTGTGCACTGTGCACTATACACGGTACACTGTACTCTGTGTGCTGTGCACTATACACGGTACACTGTACGCTGTGCACTGTGCACTATACACGGTACACTGTACTAGGTGCACTATTCACTATACACAGTACACTGTACTCTGCACTATACACGGTACACTGTACTCTATGCCCTGTGCACTAAACACGGTACACTGTACTCTGTGCACTGTGCACTATACACGGTACACTGTACCCTGTGCACTGTGTACTATACACGGTACACTGTACTCTGTGCACTGTGAACTATACACGGTACACTGTACTCTGTGCACTATACACGGCACACTGTACTCTGTTCACTATACACGGTACACTGTACTCTGTGCACTGTGCACTGTGCACTATACACGGTGCACTGTACTCTGTGCACTGTGCACTATACACGGTACACTGTACTCTGTGCACTGTGCACTATACACGGTACACTGTACTCAGTGCACTGTGCACTATGCACGGTACAGTGTACTCTGTGCACTGTGCACTATACCCGGTACACTATACTCTGTGCACTATACACAGTATACTGTACTCTGTGCACCATACACGGTACACTGTACTCTGTGCACTGTGCACTGTGCACTATACACGGAACACTGTACTCTGTGCACTGTTCACTATACACGGTATAGTAGTATATACGGTATATACACGGTATATACACTGTACTCTGTGCGCTGTGCACTATACACGGTACACTGTACTCTGTGCACTGTGCACTATACACGGTACACTGGACTCAGTGCACTGTGCTCTATACACGGTACACTGTACTCTGTGCACTGTGCACTATACACCGTACACTGTACTCTGTGCACTATACACGGTACACTGTACTCTTTGCACTATACACGGTACACTGTACTCTGTGCACTATACACGGTACACTGTACTCTCTGCACTGTGCACTATGCACGGTACACTGTACACTGTGCACGGTGCACTATACACGGTACACTCTACTCTGTGCACTATACACGGTACACTGTACACTGTGCACTATACACGGTACACTGTACTCTGTGCACTATACACGGTAAACTGTACTCTGTGCACTGTGCACCATACACGGTACACTGTACTCTGTGGACAATACACGGTACACTGTACTCTCTGCACTGTGCACTATACACGGTACACTGTACTCTGTGCACTGTACACCATACACGGTACACAGTACTCTGTGCACTATACACGGTACACTGTACTCTGTGCGCTGTGCACTATACACGGTACACTGTACTCTGTGCACTGTGCACTGTGCACTATACACGGTATACTGTACTCTGCGCACTGTGCACTATATACGGTACACTGTACTCTGTGCACTGTGCACTATAAACGGTACACTGTACTCTGTGCACTGTGCACTATACACGGTACACTGTACTCTGTGCACTGTGCACTATACACGGTACACTGTACTCTGTGCACTGTGCACTGTGCACTATACACGGTACACTGTACTCTGTGCACTGTGCACTATACACGCTACACTGTACTCTGTGCACTGTGCACTGTTTTCTAATACACGGTACACTGTAATGTGTGCACTATACACAGTACTCTGTGCACTGTGCACTATAAACGGTACACTGTACTCTGTGCACTATACACGGTACACTGTACTCTGTGCACTGTGTACTATACCCGGTACACTGTACTCTGTTCACTATACATGGTACACTGTGCACTGTGCACTATACACGGTACACTGTACTCTGTGCACTGTCCACTATACACAGTACCCTGTACTCTGTGCACTATCCACGGTACACTGTACTCTGTGCCCTGTGCACTATACACGGTACACTGTACTCTGTGCACTCTGCACTATACACGGTACACTGGACTCAGTGCACTGTCCACTATGCACGGTAAACTGTACTCTGTGCACTGTGCACTATACACGGTACACTCTACTCTGTGCACTATACACGGTACACTGTACTCTGTACACTATACACGGTACACTGTACTCTGTGCACTGTGCACTGTGCACTATACACGGTACACTGTACTCTGTGCACTGTGCAATATACACGGTATAGTAGTATATACGGTATATACACGGTATATACACTGTACTCTGTGCGCTGTGCACTATACACGGCACACTGTACTCTGTGCACAGTGTACTGTGCACTATACACGGTACACTGTACTCTGTGCACTGTGCACTATTCACGGTACACTGTACTCTGTGCACTGTGCACTATACACGGTACACTGGACTCAGTTCACTTTGCTCTATACACGGTACACTGTACTCTGTGCACTGTGCACTATACACGGTACACTGTACTCTGTGCACTGTGCACTGTTTTCTAATACACGGTACACTGTAATGTGTGCACTATACACAGTACTCTGTGCACTGTGCACTATAAACGGTACACTGTACTCTGTGCACTATACACGGTACACTGTACTCTGTGCACTGTGTACTATACCCGGTACACTGTACTCTGTTCACTATACATGGTACACTGTGCACTGTGCACTATAGACGGTACACTGTACTCTGTGCACTGTCCACTATACACAGTACCCTGTACTCTGTGCACTATCCACGGTACACTGTACTCTGTGCCCTGTGCACTATACACGGTACACTGTACTCTGTGCACTGTGCACTATACACGGTACACTGGACTCAGTGCACTGTCCACTATGCACGGTAAACTGTACTCTGTGCACTGTGCACTATACACGGTACACTCTACTCTGTGCACTATACACGGTACACTGTACTCTGTACACTATACACGGTACACTGTACTCTGTGCACTGTGCACTGTGCACTATACACGGTACACTGTACTCTGTGCACTGTGCAATATACACGGTATAGTAGTATATACGGTATATACACGGTATATACACTGTACTCTGTGCGCTGTGCACTATACACGGCACACTGTACTCTGTGCACAGTGCACTGTGCACTATACACGGTACACTGTACTCTGTGCACTGTGCACTATTCACGGTACACTGTACTCTGTGCACTGTGCACTATACACGGTACACTGGACTCAGTGCACTTTGCTCTATACACGGTACACTGTACTCTGTGCACTGTGCACTATACACGGTACACTCTACTCTGTGCACTATACACGGTACACTGTACTCTGTGCACTATACACCGTACACTGTACTCTGTGCACTGTGCACTGTGCACTATACACGGTACACTGTACTCTGTGCACTGTGCACTATACACGGTATAGTAGTATATACGGTATATACACGGTATATACAGTGTACTCTGTGCGCTGTGCACTATACACGGTACACTGTACTCTGTGCACTGTGCACTGTGCAGTATACACGGTACACTGTACTCTGTGCACTGTGCACTATACACAGTACACTGTACTCTGCACTATACACGGTACACTGTACTCTATGCCCTGTGCACTAAACACGGTACACTGTACTCTGTGCACTGTGCACCATACACGGTACACTGTACCCTGTGCAATGTGTACTATACACGGTACACTGTACTCTGTGCACTGTGAACTATACACGGTACACTGTACTCTGTGCACTATACACGGTACACTCTACTCTGTGCACTATACACGGTACACTGTACACTGTGCACTATACACGGTACACTGTACTCTGTGCACTATACACGGCACACTGTACTCTGTGCACTGTACACCATACACGGTACACAGGACTCTGTGCACTATACACGGTACACTGTACTCTGTGCGCTGTGCACTATACACGGTACACTGTACTCTGTGCACTGTGCACTGTGCACTATACACAGTACACTGTACTCTGTGCACTGTGCACTATACACGGTACACTGTACTCTTTGCACTGTGCACTATACACGGTACACTGAACTCTGTGCACTGTGCACTATACACGGTACACTGTACTCAGTGCACTGTGCACTGTGCACGGTACACTGTACTCTATTCACTGTGCACTATACCCGGTACACTCTACTCTGTGCACTATACACGGTACACTGTACTCTGTACACTATACACGGTACACTGTACTCTATGCCCTGTGCACTAAACACGGTACACTGTACTCTGTGCACTGTCCACTATACACAGTAGCCTGTACTCTGTGCACTATCCACGGTACACTGTACTCTGTGCCCTGTGCACTATACGTGGTACACTGTACTCTGTGCAATGTGCACTATACACGGTACACTGTACTCTGTGCACCGTGCACTATACACGGTACACTGTACTCTGTGCACTGTGCACTATACACGGTGCACTGTACTCTGTGCACTGTGCACTATACACGGTACACTGTACTCTGTGTGCTGTGCACTATACACGGTACACTGTACGCTGTGCACTGTGCACTATACACGGTACACTGTACTCTGTGCACTGTGCACTATACACAGTACACTGTACTCTGCACTTTACACGGTACACTGTACTCTATGCCCTGTGCACTAAACACGGTACACTGTACTCTGTGCACTGTGCACTATACACGGTACACTGTACTCTGTGCACTGTGCACTATACACGGTACACTGTACTCTGTGCACTGTGCACTAAACACGGTACACTGTACTCTGTGCACTATATACGGTACACTGTACTATGTTCCCTATACACGGTACACTGTACTCTGTGCACTGTCCACTATACACAGTACCCTGTACTCTGTGCACTATCCACGGTACACTGTACTCTGTGCCCTGTGCACTATACGTGGTACACTGTACTCTGTGCACTGTGCACTATACACGGTAAACTGTACTCTGTGCACCGTGCACTATACACGGTACACTGTACCCTGTGCACTGTGCACTATACACGGTGCACTGTACTCTTTGCACTGTGCACTATACACGGTACACCGTACTCTGTGTGCTGTGCACTATAGACGGTACACTGTACGCTGTGCACTGTGCACTATACACGGTACACTGTACTCTGTGCTCTGTGCACTATACACAGTACACTGTACTCTGCACTTTACACGGTACACTGTACTCTATGCCCTGTGCACTAAACACGGTACACCGTACTCTGTGCACTGTGCACTATACACGGTACACTGTACTCTGTGCACTGTGCACTTTACACGGTACACTGTACTCTGTGCACTGTGCACTAAACACGGTACACTGTACTCTGTGCACTAAACACGGTACACTGTACTATGTTCACTATACACGGTACACTGTACTCTGTGCACTGTACTCTGTGCACTGTACACTGTACACGGTACACTGTACGCTGTGCACTATACACGGTACACTGTACTCTGTGCACTGTGCACTATACACGGTACACTGTACTCTGTGCACTGTGCACTATACACGGTACACTGTACTCTGTGCACTGTGCACTATACACGGTACACTGTACTCTGTGCACTGTGCACTATACACGGTACACTCTACTCTGTGCACTGTGCACTATACACGGTACACTGTACGCTGTGCACTGTGCACTATACACGGTACACTGTACTCTGTGCACTGTGCACTGTTTTGTAATACACGGTACACTGTACTCTGTGCACTATACACAGTACTCTGTGCACTGTGCACTATAAACGGTACACTGTACTCTGTGCACTATACACGGTACACTGTACTCTGTGCACTGTGTACTATACACGGTACACTGTACTCTGTTCACTATACATGGTACACTGTGCACTATACACGGTACACTGTACTCTGTGCACTGTCCACTATACACAGTACCCTGTACTCTGTGCACTATCCACGGTACACTGTACTCTGTGCCCTGTGCACTATACTTGGTACACTGTACTCTGTGCACTGTGCACTATACACGGTACACTGTACTCTGTGCACTGTGCACTATACACGGTACACTGTACTCTGTGTGCTGTGCACTATACACGGTACACTGTACGCTGTACACTGTGCACTATACACGGTACACTGTACTCTGTGCACTGTGCACTATACACGGTACACTGTATGCTGTGCACTATACACGGTACACTGTACTCTGTGCACTGTGCACTATACACGGTACACTGTACTCTGTGCACTGTGCACTATACACGGTACACTGTACCCTGTGCACTGTGTACTATACACGGTATACTGTTCTCTGTGCACTGTGAACTATACACGGTACACTGTACTCTGTGCACTATACACGGCACACTGTACTCTGTTCACTATACACGGTACACTGTACTCTGTGCACTGTGCACTGTGCACTATACACGGTACACTGTACTCTGTGCACTATGCACTGTGCACTATACACGGTAAACTGTACTCTGTGCACTGTGCACTATACACGGTACACTGTACTCTGTGCACTGTGCACTATACACGGTACACTGGACTCAGTGCACTGTCCACTATGCACGGTAAACTGTACTCTGTGCACTGTGCACTATACACGGTACACTTTACTCTGTACACTATACACGGTACACTGTACTCTGTGCACTGTGCACTGTGCACTATACACGGTACACTGTACTCTGTGCACTGTGCACTATACATGGTAAAGTAGTATATACGGTATATACACGGTATATACACTGTACTCTGTGCGCTGTGCACTATACACGGTACACTGTACTCTGTGCACTGTGCACTGTGCACTATACACAATACACTGTACTCTGTGCACTGTGCACTATACACGGTACACTGTACTCTGTGTACTGTGCACTATACACGGTACACTCTACTCAGTGCACTGTGCTCTATACACGGTATACTGTACTCTGTGCACTGTGCACTATACACGGTACACTCTACTCTGTGCACTATACACGGTACACTGTACTCTGTGCACTGTGCACTGTGCACTATACACGGTACACTGTACTCTGTGCAATGTGCACTATACACGGTACACTGTACTCTGTGCACTGTGCACTATACACGGTACACTAGACTCAGTGCACTGTGCTCTATACACGGTACACTGTACTCTGTGCACTGTGCACTATACACGGTACACTGTACTCTGTGCACTATACACGGTACACTGTACTCTGTGCACTGTGCACTGTGCACTATACACGGTACACTGTACTCTGTGCACTGTGCACTATACATGGTAAAGTAGTATATACGGTATATACACGGTATATACACTGTACTCTGTGCGCTGTGCACTATACACGGTACACTGTACTCTGTGCACTGTGCACTGTGCACTATACACAATACACTGTACTCTGTGCACTGTGCACTATACACGGTACACTGTACTCTGTGTACTGTGCACTATACACGGTACACTCTACTCAGTGCACTGTGCTCTATACACGGTATACTGTACTCTGTGCACTGTGCAATATACACGGTACACTCTACTCTGTGCACTATACACAGTACACTGTACTCTGTGCACTGTGCACTGTGCACTATACACGGTACACTGTACTCTGTGCAATGTGCACTATACACGGTACACTGTACTCTGTGCACTGTGCACTATACACCGTACACTAGACTCAGTGCACTGTGCTCTATACACGGTACACTGTACTCTGTGCACTGTGCACTATACACGGTACACTGTACTCTGTGCACTATACACGGTACACTGTACTCATTGCACTATACACGGTACACTGTACTCTGTGCACTATACACGGTACACTGTACTCTCTGCACTGTGCACTATGCAGAGTACACTGTACTCTGTGCACTGTGCACTATACACGGTACACCCTACTCTGTGCACTATACACGGTACACTGTACTCTGTGCACTATACACGGTACACTGTACTCTGTGCACTATACACGGTACACTGTACTCTGTGCACTGTGCACCATACACGGTACACTGTACTCTGTGCACAATACACAGTACACTGTACTCTCTGCACTGTGCACTATACACGGTACACTGTACTCTGTGCACTGTACACCATACACAGTACACAGTACTCTGTGCACTATACACGGTACACTGTACTCTGTGCGCTGTGCACTATACACGGTACACTGTACTCTGTGCACTGTGCACTGTGCACTATACATGGTACACTGTACTCTGTGCACTGTGCACTATACACGGTACACTGTACTCTGTGCACTGTGCACTATACACAGTACACTGTACTCTGTGCGCTGTGCACTATACACGGTACACTGTACTCTGTGCACTGTGCACTGTGCACTATACACGGTACACTGTACTCTGTGCACTGTGCACTATACACGGTACACTGTACTCTGTGCACTGTGCACTGTTTTCTAATACACGGTACACTGTTCTCTGTGCACTATACACAGTACACTGTACTCTGTGCACTGTGCACTATAAACGGTACACTGTACTCTGTGCACTATACACGGTACACTGTACTCTGTGCACTGTGTACTATACACGGTACACTGTACTCTGTTCACTATACATGGTACACTGTGCACTGTGCACTATACACGGTACACTGTTCTCTGTGCACTGTCCACTATACACAGTAGCCTGTACTCTGTGCACTATCCACGGTACACTGTACTCTGTGCCCTGTGCACTATACGTGGTACACTGTACTCTGTGCACTGTGCACTATACACGGTACACTGTACTCTGTGCACCGTGCACTATACATGGTACACTGTACTCTTTGCACTGTGCACTATACACGGTGCACTGTACTCTGTGCACTGTGCACTATACACGGTACACTGTACTCTGTGTGCTGTGCACTATACACGGTACACTGTACGCTGTGCACTGTGCACTATACACGGTACACTGTACTCTGTGCACTGTGCACTATACACAGCACACTGTACTCTGCACTTTACACGGTACACTGTACTCTATGCCCTGTGCACTAAACACGGTACACTGTACTCTGTGCACTATACACGGTACACTGTACTCTGTGCACTGTGCACTATACACGGTACACTGTACTCTGTGCACTGTGCACTAAACACGGTACACTGTACTCTGTGCACTATATACGGTACACTGTACTATGTTCACTATACACGGTACACTGTACTCTGTGCACTGTACTCTGTGCACTGTACACTATACACGGTACACTGTACTCTGTGCACTATACACGGTACACTGTACTCTGTGCACTGTGCACTATACACGGTACACTGTACTCTGTGCACTGTGCACTATACACGGTACACTGTACTCTGTGCACTGTGCACTATACACGGTACACTGTACTCTGTGCACTGTGCACTATACACGGTACACTGTACTCTGTGTGCTGTGCACTATACACGGTACACTGTACGCTGTGCACTGTGCACTATACATGGTACACTGTACTCTGTGCACTGTGCACTATACACAGTACACTGTACTCTGCACTATACACGGTACACTGTACTCTATGCCCTGTGCACTAAACACGCTACACTGTACTCTGTGCACTGTGCACTATACACGGTACACTGTACCCTGTGCACTGTGTACTATACACGGTACACTGTACTCTGTGCACTGTGAACTATACACGGTACACTGTACTCTGTGCACTATACACGGCACACTGTACTCTGTTCACTATACACGGTACACTGTACTCTGTGCACTGTACACCATACACGGTACACAGTACTCTGTGCACTATACATGGTACACTGTACTCTGTGCGCTGTGCACTATACACGGTACACTGTACTCTGTGCACTGTGCACTGTGCACTATACACGGTACACTGTACTCTGTGCACTGTGCACTGTGCACTATACACGGTACACTGTACTCTGTGCACTGTGCACTATACACTGTACACTGTACTCTGTGCACTGTGCACTATACACGGTACACTGGACTCAGTGCACTGTGCACTATGCACGGTAAACTGTACTCTGTGCACTGTGCACTATACACGGTACACTCTACTCTGTGCACTATACACTGTACACTGTACTCTGTACACTATACACGGTACACTGTACTCTGTGCACTGTGCACTGTGCACTATACACGGTACACTCTACTCTGTGAACTGTGCACTATACACGGTATAGTAGTATATACGGTATATACACGGTATATACACTGTACTCTGTGCGCTGTGCACTAAACACGGTACACTGTACTCTGTGCACTGTGCACTGCGCACAATACACGGTACACTGTACTCTGCGCACTGTGCACTATACACGGTACACTGTACTCTTTGCACTGTGCACTATACACGGTACACTGGACTCAGTGCACTGTGCTCTATACACGGTACACTGTACTCTGTGCACTGTGCACTATACACGGTACACTGTACTCTGTGCACTATACACGGTACACTGTACTCTTTGCACTATACATGGTACACTGTACTCTGTGCACTATACACGGTACACTGTACTCTCTGCACTGTGCACTATGCACGGTACACTGTACTCTGTGCACTGTGCACTATACACGGTACACTCTACTCTGTGCACTTTACACGGTACACTGTACTCTGTGCACAATACACGGTACACTGTACTCTGTGCACAATACACGGTACACTGTACTCTCTGCACTGTGCACTATACACGGTACACTGTACTCTGTGCACTGTACACCATACACGGTACACAGTACTCTGTGCACTATACACGGTACACTGTACTCTGTGCGCTGTGCACTATACACGGTACACTCTACTCTGTGCACTGTGCACTGTGCACTATACACGGTACACTGTACTCTGTGCACTGTGCACTATACACTGTACACTGTACTCTGTGCACTGTGCACTATACACGGTACACTGTACTCTGTGCACTGTGCACTATACACGGTACACTGGACTCAGTGCACTGTGCACTATGCACGGTACACTGTACTCTGTGCACTGTGCACTATACACGGTACACTCTACTCTGTGCACTATACACGGTACACTGTACTCTGTGCACTATACACGGTACACTGGACTCTGTGCACTGTGCACTGTGCACTATACACGGTACACTGTACTCTCTGCACTGTGCACTATACACGGTATAGTAGTATATACGGTATATACTCGGTATATACACGGTATATACACGGTATATACACTGTACTCTGTGCGCTGTGCCCTATACACGGTACACTGTACTCTGTGCACTGTGCACTGTGCTCTATACATGGTACACTGTACTCTGTGCACTGTGCACTATACACGGTACACTGTACTCTGTGCACCATACACGGTACACTGTACTCTCCGCACGGTGCACTATGCACGGTACACTGTACTCTGTGCACTGTGCACTATACACGGTACACTCTACTCTGTGCACTATACACGGTACACTGTACTCTGTGCACTATACACGGTACACTGTACTCTGTGCACTATACACGGTACACTGTACTCTGTGCACTGTGCACCATACACGGTACACTGTACTCTGTGCACAATACACGGTACACTGTACTCTCTGCACTGTGCACTATACACGGTACACTGTACTCTGTGCACTAGACAAGGTACACTGTACTCTGTGCACTACACAGCTGGCTTTTTGCGCTGCTTCCAAAAGCCGACCCAAAATTGTGGTTTGAAACCAAACTCGTGGAATTCGATCCCAAGGGTGTTTTTTCGTTTCGCCCCGATGGGGAATCTCAAAAAAAAGAGTTTTGAACGCAATTGGACGACCTTCGTTAACCCAGCGTTTTCCGCTACTTGGTAAATTCACCCCAAAATGGTGGTATGAAACCGACCTCGTGGAATTCGTTCCCAAGGGTGTTTTTTCGTTTTGCCCCGATGGGGATAGTCGAAAAAACGAGTTTTGAACGCAATTGGACGACCTTCGTCAACCCGGCGTTTTGCGCTGCTGGGAAAAGCCCACCCAAAATGGTGGTATGAAGCCGACCTCGTGGAATTCGATCCAAAGGGTGTTTTTTCGTTTCGCCCCGATGGGGAAACTCGAAAAAACGAGTTTTCATCGCAATTGGACGACATTCGTCAACCCGCCTTTTTGCACTGCTTGCAAAAGCCCAGCAAAAATGGTGGTATGAAACCGACCTCGTGGAATTTGATCCCAAGGGTGTTTTTTTGTTCCGTCCCGATGGGGAAACTCGACAAAACGAGTTTTTAACCCAATTGGACGACCTTGGTCAAACCGGCGTTTTGCGCTGCTTGGAAAATCCCACCCAAAATGGTGTTATGAAACCGACCTCGTGGAATTCGATCACAAGGGTGTTTTTTCGTTTCGCCCCGATGGGGTAACTCGACAAAACGAGTTTTGAACGCAATTGGACGACCTTCGTCAACTTGGCGTTTTCCGCTGCTTGGTAAAGCCCAGCAAAAATGGTGGTATGAAACCGACCTCGTGGAATTCGAACCCAAGGGTGTTTTTTCGTTTCGCCCCCAATGGGGAAACTCGACGAAACGAGTTTTCAACGCAAATGGACGACCTTCGTCAACCCAGCTTTTTGCACTGCATGCAAAAGCCCAGAAAAAATGGTGGTATGAAACCGACCTCATGGAATTCGATCCCAAGGGTTTTTTTTTGTTTCCCCCTGATGGGGGAACTCGACAAAACAAGTTTTCAACCCAACTGGAAGACCTTCGTCAACCCGGCCTTTTCCGCTGCTTGGTAAGTCCAACCCAAAATGGTGGTATAAAACCGACCTCGTGGAATTCGATCCCAAGTGTGTTTTTTCGTTTCGCTCCGATGGGGAAAGTCGAAAAAACGAGTTTTCAACCCAATTGGAAGGACTTCGTCATCCCGGCGTTTTCCGCTGCTTCGTAAAGCCCACCCAAAATGGTGGTATGAAACAGACCTCGTGGAAATCGATCCCAAGGGTGCTTTTTCGTTTCGCCCAGATGGGGAAAGTCGAAAAAACGAGTTTTGAACGCAATTGGACGACCTTCGTCAACCCGGCGTTTTCCTCTGCTTGGTAAAACCAACCCAAAATGGTGGTATGAAACCGACCTCGTGGAATTCGATCCCAAGGGTGTTTTTTCCTTTCGCTCCGACGGGGAAAGTCGAAAAAACGAGTTTTTAAGGCAAATGGACGACCTTCGTCAACCCGCCTTTTTGCACTGCTTGCAAGGGCCCAGCAAAAATGTTGGTATGAAACCGACCTCGTGGAATTCGATCCCAAGGGTGTTTTTTTGTTTCGTCCCGATGGGAAAACTCGACAAAACGAGTTTTCAACCCAATTGGAAGAACTTCGTCATCCCGGCTTTTTCCGCTGCTTGGTAAAGCCCACCCAAAATGGTGGTATGAAACCGACCTGGTGGAATTCGATCCCAAGGGTGCTTTTTCGTTTCGCCCCGACGGGGAATGTCGAAAAAACGAGTTTTGAACGCAATTGGATGACCTTCGTCAACCCGGCGTTTTCCGCTGCTTGGTAAAGCCCACCCAAAATGGTGGTATGAAACCGACCTCGTGGAATTCGATCCCAAGGGTGTTGTTTCGTTTCGCCCCGATGGGGAATCTCGACAAAACGAGTTTTAAACGCAAATGGACGACATTCGTCAACCCGCCTTTTTGCACTGCTTGCAAAAGCCCAGCAAAAATGGTGGTATGAAACCGACCTCGTGGAATTTGATCCCAAGGGTGTTTTTTTGTTCCGTCCCGATGGGGAAACTCGACAAAACGAGTTTTTAACCCAATTGGACGACCTTGGTCAAACCGGCGTTTTGCGCTGCTTGGAAAATCCCACCCAAAATGGTGGTATGAAACCGACCTCGTGGAATTCGATCCCAAGGGTGTTTTTTCGTTTCACTTCTATGGGAAAAGTCCAAAAATTGAGTTTTGAACGCAATTGGACGACCTTCGTCAACCCGGCTTTTTGCGCTGCTGGGAAAAGCCTACCCAAAATGGTGGTGTCAAACCGACCTCGTGGAATTCGATCCAAAGGGTGTTTTTTCGTTTCGCCCATATGGGGAAACTCGAAAAAACGAGTTTTCAACGCAATTGGACGTTTTTCGTCAACCCGGCGTTTTCCGCTCCTTGGTAAAGCCCTCCCAAAATGGTGGTATGATAACGAACTCGTTGAATTCGATCCAAGGGTGTTTTTTCGTTTTGCCCCGATGGGGAAAGTCGAAAAAACGAGTTTTGAACGCAATTGGACGACCTTCGTCAACCCGGCTTTTTTCGCTGCTTCCAAAAGCTCTCCCAAAATGGTGGTATGAAACCGATCTCGTGGAATTCGATCCCAAGGGTATTTTTTTCCATTCGCCACGATGGGGAAAGTCGAAAAAACGTGTTTTGAACACTATTGGCGGGACTTCGTCAACCTGGCTTTTTGCAATGCTTGCAAAAGCCCAACCAAAATAGTAATATGAAACCGACCTGGTGGAATTCGATCCCAAGGGTGTTTTTTCGATTCCCCCGATGTAGAAAGTCGAATTAACGAGTTTTGAACGCAATCGGACGACCTTCGTCAACCCGGCTCTTTTCGATGCTTGGGAAAGCCCACCAAAAATGGTGGTATGAAACCGAAATTGGTAAATTCTATTCCAAGGGTGATTCTTCGTTTCGCCGTGATGGCGAAAGTCGAAAAACGAGTTTTGAACGCAATTGGACGACCTTCGTCAACTCGCCGTTTTTCGCTGCTTGGAAAAGCCCACCCAAAATGGTGGTATGAAACAAGCCTCGTGGAATTCGATCCCAAGGGTGTTTTTTCGTTTCGCAACGATGGGGAAAGTCGAAAAAATGAGTTTTCAACGCAATTGGACGACCTTCGTAAACCCGGCTTTTTGCGCTGCTTGCAAAAGCCCGGCAAAAATGGTGGTATCAAACCGAAATTGGTAAATTCGATTCCAAGGGTGATTCTTCGTTTCGCCGTAATGGGGAAAGTCGAAAAAACGAGTTTTGAACGGAATTGGACGACCTTCGTCAACCCGGCTTTTTACGCTGCTTGCAAAAGCCCACCAAAAATGGTGGTATGAAACCTACCTCGTGGAATTCGATCCCAAGGGTGTTTTTTCGTTTCGCCCCGATGGGGAAACTCGAAAAAACGCGTTTTGAACGCAATTGTACGACCTTCGTCAACCCGGCTTTTTGCACTGCTTGCAAAAGCCCACCCAAAATGGTGGTATGAAATCGAAATTGGTAAAATCGATTCCAAGGGTGTTTCTGCGTTTCGCTACGATGGGGAAAGTCGAAAAAACTCGTTTTGAACGCATTTGGACGACCTTCGTCAACCCGGCTTTTTGCGCTGCTTGGAAAAGCCCACCCAAAATGGTGGTATAAAACCAAAATTGGTAAATTCGATCCCAAGGCTGTTTTTTCGCTTCGCCCCGATGGGGAAATTTAAAAAAACGCGTTTTGAACGCAATTGGACCACTTTCGTGAACCCGGCTTTTTCCGCTGCCTCGAAAAGCCCACCCAAAATGGTGGCATGAAACCGAAATTGTAAATCTCGATCCCAAGGCTGTTTTTTCGCTTCGCCCCGATGGGGAAAGTTGAAAAAACGCGTTTTGAACGGAATTCGACGACCTTCGTTACCCCAGCGTTTTGCGCTGCTTGGAAAAGCCCACCCAAAATGGTGGCATGAAACCGAAATTTTAAAATTCGATCCCAAGGCTGTTTTTTCGTTTCCCCCCGATGGGGAAATTTAACAAAACGCGTTTTGAACGCAATTGGACCACTTTCGTGAACCCGGCTTTTTCCGCTGCTTGGAAAAGCCCACCCAAAATGGTGGCATGAAACCGAAATTGTAAAATTCGATCCCAAGGCTGTTTTTTCTCTTCGCCCCGATGGGGAAAGTTGAAAAAACGCGTTTTGAACGGAACTCGACGACCTTCGTTACCCCAGCGTTTTTCGCTGCTTGGAAAAGCCCACCCAAAATGGTGGCATGAAACCGAAATTTTAAAATTTGATCTCACGGCTGTTTTTTTTGTCTGGCCAAGATGGGAAAAGTTGAAAAAACGCGTTTTGAACGCAATTGGACGACCTTCGTCAACACGGCTTTTTCCGCAGCTTGGAAAAGCCCACCCAAAATGGTGGCATGAAACTGAAATTGTAAAATTTGAACCCACGGCTGTTTTTTTTGTCTGGCCAAGATGGGAAAAGTTAAAAAAACGCGTTTTGAATGCAATTGGACGACCTTCGTCAACCCGGCTTTTTCCGCTGCTTGGAAAAGCCCACCCAAAATGGTGGCATGAAACCGAAATTGTAAAATTTGATCCCACGGCTGTTTTTTTTGTCTGGCCAAGAAACGAAACGAAAAAACACCCTTGTGATCGAATTCCACGAGGTCGGTTTCATACCACCATTTTGGGTGGGATTTTCCAAGCAGCGCAAAACGCCGGTTTGACCAAGGTCGTCCAATTGGGTTGAAAACTCGTTTTGTCGAGTTTCCCCATCGGGACGGAACAAAAAAACACCCTTGGGATCAAATTCCACGAGGTCGGTTTCATACCACCATTTTTGCTGGGCTTTTGAGGGCAGTGCAAAAAGGCGGGTTGACGAATGTCGTCCAATTGCGTTGAAAACTCGTTTTTTCGAGTTTCCCCATCGGGGCGAAACGAAAAAACACCCTTTGGATCGAATTCCACGAGGTCGGCTTCATACCACCATTTTGGGTGGGCTTTTTCCAGGAGCGCAAAACGCCGGGTTGACGAAGGTCGTCCAATTGCGTTCAAAACTCGTTTTTTCGACTATCCCCATCGGGGCAAAACGAAAAAACACCCTTGGGAACGAATTCCACGAGGTCGGTTTCATACCACCATTTTGGGGTGAATTTACCAAGTAGCGGAAAACGCTGGGTTGACGAAGATCGTCCAATTGCGTTCAAAACTCTTTTTTTTGAGATTCCCCATCGGGGCGAAACGAAAAAACACCCTTGGGATCGAATTCCACGAGTTTGGTTTCAAACCACAATTTTGGGTCGGCTTTTGGAAGCAGCGCAAAAAGCCAGCTGTGTAGTGCACAGAGTACAGTGTACCTTGTCTAGTGCACAGAGTACAGTGTACCGTGTATAGTGCACAGTGCAGAGAGTACAGTGTACCGTGTATTGTGCACAGAGTACAGTGTACCGTGTATGGTGCACAGTGCACAGAGTACAGTGTACCGTGTATAGTGCACAGAGTACAGTGTACCGTGTATAGTGCACAGAGTACAGTGTACCGTGTATAGTGCACAGAGTAGAGTGTACCGTGTATAGTGCACAGTGCACAGAGTACAGTGTACCGTGCATAGTGCACAGTGCGGAGAATACAGTGTACCGTGTATATTGCACAGAGTACAGTGTGCCGTGTATAGTGCAAAGAGTACAGTGTACCGTGTATAGTGCACAGAGTACAGTGTACCGTGTATAGTGCACAGTGCACAGAGTACAGTGTACCGTGTATAGAGCACAGTGCACAGTGCACAGAGTACAGTGTACCGTGTATAGTGCACAGCGCACAGAGTACAGTGTATATACCGTGTATATACCATGTATATACCGAGTATATACCGTATATACTACTATACCGTGTATAGTGCACAGTGCACAGAGTACAGTGTACCGTGTATAGTGCACAGTGCACAGTGCACAGAGTACAGTGTACCGTGTATAGTGCACAGAGTACAGTGTACCGTGTATAGTTCTCAGAGTAGAGTGTACCGTGTATAGTGCACAGTGCACAAAGTACAGTGTACCGTGCATAGTGCACAGTGCACTGAGTCCAGTGTACCGTGTATAGTGCACAGTGCACAGAGTACAGTGTACCGTGTATAGTGCACAGTGCACAGAGTACAGTGTACCGTGTATAGTGCACAGTGCACAGAGTACAGTGTACCGTGTATAGTGCACAGTGCACAGTGCACAGAGTAAAGTGTACCGTGTATAGTGAACAGCGCACAGAGTACAGTGTACCGTGTATAGTGCACAGAGTACTGTGTACCGTGTATGGTGTACAGTGCACAGAGTACAGCGTACCGTGTATAGGGCACAGTGCAGAGAGTACAGTGTACCGTGTATTGTGCACAGAGTACAGTGTACCGTGTATGGTGCACAGTGCACATAGTACAGTGTACCGTGTATAGTGCACAGAGTACAGTGTACCATGTATAGTGCACAGAGTACAGTGTACCGTGTATAGTGCACAGAGTAGAGTGTACCGTGTATAGTGCACAGTGCACAGAGTACAGTGTACCGTGCATAGTGCACAGTGCAGAGAGTACAGTGTACCGTGTATAGTGCACAGAGTACAGTGTACCGTGTATAGTGCAAAGAGTACAGTGTACCGTTTATAGTGCACAGTGCACAGAGTACAGTGTACTGTGTATAGTGCACAGAGTACAGTATACCGTGTATTAGAAAACAGTGCACAGTGCACAGAGTACAGTGTACCGAGTATAGTGCACAGTGCACAGAGTACAGTGTACCGTGTATATTGCACAGTGCACAGTGCACAGAGTACAGTGTACCGTGTATAGTGCACAGTGCACAGTGCACAGAGTACAGTGTACCGTGTATAGTGCACAGCGCACAGAGTACAGTGTATATACCGTGTATATACCGTATATACTACTATACCTTGTATAGTGCACAGTGCACAGAGTACAGTGTACCGTGTATAGTGCACAGTGCACAGTGCACAGAGTACAGTGTACCGTGTATAGTGTACAGAGTACAGTGTACAGTGTATAGTGCACAGAGTAGAGTGTACTGTGTATAGTGCACAGTGCACAGTGTACAGAGTACAGTTTACCGTGCATAGTGCACAGTGCACTGAGTCCAGTGTACCGTGTAAAGTGCACAGTGCACAGAGTACAGTGTACCGTGTATAGTGCACAGTGCACAGAGTACAGTGTACCGTGTATAGTGCACAGTGCACAGTGCACAGAGTACAGTGTACCGTGTATAGTGCACAGTGCACAGTGCACAGAGTACAGTGTACCGTGTATAGTGTACAGCGCACAGAGTACAGTGTACCGTGTATAGTGCACAGAGTAGAGTGTACCGTGTATAGTGTACAGTGCACAGAGTACAGTGCACAGAGTACAGTGTTCCGTGTATAGTGAACATAGTACAGTGTACCGTGTATAGTGCACAGAGTACAGTGTACCGTGTTTAGTGCACAGTGCACAGAGTACAGTGTACCGTGTATAGTGCACAGTGCACAGAGTACAGTGTACCGTGTTTAGTGCACAGGGCATAGAGTACAGTGTACCGTGTATAGTGCAGAGTACAGTGTACTGTGTATAGTGCACAGTGCAACGAGTACAGTGTACTCTGTATAGTGCACAGTGCACAGCGTACAGTGTACCGTGTATAGTGCACAGCACACAGAGTACAGTGTACCGTGTATAGTGCACAGTGCACAGAGTACAGTGTACCGTGTATAGTGCACAGTGAACAGAGTACAGTGTACCGTGTATAGTGCACAGTGCACAGAGTACAGTGTACCGTGTATAGTGCACAGTGCACAGAGTACAGTGTACCGTGTATAGTGCACAGAGTAGAGTGTACCGTGTATAGTGTACAGTGCACAGAGTACAGTGCACAGAGTACAGTGTACCGTGTATAGTGAACATAGTACAGTGTACCGTGTATAGTGCACAGACTACAGTGTACCGTGTTTAGTGCACAGTGCACAGAGTACAGTGTACCGTGTATAGTGCACAGTGCACAGAGTACAGTGTACCGTGTATAGTGCACAGTGCACAGAGTACAGTGTACCGTGTTTAGTGCACAGGGCATAGAGTACAGTGTACCGTGTAAAGTGCAGAGTACAGTGTACTGTGTATAGTGCACAGTGCACAGAGTACAGTGTACCATGTATAGTGCACAGTGCACAGCGTACAGTGTACCGTGTATAGTGCACAGTGTACAGAGTACAGTGCACCGTGTATAGAGCACAGTGCACAGAGTACAGTGTACCATGTATAGTGCACGGTGCACAGAGTACAGTGTACCGTGTATAGTGCACAGTGCACAGAGTACAGTGTACCACGTATAGTGCACAGGGCACAGAGTACAGTGTACCGTGGATAGTGCACAGAGTACAGGCTACTGTTTATAGTGGACAGTGCACAGAGTACAGTGTACCGTGTATAGTGCACAGTGCAAAGTGTACCATGTATAATGAACAGAGTACAGTGTACCGTGTAGAGTACACCGTGCACAGAGTACAGTGTACCGTGTATAGTGCACAGAGTACAGTGTACCGTTTATAGTGCACAGTGCACAGAGTACAGTGTACTGTGTATAGTGCACAGAGTACAGTATACCGTGTATTAGAAAACAGTGCACAGTGCAGAGAGTACAGTGTACCGTGTATAGTGCACAGTGCACAGAGTACAGTGTACCGTGTATATTGCACAGTGCACAGTGCACAGAGTACAGTGTACCGTGTATAGTGCACAGCGCACAGAGTACAGTGTACCGTGTATAGTGCACAGTGAACAAAGTACAGTGTACCGTGTATAGTGCACAGTGCACAGAGTACAGTGTACCGTGTATAGTGCACAGTGCACAGTGCACAGAGTACAGTTTACCGTGTATAGTGCAAAGCGTACAGAGTACAGTGTACCGTGTATAGTGCACAGAGTACTGTGTACTGTGTATGGTGTACAGTGCACAGAGTACAGTGTACCGTGTATAGTGCACAGTGCAGAGAGTACAGTGTACTGTGTATTGTGCACAGAGTACAGTATACCGTGTATGGTGCACAGTGCACAGAGTACAGTGTACCGTGTATAGTGCACAGAGTACAGTGTACCGTGTATAATGCACAGAGTACAGTGTACCGTGTATAGTGCACAGAATAGGGTGTACCGTGTATAGTGCACAGTGCACAGAGTACAATGTACCGTGCATAGTGCACAGTGCAGAGAGTACAGTGTACCGTGTATAGTGCACAGAGTACAGTGTACCGTGTATAGTGCAAAGAGTACAGTGTACCGTGTATAGTGCACAGAGTACAGTGTACCGTGTATAGTGCACAGTGCACAGAGTACAGTGTACAGTGTATAGAGCACAGTGCACTGAGTCCAGTATACCGTGTATAGTGCACAGTGCACAGAGTACAGTGTACCGTGTATAGTGCACAGTGCACAGAGTACAGTGTACCGTGTATAGGGCACAGTGCACAGTGCACAGAGTACAGTGTACCGGGTATAGTGCACAGCGTACAGAGTACAGTGTATATACCGTGTATATACCGTATATACTACTATACCGTGTATAGTGCACAGTGCACAGAGTACAGTGTACCGTGTATAGTGCACAGAGTACAGTGTACCGTGTATAGTGCACAGAGTAGAGTGTACCGTGTATAGTGCACAGTGCACAGAGTACAGTGTACCGTGTATAGAGCACAGTGCACTAAGTCAAGTGTACCGTGTATAGTGCACAGTGCACAGAGTACAGTGTACCGTGTATAGTGCACAGTGCACAGAGTACAGTGTACCGTGTATAGTGCACAGTGCACAGTGCACAGAGTACAGTGTACCGTGTATAGTGCACAGCGCACAGAGTACAGTGTATATACCTTGTATATACCGTATATACTACTATACCGTGTATAGTGCACAGTGCACAGAGTACAGTGTACCGTGTATAGTGCACAGTACACAGTGCACAGAGTACAGTGTACCGTGTATAGTGTACAGAGTACAGTGTACCGTGTATAGTGCACAGAGTAGAGTGTACCGTGTATAGTGCACAGTGCACAGAGTACAGTTTACCGTGCATAGTGGACAGTGCACTGAGTCCAGTGTACCGTGTATAGTGCACAGTGCACAGAGTACAGTGTACCGTGTATAGTGCACAGTGCACAGTGTACAGTGTACCCTGTATACTGCACAGTGCATAGTGCACAGAGTACAGTGTACCGTGTATAGTGCACAGTGCACAGTGCACAGAGTACAGTGTATCCTGTATAGTGCACAGCGCACGGAGCACAGTGTACCGTGTATAGTCCAGAGAGTACTGTGTACCGTGTATGGTGTACAGTGCACAGAGTACAGTGTACCGTGTATAGTGAACAGAGTACAGTGTGCCGTGTATAGTGCACAGAGTACAGTGTACCGTGTATAGTTCACAGTGCACAGAGTACAGTGTACCGTGTATAGTACACAGTGCACAGGGTACAGTGTACCGTGTATAGTGCACAGTGCACAGAGTACAGTGTACCGTGTTTAGTGCACAGGGCATAGAGTACAGTGTACCGTGTATAGTGCAGAGTACAGTGTACTGTGTATAGTGCACAGTGCACAGAGTACAGTGTACCGTGTATAGTGCACAGTGCACAGTGTACCATGTATAGTGAACAGAGTACAGTGTACCGTGTATAGTAGACAGTGCACAGAGTACAGTGTACCGTGTATAGTGCACAGAGTACAGTGTACCGTTTATAGTGCACAGTGCACAGAGTACTGTGTATAGTGCACAGAGTACAGTGTACCGTGTATTAGAAAACAGTGCACAGTGCACAGAGTACAGTGTACCGTGTATAGTGCACAGTGCACAGAGTACAGTGTACCGTGTATAGTGCACAGTGCACAGAGTACAGTGTACCGTGTATAGTGCACAGCGCACAGAGTACAGTGTACCGTGTATAGTGCACAGTGCACAGAGTAGAGTGTACCGTGTATAGTGCACAGTGCACAGAGTACAGTGTACCGTATATAGTGCACAGTGCACAGAGTACAGTGTACCGTGTATAGTGCACAGTGCACAGTGCACAGAGTACAGTGTACCGTGTATAGTGCACAGCGCACAGAGTACAGTGTACCGTGTATAGTGCACAGAGTACTGTGTACCGTGTATGGTGCACAGTGCGGAGAGTACAGTGTACCGTGTATGGTCCACAGAGTACAGTGTACCGTGTATGGTGCACAGTGCACAGAGTACAGTGTACCGTGTATAGTGCACAGAGTACAGTGTACCGTGTATAGTGCACAGTGTACAGTGTACCGTGTATAGTGCACAGAGTAGAGTGTACCGTGTATAGTGCACAGTGCACAGTGTACAGTGTACCGTGCATAGTGCACAGTGCAGAGAGTACAGTGTACCGTGTATAGTGCACAGAGTACAGTGTACCGTGTATAGTGCAAAGAGTACAGTGTACCGTGTATAGTGCACAGAGTACAGTGTACCGTGTATAGTGCACAGTGCACAGAGTACAGTGCACCGTGTATAGTGCACAGTGCACAGAGTACAGTGTACCGTGTATAGTGCACAGTGCACAGAGTACAGTGTACCACGTATAGTGCACAGGGCACAGAGTACAGTGTATAGTGGATAGTGCACAGAGTACAGGGTAATGTGTATAGTGGATAGTGCACAGAGTACAGTGTACCGTGTATAGTACACATTGCACAGTGTACCATGTATAGTGAACACAGTACAGTGTACCGTGTATAGTACACAGTGCACAGAGTACAGTGTACCGTGTATAGTGCACAGAGTACAGTGTAACGTTTATAGTGCACAGTGCACAGAGTACAGTGTACTGTGTATAGTGCACAGAGTACAGTGTACCGTGTATTAGAAAACAGTGCACAGTGCACAGAGTACAGTGTACCGTTTATAGTGCACAGTGCACAGAGTACAGTGTACCGTGTTTAGTGCACAGTGCACAGTGCACAGAGTACAGTGTACCGTGTATAGTGCACAGCGCACAGAGTACAGTGTACCGTGTATAGTGCACAGAGTACTGTGTACCGTGTATGGTGTACAGTGCACAGAGTACAGTGTACCGTGTATAGTGAACAGAGTACAGTGTACCGTGTATAGTGCACAGTGCACAGAGTACAGTGTACCGTGTATAGTAAACAGAGTACAGTGTGCCATGTATAGTGCACAGAGTACAGTGTACCGTGTATAGTGCACAGTGCACAGAGTACAGTGTACCGTGTATAGTACACAGTGCACAGGGTACAGTGTACCGTGTATAGTGCACAGTGCACAGAGTACAGTGTACCCTGTATAGTGCACAGAGTACTGTGTACCGTGTATGGTGTACAGTGCACAGAGTACAGTGTACCGTGTATAGCGAACAGAGTACAGTGTGCCGTGTATAGTGCACAGAGTACAGTGTACCGTGTATAGTGCACAGTGCACAGAGTACAGTGTACCGTGTATAGTACACAGTGCACAGGGTACAGTGTACCGTGTATAGTGCACAGTGCACAGAGTACAGTGTACCGTGTTTAGTGCACAGGGCATAGAGTACAGTGTACCGTGTATAGTGCACAGAGTACTGTGTACCGTGTATGGTGTACAGTGCACAGAGTACAGTGTACCGTGTATAGTGAACAGAGTACAGTGTGCCGTGTATAGTGCACAGAGTACAGTGTACCATGTATAGTGCACAGTGCACAGAGTACAGTGTACCGTGTATAGTACACAGTGCACAGGGTAAAGTGTACCGTGTATATTGCACAGTGCACAGAGTACAGTGTACCGTGTTTAGTGCACAGGGCATAGAGTACAGTGTACCGTGTATAGTGCACAGAGTACACTGTACCGTGTATAGTGCACAGAGTACCGTGTACCGTGTATAGTGCACAGAGTAGAGTGTACCGTGTATAGTGCACAGTGCACAGAGTACAGTGTACCGTGCATAGTGCACAGTGCAGAGAGTACAGTGTACCGTGCATAGTGCACAGTGCACAGAGTACAGTGTACCGTGTATAGTGCACAGAGTACAGTGTACCGTGTATAGTGAACAGAGTACAGTGTACCGTGTATAGTACACAGTGCACAGAGTACAGTATACCGTGTATAGTGCACAGAGTACAGTGTACCGTTTATAGTGCACAGTGCACAGAGTACTGTGTATAGTGCACAGAGTACAGTGTACCGTGTATTAGAAAACAGTGCACAGTGCACAGAGTACAGTGTACCGTGTATAGTGCACAGTGCACAGAGTACAGTGTACCGTGTATAGTGCACAGTGCACAGAGTACAGTGTACCGTGTATAGTGCACAGCGCACAGAGTACAGTGTACCATGTATAGTGCACAGTGCACAGAGTACAGTGCACCGTGTATAGTGCACAGTGCACAGAGTACAGTGTACCGTGTATAGTACACAGTGCACAGGGTGCATTGTACCGTGTATAGTGCACAGTGCACAGAGTACAGTGTACCGTGCATAGTGCACAGTGCAGAGAGTACAGTGTACCGTGTATAGTGCACAGTGCACAGAGTACAGTGTACCGTGTATAGTGCAAAGAGTACAGTGTACCGTGTATAGTGAACAGAGTACAGTGTACCGTGTATAGTACACAGTGCACAGAGTACAGTGTACCGTGTATAGTGCACAGAGTACAGTGTACCGTTTATAGTGCACAGTGCACAGAGTACTGTGTATAGTGCACAGAGTACAGTGTACCGTGTATTAGAAAACAGTGCACAGTGCACAGAGTACAGTGTACCGTGTATAGTGCACAGCGCACAGAGTACAGTGTACCGTGTATAGTACACAGTGCACAGGGTACAGTGTACCGTGTATAGTGCACAGTGCACAGAGTACAGTGTACCGTGTATAGTGCACAGAGTACTGTGTACCGTGTATGGTGTACAGTGCACAGAGTACAGTGTACCGTGTATAGTGCCCAGTGCAGAGAGTACAGTGTACCGTGTATTGTGCACAGAGTACAGTGTACCGTGTATGGTGCACAGTGCAAAGAGTACAGTGTACCGTGTATAGTGCACAGAGTACAGTGTACCGTGTATAGTGCACAGAGTACAGTTTACCGTGTATAGTGCACAGAGTAGAGTGTACCGTGTATAGTGCACAGTGCACAGAGTACAGTGTACCGTGCATAGTGCACAGTGCAGAGAGTACAGTGTACCGTGTATAGTGCACAGAGTACAGTGTACCGTGTATAGTGCAAAGAGTACAGTGTACCATGTATAGTGCACAGAGTACAGTGTACCGTGTATAGTGCACAGTGCACAGAGTACAGTGTACCGTGTATAGTGCACAGTGCACAGAGTACAGTGTACCACGTATAGTGCACAGGGCACAGAGTACAGTGTACCGTGGATAGTGCACAGAGTACAGAGTACTCTGTATAGTGAACAGTGCACAGAGTACAGTGTACCGTGTATAGTGCACAGTGCACAGTGTACCATGTATAGTGAACAGAGTACAGTGTACCGTGTATAGTGCACAGTGCACAGAGTACAGTGTACCGTGTATGGTGCACAGTGCACAGTGCACAGAGTACAGTGTACCGTGTATAGTGCACAGCGCACAGAGTACAGTGTACCGTGTATAGTGCACAGAGTACTGTGTACCGTGTATGGTGTACAGTGCACAGAGTACAGTGTACCGTGTATAGCGAACAGAGTACAGTGTGCCGTGTATAGTGCACAGAGTACAGTGTACTGTGTATAGTGCACAGTGCACAGAGTACAGTGTACCGTGTATAGTGAACAGAGTACAGTGTGCTGTGTATAGTGCACAGAGTACAGTGTACCGTGTATAGTGCACAGTGCACAGAGTACAGTGTACCGTGTATAGTACACAGTGCACAGGGTACAGTGTACCGTGTATAGTGCACAGTGCACAGAGTACAGTTTACCGTGTATAGTGCACAGAGTACTGTGTACCGTGTATGGTGTACAGTGCACAGAGTACAGTGTACCGTGTATAGTGAACAGAGTACAGTGTGCCATGTATAGTGCACAGAGTACAGTGTACCGTGTATAGTGTACACTGTACAGAGTACAGTGTACCGTGTATAGTACACAGTGCACAGGGTACAGTGTACCGTGTATAGTGCACAGTGCACAGAGTACAGTGTACCGTGTTTAGTGCACAGGGCATAGAGTACAGTGTACCGTGTATAGTGCACAGAGTACTGTGTACCGTGTATGGTGTACAGTGCACAGAGTACAGTGTACCGTGTATAGTGAACAGAGTACAGTGTGCCGTGTATAGTGCACAGAGTACAGTGTACCGTGTATAGTGCACAGTGCACAGAGTACAGTGTACCGTGTATAGTACACAGTGCACAGGGTACAGTGTACCGTGTATAGTGCACAGTGCACAGAGTACAGTGTACCGTGTTTAGGGCACAGGGCATAGAGTACAGTGTACCGTGTATAGTGCACAGAGTAAAGTGTACCGTGTATAGTGCACAGAGTACAGTGTACCGTGTATAGTGCACAGAGTAGAGTGTACCGTGTATAGTGCACAGTGCGCAGAGTACAGTGTACCGTGCATAGTGCACAGTGCAGAGAGTTCAGTGTACCGTGTATAGTGCACAGAGTACAGTGTACCGTGTATAGTGCAAAGAGTACAGTGTACCGTGTATAGTGCAAAGAGTACAGTGTACCGTGTATAGTACACAGAGCACAGAGCACAGTGTACCGTGTATAGTACACAGTGCACAGGGTACAGTGTACCGTGTATAGTGCACAGTGCACAGAGTACAGTATACCGTGTATAGTGCACAGAGTACTGTGTACCGTGTATGGTGTACAGTGCACGGAGTACAGTGTACCGTGTATAGTGAACAGAGTACAGTGTGCCGTGTATAGTGCACAGAGTACAGTGTACCGTGTATAGTGCACAGTGCACAGAGTACAGTGTACCGTGTATAGTACACAGTGCACAGGGTACAGTGTACCGTGTATAGTGCACAGTGCACAGAGTACAGTGTACCGTGTTTAGTGCACAGGGCATAGAGTACAGTGTACAATGTATAGTGCACAGAGTACTGTGTACCGTGTATGGTGTACAGTGCACAGAGTACAGTGTACCGTGTATAGTGAACAGAGTACAGTGTGCCGTGTATAGTGCACAGAGTACAGTGTACCGTGTATAGTGCACAGTGCACAGAGTACAGTGTACCTTGTATAGTACACAGTGCACAGGGTACAGTGTACCGTGTATAGTGCACAGTGCACAGAGTACAGTGTACCGTGTTTAGTGCACAGGGCATAGAGTACAGTGTACCGTGTATAGTGCACAGAGTACAGTGTACCGTGTATAGTGCACAGAGTACAGTGTACCGTGTATAGTGCACAGAGTAGAGTGTACCGTGTATAGTGCACAGTGCACGGAGTACAGTGTACCGTGCATAGTGCACAGTGCAGAGAGTACAGTGTACCGTGTATAGTGCACAGAGTACAGTGTACCGTGTATAGTGCAAAGAGTACAGTGTACCGTGTATAGTGCACAGTGCACAGTGTACCATGTATAGTGAACAGAGTACAGTGTACCGTGTATAGTACACAGTGCACAGAGTACAGTGTACAGTGTATAGTGCACAGAGTACAGTGTACCGTTTATAGTGCACAGTGCACAGAGTACAGAGTACTGTGTATAGTGCACAGAGTACAGTGTACCGTGTGTTAGAAAACAGTGCACAGTGCACAGAGTACAGTGTAACGTCCATAGTGCACAGTGCAGAGAGCACAGTGTACCGTGTATAGTGCACAGAGTACAGTGTACCGTGTATAGTGCAAAGAGTACAGTGTACCGTGTATAGTGCACAGAGTACAGTGTACCGTGTATAGTGCACAGTGCACAGAGTACAGTGTACCGTGTATAGTGAACAGAGTACAGTGTGCCGTGTATAGTGCACAGAGTACAGTGTACCGTGTATAGTGCACAGTGCACAGAGTACAGTGTACCGTGTATAGTACACAGTGCACAGGGTACAGTGTACCGTGTATAGTGCACAGAGTACTGTGTACCGTGTATGGTGTACAGTGCACAGAGTACAGTGTACCGTGTATAGTGCACAGTGCAGAGAGTACACTGTACCGTGTATTGTGCACAGAGTACAGTGTACCGTGTATGGTGCACAGTGCAAAGAGTACAGTGTACCGTGTATAGTGCACAGAGTACAGTGTACCGTGTATAGTGCACAGAGTACAGTGTACCGTGTATAGTGCACAGAGTACAGTGTACCGTGTATAGTGCACAGTGCACAGAGTACAGTGTACCGTGCATAGTGCACAGTGCAGAGAGTACAGTGTACCGTGTATAGTGCACAGAGTTCAGTGTACCGTGTATAGTGCAAAGAGTACAGTGTACCGTGTATAGTGCACAGAGTACAGTGTACCGTGTATAGTGCACAGTGCACTATACACGGTACACTGTACTCTGTGCACTGTGCACTATACACGGTACACTGGACTCAGTGCACTGTGCTCTATAAACGGTACACTGTACTCTGTGCACTGTGCACTATACACGGTACACATTACTCTGTGCACTATACACGGTACACTGTACTCTTTGCACTATACACGGTACACTGTACTCTGTGCACTATACACGGTACACTGTACTCTGTGCACTTTGCACCATACACGGTACACTGTACTCTGTGCACAATACATGGTACACTGTACTCTCTGCACTGTGCACTATACACGGTACACTGTACTCTGTGCACTGTACACCATACACGGTACACAGTACTCTGTGCACTATACACGGTACACTGTAATCTATGCCCTGTGCACTAAACACGGTACACTGTACTCTGTGCACTGTGCATTATACACGGTACACTGTACTCTGTGCACTCTGCACTATACACGGTACACTGTACTCTGTGCACTATACACGGTACACTGTACTCTTTGCACTATACACGGTACACTGTACTCTGTGCACTATACACGGTACACTGTACTCTCTGCACTGTGCACTATGCACGGTACACTGTACTCTGTGCACTGTGCACTATACACGGTACACTCTACTCTGTGCACTATACACGGTACACTGTACTCTTTGCACTATACACGGTACACTGTACTCTGTGCACTATACACGGTACACTGTACTCTGTGCACTTTGCACCATACACGGTACACTGTACTCTGTGCACAATACACGGTACACTGTACTCTCTGCACTGTGCACTATACACGGTACACTGTACTCTGTGCACTGTACACCATACACGGTACACAGTACTCTGTGCACTATACACGGTACACTGTACCCTGTGCACTGTGTACTATACACGGTACACTGTACTCTGTGCACTGTGCACTATACACGGTACACTGTACTCTGTGCACTATACACGGCACACTGTACTCTGTTCACTATACACGGTACACTGTACTCTGTGCACTGTGCACTATACACGGTACACTGTACTCTGTGCACTATACACGGCACACTGTACTCTGTTCACTATACACGGTAAACTGTACCCTGTGCACTGTACACCATACACGGTACACAGTACTCTGTACAGTATACACGGTACACTGTACTCTGTGCGCTGTGCACTATACACGGTACACTGTACTCTGTGCACTGTGCACTGCGCACTATACACGGTACACTGTACTCTGTGCACTGTGCACTATACACGGTACACTGTACTCTGTGCACTGTGCATTGTTTTCTAATACACGGTACACTGTACTTTGTGCACTATACACAGTACTCTGTGCACTGTGCACTATAAACTGTACACTGTACTCTGTGCACTATACACGGTACACTGTACTCTGTTCACTATACATGGTACACTGTGCACTGTGCACTATACATGGTACACTGTACTCTGTGCACTGTCCACTATACACAGTACCCTGTACTCTGTGCACTATCTACGGTACACTGTACTCTGTGCCCTGTGCACTATACGTGGTACACTGTACTCTGTGCACTGTGCACTATACACGGTACACTGTACTCTGTGCACCGTGCACTATACACGGAACACTGTACCCTGTGCACTGTGCACTATACACGGTGCACTGTACTCTGTGCACTGTGCACTATACACGGTACACTGTACTCTGTGTGCTGTGCTTATACACGGTACACTGTACGCTGTGCACTCTGCACTCTACACGGTACACTGTACCCTGTGCACTGTGCACTATACACAGTACCCTGTAGTCTGCACTATACACGGTACACTGTACTCTATGTCCTGTGCACTAAACAGGGTACACTGTACTCTGTGCACTGTGCACTATACACGGTACACTGTACTCTGTGCACTGTGCACTATACACGGTACACTGTACTCTGTGCACTGTGCACTAAACACAGTACACTGTACTCTGTGCACTATACACGGTACACTGTACTATGTTCACTATACACGGTACACTGTACTCTGTGCACTGTACTCTGTGCACTGTACACTATACACGGTACACTGTACTCTGTGCACTATACACGGTACACTGTACTCTGTGCACTGTTCACTATACACGGTACACTGTACTCTGTGCACTGTGCAGTATACACGGTACACTGTACTCTGTGCACTGTGCACTATACACGGTACACTGTACTCTGTGCACTGTGCACTAAACACGGTACACTGTACTCTGTGCACTATACACGGTAGACTGTACTATGTTCACTATACACGGTACACTGTACTCTGTGCACTGTACTCTGTGCACTGTACACGGTACACGGTACACTGTACTCTGTGCAATATACACAGTACACTGTACTCTGTGCACTGTGCACTATACACGGTACACTGTACTCTGTGCACTGTGCACTATACACGGTACACTGTACTCTGTGCACTGTGCACTATACATGGTACACTGTACTCTGTGCACTGTGCACTATACACGGTACACTGTACTCTGTGTGCTGTGCACTATACACGGTACAATGTACGCTGTGCACTGTGCACTCTACACGGTACACTGTACCCTGTGCACTGTGCACTATACACAGTACACTGTACTCTGCACTATACACGGTACACTGTACTCTATGCCCTGTGCACTAAACACGGTACACTGTACTCTGTGCACTGTGCACTATACACGGTACACTGTACTCTGTGCACTATACACGGCACACTGTACTCTGTTCACTATACACGGTACACTGTACTCTGTGCACTGTACACCATACACGGTACACAGTACTCTGTGCACTATACATGGTACACTGTACTCTGTGCGCTGTGCACTATACACGGTACACTGTACTCTGTGCACTATGCACTGTGCACTATACACGGTACACTGTACTCTGTGCACTGTGCACTGTGCACTATACACGGTACACTGTACTCTGTGCACTATGCAGTGTGCACTATACACGGTACACTGTACTCTGTGCACTGTGCACTATACACGGTACACTGTACTCTGTGCACTGTGCACTATACACGGTACACTGGACTCAGTGCACTGTCCACTATGCACGGTAAACTGTACTCTGTGCACTGTGCACTATACACGGTACACTCTACTCTGTGCACTATACACGGTACACTGTACTCTGTACACTATACACGGTACACTGTACTCTGTGCACTGTACACCATACACGGTACACAGTACTCTGTGCACTATACACGGTACACTGTACTCTGTGCACTGTGCACTATACACGGTACACTGTACCCTGTGCACTGTGTACTATACACGGTACACTGTACTCTGTGCACTGTGCACTATACACGGTACACTGTACTCTGTGCACTATACACGGCACACTGTACTCTGTTCACTATACACGGTAAACTGTACCCTGTGCACTGTACACCATACACGGTACACAGTACTCTGTTCAGTATACACGGTACACTGTACTCTGTGCGCTGTGCACTATACACGGTACACTGTACTCTGTGCACTGTGCACTGCGCACTATACACGGTACACTGTACTCTGTGCACTGTGCACTATACACGGTACACTGTACTCTGTGCACTGTGCATTGTTTTCTAATACACGGTACACTGTACTTTGTGCACTATACACAGTACTCTGTGCACTGTGCACTATAAACGGTACACTGTACTCTGTGCACTATACAGAGTACACTGTACTCTGTTCACTATACATGGTACACTGTGCACTGTGCACTATACACGGTACACTGTACTCTGTGCACTGTCCACTATACACAGTACCCTGTACTCTGTGCACTATCTACGGTACACTGTACTCTGTGCCCTGTGCACTATACGTGGTACACTGTACTCTGTGCACTGTGCACTATACACGGTACACTGCACTCTGTGCACCGTGCACTATACACGGAACACTGTACCCTGTGCACTGTGCACTATACACGGTGCACTGTACTCTGTGCACTGTGCACTATACACGGTACACTGTACTCTGTGTGCTGTGCTTATACACGGTACACTGTACGCTGTGCACTCTGCACTCTACACGGTACACTGTACCCTGTGCACTGTGCACTATACACAGTACCCTGTACTCTGCACTATACACGGTACACTGTACTCTATGCCCTGTGCACTAAACAGGGTACACTGTACTCTGTGCACTGTGCACTATACACGGTACACTGTACTCTGTGCACTGTGCACTATACACGGTACACTGTACTCTGTGCACTGTGCACTAAACACAGTACACTGTACTCTGTGCACTATACACGGTACACTGTACTATGTTCACTATACACGGTACACTGTACTCTGTGCACTGTACTCTGTGCACTGTTCACTATACACGGTACACTGTACTCTGTGCACTATACACGGTACACTGTACTCTGTGCACTGTTCACTATACACGGTACACTTTACTCTGTGCACTGTGCAGTATACACGGTACACTGTACTCTGTGCACTGTGCACTATACACGGTACACTGTACTCTGTGCACTGTGCACTAAACACGGTACACTGTACTCTGTGCACTATACACGGTACACTGTACTATGTTCACTATACACGGTACACTGTACTCTGTGCACTGTACTCTGTGCACTGTACACTATACACGGTACACTGTACTCGGTGCAATATACACGGTACACTGTACTCTGTGCACTGTGCACTATACACGGTACACTGTACTCTGTGCACTGTGCACTATACACGGTACACTGTACTCTGTGCACTGTGCACTATACATGGTACACTGTACTCTGTGCACTGTGCACTATACACGGTACAGTGTACTCTGTGTGCTGTGCACTATACACGGTACAATGTACGCTGTGCACTGTGCACTCTACACAGTACACTGTACCCTGTGCACTGTGCAATATACACAGTACACTGTACTCTGCACTATACACGGTACACTGTACTCTATGCCCTGTGCACTAAACACGGTACACTGTACTCTGTGCACTGTGCACTATACACGGTACACTGTACTCTGTGCACTATACACGGCACACTGTACTCTGTTCACTATACACGGTACACTGTACTCTGTGCACTGTACACCATACACGGTACACAGTACTCTGTGCACTATACATGGTACACTGTACTCTGTGCGCTGTGCACTATACACGGTACACTGTACTCTGTGCACTGTGCACTGTGCACTATACACGGTACACTGTACTCTGTGCACTATGCACTGTGCACTATACACGGTACACTGTACTCTGTGCACTGTGCACTGTGCACTATACACGGTACACTGTACTCTGTGCACTATGCACTGTGCACTATACACGGTACACTGTACTCTGTGCACTGTGCACTATACACGGTACACTGTACTCTGTGCACTGTGCACTATACACGGTACACTGTACTCTGTGCACTATGCACGGTACACTGTACTCTGTACACTATACACGGTACACTGTACTTTGTGCACTGTGCACTGTGCACTATACACGGTACACTGTAATCTGTGCACTGTGCACTATACACGGTATAGTAGTATATACGGTATATACAAGGTATATACACTGTACTCTGTGCGCTGTGCATTATACACGGTACACTGTACTCTGTGCACTGTGCACTGTGTACTATACACGGTACACTGTACTCTGTGCACTGTGCACTATACACGGTACACTGTACTCTGTGCACTGTGCACTATACACGGTACACTTGACTCAGTGCACTGTGCTCTATACACGGTACACTGTACTCTGTGCACTGTGCACTATACACGGTACACTCTACTCTGTGCACTATACACGGTACACTGTACTCTGTGCACTATACACGGTACACTGTACTCTGTGCACTGTGCACTGTGCACTATACACGGTACACTGTACTCTGTGCACTGTGCACTAAACACGGTATAGTAGTATATACGGTATATACACGGTATATACACTGTACTCTGTGCGCTGTGCACTATACACGGTACACTTTACTCTGTGCACTGTGCACTGTGCACTATACACTGTACACTGTACTCTTTGCACTGTGCACTATACACGGTACACTGGACTCAGTGCACTGTGCTCTATACACGGTACACTGTACTCTGTGCACTGTGCACTATACACGGTACACTGTACTCTGTGCACTATACACGGTACACTGTATTCTTTACACTATACACGGTACACTGTACTCTGTGCACTATACACGGTACACTGTACTCTCTGCACTGTGCACTATGCACGATACACTGTGCTCTGTACACTGTGCACTATACACGGTACACCCTACTCTGTGCACTATACACGGTACACTGTACTCTGTGCACTATACACGGTACACTGTACTCTGTGCACTGTGCACCATGCACGGTACACTGTACTCTGTGCACAATACACAGTACACTGTACTCTCTGCACTGTGCACTATACACGGTACACTGTACTCTGTGCACTGTACACCATACACAGTACACAGTAACCTGTGCACTATACACGGTACACTGTACTCTGTGCGCTGTGCACTATACACGGTACACTGTACTCTGTGCACTGTGCACTGTGCACTATACACGGTACACTGTACTCTGTGCACTGTGCACTATACACGGTACACTGTACTCTGTGCACTGTGCACTATACATTGTACACTGTACTCTGTGCGCTGTGCACTATACACAGTACACTGTACTCTGTGCACTGTGCACTGTGCACTATACACGGTACACTGTACTCTGTGCACTTTGCACTATACACGGTACACTGTACTCTGTGCACTATGCACTGTTTTCAAATACACGGTACACTGTACTCTGTGCACTATACACAGTACACTGTACTCTGTGCACTGTGCACTATAAACGGTACACTGTACTCTGTGCACTATACAAGGTACACTGTACTCTGTGCACTGTGTACTATACACGGTACACTGTACTCTGTTCACTATACATGGTACACTGTGCACTGTGCACTATACACGGTACACTGTACTCTCTGCACTGTCCACTATACACAGTAGCCTGTACTCTGTGCACTATCCACGGTACACTGTACTCTGTGCCCTGTGCACTATACGTGGTACACTGTACTCTGTGCACTGTGCACTATACGCGGTACACTGTACTCTGTGCACCGTGCACTATACACGGTACACTGTACTCTGTGCACTGTGCACTATACACGGTACACTGTACTCTGTTTGCTGTGCACTATACACGGTACACTGTACTCTGTACACTATACACGGTACACTGTACTCTGTGCACTGTGCACTGTGCACTATACACGGTACACTGTACTCTGTGCACTGTGCACTATACACGGTATAGTAGTATATACGGTATATACACGGTATATACACTGTACTCTGTGCGCTGTGCACTATACACGGTACACTGTATTCTGTGCACTGTGCACTGTGCACTATACACAGTACACTGTACTCTGTGCACTGTGCACTATACACGGTACACTGTACTCTGTGCACTGTGCACTATACACGGTACACTGGACTCAGTGCACTGTGCTCTATACACGGTACACTGTACTCTGTGCACTGTGCACTATACACGGTACACTGTACTCTTTGCACTATACACGGTACACTGTACTCTTTGCACTATACACGGTACACTGTACTCTGTGCACTATACATGGTACACTGTACTCTGTGCACTGTGCACTGTGCACTATACACGGTACACTGTACTCTGTGCACTGTGCACTAAACACGGTATAGTAGTATATACGGTATATACACGGTATATACACTGTACTCTGTGCGCTGTGCACTATACACGGTACACTTTACTCTGTGCACTGTGCACTGTGCACTATACACTGTACACTGTACTCTTTGCACTGTGCACTATACACGGTACACTGGACTCAGTGCACTGTGCTCTATACACGGTACACTGTACTCTGTGCACTGTGCACTATACACGGTACACTGTACTCTGTGCACTATACACGGTACACTGTATTCTTTGCACTATACACGGTACACTGTACTCTGTGCACTATACACGGTACACTGTACTCTCTGCACTGTGCACTATGCACGATACAATGTGCTCTGTACACTGTGCACTATACACGGTACACCCTACTCTGTGCACTATACACGGTACACTGTACTCTGTGCACTATACACGGTACACTGTACTCTGTGCACTGTGCACCATGCACGGTACACTGTACTCTGTGCACAATACACAGTACACTGTACTCTCTGCACTGTGCACTATACACGGTACACTGTACTCTGTGCACTGTACACCATACACAGTACACAGTAACCTGTGCACTATACACGGTACACTGTACTCTGTGCGCTGTGCACTATACACGGTACACTGTACTCTGTGCACTGTGCACTGTGCACTATACACGGTACACTGTACTCTGTGCACTGTGCACTATACACGGTACACTGTACTCTGTGCACTGTGCACTATACATTGTACACTGTACTCTGTGCGCTGTGCACTATACACAGTACACTGTACTCTGTGCACTGTGCACTGTGCACTATACACGGTACACTGTACTCTGTGCACTTTGCACTATACACGGTACACTGTACTCTGTGCACTGTGCACTGTTTTCAAATACACGGTACACTGTACTCTGTGCACTATACACAGTACACTGTACTCTGTGCACTGTGCACTATAAACGGTACACTGTACTCTGTGCACTATACAAGGTACACTGTACTCTGTGCACTGTGTACTATACACGGTACACTGTACTCTGTTCACTATACATGGTACACTGTGCACTGTGCACTATACACGGTACACTGTACTCTCTGCACTGTCCACTGTACACAGTAGCCTGTACTCTGTGCACTATCCACGGTACACTGTACTCTGTGCCCTGTGCACTATACGTGGTACACTGTACTCTGTGCACTGTGCACTATACGCGGTACACTGTACTCTGTGCACCGTGCACTATACACGGTACACTGTACTCTGTGCACTGTGCACTATACACGGTACACTGTACTCTGTTTGCTGTGCACTATACACGGTACACTGTACTCTGTACACTATACACGGTACACTGTACTCTGTGCACTGTGCACTGTGCACTATACACGGTACACTGTACTCTGTGCACTGTGCACTTTACACGGTATAGTAGTATATACGGTATATACACGGTATATACACTGTACTCTGTGCGCTGTGCACTATACACGGTACACTGTATTCTGTGCACTGTGCACTGTGCACTATACACAGTACACTGTACTCTGTGCACTGTGCACTATACACGGTACACTGTACTCTGTGCACTGTGCACTATACACGGTACACTGGACTCAGTGCACTGTGCTCTATACACGGTACACTGTACTCTGTGCACTGTGCACTATACACGGTACACTGTACTCTTTGCACTATACACGGTACACTGTACTCTTTGCACTATACACGGTACACTGTAATCTGTGCACTATACACGGTACACTGTACTCTCTGCACTGTGCACTATGCACGGTACACTGTACTCTGTGCACTGTGCACTATACACGGTACACTCTACTCTGTGCACTGTGCACTGTGCACTATACACGGTACACTGTACTCTGTGCACTGTGCACTATACACGGTACACTGTACTCTGTACACTGTGCACTATACACGGTACACTGTACTCTGTGCACTGTGCACTATACACGGTACACTGGACTCAGTGCACTGTGCACTATGCACGGTACACTGTACTCTGTGCACTGTGCACTATACACGGTACACTATACTCTGTGCACTATACACGGTACACTGTACTCTGTGCACTATACACGGTACACTGTACTCTGTGCACTGTGCACTGTGCACTATACACGGTACACTGTACTCTGTGCACTGTGCACTATACACGGTATAGTAGTATATACGGTATATACACGGTATATACACGGTATATACACGGTATATACACTGTACTCTCTGCGCTGTGCACTATACACGGTACACTGTACTCTGTGCACTGTGCACTGTGCTCTATACACGGTACACTGTACTCTGTGCACTGTGCACTATACACGGTACACTGTGCTCTGTGCACTATACACGGTACACTGTACTCTTTGCACTATACACGGTAAACTGTACTCTGTGCAATATACATGGTACACTGTACTCTCCGCACTGTGCACTATGCACGGTACACTGTACTCTGTGCACTGTGCACTATACACGGTACACTCTACTCTGTGCACTATACACGGTACACTGTACTCTGTGCACTATACACGGTACACTGTACTCTGTGCACTATACACGTTACACTGTACTCTGTGCAGTGTGCACCATACACGGTACACTGTACTCTGTGCACAATACACGGTACACTGTACTCTATGCACTGTGCACTATACACGGTACACTGTACTCTGTGCACTAGACACGGTACACTGTACTCTGTGCACTACACAGCTGGCTTTTTGCGCTGCTTGCAAAAGCCGACCCAAAATTGTGGTTTGAAACCTAACTCGTGGAATTCGATCCCAAGGGTGTATTTTCGTTTCGACCCGATGGGGAATCTCAAAAAAAAGAGTTTTGAACGCAATTGGACGACCGTCGTCAACCCAGCGTTTTCCGCTACTTGGTAAATTCACCCCAAAATGGTGGTATGAAACCGACCTCGTGGAATTCGATCCCAAGGGTGTTTTTTCGTTTCGCCGCGATGGGGAAACTCGAAAAAACGAGTTTTCAACGCAATTGGACGACATTCGTCAACTCGCCTTTTTGCACTGCTTGCAAAAGCCCAGCAAAAATGGTGGTATGAAACAGACCTCGTGGAATTTGATCCCAAGGGTGTTTTTTTGTTCCGTCCCGATCGGGAAACTCGACAAAACGAGTTTTCAACCCAATTGGACGAGCTTGGTCAAACCGGCGTTTTGCGCTGCTTGGAAAATCCCACCCAAAATGGTGGTATGAAACCGACCTCGTGGAATTCGATCACAAGGGTGTTTTTTCGTTTCGCCCCGATGGGGAAACTTGACAAAACGAGTTTTGAACGCAATTGGACGACCTTCGTCAACCCGGCGTTTTCCGCTGCTTGGTAAAGCCCAGCAAAAATAGGGGTATGAAACCGACCTCATGGAATTCAAACCCAAGGGTGTTTTTTCGTTTCGCCCCGATGGGAAAAGTCGAAAAAACGAGTTTTGAACGCAATTGGACGACCTTCGTCAACCCGGCTTTTTGCGTTGCTGGCAAAAGCCCACCGAAAATGGTGGTGTGAAACCGACCTCGTGGAATTCGATCCAAAGGGTGTTTTTTCGATTCGCCCATATGGGGAAACTCGAAAAAACGAGTTTTCAACGCAATTGGACGACCTTCGTCAACCCGGCGTTTTCCGCTCCTTGGTAAATCACTCCCAAAATGGTGGTATGAAACCGACCTCGTGGAATGCGATCTCAAGGGTGTTTTTTCGTTTCGCACCGATGGGGAAACTCGACAAAACGAGTTTTGAACGCAATTGGACGACCTTCGTCCACCCGGCGTTTTCCGCTGCTTGGTAAAGCCCAGCAAAAATGGTGGTATGAAACCGACCTCGTGGAATTCGATACCAAGGGAGTTTTTTCGTTTCGCCCCGATGGGGAAAGCCGAAAAAACGCGTTTTGAACGCAATTGGACGACGTTTGTCAACCCGGCTTTTTGCCCTGCCTGGAAAAGCCCACTCAAAATGGTGGTATAAAACTGACCTCGTGGTATTCGATATTAAGGGTGTTTTTTCGTTTCGTCCCGATGGGAAAAGTCGAAAAAACGAGTTTTGAACGAAATTGTACGACGTTCGTCAACCCGGCTTTTTGCCCTGCTTGGAAAAGCCCACTCAAAATGGTGGTATGAAACCGACCTCGTGGAATTCGATCCCAAGGGTGTTTTTTCGTTTCGCCCCGATGGGGAAAGTCGAAAAAACGCGTTTTGAACGAAATTGGACGACGTTCGTCAACCCGGCTTTTTCCCCTGCTTGGAAAAGCCCACTCAAAATGGTGGTATGAAACCGACCTCGTGGAATTCGATCCCAAGGGTGTTTTTTCGTTTCGCCCCGATGGGGAAAGTCGAAAAAACGCGTTTTGAACGCAATTGGACGACGTTCGTCAACCCGGCTTTTCGCCCTGCTTGGAGAAGCCCACTCAAAATGGTGGTATGAAACAGACCTCGTGGAATTCGATCCCAAGGGTGTTGCTTCGTTTCGCCCCGATGGGGAAAGTCGAAAAAACGCGTTTTGAACGCAATTGGACGACGTTCATCAACTCGGCTTTTTGCCCTGCTTGGAAAAGCCCACTCAAAATGGTGGTATAAAACCGACCTCGTGGAATTCAATCCCAAGGGTGTTGTTTCGTTTCGCCCCGATGGGGAAAGTCGAAAAAACTCGTTTTGAACGCAATTGGACGACGTTCGTCAACCCGGCTTTTTGCCCTGCTTGGAAAAACCCACTCAAAATGATGGTATGAAACCGACGTCGTGGAATTCGATCCCAAGGGTGTTTTTTCGTTTCGCCCCGAAGGGGAAAGTCGAAAAAACGCGTTTTCAACGCAATTGGACGACGTTCGTCAACCCGGCTTTTTGCCCTGCTTGGAAAAGCCCACTCGAAATGGTGGTATGAAACCGACCTAGTGGAATTCGATCCCAAGGGTGTTTTTTCGTTACGCCCCGATGAGGAAAGTCGAAAAAACGCGTTTTGAACGCAATTGGACGACGTTCGTCAACCCGGCTTTTTGCCCTGCTTGGAAAAGCCCACTCAAAATGGTGGTATGAAACCGACCTCGTGGAATTCGATCCCGAGGGTGTTGTTTCGTTTCGCCCCGATGGGGAAAGTCGAAAAAACGCGTTTTGAACGCAATTGGACGACGTTCGTCAACCCGGCTTTTTGCCCTGCTTGGAAAAGCCCACTCAAAATGATGGTATGAAACCGACCTCGTGGAATTCAATCCTAAGGGTGTTTTTTCGTTTCGCCCCGATGGGGAAAGTCGAAAAAACGCGTTTTGAACGCAATTGGACAACGTTCGTCAACCCGGCTTTTTGCCCTGCTTGGAAAAGCCTACTCAAAATGATGGTATGAAACCGACCAAGTGGAATTCGATCCCAAGGGTGTTTTTTCGTTTCGCCCCGATGGGGAAAGTCGAAAAAACGCGTTTTGAACGCAATTGGACGACGTTCGTCAACCCGGCTTTTTGCCCTGCTTGGAAAAGCCCACTCAAAATGGTGGTATGAAACCGACCTCGTGGAATTCGATCCCGAGGGTGTTGTTTCGTTTCGCCCCGATGGGGAAAGTCGAAAAAACGCGTTTTGAACGCAATTGGACGAGGTTCGTCAACCCGGCTTTTTGCCCTGCTTGGAAAAGCCCACTCAAAATGGTGGTATGAAACCGACGTCGTGGAATTAGATCCCAACGGTGTTTTTTCGTTTCGCCCCGATGGGGAAAGTCGAAAAAACGCGTTTTGAACGCAATTGGACGACGTTCGTCAACCCGGCTTTTTCCCCTGCTTGGAAAAGCCCACTCAAAATGGTGGTATGAAACCAACCTAGTGGAATTCGATCCCAAGGGTGTTTTTTCGTTTCGCCCCGATGGGGAAAGTCGAAAAAACGCGTTTTGAACGCAATTGGACGACGTTCGTCAACCCGGCTTTTTCCCCTGCTTGGAATAGCCAACTCAAAATGGTGGTATGAAACCGACCTAGTGGAATTCGATCCCAAGGGTGTTTTTTCGTTTCGCCCCGATGGGGAAAGTCGAAAAAACGCGTTTTGAACCCAATTGGACGACGTTCGTCAACCCGGCTTTTTCCCCTGCTTGGAGAAGCCCACTCAAAATGGTGGTATGAAACAGACCTCGTGGAATTCGATCCCAAGGGTGTTTTTTCGTTTCGCCCCGATGGGAAAAGTCGAAAAAACGCGTTTTGAACGCAATTGGACGACGTTCGTCAACCCAGCTTTTTGCCCTGCTTGGAAAAGCCCACTCAAAATGATGGTATGAAACCGACGTCGTGGAATTCGATCCCAACGGTGTTTTTTCGTTTCGCCCCGATGGGGAAAGTCGAAAAAACGCGTTTTGAACGCAATTGGACGACGTTCGTCAACCCGGCTTTTTGCCCTGCTTGGAAAAGCCCACTCAAAATGGTGGTATGAAACCAACCTAGTGGAATTCGATCCCAAGCGTGTTTTTTCGTTTCGCCCCGAAGGGGAAAGTCGAAAAAACGCGTTTTGAACGCAATTGGACGACGCTCGTCAACCCGGCTTTTTGCCCTGCTTGGAAAAGCCCACTCAAAATGGTGGTATGAAACCCACCTCGTGGAATTCGATCCTAAGGGTTTTTTTTCGTTTCGCCCCGATGGGGAAAGTCGAAAAAACGCGTTTTGAACGCAATTGGACGACGTTCGTCAACCCGCCTTTTTGCCCTGCTTGGAAAAGCCCACTCAAAATGGTGGTATGAAACCGACCTAGTGGAATTCGATCCGAAGGTTTTTTTTTCGTTTCGCCCCGATGGGGAAAGTGGAAAAAACGCGTTTTGAACGCAATTGGACGACGTTCGTCAACCCGGCTTTTTGCCCTGCTTGGAAAAGCCCACTCAAAATGATGGTATGAAACCGACCTCGTGGAATTCGATCCCAAGGGTGTTGCTTCGTTTCGCCCTGATGGGGAAAGTCGAAAAAACGCATTTTGAACGCAATTGGACGACGTTCGTCAACCCAGCTTTTTGCCCTGCTTGGAAAAGCCCACTCAAAATGGTGGTATGAAACCGACCACGTCGTATTCGATCCTAAGGGTGTTGTTTCGTTTCGCCCCGATGGGGAAAGTCGAAAAAACGCGTTTTGAACGCAATTGGACGACGTTCGTCAACGCGGCTTTTTGCCCTGCTTGGAAAAGCCCACTCAAAATGGTCGTATGAAACCGACCTAGTGGAATCGATCCCAAGGGTGTTTTTACGTTTCGCCCCGATGGGGAAAGTCGAAAAAACGCGTTTTGAACGCAGTTGGACGACGTTCGTCAACCCGGCTTTTTGCCCTGCTTGGAAAAGCCCACTCAAAATGGTGGTATGAAACCGACCTCGTGGAATTCGTTCCTAAGGGTGTTTTTTCGTTTCGCCCCGATAAGGAAAGTCGAAAAAACGCGTTTTGAACGCAATTGGACGACGTTCGTCAACCCGGCTTTTTGCTCTGCTTGGAAAAGCCCACTCAAAATGGTGGTATGAAACCGACCTCGTGGAATTCGTTCCTAAGGGTGTTTTTTCGTTTCGCCCCGATGGGGAAAGTCGAAAAAACGCGTTTTGAACGCAATTGGACGACGTTCGTCAACCCGGCTTTTTGCCCTGCTTGGAAAAGCCTACTCAAAATGATGGTATGAAACCGACCTCGTGGAATTCGATCCCAAGGGTGTTTTTTCGTTTCGCCCCGATGGGGAAAGTCGAAAAAACGCGTTTTGAACGCAATTGGACGACGTTAGTCAACCCGGCTTTTTGCCCTGCTTGGAAAAGCCCACTCAAAATGGTGGTATGAAACCGACCTCGTGGAATTCGATCCCAAGGGTGTTTTTACGTTTCGCCCCGATGGGGAAAGTCGAAAAAACGCGTTTTGAACGCAATTGGACGACGTTCGTCAACCCGGCTTTTTGCCCTGCTTGGAAAAGCCCACTCAAAATGGTGGTATGAAACCGACCTCGTGGAATTCGATCCCAAGGGTGTTGCTTCGTTTCGCCCCGATGGGGAAAGTCGAAAAAACGCATTTTGAACGAAATTGGACGACGTTTGTCAACCGGCTTTTTGCCCTGCTTGGAAAAGCCCACTCAAAATGGTGGTATGAAACCGACCTAGTGGAATCGATCCCAAGGGTGTTGTTTCGTTTCGCCCCGATGGGGAAAGTCGAAAAAACGCGTTTTGAACGCAATTGGACGACGTTCGTCAACCTGGCTTTTTGCCCTGCTTGGAAAAGCCCACTCAAAATGGTGGTATGAAACCGACCTCGTGGAATTCGATCCCAAGGGTGTTGCTTCGTTTCGCCCCGATGGGGAAAGTCGAAAAAACGCGTTTTGAACGCAATTGGACGACGTTCGTCAACCCGGCTTTTTGCCCTGCTTGGAAAAGCCCACTCAAAATGATGGTATGAAACCGACCTCGTGGAATTCGATCCCAAGGGTGTTGCTTCGTTTCGCCCTGATTGGGAAAGTCGAAAAAACGCGTTTTGAACGCAATTGGACGACGTTCGTCAACCCGGCTTTTTGCCCTGCTTGGAAAAGCCCACTCAAAATGGTGGTATGAAACCGACCTCGTGGAATTCGATCCCAAGGGTGTTGCTTCGTTTCGCCCCGATGGGGAAAGTCGAAAAAACGCGTTTTGAACGCAATTGGACGACGTTCGTCAACCCGGCTTTTTGCCCTGCTTGGAAAAGCCCACTCAAAATGATGGTATGAAACCGACCTCGTGGAATTCGATCCCAAGGGTGTTGCTTCGTTTCGCCCTGATTGGGAAAGTCGAAAAAACGCGTTTTGAACGCAATTGGACGACGTTCGTCAACGCGGCTTTTTGCCCTGCTTGGAAAAGCCCACTCAAAATGGTGGTATGAAACCGACCTCGTGGAATTCGATCCCAAGGGTGTTGCTTCGTTTCGCCCCGATGGGGAAAGTCGAAAAAACGCGTTTTGAACGCAATTAGACGACGTTCGTCAACCCGGCTTTTTGCCCTGCTTGGAAAAGCCCACTCAAAATGGTGGTATTAAACCGACCTAGTGGAATCGATCCCAAGGGTGTTGTTTCGTTTTGCCCCGATGGGGAAAGTCGAAAAAACGCGTTTTGAACGCAGTTGGACGAGGTTCGTCAACCGGGCTTTTTGCCCTGCTTGGAAAAGCCCACTCAAAATGGTGGTATGAAACCCACCTCGTGGAATCGATCCCAAGGGTGTTGTTTCGTTTCGCCCCGATGGGGAAAGTCGAAAAAACGCGTTTTGAACGCAATTGGACGACGTTCGTCAACCCGGCTTTTTGCCATGCTTGGAAAAGCCCACTCAAAATGGTGGTATGAAACCGACCTTGTGGAATTCGATCCCAAGGGTGTTTTTTCGTTTCGCCCCGATGGGGAAAGTCGAAAAAACGCGTTTTGAACGCAATTGGACCACGTTCGTCAACCCGGCTTTTTGCCCTGCTTGGAAAAGCCCACTCAAAATGGTGGTATGAAACCGACCTCGTGGAATTCGATCCCAAGGGTGTTGCTTCGTTTCGCCCATATGGGGAAAGTCGAAAAAACGCGTTTTGAACGCAATTAGACGACGTTCGTCAACCCGGCTTTTTGCCCTGCTTGGAAAAGCCCACTCAAAATGGTGGTATGAAACCGACCTAGTGGAATCGATCCCAAGGGTGTTGTTTCGTTTCGCCCCGATGGGGAAAGTCGAAAAAACGCGTTTTGAACGCAATTGGACGACGTTCGCCAACCCGGCTTTTTGCCCTGCTTGGAAAAGCCCACTCAAAATGGTGGTATGAAACCAGCCTCGTGGAATTCGATCCCAAGGGTGTTGCTTCGTTTCGCCCCGATGGGGAAAGTCGAAAAAACGCGTTTTGAACGCAATTAGACGACGTTCGTCAACCCGGCTTTTTGCCCTGCTTGGAAAAGCCCAGTCAAAATGGTGGTATGAAACCGACCTAGTGGAATCGATCCCAAGGGTGTTGTTTCGTTTTGCCCCGATGGGGAAAGTCGAAAAAACGCGTTTTGAACGCAGTTGGACGAGGTTCGTCAACCGGGCTTTTTGCCCTGCTTGGAAAAGCCCACTCAAAATGGTGGTATGAAACCGACCTCGTGGAATTCGATCCCAAGGGTGTTGCTTCGTTTCGCCCTGATGGGGAAAGTCGAAAAAACGCGTTTTGAACGCAATTGGACGACGTTCGTCAACGCGGCTTTTTGCCCTGCTTGGAAAACCCCACTCAAAATGGTGGTATGAAACCGACCTCGTGGTATTCGATCCTAAGGGTTTTTTTTCGTTTCGCCCCGATGGGGAAAGTCGAAAAAACGCGTTTTGAACGCAATTGGATGACGTTCGTCAACCCGGCTTTTTGCCCTGCTTGGAAAAGCCCACTCAAAATGGTGGTATGAAACCGACCTCGTGGAATTCGATCCTAAGGGTGTTTTTTTCGTTTCGCCCCGATGGGGAAAGTCGAAAAAACGCGTTTTGAACGCAATTGGACGACGTTCGTCAACCCGGCTTTTTGCCCTGCTTGGAAAAGCCCACTCAAAATGGTGGTATGAAACCGACCTCGTGGAATTCGATCCCAAGGGTGTTGCTTCGTTTCGCCCCGATGGGGAAAGTCGAAAAAACGCGTTTTGAACGCAATTGGACGACGTTCGTCAACCCGGCTTTTTGCCCTGCTTGGAAAAGCCCACTCAAAATGGTGGTATGAAACCGACCTCGTGGAATTCGATCCCAAGGGTGTTGCTTCGTTTCGCCCCGATGAAGAAAGTCGAAAAAACGCGTTTGAACGCAATTGGACGACGTTCGTCAACCCGCCTTTTTGCCCTGCTTGAAAAAGCCCACTCAAAATGGTGGTATGAAACCGACGTCCTGGTATTCGATCCTAAGGGTGTTTTTTCGTTTCGACCCGATGGGGAAAGTCGAAAAAACGCGTTTTGAACGCAATTGCACGACGTTCGTCAACCCGGCTTTTTGCCCTGCTTGGAAAAGCCCACTCAAAATGGTGGTATGAAACCGACCTCGTGTATTCGATCCTAAGGGTGTTTTTTCGTTTCGCCCCGATGGGGAAAGTCGAAAAAACGCGTTTTGAACGCAATTGGACGACGTTCGTCAACCCGGCTTTTTGCCCTGCTTGGAAAAGGCCACTCAAAATGGTGGTATGAAACCGACCTCGTGGAATTCGATCCCAAGGGTGTTGCTTCGTTTCGCCCCGATGAAGAAAGTCGAAAAAACGCGTTTTGAACGCAATTGGACGACGTTCGTCAACCCGCCTTTTTGCCCTGCTTGAAAAAGCCCACTCAAAATGGTGGTATGAAACCGACCTCGTGGAATTCGATCCCAAGGGTGTTGCTTCGTTTCGCCCCGATGAAGAAAGTCGAAAAAACGCGTTTTGAACGCAATTGGACGACGTTCGTCAACCCGCCTTTTTGCCCTGCTTGAAAAAGCCCACTCAAAATGGTGGTATGAAACCGACGTCCTGGTATTCGATCCTAAGGGTGTTTTTTCGTTTCGACCCGATGGGGAAAGTCGAAAAAACGCGTTTTGAACGCAATTGCACTACGTTCGTCAACCCGGCTTTTTGCCCTGCTTGGAAAAGCCCACTCAAAATGGTGGTATGAAACCGACCTCGTGGTATTCGATCCTAAGGGTGTTTTTTCGTTTCGCCCCGATGGGGAAAGTCGAAAAAACGCGTTTTGAACGCAATTGGACGACGTTCGTCAACCCGGCTTTTTGCCCTGCTTGGAAAAGGCCGCTCAAAATGGTGGTATGAAACCGACCTCGTGGAATTCGATCCCAAGGGTGTTGCTTCGTTTCGCCCCGATGAAGAAAGTCGAAAAAACGCGTTTTGAACGCAATTGGACGACGTTCGTCAACCCGCCTTTTTGCCCTGCTTGAAAAAGCCCACTCAAAATGGTGGTATGAAACCGACCTCGTGGAATTCGATCCCAAGGGTGTTGCTTCGTTTCGCCCCGATGAAGAAAGTCGAAAAAACGCGTTTTGAACGCAATTGGACGACGTTCGTCAACCCGCCTTTTTGCCCTGCTTGAAAAAGCCCACTCAAAATGGTGGTATGAAACCGACGTCCTGGTATTCGATCCTAAGGGTGTTTTTTCGTTTCGACCCGATGGGGAAAGTCGAAAAAACGCGTTTTGAACGCAATTGCACGACGTTCGTCAACCCGGCTTTTTGCCCTGCTTGGAAAAGCCCACTCAAAATGGTGGTATGAAACCGACCTCGTGGTATTCGATCCTAAGGGTGTTTTTTCGTTTCGCCCCGATGGGGAAAGTCGAAAAAACGCGTTTTGAATTCAATTGGACGACGTTCGTCAACCCGGCTTTTTGCCCTGCTTGGAAAAGCCCACTCAAAATGGTGGTATGAAACCGACCTCGTGGAATTCGATCCTAAGGGTGTTTTTTTCGTTTCCCCCCGATGGGGAAAGTCGAAAAAACGCGTTTTGAACGCAACTGGACGACGTTCGTCAACCCGGCTTTTTGCCCTGCTTGGAAAAGCCCACTCAAAATGGTGGTATGAAACCGACCTCGTGGAATTCGATCCCAAGGGTGTTGCTTCGTTTCGCCCCGATGGGGAAAGTCGAAAAAACGCGTTTTGAACGCAATTGGACGACGTTCGTCAACCCGGCTTTTTGCCCTGCTTGGAAAAGCCCACTCAAAATGGTGGTATGAAACCGACCTCGTGGAATTCGATCCCAAGGGTGTTGCTTCGTTTCGCCCCGATGGGGAAAGTCGAAAAAACGCGTTTTGAACGCAATTGGACGACGTTCGTCAACCCGGCTTTTTGCCCTGCTTGGAAAAGCCCACTCAAAATGGTGGTATGAAACCGACCTCGTGGAATTCGATCCCAAGGGTGTTGCTTCGTTTCGCCCTGATGGGGAAAGTCGAAAAAACGCGTTTTGAACGCAATTGGACGACGTTCGTGAACCCGGCTTTTTGCCCTGCTTGGAAAAGCCCACTCAAAATGGTGGTATGAAACCGACCTCGTGGAATTCGATCCCAAGGGTGTTGCTTCGTTTCGCCCCGATGGGGAAAGTCGAAAAAACGCGTTTTGAACGCAATTGGACGACGTTCGTCAACCCGGCTTTTTGCCCTGCTTGGAAAAGCCCACTCAAAATGGTGGTATGAAACCGACCTCGTGGTATTCGATCCTAAGGGTGTTTTTTCGTTTCGCCCCGATGGGGAAAGTCGAAAAAACGCGTTTTGAACGCAATTGGACGACGTTCGTCAACCCGGCTTTTTGCCCTGCTTGGAAAAGCCCACTCAAAATAGTGGTATGAAACCGACCTAGTGGAATCGATCCTAAGGGTGTTTTTTCGTTTCGCCCCGATGGGGAAAGTCGAAAAAACGCGTTTTGAACGCAATTGGACGACGTTCGTCAACCCGGCTTTTTGCCCTGCTTGGAAAAGCCCACTCAAAATGGTGGTATGAAACCGACCTCGTGGAATTCGATCCTAAGGGTGTTGCTTCGTTTCGCCCCGATGGGGAAAGTCGAAAAAACGCGTTTTGAACGCAATTGGACGACGTTCGTCAACCCGGCTTTTTGCCCTGCTTGGAAAAGCCCACTCAAAATGGTGGTATGAAACCGACCTCGTGGAATTCGATCCCAAGGGTGTTGCTTCGTTTCGCCCCGATGGGGAAAGTCGAAAAAACGCGTTTTTAACGCAATTGGACGACGTTCGTCAACCCGGCTTTTTGCCCTGCTTGGAAAAGCCCACTCAAAATGGTGGTATGAAACCGACGTCCTGGTATTCGATCCTAAGGATGTTTTTTCGTTTCGCCCCGATGGGGAAAGTCGAAAAAACGCGTTTTGAACGCAATTGGACGACGTTCGTCAACGCGGCTTTTTGCCCTCCTTGGAAAAGCCCACTCAAAATGGTGGTATGAAACCGACCTCGTGGAATTCGATCCCAAGGGTGTTGCTTCGTTTCGCCCTGATGGGGAAAGTCGAAAAAACGCGTTTTGAACGCAATTGGACGACGTTCGTCAACCCGGCTTTTTGCCCTGGAAAAGCCCACTCAAAATTGTGGTATGAAACCGACCTAGTGGAATTCGATCCCAAGGGTGTTTTTTCGTTTCGCCCCGATGGGCAAAGTCGAAAAAACGCGTTTTGAACGCAATTGGACGACGTTCGTCAACCCGGCTTTTTGCCCTGCTTGGAAAAGCCCACTCAAAATGGTGGTATGAAACCGACCTCGTGGAATTTGATCCCAAGGGTGTTGCTTCGTTTCGCCCTGATGGGGAAAGTCGAAAAAACGCGTTTGGAACGCTATTGGACGACGTTCGTCAACCCGGCTTTTTGCCCTGCTTGGAAAAGGCCACTCTAAATGGTGGTATGAAACCGACCTAGTGGAATTCGATCCCAAGGGTGTTGTTTCGTTTCGCCCTGATGGGGAAAGTCGAAAAAACGCGTTTTGAACGCAATTGGACGACGTTCGTCAACCCGGCTTTTTGCCCTGGAAAAGCCCACTCAAAATTGTGGTATGAAACCGACCTAGTGGAATTCGATCCCAAGGGTGTTTTTTCGTTTCGCCCCGATGGGCAAAGTCGAAAAAACGCGTTTTGAACGCAATTGGACGACGTTCGTCAACCCGGCTTTTTGCCCTGCTTGGAAAAGCCCACTCAAAATGGTGGTATGAAACCGACCTCGTGGAATTTGATCCCAAGGGTGTTGCTTCGTTTCGCCCTGATGGGGAAAGTCGAAAAAACGCGTTTGGAACGCTATTGGACGACGTTCGTCAACCCGGCTTTTTGCCCTGCTTGGAAAAGGCCACTCTAAATGGTGGTATGAAACCGACCTAGTGGAATTCGATCCCAAGGGTGTTGTTTCGTTTCGCCCCGATGGGGAAAGTCGAAAAAAACGCGTTTTGAACGCAATTGGACGACGTTCGTCAACCCGGCTTTTTGCCCTGCTTGGAAAAGGCCACTCAAAATGGTGGTATGAAACCGACCTCGTGGTATTCGATCCTAAGGGTGTTTTTTCGTTTCGCCCCGATGGGGAAAGTCGAAAAAACGCGTTTTGAACGCAATTGGACGACGTTTGTCAACCCGGCTTTTTGCCCTGCTTGGAAAAGCCCACTCAAAATGGTGGTATGAAACCGACCTAGTGGAATTCGATCCCAAGGGTGTTGTTTCGTTTCGCCCCGATGGGGAAAGTCGAAAAAAACGCGTTTTGAACGCAATTGGACGACGTTCGTCAACCCGGCTTTTTGCCCTGCTTGGAAAAGCCCACTCAAAATGGTGGTATGAAACCGACCTAGTGGAATTCGATCCCAAGGGTGTTTTTTCGTTTCGCCCCGATGGGGAAAGTCGAAAAAACGCGTTTTGAACGCAATTGGACGACGTTCGTCAACCCGGCTTTTTGCCCTGCTTGGAAAAGCCCACTCAAAATGGTGGTATGAAACCGACCTCGTCGAATTCGATCCCAAGGGTGTTGCTTCGTTTCGCCCCGATGGGGAAAGTCGAAAAAACGCGTTTTGAACGCAATTGGACGACGTTCGTCAACCCGGCTTTTTGCCCTGCTTGGAAAAGCCCACTCAAAATGGTGGTATGAAACCGACCTCGTGGAATTCGATCCCAAGGGTGTTGCTTCGTTTCGCCCCGATGGGGAAAGTCGAAAAAAACGCGTTTTGAACGCAATTGGACGACGTTCGTCAACCCGGCTTTTTGCCCTGCCTTGAAAAGGCCACTCAAAATGGTGGTATGAAACCGACCTCGTGGTATTCGATCCTAAGGGTGTTTTTTCGTTTCGCCCCGATGGGGAAAGTCGAAAAAACGCGTTTTGAACGCAATTGGACGACGTTCGTCAACCCGGCTTTTTGCCCTGCTTGGAAAAGCCCACTCAAAATGGTGGTATGAAACCGACCTCGTGGAAATCGAACCCAAGGGTGTTGCTTCGTTTCGCCCTGATGGGGAAAGTCGAAAAAACGCGTTTTTAACGCTATTGGACGACGTTCGTCAACCCGGCTTTTTGCCCTGCTTGGAAAAGCCCACTCAAAATGGTGGTATGAAACCGACCTAGTGGAATTCGATCCCAAGGGTGTTGTTTCGTTTCGCCCCGATGGGGAAAGTCGAAAAAAACGCGTTGTGAACGCAATTGGACGACGTTCGTCAACCCGGCTTTTTGCCCTGCTTGGAAAAGGCCACTCAAAATGGTGGTATGAAACCGACCTCGTGGTATTCGATCCTAAGGGTGTGTTTTCGTTTCGCCCCGATGGGGAAAGTCGAAAAAACGCGTTTTGAACGGAATTGGACGACGTTCGTCAACCCGGCTTTTTGCCCTGCTTGGAAAAGCCCACTCAAAATGGTGGTATGAAACCGACCTAGTGGAATCGATCCCAAGGGTGTTGCTTCGTTTTGCCCCGAAGGGGAAAGTCGAAAAAACGCGTTTTGAACGCAATTGGACGACGTTCGTCAACCCAGCTTTTTTCCCTGCTTGGAAAAGCCCACTCAAAATGGTGGTATGAAACTGACCTAGTGGAAATCGATCCCAAGGGTGTTGTTTCGTTTCGCCCCGATGGGGAAAGTCGAAAAAACGCGTTTTGAACGCAATTGGACGACGTTCGTCAACCCGGCTTTTTGCCCTGCTTGGAAAAGCCCACTCAAAATGGTGGTATGAAACCGACCTAGTGGAATCGATCCCAAGGGTGTTGTTTCGTTTCGCCCCGAAGGGGAAAGTCAAAAAAACGCGTTTTGAACGCAATTGGACGACGTTCGTCAACCCGGCTTTTTGCCCTGCTTGGAAAAGCCCACTCAAAATGGTGGTATGAAACCGACCTAGTGGAATTCGATCCCAAGGGTGTTGTTTCGTTTCGCCCCGATGGGGAAAGTCGAAAAAACGCGTTTTGAACGCAATTGGACGACGTTCGTCAACCCGGCTTTTTGCCCTGCTTGGAAAAGCCCACTCAAAATGGTGGTATGAAACCGACCTAGTGGAATCGATCCCAAGGGTGTTGTTTCGTTTCGCCCCCATGGGGAAAGTCGAAAAAACGCGTTTTGAACGCAATTGGACGACGTTCGTCAACCCGGCTTTTTGCCCTACTTGGAAAAGCCCACTCGAAATGGTGGTATGAAACCGACCTAGTGGAATTCGATCCCAAGGGTGTTTTTTCGTTTCGCCCCGATGGGGAAAGTCGAAAAAACGCGTTTTGAACGCAATTGGACGACGTTCGTCAACCCGGCGTTTTGCCCTGCTTGGAAAAGCCCACTCAAAATGGTGGTATGAAACTGACCTCGTGGAATTCGATCCCAAGGGTGTTGCTTCGTTTCGCTTCGATGGGGAAAGTCGAAAAAACGCGTTTTGAACGCAATTGGACGACGTTCGTCAACCCGGCTTTTTGCCCTGCTTGGAAAAGCCCACTCAAAATGGTGGTATGAAACCGACCTCGTTGAATTCGATCCCAAGGGAGTTGCTTCGTTTCGCCCCGATGGGGAAAGTCGAAAAAACGCGTTTTGAACGCAATTGGACGACGTTCGTCAACCCGGCTTTTTGCCCTGCTTGGAAAAGCCCACTCAAAATGGTGGTATGAAACCGACCTCGTGGAATTTGATCCCAAGGGTGTTGCTTCGTTTCGCCCTGATGGGGAAAGTCGAAAAAACGCGTTTTGAACGCTATTGGACGACGTTCGTCAACCCCGCTTTTTTCCCTGCTTGGAAAATGCTACTCAAAATGGTGGTATGAAACGGACCTAGTGGAATTCGATCCCAAGGGTGTTGTTTCGTTTCGCCCCGATGGGGAAAGTCGAAAAAAACGCGTTTTGAACGCAATTGGACGACGTTCGTCAACCCGGCTTTTTGCCCTGCTTGGAAAAGGCCACTCAAAATGGTGGTATGAAACCGACCTCGTGGTATTCGATCCTAAGGGTGTTTTTTCGTTTCGCCCCGATGGGGAAAGTCGAAAAAACGCGTTTTCAACGCAATTGGACGACGTTCGTCAACCCGGCTTTTTGCCCTGCTTGGAAAAGCCCACTCAAAATGGTGGTATGAAACCGACCTAGTGGAATTCGATCCCAAGGGTGTTGTCTCGTTTCGCCCCGATGGGGAAAGTCGAAAAAAACGCGTTTTGAACGCAATTGGACGACGTTCGTCAACCCGGCATTTTGCCCTGCTTGGAAAAGCCCACTCAAAATTGTGGTATGAAACCGACCTAGTGGAATTCGATCCCAAGGGTGTTTTTTCGTTTCGCCTCGATGGGGAAAGTCGAAAAAACGCGTTTTGAACGCAATTGGACGACGTTCGTCAACCCGGCTTTTTGCCCTGCTTGGAAAAGCCCACTCAAAATGGTGGTATGAAACCGACCTCGTGGAATTCGATCCCAAGGGTGTTGCTTCGTTTCGCCCCGATGGGGAAAGTCGAAAAAACGCGTTTTGAACGCAATTGGACGACGTTCGTCAAATAGGCTTTTTGCCCTGCTTGGAAAAGCCCACTCAAAATTGTGGTATGAAACCGACCTAGTGGAATTCGATCCCAAGGGTGTTTTTTCGTTTCGCCACGATGGGGAAAGTCGAAAAAACGCGTTTTGAACGCAATTGGACGACGTTTGTCAATCCGGCTTTTTGCCCTGCTTGGAAAAGCCCACTCAAAATGGTGGTATGAAACCGACCTCGTGGAATTCGATCCCAAGGGTGTTGCTTCGTTTCGCCCCGATGGGGAAAGTCGAAAAAACGCGTTTTGAACGCAATTGGACGACGTTCGTCAACCCGGCTTTTTGCCCTGCTTGGAAAAGCCCACTCAAAATGGTGGTATGAAACCGACCTCGTCGAATTCGATCCCAAGGGTGTTGCTTCGTTTCGCCCCGATGGGGAAAGCCGAAAAAACGCGTTTTGAACGCAATTGGACGACGTTCGTCAACCCGGCTTTTTGCCCTGCTTGGAAAAGCCCACTCAAAATGGTGGTATGAAACCGACCTAGTGGAATTCGATCCCAAGGGTGTTGCTTCGTTTCGCCCCGATGGGGAAAGTCGAAAAAAACGCGTTTTGAACGCAATTGGACGACGTTCGTCAACCCGGCTTTTTGCCCTGCTTGGAAAAGGCCACTCAAAATGGTGGTATGAAACCGACCTCGTGGTATTCGATCGTAAGGGTGTTTTTTCGTTTCGCCCCGATGGGGAAAGTCGAAAAAACGCGTTTTGAACGCAATTGGACGACGTTCGTCAACCCGGCTTTTTGCCCTGCTTGGAAAAGCCCACTCAAAATTGTGGTATGAAACCGACCTAGTGGAATTCGATCCAAAGGGTGTTTTTTCGTTTCGCCCCGATGGGGAAAGTCGAAAAAACGCGTTTTGAACGCAATTGGACGACGTTCGTCAACCCGGCTTTTTGCCCTGCTTGGAAAAGCCCACTCAAAAAGGTGGTATGAAACCGACCTAGTGGAATTCGATCCCAAGGGTGTTGCTTCGTTTCGCCCCGATGGGGAAAGTCGAAAAAAACGCGTTTTGAACGCAATTGGACGACGTTCGTCAACCCGGCTTTTTGCCCTGCTTGGAAAAGGCCACTCAAAATGGTGGTATGAAACCGACCTCGTGGTATTCGATCGTAAGGGTGTTTTTTCGTTTCGCCCCGATGGGGAAAGTCGAAAAAACGCGTTTTGAACGCAATTGGACGACGTTTGTCAACCCGGCTTTTTGCCCTGCTTGGAAAAGCCCACTCAAAATTGTGGTATGAAACCGGCCTAGTGGAATTCGATCCCAAGGGTGTTTTTTCGTTTCGCCCCGATGGGGAAAGTCGAAAAAACGCGTTTTGAAAGCAATTGGACGACGTTCGTCAACCCGGCTTTTTGCCCTGCTTGGAAAAGCCCACTCAAAATGGTGGTATGAAACCGACCTCGTGGAATTCGATCCCAAGGGTGTTGCTTCGTTTCGCCCCGATGGGGAAAGTCGAAAAAACGCGTTTTGAACGCAATTGGACGACGTTCGTCAACCCGGCTTTTTGCCCTGCTTGGAAAAGCCCACTCAAAATGGTGGTATGAAACCGACCTCGTGGAATTCGATCCCAAGGGTGTTGCTTCGTTTCGCCCCGATGGGGAAAGTCGAAAAAACGCGTTTTGAACGCAATTGGACGACGTTCGTCAACCCGGCTTTTTGCCCTGCTTGGAAAAGCCCACTCAAAATGGTGGTATGAAACCGACCTCGTGGAATTCGATCCCAAGGGTGTTGCTTCGTTTCGCCCCGATGGGGAAAGTCGAAAAAACGCGTTTTGAACGCAATTGGACGACGTTCGTCAACCCGGCTTTTTGCCCTGCTTGGAAAAGCCCACTCAAAATGGTGGTATGAAACCGACCTCGTCGAATTCGATCCCAAGGGTGTTGCTTCGTTTCGCAACGATGGGGAAAGTCGAAAAAACGCGTTTTGAACGCAATTGGACGACGTTCGTCAACCCGGCTTTTTGCCCTGCTTGGAAAAGCCCACTCAAAATGGTGGTATGAAACCGACCTAGTGGAATTCGATCCCAAGGGTGTTGCTTCGTTTCGCCCCGATGGGGAAAGTCGAAAAAAACGCGTTTTGAACGCAATTGGACGACGTTCGTCAACCCGGCTTTTTGCCCTGCTTGGAAAAGGCCACTCAAAATGGTGGTATGAAACCGACCTCGTGGTATTCGATCGTAAGGGTGTTTTTTCGTTTCGCCCCGATGGGGAAAGTCGAAAAAACGCGTTTTGAACGCAATTGGACGACGTTCGTCAACCCGGCTTTTTGCCCTGCTTGGAAAAGCCCACTCAAAATTGTGGTATGAAACCGACCTAGTGGAATTCGATCCAAAGGGTGTTTTTTCGTTTCGCCCCGATGGGGAAAGTCGAAAAAACGCGTTTTGAACGCAATTGGACGACGTTCGTCAACCCGGCTTTTTGCCCTGCTTGGAAAAGCCCACTCAAAAAGGTGGTATGAAACCGACCTAGTGGAATTCGATCCCAAGGGTGTTGCTTCGTTTCGCCCCGATGGGGAAAGTCGAAAAAAACGCGTTTTGAACGCAATTGGACGACGTTCGTCAACCCGGCTTTTTGCCCTGCTTGGAAAAGGCCACTCAAAATGGTGGTATGAAACCGACCTCGTGGTATTCGATCGTAAGGGTGTTTTTTCGTTTCGCCCCGATGGGGAAAGTCGAAAAAACGCGTTTTGAACGCAATTGGACGACGTTCGTCAACCCGGCTTTTTGCCCTGCTTGGAAAAGCCCACTCAAAATGGTGGTATGAAACCGACCTCGTGGAATTCGATCCCAAGGGTGTTGCTTCGTTTCGCCCCGATGGGGAAAGTCGAAAAAACGCGTTTTGAACGCAATTGGACGACGTTCGTCAACCCGGCTTTTTGCCCTGCTTGGAAAAGCCCACTCAAAATGGTGGTATGAAACCGACCTCGTCGAATTCGATCCCAAGGGTGTTGCTTCGTTTCGCCCCGATGGGGAAAGTCGAAAAAACGCGTTTTGAACGCAATTGGACGACGTTCGTCAACCCGGCTTTTTGCCCTGCTTGGAAAAGCCCACTCAAAATGGTGGTATGAAACCGACCTCGTCGAATTCGATCCCAAGGGTGTTGCTTCGTTTCGCCCCGATGGGGAAAGTCGAAAAAACGCGTTTTGAACGCAATTGGACGACGTTCGTCAACCCGGCTTTTTGCCCTGCTTGGAAAAGCCCACTCAAAATGGTGGTATGAAACCGACCTAGTGGAATTCGATCCCAAGGGTGTTGCTTCGTTTCGCCCCGATGGGGAAAGTCGAAAAAAACGCGTTTTGAACGCAATTGGACGACGTTCGTCAACCCGGCTTTTTGCCCTGCTTGGAAAAGGCCACTCAAAATGGTGGTATGAAACCGACCTCGTGGTATTCGATCGTAAGGGTGTTTTTTCGTTTCGCCCCGATGGGGAAAGTCGAAAAAACGCGTTTTGAACGCAATTGGACGACGTTCGTCAACCCGGCTTTTTGCCCTGCTTGGAAAAGCCCACTCAAAATGGTGGTATGAAACCGACCTCGTGGAATTCGATCCCAAGGGTGTTGTTTCGTTTCGCCCCGATGGGGAAAGTCGAAAAAAACGCGTTTTGAACGCAATTGGACGACGTTCGTCAACCCGGCTTTTTGCCCTGCTTGGAAAAGCCGACTCAAAATAGTGGTATGAAACCGACCTAGTGGAATTCGATCCCAAGGGTGTTTTTTCGTTTCGCCCCGATGGGGAAAGTCGAAAAAACGCGTTTTGAACGCAATTGGACGACTTTCGTCAACCCGGCTTTTTGCCCTGCTTGGAAAAGCCCACTCAAAATGGTGGTATGAAACCGACCTCGTCGAATTCGATCCCAAGGGTGTTGCTTCGTTTCGCCCCCAAGGGGAAAGTCGAAAAAACGCGTTTTGAACGCTATTGGACGACGTTCGTCAACCCGGCTTTTTGCCCTGCTTGGAAAAGCCCACTCAAAATGGTGGTATGAAACCGACCTAGTGGAATTCGATCCCAAGGGTGTTGCTTCGTTTCGCCCCGAAGGGGAAAGTCGAAAAAACGCGTTTTGAACGCAATTGGACGACGTTCGTCAACCCGGCTTTTTGCCCTGCTTGGAAAAGCCCACTCAAAATGGTGGTATGAAACCGACCTCCTGGTATTCGATAGTAAGGGTGTTTTTTCGTTTCGCCCCGATGGGGAAAGTCGAAAAAACGCGTTTTGAACGCAATTGGACGACGTTCGTCAACCCGGCTTTTTGCCCTGCTTGGAAAAGCCCACTCAAAATGGTGGTATGAAACCGACCTCGTGGAAATCGAACCCAAGGGTGTTGCTTCGTTTCGCCCTAATGGGGAAAGTCGAAAAAACGCGTTTTTAACGCTATTGGACGACGTTCGTCAACCCGGCTTTTTGCCCTGCTTGGAAAAGCCCACTCAAAATGGTGGTATGAAACCGACCTAGTGGAATTCGATCCCAAGGGTGTTGTTTCGTTTCGCCCCGATGGGGAAAGTCGAAAAAAACGCGTTGTGAACGCAATTGGACGACGTTCGTCAACCCGGCTTTTTGCCCTGCTTGGAAAAGGCCACTCAAAATGGTGGTATGAAACCGACCTCGTGGTATTCGATCCTAAGGGTGTTTTGTCGTTTCGCCCCGATGGGGAAAGTCGAAAAAACGCGTTTTGAACGCAATTGGACGACGTTCGTCAACCCGGCTTTTTGCCCTGCTTGGAAAAGCCCACTCAAAATGGTGGTATGAAACCGACCTAGTGGAAATCGATCCCAAGGGTGTTGTTTCGTTTCGCCCCGATGGGGAAAGTCGAAAATAACGCGTTTTGAACCAAATTGGACGACGTTCGTCAACCCGGCTTTTTGCCCTGCTTGGAAAAGGCCACTCAAAATGGTGGTATGAAACCGACCTCGTGGTATTCGATCCTAAGGGTGTTTTTTCGTTTCGCCCCGATGGGGAAAGTCGAAAAAACGCGTTTTGAACGCAATTGGACGACGTTCGTCAACCCGGCTTTTTGCCCTGCTTGGAAAAGCCCACTCAAAATGGTGGTATGAAACTGACCTAGTGGAATTCGATCCCAAGGGTGTTGTTTCGTTTCGCCCCGATGGGGAAAGTCGAAAAAACGCGTTTTGAACGCAATTGGACGACGTTCGTCAACCTGCCTTTTTGCCCTGCTTGGAAAAGCCCACTCGAAATGGTGGTATGAAACCGACCTCGTGGAATTCGATCCTAAGGGTGTTTTTTCGTTTCGCCCAGATGGGGAAAGTCGAAAAAACGCGTTTTGAACGCAATTGGACGACGTTCGTCAACCCGGCTTTTTGCCCTGCTTGGAAAAGCCCACTCAAAATGGTGGTATGAAACTGACCTAGTGGAAATCGATCCCAAGGGTGTTGTTTCGTTTCGCCCCGATGGGGAAAGTCGAAAAAACGCGTTTTGAACGCAATTGGACGACGTTCGTCAACCCGGCTTTTTGCCCTGCTTGGAAAAGCCCACTCAAAATGGTGGTATGAAACCGACCTAGTGGAATTCGATCCCAAGGGTGTTGTTTCGTTTCGCCCCGATGGGGAAAGTCGAAAATAACGCGTTTTGAACCAAATTGGACGACGTTCGTCAACCCGGCTTTTTGCCCTGCTTGGAAAAGGCCACTCAAAATGGTGGTATGAAACCGACCTCGTGGAATTCGATCCCAAGGGTGTTGTTTCGTTTCGCCCCGATGGGGAAAGTCGAAAAAAACGCGTTGTGAACGCAATTGGACGACGTTCGTCAACCCGGCTTTTTGCCCTGCTTGGAAAAGCCCACTCAAAATGGTGGTATGAAACCGACCTAGTGGAATTCGATCCCAAGGGTGTTGTTTCGTTTCGCCCCGATGGGGAAAGTCGAAAATAACGCGTTTTGAACCAAATTGGACGACGTTCGTCAACCCGGCTTTTTGCCCTGCTTGGAAAAGGCCACTCAAAATGGTGGTATGAAACCGACCTCGTGGTATTCGATCCTAAGGGTGTTTTTTCGTTTCGCCCCGATGGGGAAAGTCGAAAAAACGCGTTTTGAACGCAATTGGACAACGTTCGTCAACCCGGCTTTTTGCCCTGCTTGGAAAAGCCCACTCAAAATGGTGGTATGAAACTGACCTAGTGGAATTCGATCCCAAGGGTGTTTTTTCGTTTCGTCCCGATGGGGAAAGTCGAAAAAACGCGTTTTGAACGCAATTGGACGACTTTCGTCAACCCGGCTTTTTGCCCTGCTTGGAAAAGCCCACTCAAAATGGTGGTATGAAACCGACCTCGTCGAATTCGATCCCAAGGGTGTTGCTTCGTTTCGCCCCCAAGGGGAAAGTCGAAAAAACGCGTTTTGAACGCTATTGGACGACGTTCGTCAACCCGGCTTTTTGCCCTGCTTGGAAAAGCCCACTCAAAATGGTGGTATGAAACCGACCTAGTGGAATTCGATCCCAAGGGTGTTGCTTCGTTTCGCCCCGAAGGGGAAAGTCGAAAAAACGCGTTTTGAACGCAATTGGACGACGTTCGTCAACCCGGCTTTTTGCCCTGCTTGGAAAAGCCCACTCAAAATGGTGGTATGAAACCGACCTCCTGGTATTCGATAGTAAGGGTGTTTTTTCGTTTCGCCCCGATGGGGAAAGTCGAAAAAACGCGTTTTGAACGCAATTGGACGACGTTCGTCAACCCGGCTTTTTGCCCTGCTTGGAAAAGCCCACTCAAAATGGTGGTATGAAACCGACCTCGTGGAAATCGAACCCAAGGGTGTTGCTTCGTTTCGCCCTAATGGGGAAAGTCGAAAAAACGCGTTTTTAACGCTATTGGACGACGTTCGTCAACCCGGCTTTTTGCCCTGCTTGGAAAAGCCCACTCAAAATGGTGGTATGAAACCGACCTAGTGGAACTCGATCCCAAGGGTGTTGTTTCGTTTCGCCCCGATGGGGAAAGTCGAAAAAAACGCGTTGTGAACGCAATTGGACGACGTTCGTCAACCCGGCTTTTTGCCCTGCTTGGAAAAGGCCACTCAAAATGGTGGTATGAAACCGACCTCGTGGTATTCGATCCTAAGGGTGTTTTGTCGTTTCGCCCCGATGGGGAAAGTCGAAAAAACGCGTTTTGAACGCAATTGGACGACGTTCGTCAACCCGGCTTTTTGCCCTGCTTGGAAAAGCCCACTCAAAATGGTGGTATGAAACCGACCTAGTGGAAATCGATCCCAAGGGTGTTGTTTCGTTTCGCCCCGATGGGGAAAGTCGAAAATAACGCGTTTTGAACCAAATTGGACGACGTTCGTCAACCCGGCTTTTTGCCCTGCTTGGAAAAGGCCACTCAAAATGGTGGTATGAAACCGACCTCGTGGTATTCGATCCTAAGGGTGTTTTTTCGTTTCGCCCCGATGGGGAAAGTCGAAAAAACGCGTTTTGAACGCAATTGGACGACGTTCGTCAACCCGGCTTTTTGCCCTGCTTGGAAAAGCCCACTCAAAATGGTGGTATGAAACTGACCTAGTGGAATTCGATCCCAAGGGTGTTGTTTCGTTTCGCCCCGATGGGGAAAGTCGAAAAAACGCGTTTTGAACGCAATTGGACGACGTTCGTCAACCTGCCTTTTTGCCCTGCTTGGAAAAGCCCACTCGAAATGGTGGTATGAAACCGACCTCGTGGAATTCGATCCTAAGGGTGTTTTTTCGTTTCGCCCAGATGGGGAAAGTCGAAAAAACGCGTTTTGAACGCAATTGGACGACGTTCGTCAACCCGGCTTTTTGCCCTGCTTGGAAAAGCCCACTCAAAATGGTGGCATGAAACTGACCTAGTGGAAATCGATCCCAAGGGTGTTGTTTCGTTTCGCCCCGATGGGGAAAGTCGAAAAAACGCGTTTTGAACGCAATTGGACGACGTTCGTCAACCCGGCTTTTTGCCCTGCTTGGAAAAGCCCACTCAAAATGGTGGTATGAAACCGACCTAGTGGAATTCGATCCCAAGGGTGTTGTTTCGTTTCGCCCCGATGGGGAAAGTCGAAAATAACGCGTTTTGAACCAAATTGGACGACGTTCGTCAACCCGGCTTTTTGCCCTGCTTGGAAAAGGCCACTCAAAATGGTGGTATGAAACCGACCTCGTGGTATTCGATCCTAAGGGTGTTTTTTCGTTTCGCCCCGATGGGGAAAGTCGAAAAAACGCGTTTTGAACGCAATTGGACGACGTTCGTCAACCCGGCTTTTTGCCCTGCTTGGAAAAGCCCACTCAAAATGGTGGTATGAAACTGACCTAGTGGAATTCGATCCCAAATGTGTTGTTTCGTTTCGCCCCGACGGGGAAAGTCGAAAAAACGCGTTTTGAACGCAATTGGACGACGTTCGTCAACCCGGCTTTTTGCCCTGCTTGGAAAAGCCCACTCGAAATGGTGGTATGAAACCGACCTCGTGGAATTCGATCCCAAGGGTGTTTTTTCGTTTCGCCCAGATGGGGAAAGTCGAAAAAACGCGTTTTGAACGCAATTGGACGACGTTCGTCAACCCGGCTTTTTGCCCTGCTTGGAAAAGCCCACTCAAAATTGTGGTATGAAACCGACCTAGTGGAATTCGATCCCAAGGGTGTTTTTTCGTTTCGCCCCGATGGGGAAAGTCGAAAAAACGCGTTTTGAACGCAATTGGACGACGTTCGTCAACCCGGCTTTTTGCCCTGCTTGGAAAAGCCCACTCAAAATGGTGGTATGAAACCGACCTGGTCGAATTCGATCCCAAGGGTGTTGCTTCGTTTCGCCCCCAAGGGGAAAGTCGAAAAAACGCGTTTTGAACGCAATTGGACGACGTTCGTCAACCCGGCTTTTTGCCCTGCTTGGAAAAGCCCACTCAAAATGGTGGTATGAAACCGACCTCGTGGAATTCGATCCCAAGGGTGTTGCTTCGTTTCGCCCCGAAGGGGAAAGTCGAAAAAACGCGTTTTGAACGCAATTGGACGACGTTCGTCAACCCGGCTTTTTGCCCTGCTTGGAAAAGCCCACTCAAAATGGTGGTATGAAACTGCCCTCGTCGAATTCGATCCCAAGGGTGTTGCTTCGTTTCGCCCCGATGGGGAAAGTCGAAAAAACGCGTTTTGAACGCAATTGGACGACGTTCGTCAACCCGGCTTTTTGCCCTGCTTGGAAAAGGCCACTCAAAATGGTGGTATGAAACCGACCTCCTGGTATTCGATCGTAAGGGTGTTGTTTCGTTTCGCCCCGATGGGGAAAGTCGAAAAAACGCGTTTTGAACGCAATTGGACGACGTTCGTCAACCCGGCTTTTTGCCCTGCTTGGAAAAGCCCACTCAAAATGGTGGTATGAAACCGACCTCGTGGAAATCGAACCCAAGGGTGTTGCTTCGTTTCGCCCCGATGGGGAAAGTCGAAAAAACGCGTTTTGAACGCAATTGGACGACGTTCGTCCACCCGGTTTTTTGCTCTGGTTGGAAAAGCCCACTCAAAATGGTGGTATGAAACCGACCTAGTGGAATTCGATCCCAAGGTTGTTGTTTCGTTTCGCCACGATGGGGAAAGTCGAAAAAACGCGTTTTGAACGCAATTGGACGACGTTCGTCAACCCGGCTTTTTGCCCTGCTTGGAAAAGCCCACTCAAAATGGTGGTATGAAACCGACCTCGTGGAATTCGATCCTAAGGGTGTTGCTTCGTTTCGCCCCGATGGGGAAAGTCGAAAAAACGCGTTTTGAACGCAATTGGACGACGTTCGTCAACCCGGCTTTTTGCCCTGCTTGGAAAAGCTCACTCAAAATGGTGGTATGAAACCGACCTCGTGGAATTCGATCCTAAGGGTGTTGCTTCGTTTCGCCCCGATGGGGAAAGTCGAAAAAACGCGTTTTGAACGCAATTGGACGACGTTCGTCAACCCGGTTTTTTGCTCTGGTTGGAAAAGCCCACTCAAAATGGTGGTATGAAACCGACCTAGTGGAATTCGATCCCAAGGTTGTTGTTTCGTTTCGCCACGATGGGGAAAGTCGAAAAAACGCGTTTTGAACGCAATTGGACGACGTTCGTCAACCCGGCTTTTTGCCCTGCTTGGAAAAGCCCACTCAAAATGGTGGTATGAAACCGACCTCGTGGAATTCGATCACAAGGGTGTTGCTTCGTTTCGCCCTGATGGGGAAAGTCGAAGAAACGCGTTTTGGACGCAATTGGACGACGTTCGTCAACCCGGCTTTTTGCCCTGCTTGGAAAAGCCCACTCAAAATGGTGGTATGAAACCGACCTCGTGGAATTCGATCCCAAGGGTGTTGTTTCGTTTCGCCCCGATGGGGAAAGTCGAAAAACACGTTTTGAACGCAATTGGACGACGTTCGTCAACCCGGCTTTTTGCACTGCTTGGAAAAGCCCATTCAAAATGGTGGTATGAAACCGACCTAGTGGAATTCGATCCCAAGGGTGTTGTTTCGTTTCGCCCCGATGGGGAAAGTGGAAAAAACGCGTTTTGAACGCAATTGGACGACGTTCGTCAACCCGGCTTTTTGCCCTGCTTGGAAAAGCCCACTCAAAATGGTGGTATGAAAACGATCTCGTGGTATTCGATCCTAAGGGTGTTTTTTCGTTTCGCCCCGATGGGGAAAGTCGAAAAAACGCGTTTTGAACGCAATTGGACGACGTTCGTCAACCCGGCTTTTTGCCCTGCTTGGAAAAGCCCACTCAAAATGGTGGTATGAAACTGACCTAGTGGAATTCGATCCCAAGGGTGTTTTTTCGTTTCGCCCCGATGGGGAAAGTCGAAAAAACGCGTTTTGAACGCAATTGGACGACGTTCGTCAACCCGGCTTTTTGCCCTGCTTGGAAAAGCCCACTCAAAATGGTGGTATGAAACCGACCTAGTGGAATCGATCCGAAGGGTGTTGTTTCGTTTCGCCCCGATGGGGAAAGTCGAAAAAACGCGTTTTGAACGCAATTGGACGACGTTCGTCAACCCGGCTTTTTGCCCTGCTTGGAAAAGCCCACTCAAAATGGTGGTATGAAACCGACCTAGTGGAATTCGATCCCAAGGGTGTTGTTTCGTTTCGCCCCGATGGGGAAAGTCGAAAAAACGCGTTTTGAACGCAATTGGACGACGTTCGTCAACCCGGCTTTTTGCCCTGCTTGGAAAAGCCCACTCAAAATGGTGGTATGATACCGACCTCGTGGAATTCGATCCCAAGGGTGTTGCTTCGTTTCGCCCCGATGGGGAAAGTCGAAAAAACGCGTTTTGAACGCAATTGGACGACGTTCGTCAACCCGGCTTTTTGCCCTGCTTGGAAAAGCCCACTCAAAATGGTGGTATGAAACCGACCTCGTGGAATTCGATCCCAAGGGTGTTGCTTCGTGTCGCCCTGATGGGGAAAGTCGAAAAAACGCGTTTTGAACGCTATTGGACGACGTTCGTCAACCCGGCTTTTTGCCCTGCTTGGAAAAGCCCACTCAAAATGGTGGTATGAAACCGACCTAGTGGAATTCGATCCCAAGGGTGTTGTTTTGTTTCGCCCCGATGGGGAAAGTCGAAAAAAACGCGTTTTGAACGCAATTGGACGACGTTCGTCAACCCGGCTTTTTGCCCTGCTTGGAAAAGGCCAATCAAAATGGTGGTATGAAATCGACCTCGTGGTATTCGATCCTAAGGGTGTTTTTTCGTTTCGCCCCGATGGGGAAAGTCGAAAAAACGCGTTTTGAACGCAATTGGACGACGTTCGTCAACCCGGCTTTTTGCCCTGCTTGGAAAAGCCCACTCAAAATGGTGGTATGAAACTGACCTAGTGGAATTCGATCCCAAGGGTGTTGTTTCGTTTCGCCCCGATGGGGAAAGTCGAAAAAACGCGTTTTGAACGCAATTGGACGACGTTCGTCAACCCGGCTTTTTGCCCTGCTTGGAAAAGCCCACTCAAAATGGTGGTATGAAACCGACCTCGTGGTATTCGATCCTAAGGGTGTTTTTTCGTTTCGCCCCGATGGGGAAAGTCGAAAAAACGCGTTTTAAACGCAATTTGGACGACGTTCGTCAGCCAGGTTTTTGCCCTGCTTGGAAAAGCCCACTCAAAATGGTGGTATGAAACCGACCTAGTGGAATCGTTCCCAAGGGTGTTGTTTCGTTTCGCCCCGATGGGGAAAGTCGAAAAAACGCGTTTTGAACGCAATTGGACGACGTTCGTCAACCCGGCTTTTTGCCCTGCTTGGAAAAGCCCACTCGAAATGGTGGTATGAAACCGACCTCGTGGAATTCGATCATAATGGTGTTTTTTCGTTTCGCCCCGATGGGGAAAGTCGAAAAAACGCGTTTTGAACGCAATTGGACGACGTTCGTCAACCCGGCTTTTTGCCCTGCTTGGAATAGCCCACTCAAAATGGTGGTATGAAACCGACCTCGTGGAATTCGATCCCAAGGGTGTTGTTTCGTTTCGCCCCGATGGGGAAAGTCGAAAAAACGCGTTTTGAACGCAATTGGACGACGTTCGTCAACCCGGCTTTTTGCCCTGCTTGGAAAAGCCCACTCAAAATGGTGGTATGAAACCGACCTCGTGGAATTCGATCCTAAGGGTGTTGCTTCGTTTCGCCCCGATGGGGAAAGTCGAAAAAACGCGTTTTGAACGCAATTGGACGACGTTCGTCAACCCGGCTTTTTGCCCTGCTTGGAAAAGCCCACTCAAAATAGTGGTATGAAACCGACCTCGTGGAATTCGATCCCAAGGGTGTTGCTTCGTTTTGCCCTGATGGGGAAAGTCGAAAAAACGCGTTTTGAACGCAATTGGACGACGTTCGTCAACCCGGCTTTTTGCCCTGCTTGGAAAAGCCCACTCAAAATGGTGGTATGAAACCGACCTCGTGGTATTCGATCCTAAGGGTGTTTTTTCGTTTCGCCCCGATGGGGAAAGTCGAAAAAACGCGTTTTGAACGCAATTGGACGACGTTCGTCAACCCGGCTTTTTGCCCTGCTTGGAAAAGCCCACTCAAAATGGTGGTATGAAACCGACCTAGTGGAATCGATCCCAAGGGTGTTGTTTCGTTTCGCCCCGAAGGGGAAAGTCGAAAAAACGCGTTTTGAACGCAATTGGACGACGTTCGTCAACGCGGCTTTTTGCCCTGCTTGGAAAAGCCCACTCAAAATGGTGGTATGAAACCGACCTCCTCGAATTCGATCCCAATGGTGTTTTTTCGTTTCGCCCGGATGGGGAAAGTCGAAAAAACGCGTTTTGAACGCAATTGGACGACGTTCGTCAACCCGGCTTTTTTCCCTGCTTGGAAAAGCCCACTCAAAATGGTGGTATGAAACCGACCTAGTGGAATTCGATCCCAAGGGTGTTGTTTCGTTTCGCCCCGATGGGGAAAGTCGAAAAAACGCGTTTTGAACGCAATTGGACGACGTTCGTCAACCCGGCTTTTTGCCCTGCCTGGAAAAGCCTATTCAAAATGGTGGAATGAAACCGACCTAGTGGAATTCGATCCCAAGGGTGTTGTTTCGTTTCGCCCCGATGGGGAAAGTCGAAAAAACGCGTTTTGAACGCAATTGGACGACGTTCGTCAACCCGGCTTTTTGCCCTGCTTGGAAAAGCCCACTCAAAATGGTGGTATGAAACCGACCTACTGGAATCGATCCCAAGGGTGTTGTTTCGTTTCGCCCCGATGGGGAAAGTCGAAAAAACGCGTTTTGAACGCAATTGGACGACGTTCGTCAACCCGGCTTTTTGCCCTGCTTGGAAAAGCCCACTCGAAATGGTGGTATGAAACCGACCTCGTGGAATTCGATCCTAAGGGTGTTTTTTCGTTTCGCCCCGATGGGAAAAGTCGAAAAAACGCGTTTTGAACGCAATTGGACGACGTTCGTCAACCCGGCTTTTTGCCCTGCTTGGAAAAGCCCACTCAAAATGGTGGTATGAAACCGACCTCGTGGAATTCGATCCTAAGGGTGTTGCTTCGTTTCGCCCCGATGGGGAAAGTCGAAAAAACGGGTTTTGAACGCAATTGGACGACGTTCGTCAACCCGGCTTTTTGCCCTGCTTGGAAAAGCCCACTCAAAATGGTGGTATGAAACCGACCTCGTGGAATTCGATCCTAAGGGTGTTGCTTCGTTTCGCCCCGATGGGGAAAGTCGAAAAAACGCGTTTCGAACGCAATTGGACGACGTTCGTCAACCCGGCTTTTTGCCCTACTTGGAAAAGCCCACTCAAAATGGTGGTATGAAACCGACCTAGTGGAATTCGATCCCAAGGGTGTTGTTTCGTTTCGCCCCGTTGGGGAAAGTCGAAAAAACGCGTTTTGAACGCAATTGGACGACGTTCGTCAACCCGGCTTTTTGCCCTGCTTGGAAAAGCCCACTCAAAATGGTGGTATGAGACCGACCTCGTGGAATTCGATCCCAAGGAACGCGTTCCAAACTAAAATGGGTTTTTCCAAAATGACAAATTCGGTCGAAAAAGCTCAATTTCGTCCGACATAAAACGTTAATCCAGTCAGAAAACCATAATACTTGACTACAAGCATGTAATTTGCATAGTAATTCACTGTTAACACACTTAGAAAACAATCTGAAACAGTTGTTGCAAAAAGTGAACTTTATTCTGAACATATTTTTACACTAAAAAACTACAGTTAAAACTATGGGCACTACACGGACACGAAATTTGGCTTAAAAAATTGCAGTAAGGAAAAGGTTTATTAATCCAAACACCTAAAACCTGCAGAACAATTCCAGCAGAAGAGTAACAACAAAAAAGATGTCTGCCACAACACAAAAATTTTGCATCATCTGACTCGTGTTGGATGCAGAATTTCTGCATCTTTCTTGCTTTGAGCCAAATGATGCAGAACTTCTGCATATTCTGTGATGAGCCAAATTATGCAGAATTTCTGCATCTTCTGTGATGAGCCAAATTATGCAGAATTTCTGCATCTTCTGCCATGAGCCAAATAATGCAGAATTTCTGCATCTTCTGTGATAAGCCAAATTATGCAGAATTTCTGCATCTTCTGTGATGAGCCAAATTATGCAGAATTTCTGCATCTCCTGTGATGAGCCAAATTATGCAGAATTTCTGCATCTTCTGTGTTGAGCCAAATAATGCAGAATTTCTGCACCTTCTATGGTGCGCCAAATAATGCAGAATTTCTGCATTACATAGGACTCAAGAACAGTTGCATGCAGAATTCTCCATCTTTCTTGCCAAATGTGCCAAATAATGCATAATGTCTGCCTAAAAGCCTACATAATGATTTCGAGCTCTTGTTTTAAGGGCATGATTCTAATAGCCAAGAAGCCTTGAATACAAAACGTATGCACAAAGTTATACACACCTGTGTCTTAATTCACAACTACACTTTCACCAAAGAAAGAATTACATGTACAGGTATGCTGCTGGCTGACTATGCATAAAGCATATTATAGTCAAATTTACTGGCATTTTAAAAAAAAGAACTGTCTTGTACCCCTTTAAAATCTGTAAAAATGGAAGCTGAATCAGCTTGTAGAACCACTGACATGATATAAAAATTGAGCACCTAATTCAGTTTATACCTACATGTACTTCAGGTAATGTCTTATTTAGCAATAATTATTGTAAATCTCAGCCAGAAAATATGCATTCTTACCTACTATGCAATATGTTTGGTAGTTTAGACTCAATTGACAAACAAAACAAAATACAAATAAGCTCATAAAGATATTAATACCTAATATTTTGGATCTTATTTGGTCTGATTTGAAGGCAAAAATATTTAGTCAGTCATTTTTCAGTTACAGTAAATAATCATGTTCCAACAATCTTGCAGACTGAAGACAGGGTTGCCACTCATAAGAGCCCCCAGAAATCCCTGACTTTTCTCTGACCTCAAAACAATTTTCACTGACTTTACATTAGGCTAATTATCAAATAAGCCAAAATGCTGTGATAAAACGTTTTGATATAAATGGCCGAAGGAAAACACTGGTTCCCAAGCTTCTTCAAATTTCTCTTCCTTATTTAGAAGGCATTCACAACAAAAACCACTGACCAAAAATGCTGCATTTGAATGCAAAACTCGATTGACTGCAGTATCCTACAACATACTTTTTCTCAAAACCTTGTGGAAACCTGAAAACAAAATTCCCTGACTTTCCACTTACTTTGACAAGAACTGCGATTTTTCCTGACTTTTTTCAAAATTCCCTGACTTTTCCCTGACCTTGAAAATTGTTTGTTTTTCCCTGACCGTGGCAACCCTGGAAAAGGAATACTGGAGTTTTGCAGTGGAATAAAGGAATACCGTATTTACTTGAACAAGCACCCGATTTGGGTCAAAAATGTTATAAGCCCAACTATGAAAAAGCACCGTGGGCCCGGTGTGGCACTTACAATATTCGAGGAACTTCATATAAGTAAAAAACACTACAAACTCTAAAACAACATTGTAAGGAACAGTGACATGAAGGGTGAGTGGTAAAGCACTTGCCCCGAAGAGGGGAATAGACCTTTGACTTACTTAGAATACAATATTTCTTTGTTGCCCTGGATTTTTAAATATGCGCTACATAGAGTATGAGGCTGCAGATCTTATTCAAATAAATACGGTAATGGCCCTTGTTGTTAGAAAGTGATGGATTGACAATTATGACTTTGAAATAATCATCAACACTTCCATGGAATAATACTATTTTCTCTTGACTATAATAATGGAACAATGAAAATTTAAGAACAGGACTGGCCTCACAAGGTAGCTGTCAGTTTTTGTAACACCTGAGTTTGATCTTGGGCCCCCATGCTCAGCATAACAGCATGCCGGCTGGTTCCAAAGGCAGCTAAAAAGCATTCCCTGTGAAAGGTAAACCATTGAAGCTACTTTATAATGATGATAACAACAACAACAGCAATAATAATCAGTCCAACCTCTATAAGTGACCACCCTCAGGACTTTTAAAACTGGCTGCTAAAAAGAGGAACTATAAAAATTTGGCAGAAATGACAGTCAACATGATTTTATTCACTCTTTATCTACATGTAGCAACATGGTGGTTGAAAAGTATACAAATGAAAATGTACACATGTGAAGATTAAAAAAATACAAAAATTATAGCTACAAAGCATCAAGTGCCCATTCACTGCATTTTGCTGTTGTCAGGCATGGACTTGTTACGACAAGCCTTTTACATAATTCGTCAAGATCCTGGTAACCGTGAAACTGGGCAAACTGTGAGGGTTGATTGGCAATGTGCATGGACTCTGCAAGGCTCTTGTTTGTAATATAATTACAAAGATTCAATTTCAAAACAAAAAAAGTATCAGTCACTGGCAAGTAACTCAACATATCATAGCTAGTGGAGGGAGACATTAACTATGGTCAAATCCAAGAAGAGCTGGTGATGAACAGAAGTCCCTCAAAGTTGGACTTAAAAAAGTCCAAACCCTGTGTGACTTCATCTAAATTTTGCTTGAACATTAACTGACCTTTATTTTTTCTGTCACTGCTGGAGATCTCTTCTACGCTGCTGTCTTCATTTCTGATTTCAGGATTGTTCCCCTTCAGCCTTTCCAGAAACACCTGGAAATTATTGGTGTCCTCAAAATTTCCCTATACAGAGTATAAAATAGAGACTGAATCATTTCTGTTAACTGTGCCAACATGGTAAATATTCAGAGCCTTGGCCTAGTTCACAATTATAAATTACTAGTTGACAAATTTGCATATAGAAAAAGTGGTACTACAACTACATTTGTTAGGAATAGGTAATACTGAACTTGGATATCGAATCATGGAGGCTTAAAACTTCACAATGCCCAGCCATTGAAATATTATTCAACACATCCTGCTTACAAATCCATGAGACAAAAACTTGTAAATTTCATCAAATACAAAACAGTCAAACATGGAAATGAATACCAATTTGATAGCTTCGAATTTCTGTCAATGTCTGGGAATTCAAACCTCAAACACAAGAAAATGAAAAATGAGCATCACTCCACAACAAAATCATTGCTTGCGGACACCTAGAAACAATTGGAATTAGGCCATCATAAATTTGCGTTCTCACCTGGTTCATCCCGGCGACATTGCAACATGTAACAAAACTTTCCACCCTTCATAATCTTGAAAAACTTGGCAGATAAACTGAGCAACTGATATGCGTTTCATTCTCACCATTTATTCCATTTTAAGCCTTGAAAATCCACCAGAACGAACAGAACGAGAAACCGTTGATCAGCTCGCCATCGCACGCCATTTTTATTGACACCGCAGTGAAAGGGTACAGCGGTCTCCGCGATTTAACCAATCACAGTACGTGAATCACCCCACGTGACTATTTTTGTCGTTGTTCATTGGCGCCGTTGTTTTGAATTCTGTTGTCGGTTGATCGCTCGTGGTGTTTCGCTTACAGTATTTAGAGAGAAAAGATTGTGCTGTGTTAAAAGGTGCACAGTGTACTTAAAGGTTGTGATTCTTTGAACGAATCAAAGGTCTTGTTTTTGAGATGGCGGTCATTAACAACGGATGCTTATTGCTTTGGTGAGTACAACTACATGTAAGCTTAAGCTTATATTTCTCTTATTTAAAAACCAGCTGGACTTTCGCACAAACTGTTCGTTGTTGTTAGATATGTTTAGTCAAATGAAGTTGCGTATTGCGTACTACGTTATATAGAATTTATAACTTTGTTCAGGAGCAAAAATACCGAAGTGAAATTCTCCAAGCAGCTGACAGGCTTCATAGGGTCTTCATAAGGGTGGAAAATACACTAGACTGTTGTGGATTTTTGACACAGTGTTGAAGACTTGAAATTATTCGCAATTATCTTGATGTAGTTCTTTTAATGCAAGCTCTGTTCAAATGTTATGAAAGTTAAACCAGTTCCCAAGTATAAAATCAGTCTCACATAAAATTAATAGTTAAATACAAAACTATCAAGAGGCTAATCTAGAAATACATTTAATTTATTTTTCAGGTGAAAAAGAACAAGGAAACCCTCCAAAATGGACAATCTAAATGAACAGCTGAGAAAGCCAGCAGCTAAGTCTGTTTTTATTTTTATTTTTTCCAAAGCCAAGACCATTAGCCACAAGTTTGAAGTGACTAATTTATATCCCAATGAAAGGCATCAGTTCAGGCATGTACAAAACAGTTCGCTTCATAGTCTTTTTAATAGACTGTTGAGTGTACATGTACATCACGAAAGTGTTAGCCAATAAACTCAAACCGTTGTTGTAAATAATGTGTAATTTTGTATGCCTTTGTTCAGCTGAATTTTGCCTTCCTATAAATTTATATAAAATTCCCAGCAATTCCTAAACATTCCCAAGTAATCCTAGGAATTCCTAAGAATTCCATCTAATAGGCCTGTTATTTTACGAGCTTTTATTACACTTTTCGAATTCCTAGGAATTTCTGCCCGTAATTGGCATGGTAAAGGAAATGCGAAAGGAGAAATTTTCTATCCATTACTGGAAAGGCACATAATATGGGGGTAAATGGTCTCCACTGAAAAAAACCAAGGCCAAGGGAACCTTGGACACAAGAACTGCTCAAACAGTGTATCCCGATGCACTTCTTTTGAGCTCACTGAAGCCAGAAAACTACAGCATACAACAGAGACCTTGCTCAGGCAAAAATATGCTGCATTAAAACATGTTAATCCTATAGGAGGCTGGAAAGGGGTTTATTTTTGACTTGAAAAATTAGGTTTTCTAAGGCAAGCTTCCATGTAAGGCAGATTAATACAACTTCATGCAGCTCAAAGTGAATGTAAAAACTGGAATATTTATGGTTAAAATTCAAACTGCTTTTCGATTCTATTCAAGAGGCAGTGTGTCCAAGTATTTTGAGCCCTGTACTTGTCTATGCTTGTGAATTGCCAAAATAGACATAGAGCAAGCAGAGAGGATATATTTTGGTTCTCTTCTTTTCCAACCTTGTAGATATTAATGTGCTTTGTTGCTAAGGTAAGGTAAAGTCTGCTTACGAGCCAAGTGGCCCATCAGGCCGGTGCTTATCCCCGGTTTCCGTAGCATGAAGCGACTAGAAGTATTTCTACTCCCCCCTGGATGAGATGCTAGTCCATCGCAGGGTTACCTGCAGCAGTAAATTCGTCGGTACCCATTTATACACCTGGGTGGAGAGAGGCACTATGAGAGTAAAGTGTCTTGCCCAAGAACACAATGCAGTGCCCCGGCCAGGGCTCGAACCCGGACCACCTGATCCGGAGTCCAGCGCACTAACCATTAGGCCACTGCGCCTTTCTTGCTAAAGATTTGCTTTAAATGAATCATGTTCAATAGATTTATGGACTTCAAACAACATCGATTTTTATTGTGCACTGTAAATACACTGTATTGTAGGTTTTACTTGTAAATGCATGGGCAGAAGTGGACACACTCCTGAATGATTCTACTCTTTATGCAAAGGAGGAGTTCATGTTTACAGGCTGTGATCTATGAAAATCACAGGGTGTGCATAGGTTCTTAAATCCTAAAATTCTTGGTTCCCTGCAATAAGGCCTATAGGATTAAAGGAGGTTTCTTACTCGAGTCACACAATTGCAGAAGTTAGTAGCCTGAGGCTTGAAAGTGCTGCTACATGTAGAGCACAACTTTTTCCTCCTGTAAGCAAATATGCAAAAAGTATGCAAAAATCCAGCATCTTAGTTGGATTCAGTAAATTATAGCCTCTTAATGTAGTTAAACAATATGCAGAGATTTTACATCTTAATTCGATTCAGTACAGTGTACTATTAGCCTAGTTTGTAACTAAACAAGATGCAGAAATTCTGCATCTTGTTCAAAATGCAGAAATTCTGCATGGAAGTGGGATTCAGTCAGTTTCAGCTTAATTCTTTATTGAACCAAATGCAGAAATTCTGCATCTTGTTCAAAATGCAGAAATTCTGCATGGAAGTGGGATTCAGTCAGTTTCAGCTTAATTCTTTATTGAACCAAATGCAGAAATTCTGCATCTTGTTCAAAATGCAGAAATTCTGCATCGTAGTGGGAGTCAGTCAGTTTCAGCTTATTTTTTTTTAACAAGATGCAGAAATTCTGCATCGTAGTGGGAGTCGGTCAGTTTCAGCTTAATTGTTAATTGAACAAGATGCAGAAATTCTGCATCTTGTTCAAAATGCAAAAATTCTGCATCCTTGTGGGAGTCAGTCAGTTTCAGCATATACATGTAATTGTTTACTGAACAAATTGCAGAAGTTCTGCATCTCGATTAAAATGCAGAAATTCTGCATCGTAGCTGGAGTCAGTTAATTTCGGCCTACCGTCATTGAACAGCATGCAGAAATTCTGCATTTGGGGCTCAGCAAATTTCCGTTTATTCCAAATGTAGATTCGGAACTGTTGTACATGCATTACACTGACTATCAAAATCAGCCAGTTAAATAAAGGTTTTTTTGACTGAACCATTTTGATTGTTGTTGGGAATAGTGAGATCTTGACTGAACGCTGTACATACTACGGGGAATATCCAAATGGACGACGGAAAGAAACTATTTTGGAAAAACCCATTTTAGTTTGGAAAGCGTTAAGGGTGTTGCTTCGTTTCGCCCTGATGGGGAAAGTCGAAAAAACGCGTTTTGAACGCAATTGGACGACGTTCGTCAACCCGGCTTTTTGCCCTGCTTGGAAAAGCCCACTCAAAATGGTGGTATGAAACCGACCTCGTCGAATTCGATCCCAAAGGTGTTGCTTCGTTTCGCCCGCATGGGGAAAGTCGAAAAAACGCGTTTTGAACGCAATTGGACGACGTTCGTCAACCCGGCTTTTTGCCCTGCTTGAAAAAGCCCACTCAAAATGGTGGTATGAAACCGAGCTCGTGGAATTCGATCCCAAGGGTGTTGCTTCGCTTCGCCCTGATGGGGAAAGTCGAAAAAACGCGTTTTGAACGCTATTGGACGACGTTCGTCAACCCGGCTTTTTGCCCTGCTTGGAGAAGCCCACTCAAAATGGTGGTATGAAACCGACCTAGTGGAATTCGATCCCAAGGGTGTTGTTTCGTTTCGCCCCGATGGGGAAAGTCGAAAAAACGCGTTTTGAACGCAATTGGACGACGTTCGTCAACCCAGCTTTTTGCCCTGCTTGGAAAAGCCCACTCAAAATGGTGGTATGAAACCGACCTCGTGGAATTCGATCCCAAGGGTGTTGTTTCGTTTCGCCCCGATGGGGAAAGTCGAAAAACGCGTTTTGAACGCAATTGGACGACGTTCGTCAACCCGGCTTTTTGCCCTGCTTGGAAAAGCCCACTCAAAATGGTGGTATGAAACCGACCTAGTGGAATTCGATCCCAAGGGTGTTGTTTCGTTTCGTTCCGATGGGGAAAGTAGAAAAAACGCGTTTTGAACGCAATTGGACGACGTTCGTCAACCCGGCTTTTTGCCCTGCTTGGAAAAGCCCACTCAAAATGATGGTATGAAACCGACTTCGTGGTATTCGATCCTAAGGGTGTTGTTTCGTTTCGCCCCGATGGGGAAAGTCGAAAAAACGCGTTTTGAACGCAATTGGACGACGTTCGTCAACCCGGTTTTTTGCCCTGCTTGGAAAAGCCCACTCAAAATGGTGGTATGAAACCGACCTCGTGGTATTCGATAATAAGGGTGTTTTTTCGTTTCGCCCCGATGGGGAAAGTCGAAAAAACGCGTTTTGAACGCAATTGGACGACGTTCGTCAACCCGGCTTTGTGCCCTGCTTGGAAAAGCCCACTCAAAATGGTGGTGTGAAACCGAGCTCGTGGAATTCGATCCCAAGGGTGTTTTTTCGTTTCGCCCCGATGGGGAAAGTCGAAAAAACGCGTTTTGAACCCAATTCGACGACGTTCGTCAACCCGGCTTTTTGCCCTGCTTGGAAAAGCCCACTCAAAATGGTGGTATGAAACCGACCTCGTGGAATTCGATCCCAATGGTGTTTTTTCGTTTCGCCCGGATGGGGAAAGTCGAAAAAACGCGTTTTGAACGCAATTGGACGACGTTCGTCAACCCGGCTTTTTGCCCTGCTTGGAAAAGCCCACTCAAAATGGTGGTATGAAACCGACCTCGTGGAATTCGATCCCAAGGGTGTTTTTTCGTTTCGCCCCGATGGGGAAAGTCGAAAAACGCGTTTTGAACGCAATTGGACGACGTTCGTCAACCCGGCTTTTTGCCCTGCTTGGAAAAGCCCACTCAAAATGGTGGTATGAAACCGACCTCGTGGAATTCGATCCCAAGGGTGTTGTTTCGTTTCGCCCCGATGGGGAAAGTCGAAAAAACGCGTTTTGAACGCAATTGGACGACGTTCGTCAACCCGGCTTTTTGCCCTGCTTGGAAAAGCCCACTCAAAATGGTGGTATGAAACCGACCTCGTGGTATTCGATAATAAGGGTGTTTTTTCGTTTCGCCCCGATGGGGAAAGTCGAAAAAACGCGTTTTGAACGCAATTGGACGACGTTCGTCAACCCGGCTTTTTGCCCTGCTTGGAAAAGCCCACTCAAAATGGTGGTATGAAATTGACCTCGTGGTATTCGATCGTAAGGGTGTTTTTTCGTTTCGCCCCGATGGGGAAAGTCGAAAAAACGCGTTTTGAACGCAATTGGACGACGTTCGTGAACCCGGCTTTTGCCCTGCTTGAAAAAGCCCACTCAAAATGGTGGTATGAAACCGACCTCGTGGAATTCGATCCCAAGGGTGTTGTTTCGTTTCGCCCCGATGGCGAAAGTCGAAAAAACGCGTTTTGAACGCAATTGGACGACGTTCGTCAACCCGGCTTTTTGCCCTGCTTGGAAAAGCCCACTCAAAATGGTGGTATGAAACCGACCTCGTGGAATTCGATCCCAAGGTTGTTGTTTCGTTTCGCCCCGATGGGGAAAGTCGAAAAAAGGCGTTTTGAACGCAATTGGACGACGTTCGTCAACCCGGCTTTTTTCCCTGATTGGAAAAGCCAACTCAAAATGGTGGAATGAAACCGACCTCGTGGAATTCGATTCCAAGGGTGTTTTTTCGTTTCGCCCCGATGGGGAAAGTCGAAGAAAGGCGTTCTGAACGCAATTGGACGACGTTCGTCAACCCGGCTTTTTGCCCTGCTTGGAAAAGCCCACTCAAAATGGTGGTATGAAACCGACCTCGTGGTATTCGATCCTAAGGGTGTTTTTTCGTTTCGCCCCGATGGGGAAAGTCGAAAAAACGCGTTTTGAACGCAATTGGACGACGTTCGTCAACCCGGCTTTTGCCCTGCTTGAAAAAGCCCACTCAAAATGGTGGTATGAAACCAACCTCGTGGAATTCGATCCCAAGGGTGTTGTTTCGTTTCGCCCCGATGGGGAAAGTCGAAAAAACGCGTTTTGAACGCAATTGGACGACGTTCGTGAACCCGGCTTTTTGCCCTGCTTGGAAAAGCCCACTCAAAATGGTGGTATGAAACCGACCTCGTGGAATTCGATCCCAAGGTTGTTGTTTCGTTTCGCCCGGATGGGGAAAGTCGAAAAAAGGCGTTTTGAACGCAATTGGACGACGTTCGTCAACCCGGCTTTTTTCCCTGATTGGAAAAGCCAACTCAAAATGGTGGAATGAAACCGACCTCGTGGAATTCGATTCCAAGGGTGTTGTTTCGTTTCGCCCCGATGGGGAAAGTCGAAAAAACGCGTTTTGAACGCAATTGGTCGACGTTCGTCAACCCGGCTTTTTGCCCTGCTTGGAAAAGCCCACTCAAAATGGTGGTATGAAACCGACCTCGTGGTATTCGATAATAAGGGTGTTTTTTCGTTTCGCCCCGATGGGGAAAGTCGAAAAAACGCGTTTTGAACGCAATTGGACGACGTTCGTCAACCCGGCGTTTTGCCCTGCTTGGAAAAGCCCACTCAAAATGGTGGTGTGAAACCGAGCTCGTGGAATTCGATCCCAAGGGTGTTTTTTCGTTTCGCCCCAATGGGGAAAGTCGAAAAAACGCGTTTTGAACGCAATTGGACGACGTTCGTCAACCCGGCTTTTTGCCCTGCTTGGAAAAGCCCACTCAAAATTGTGGTATGAAACCGACCTCGTGGAATTCGATCCCAAGGGTGTTGTTTCGTTTCGCCCCGATGGGGAAAGTCGAAAAAACGCGTTTTGAACCCAATTGGACGACGTTCGTCAACCCGGCTTTTTGCCCTGCTTGAAAAAGCCCACTCAAAATGGTGGTATGAAACCGACCTCGTGGAATTCGATCCCAAGGGTGTTTTTTCGTTTCGCTCCGATGGGGAAAGTCGAAAAAACGCGTTTTGAACGCAATTGGACGACGTTCGTCAACCCGGCTTTTTGCCCTGCTTGGAAAAGCCCACTCAAAATGGTGGTATGAAACCGACCTCGTGGAATTCGATCCCAAGGGTTTTTTTTCGTTTCGCCACGATGGGGAAAGTCGAAAAAACGCGTTTTGAACGCAATTGAACGACGTTGGTCAACAAGGCTTTTTGCCCTGCTTGGTAAAGCCCACTCAAAATGGTGGTATGAAACCGACCTCGTGGAATTCGATCCCAAGGGTGTTTTTTCGTTTCGCCTGGATGGGGAAAAACGAAAAAACGCGTTTTGAACGCAATTGGACGACGTTCGTCAACCCGGCTTTTTGCCCTGCTTGGAAAAGCCCACTCAAAATGGTGGTATGAAACCGACCTCGTGGAATTCGATCCCAAGGGTGTTTTTTCGTTTCGCCCGGATGGGGAAAGTCGAAAAAACGCGTTTTGAACGCAATTGGACGACGTTCGTCCACCCGGCTTTTTGCCCTGCTTGGAAAAGCCCACTCAAAATGGTGGTATGAAACCGACCTAGTGGAATTCGATCCCAAGGGTGTTGTTTCGTTTCGCCCCGATAGGGAAAGTCGAAAAAACGCGTTTTGAACGCAATTGGACGACGTTCGTCAACGCCGCTTTTTGCCCTGCTTGGAAAAGCCCAATCAAAATGGTGGTATGAAACCGACCTCGTGGAATTCGATCCCAAGGGTGTTTTTTCGTTTCGACCCGATGGGGAAAGTCGAAAAACGCGTTTTGAACGCAATTGGACGACGTTCGTCAACCCGGCTTTTTGCCCTGCTTGGAAAAGCCCACTCAAAATGGTGGTATGAAACCGACCTCGTGGAATTCGACCCAAAGGGTTTTTTTTCGCTTCGCCCCGATGAGGAAAGTCGAGAAAACGAGTTTTGAACGCAATTGGACGACGTTCGTGAACCCGGCTTTTTGCCCTGCTTGGAAAAGCCCACTCAAAATGATGGTATAAAACCGACCTCGTGGCATTCGATCCCAAGGGTGTTTTTTCCTTTCGCCCCGATGGGGAAAGTCGAAAAAACGCGTTTTGAACGCAATTGGACGACGTTCGTCAACTCGTCTTTTTGCCCTGCTTGGAAAAGCCCACTCAAAATGGTGGTATGAAACCGACCTCGTGGAATTCGACCCAAAGGGTTTTTTTTCGCTTCGCCCCGATGAGGAAAGTCGAGAAAACGAGTTTTGAACGCAATTGGACGACGTTCGTGAACCCGGCTTTTTGCCCTGCTTGGAAAAGCCCACTCAAAATGATGGTATAAAACCGACCTCGTGGCATTCGATCCCAAGGGTGTTTTTTCCTTTCGCCCCGATGGGGAAAGTCGAAAAAACGCGTTTTGAACGCAATTGGACGACGTTCGTCAACTCGTCTTTTTGCCCTGCTTGGAAAAGCCCACTCAAAATGGTGGTATGAAACCGACCTCGTGGAATTCGATCCCAAGGGTGTATTTTCGTTTCGCCCGGATGGGGAAAGTCGAAAAAACGCGTTTTGAACCCAATTGGATGACGTTCGTCCACCCGGCTTTTTGCCCTGCTTGGAAAAGCCCACTCAAAATGGTGGTATGAAACCGACCTCGTGGAATTCGACCCCAAGGGTGTTTTTTCGTTTCGCCCCGATTAGGAAAGTCGAGAAAACGAGTTTTGAACGCAATTGGACGACGTTCGTCAACCCGGCTTTTTGCCCTGCTTGGAAAAGCCCACTCAAAATGATGGTGTAACACCGACCTCGTGGCATTCGATCCCAAGGGTGTTTTTTCGTTTCGCCCCGATTGGGAAAGTCGAAAAAACGCGTTTTGAACGCAATTGGACGACGTTCGTCAACCCGGCTTTTTGCCCTGCTTGGAAAAGCCCACTCAAAATGGTGGTATGAAACCGACCTCGTGGAATTCGATCCCAAGGGTGTTTTTTCGTTTCGCCCGGATGGGGAAAGTCGAAAAAACGCGTTTTGAACGCAATTGGACGACGTTCATCCACCCGGCTTTTTGCCCTGCTTGGAAAAGCCCACTCAAAATGGTGGTATGAAACCGACCTCGTGGAATTCGATCCCAAGGGTGTTGTTTCGTTTCGCCCCGATAGGGAAAGTCGAAAAAACGCGTTTTGAACGCAATTGGACGACGTTCGTCAACCCGGCTTTTTGCCCTGCTTGGAAAAGCCCACTCAAAATGGTGGTATCAAACCGACCTCGTGGAATTCGACCCCAAGGGTGTTTTTTCGTTTCGCCCCGATGAGGAAAGTCGAGAAAACGAGTTTTGAACGCAATTGGACGACGTTCGTGAACCCGGCTTTTTGCCCTGCTTGGAAAAGCCCACTCAAAATGATGGTATAAAACCGACCTCGTGGCATTAGATCCCAAGGGTGTTTTTTCGTTTCGCCCGGATGGGGAAAGTCGAAAAAACGCGTTTTGAACGCAATTGGACGACGTTCGTCAACCCGGCTTTTTGCCCTGCTTGGAAAAGCCCACTCAAAATGGTGGTATGAAACCGACCTCGTGGAATTCGATCCCAAGGGTGTTTTTTCGTTTCGCCCCGATGGGGAAAGTCGAAAAAACGCGTTTTGAACGCAATTGGACGACGTTCGTCAACCCGGCTTTTTGCCCTGCTTGGAAAAGCCCACTCAAAATGATGGTATGAAACCGACCTCGTGGAATTCGATCCTAAGGGTGTTTTTTCGTTTCGCCCCGATATGGAAAGTCGAAAAAAAGCGTTTTCAACGCAATTGGACGACTTTCGTCAACCCAGCTTTTTGCCCTGCTTGGAAAAGCCCACTCAAAATGGTGGTATGAAACCGACCTAGTGGAATTCGATTCCAAGGGTGTTTTTTCGTTTCGCCCCGATGGGGAAAGTCGAAAAAACGCGTTTTGAACGCAATTGGACGACGTTCGTCAATCCGGCTTTTTGCCCTGCTTGGAAAAGCCCACTCAAAATGGTGGTATGAACCCAACCTCGTGGAATTCGATCCCAAGGGCGTTGTTTCGTTTCGCCCCGATGGGGAAAGTCGAAAAAACGCGTTTTGAACGCAATTGGACGACGTTCGTCAACCCGGCTTTTTGCCCTGCTTGGAAAAGCCCACTCAAAATGGTGGTATGAAACCGACCTCGTGGAATTCGACCCCAAGGGTGTTTTTTCGTTTCGCCCCGATGAGGAAAGTCGAGAAAACGAGTTTTGAACGCAATTGGACGACGTTCGTCAACCCGGCTTTTTGCCCTGCTTGGTAAAGCCCACTCAAAATGGTGGTATGAAACCGACCTCGTGGAATTCGATCCCAAGGGCGTTGTTTCGTTTCGCCCCGATGGGGAAAGTCGAAAAAACGCGTTTTGAACGCAATTGGACGACGTTCGTCAATCCGGCTTTTTGCCCTGCTTGGAAAAGCCCACTCAAAATGGTGGTATGAACCCAACCTCGTGGAATTCGATCCCAAGGGCGTTGTTTCGTTTCACCCAGATGGGAAAAGTCGAAAAAACGCGTTTTGAACGCAATTGGACGACGTTCGTCAACCCGGCTTTTTGCCCTGCTTGGAAAAGCCCACTCAAAATGGTGGTATGAAACCGACCTCGTGGAATTCGATCCCAAGGGTGTTTTTTCGTTTCGCCCCAATGGGGAAAGTCGAAAAAACGCGTTTTGAACGCAATTGGACGACGTTCGTCAACCCGGCTTTTTGCCCTGCTTGGAAAAGCCCACTCAAAATGGTGGTATGAAACCGACCTCGTGGAATTCGATCCCAAGGGTGTTTTTTCGTTTCGCCCGGATTGGGAAAGTCGAAAAAACGCGTTTTGAACGCAATTGGACGACGTTCGTCAACCCGGCTTTTTGCCCTGCTTGGAAAAGCCCACTCAAAATTGTGGTATGAAACCGACCTAGTGGAATTTGATCCCAAGGGTGTTGTTTCGTTTCGCCCCGATAGGGAAAGTCGAAAAAACGCGTTTTGAACGCAATTGGACGACGTTCGTCAACCCGGCTTTTTGCCCTGCTTGGAAAAGCCCACTCAAAATGGTGGTATGAAACCGACCTCGTGGAATTCGACCCCAAGGGTGTTTTTTCGTTTCGCCGCGATGAGGAAAGTCGAGAAAACGAGTTTTGAATGCAATTGGACGACGTTCGTGAACCCGGCTTTTTGCCCTGCTTGGTAAAGCCCACTCAAAATGGTGGTATGAAACCGACCTCGTGGAATTCGATTCCAAGGGTGTTTTTTCGTTTCGCCCAGATGGGAAAAGTCGAAAAAACGCGTTTTGAACGCAATTGGACGACGTTCGTCAACCCGGCTTTTTGCCCTGCTTGGAAAAGCCCACTCAAAATGGTGGTATGAAACCGACCTCGTGGAATTCGATCCCAAGGGTGTTTTTTCGTTTCGCCCGGATTGGGAAAGTCGAAAAAACGCGTTTTGAACGCAATTGGACGACGTTCGTCAACCCGGCTTTTTGCCCTGCTTGGAAAAGCCCACTCAAAATTGTGGTATGAAACCGACCTAGTGGAATTCGATCCCAAGGGTGTTGTTTCGTTTCGCCCCGATAGGGAAAGTCGAAAAAACGCGTTTTGAACGCAATTGGACGACGTTCGTCAACCCGGCTTTTTGCCCTGCTTGGAAAAGCCCACTCAAAATGGTGGTATGAAACCGACCTCGTGGAATTCGACCCCAAGGGTGTTTTTTCGTTTCGCCGCGATGAGGAAAGTCGAGAAAACGAGTTTTGAACGCAATTGGACGACGTTCGTCAACCCGGCTTTTTGCCCTGCTTGGTAAAGCCCACTCAAAATGGTGGTATGAAACCGACCTCGTGGAATTCGATTCCAAGGGTGTTTTTTCGTTTCGCCCGGATGGGGAAAGTCGAAACAACGCGTTTTGAACGCAATTGGACGACTTTCGTCAACCCGGCTTTTTGCCCTGCTTGGAAAAGCCCACTCAAAATGGTGGTATGAAACCGACCTAGTGGAATTCGATTCCAAGGGTGTTTTTTCGTTTCGCCCCGATGGGGAAAGTCGAAAAAACGCGTTTTGAACGCAATTGGACGACGTTCGTGAACCCGGCTTTTTGCCCTGCTTGGTAAAGCCCACTCAAAATGGTGGTATGAAACCGACCTCGTGGAATTCGATTCCAAGGGTGTTTTTTCGTTTCGCCCGGATGGGGAAAGTCGAAAAAACGCGTTTTGAACGCAATTGGACGACGTTCGTCAACCCGGCTTTTTGCCCTGCTTGGAAAAGCCCACTCAAAATGGTGGTATGAAACCGACCTCGTAGAATTCGATCCCAAGGGTGTTTTTTCGTTTCGCCCGGATTGGGAAAGTCGAAAAAACGCGTTTTGAACGCAATTGGACGACGTTCGTCCACCCGGCTTTTTGCCCTGCTTGGAAAAGCCCACTCAAAATGGTGGTATGAAACCGACCTAGTGGAATTCGATCCCAAGGGTGTTGTTTCGTTTCGCCCCGATAGGGAAAGTCGAAAAAACGCGTTTTGAACGCAATTGGACGACGTTTGTCAACCCGGCTTTTTGCCCTGCTTGGAAAAGCCCACTCAAAATGGTGGTATGAAACCGACCTCGTGGAATTCGATCCCAAGGGTGTTTTTTCGTTTCGCCCGGATGGGGAAAGTCGAAAAAACGCGTTTTGAACGCAATTGGACGACGTTCGTCAACCCGGCTTTTTACCCTGCTTGGAAAAGCCCACTCAAAATGGTGGTATGAAACCGACCTAGTGGAATTCGATCCCAAGGGTGTTGTTTCGTTTCGCCCTGATAGGGAAAGTCGAAAAAACGCGTTTTGAACGCAATTGGACGACGTTGGTCAACCCGGCTTTTTGCCCTGCTTGGAAAAGCCCACTCAAAATGGTGGTATGAAACCGACCTAGTGGAATTCGATCCCAAGGGTGTTGTTTCGTTTCGCCCTGATAGGGAAAGTCGAAAAAACGCGTTTTGAACGCAATTGGACGACGTTCGTGAACCCGGCTTTTTGCCTTGCTTGGAAAAGCCCACTCAAAATGGTGGTATGAAACCGACCTCGTGGAATTCGATCCCAAGGGTGTTTTTTCGTTTCGCCCCGATGGGGAAAGTCGAAAAAACGCGTTTTGAACGCAATTTGACGACGTTCGTCAACCCGGCTTTTTGCCCTGCTTGGAAAAGCCCACTCAAAATGGTGGTATGAAACCGACCTAGTGGAATTCGATCCCAAGGGTGTTGTTTCGTTTCGCCCCGATAGGGAAAGTCCAAAAAACGCGTTTTGAACGCAATTGGACGACGTTCGTCAACCCGGCTTTTTGCACTGCTTGAAAAAGCCCACTCAAAATGGTGGTATGAAACCGACCTCGTGGAATTCGACCCCAAGGGTGTTTTTTCGTTTCGCCGCGATGAGGAAAGTCGAGAAAACGAGTTTTGAACGCAACTGGACGACGTTCGTGAACCCGGCTTTTTGCCCTGCTTGGAAAAGCCCACTCAAAATGATGGTATAAAACCGACCTCGTGGCATTCGATCCCAAGGGTGTTTTTTCGTTTCGCCCCGATGGGGAAAGTCGAAAAAACGCGTTTTGAATGCAATTGGACGACGTTCGTCAACCCGGCTTTTTGCCCTGCTTGGAAAAGCCCACTCAAAATGGTGGTATGAAACCGACCTCGTGGAATTCGATCCCAAGGGTGTTTTTTCGTTTCGCCCGGATGGGGAAAGTCGAAAAAACGCGTTTTGAACGCAATTGGACGACGTTCGTCCACCCGGCTTTTTGCCCTGCTTGGAAAAGCCCACTCAAAATGGTGGTATGAAACCGACCTAGTGGAATTCGATCCCAAGGGTGTCGTTTCGTTTCGCCCTGATAGGGAAAGTCGAAAAAACGCGTTTTGAACGCAATTGGACGACGTTCGTCAACCCGGCTTTTTGCCTTGCTTGGAAAAGCCCACTCAAAATGGTGGTATGAAACCGACCTCGTGGAATTCGATCCCAAGGGTGTTTTTTCGTTTCGCCCGGATGGGGAAAGTCGAAAAAACGCGTTTTGAACGCAATTGGACGACGTTCGTCAACCCGGCTTTTTGCCCTGCTTGGAAAAGCCCACTCAAAATGGTGGTATAAAACCGACCTCGTGGAATTCGATCCCAAGGGTGTTTTTTCGTTTCGCCCGGATGGGGAAAGTCGAAAAAACGCGTTTTGAACGCAATTGGACGACGTTCGTCCACCCGGCTTTTTGCACTGCTTGGAAAAGCCCACTCAAAATGGTGGTATGAAACTGACCTAGTGGAATTCGATCCCAAGGGTGTTGTTTCGTTTCGCCCCGATAGGGAAAGTCGAAAAAACGCGTTTTGAATGCAATTGGACGACGTTCGTCCACCCGGCTTTTTGCCCTGCTTGGAAAAGCCCACTCAAAATGGTGGTATGAAACCGACCTCGTGGAATTCGATCCCAAGGGTGTTCTTTCGTTTCGCCCCGATGGGGAAAGTCGAAAAAACGCGATTTGAACGCAATTTGACGACGTTCCTCAACCCGGCTTTTTGCCCTGCTTAAGAAAAGCCCACTCAAAATGGTGGTATGAAACCGACCTCGTGGAATTCGACCACAATGGTGTTTTTTCGTTTCGCCCCGATGACGAAAGTCGAGAAAACGAGTTTTGAACGCAATTGGACGACGTTCGTCAACCCGGCTTTTTGCCCTGCTTGGAAAAGCCCACTCAAAATGGTGGTATAAAACCGACCTCGTGGAATTCGATCCCAAGGGTGTTTTTTCGTTTCGCCCGGATGGGGAAAGTCGAAAAAACGCGTTTTGAACGCAATTGGACGACGTTCGTCCACCCGGCTTTTTGCCCTGCTTGGAAAAGCCCACTCAAAATGGTGGTATGAAACCAACCTAGTGGAATTCGATCCCAAGGGTGTTGTTTCGTTTCGCCCCGATAGGGAAAGTCGAAAAAACGCGTTTTGAACGCAATTGGACGACGTTCGTCAACCCGGCTTTTTGCCCTGCTTGGAAAAGCCCACTCAAAATGGTGGTATAAAACCGACCTCGTGGAGTTCGATCCCAAGGGTGTTTTTTCGTTTCGCCCGGATGGGGAAAGTCGAAAAAACGCGTTTTGAACGCAATTGGACGACGTTCGTGAACCCGGCTTTTTGCCCTGCTTGGAAAAGCCCACTCAAAATGGTGGTATGAAACCGACCTCGTGGAATTCGATCCCAAGGGTGTTTTTTCGTTTCGCCCGGATGGGGAAAGTCGAAAAAACGCGTTTTGAACGCAATTGGACGACGTTCGTCCTCCCGGCTTTTTGCACTGCTTGGAAAAGCCCACTCAAAATGGTGGTATGAAACTGACCTAGTGGAATTCGATCCCAAGGGTGTTGTTTCGTTTCGCCCCGATAGGGAAAGTCGAAAAAACGCGTTTTGAACGCAATTGGACGACGTTCGTCCACCCGGCTTTTTGCCCTGCTTAAGAAAAGCCCACTCAAAATGGTGGTATGAAACCGACCTCGTGGAATTCGACCCCAATGGTGTTTTTTCGTTTCGCCCCGATGACGAAAGTCGAGAAAACGACTTTTGAACGCAATTGGACGACGTTCGTCCACCCGGCTTTTTGCCCTGCTTGGAAAAGCCCACTCAAAATGGTGGTATGAAACCGACCTCGTGGAATTCGATCCCAAGGGTGTTTTTTCGTTTCGCCCGAATGGGGAAAGTCGAAAAAACGCGTTTTGAACGCAATTGGACGACGTTCGTCAACCCGGCTTTTTGCCCTGCTTGGAAAAGCCACCTCAAAATGGTGGTATGAAACCGATCTCGTGGAATTCGACCCCAAGGGTGTTTTTTCGTTTCGCCCCGATGGGGAAAGTCGAGAAAACGAGTTTTGAACGCAATTGGACGACGTTCGTGAACCCGGCTTTTGCCCTGCTTGGTAAAGCCCACTCAAAATGGTGGTATGAAACCGACCTCGTGGAATTCGATCCCAAGGGTGTTTTTTCGTTTCGCCCGGATGGGGAAAGTCGAAAAAACGCGTTTTGAACGCAATTGGACGACGTTCGTCCTCCCGGCTTTTTGCACTGCTTGGAAAAGCCCACTCAAAATGGTGGTATGAAACTGACCTAGTGGAATTCGATCCCAAGGGTGTTGTTTCGTTTCGCCCCGATAGGGAAAGTCGAAAAAACGCGTTTTGAACGCAATTGGACGACGTTCGTCCACCCGGCTTTTTGCCCTGCTTAAGAAAAGCCCACTCAAAATGGTGGTATGAAACCGACCTCGTGGAATTCGACCCCAATGGTGTTTTTTCGTTTCGCCCCGATGACGAAAGTCGAGAAAACGACTTTTGAACGCAATTGGACGACGTTCGTCCACCCGGCTTTTTGCCCTGCTTGGAAAAGCCCACTCAAAATGGTGGTATGAAACCGACCTCGTGGAATTCGATCCCAAGGGTGTTTTTTCGTTTCGCCCGAATGGGGAATATCGAAAAAACGCGTTTTGAACGCAATTGGACGACGTTGGTCAACCCGGCTTTTTGCCCTGCTTGGAAAAGCCCACTCAAAGTGGTGGTATGAAACCGACCACGTGGAATTCGATCCTAAGGGTGTTGTTTCGTTTCGCCCCGATGGGGAAAGTCGAAAAAACGCGTTTTGAACGCAATTGGAAGAGGTTCGTTAACCCGGCTTTTTGCCCTGCTTGGAAAAGCCCACTCAAAATGGTGGTATGAAACCGACCTCGTGGAATTCGATCCCAAGAGTGTTTTTTCGTTTCGCCCCGATGGGGAAAGTCGAAAAAACGCGTTTTGAACGCAATTGGAAGACGTTCGTCCACCCGGCTTTTTGCCCTGCTTGGAAAAGCCCACTCAAAATGGTGGTATGAAACCGACCTAGTGGAATTCGATCCCAAGGGTGTTGTTTCGTTTCGCCCCGATAGGGAAAGTCCAAAAAACACGTTTTGAACGCAATTGGACGACGTTCGTCAACCCGGCTTTTTGCCCTGCTTGGAAAAGCCACCTCAAAATGGTGGTATGAAACCGATCTCGTGGAATTCGACCCCAAGGGTGTTTTTTCGTTTCGCCCCGAGGGGGAAAGTCGAGAAAACGAGTTTTGAACGCAATTGGACGACGTTCGTGAACCCGGCTTTTTGCCCTGCTTGGTAAAGCCCACTCAAAATGGTGGTATGAAACCGACCTCGTGGAATTCGATCCCAAGGGTGTTTTTTCGTTTCGCCCCGATGTTGGAAGTCGAAAAAACGCGTTTTGAACGCAATTGGACGACGTTCGTCAACCCGGCTTTTTGCCCTGCTTGGAAAAGCCCACTCAAAGTGGTGGTATGAAACCGACCACGTGGAATTCGATCCTAAGGGTGTTTTTTCGTTTCGCCCCGATGGGGAAAGTCGAAAAAACGCGTTTTGAACGCAATTGGAAGAGGTTCGTTAACCCGGCTTTTTGCCCTGCTTGGAAAAGCCCACTCAAAATGGTGGTATGAAACCGATCTCGTGGAATTCGACCCCAAGGGTGTTTTTTCGTTTCGCCCCGAGGGGGAAAGTCGAGAAAACGAGTTTTGAACGCAATTGGACGACGTTCGTGAACCCGGCTTTTTGCCCTGCTTGGTAAAGCCCACTCAAAATGGTGGTATGAAACCGACCTCGTGGAATTCGATCCCAAGGGTGTTTTTTCGTTTCGCCCCGATGTTGGAAGTCGAAAAAACGCGTTTTGAACGCAATTGGACGACGTTCGTCAACCCGGCTTTTTGCCCTGCTTGGAAAAGCCCACTCAAAGTGGTGGTATGAAACCGACCACGTGGAATTCGATCCTAAGGGTGTTTTTTCGTTTCGCCCCGATGGGGAAAGTCGAAAAAACGCGTTTTGAACGCAATTGGAAGACGTTCGTCCACCCGGCTTTTTGCCCTGCTTGGAAAAGCCCACTCAAAATGGTGGTATGAAACCGACCTAGTGGAATTCGATCCCAAGGGTGTTGTTTCGTTTCGCCCCGATAGGGAAAGTCCAAAAAACACGTTTTGAACGCAATTGGACGACGTTCGTCAACCCGGCTTTTTGCCCTGCTTGGAAAAGCCACCTCAAAATGGTGGTATGAAACCAATCTCGTGGAATTCGACCCCAAGGGTGTTTTTTCGTTTCGCCCCGATGGGGAAAGTCGAGAAAACGAGTTTTGAACGCAATTGGACGACGTTCGTGAACCCGGCTTTTGCCCTGCTTGGTAAAGCCCACTCAAAATGGTGGTATGAAACCGACCTCGTGGAATTCGATCCCAAGGGTGTTTTTTCGTTTCGCCCCGATGTTGAAAGTCGAAAAAACGCGTGTTGAACGCAATTGGACGACGTTCGTCAACACGGCTTTTTGCCCTGCTTGGAAAAGCCCACTCAAAATGGTGGTATAAAACCGACCTAGTGGAATTCGATCCTAAGGGTGTTTTTTCGTTTCACCCCAAAGGGGAAAGTCGAAAAAACGCGTTTTGAACGCAATTGGACGACGTTGGTCAACCCGGCTTTTTGCCCTGCTTGGAAAAGCCCACTCAAAGTGGTGGTATGAAACCGACCACGTGCAATTCGATCCTAAGGGTGTTGTTTCGTTTCGCCCCGATGGGGAAAGTCGAAAAAACGCGTTTTGAACGCAATTGGAAGAGGTTCGTTAACCCGGCTTTTTGCCCTGCTTGGAAAAGCCCACTCAAAATGGTGGTATGAAACCGACCTCGTGGAATTCGATCCCAAGAGTGTTTTTTCGTTTCGCCCCGATGGGGAAAGTCGAAAAAACGCGTTTTGAACGCAATTGGAAGACGTTCGTCCACCCGGCTTTTTGCCCTGCTTGGAAAAGCCCACTCAAAATGGTGGTATGAAACCGACCTAGTGGAATTCGATCCCAAGGGTGTTGTTTCGTTTCGCCCCGATAGGGAAAGTCCAAAAAACACGTTTTGAACGCAATTGGACGACGTTCGTCAACCCGGCTTTTTGCCCTGCTTGGAAAAGCCACCTCAAAATGGTGGTATGAAACCGATCTCGTGGAATTCGACCCCAAGGGTGTTTTTTCGTTTCGCCCCGAGGGGGAAAGTCGAGAAAACGAGTTTTGAACGCAATTGGACGACGTTCGTGAACCCGGCTTTTTGCCCTGCTTGGTAAAGCCCACTCAAAATGGTGGTATGAAACCGACCTCGTGGAATTCGATCCCAAGGGTGTTTTTTCGTTTCGCCCCGATGTTGGAAGTCGAAAAAACGCGTTTTGAACGCAATTGGACGACGTTCGTCAACCCGGCTTTTTGCCCTGCTTGGAAAAGCCCACTCAAAGTGGTGGTATGAAACCGACCACGTGGAATTCGATCCTAAGGGTGTTTTTTCGTTTCGCCCCGATGGGGAAAGTCGAAAAAACGCGTTTTGAACGCAATTGGAAGAGGTTCGTTAACCCGGCTTTTTGCCCTGCTTGGAAAAGCCCACTCAAAATGGTGGTATGAAACCGATCTCGTGGAATTCGACCCCAAGGGTGTTTTTTCGTTTCGCCCCGAGGGGGAAAGTCGAGAAAACGAGTTTTGAACGCAATTGGACGACGTTCGTGAACCCGGCTTTTTGCCCTGCTTGGTAAAGCCCACTCAAAATGGTGGTATGAAACCGACCTCGTGGAATTCGATCCCAAGGGTGTTTTTTCGTTTCGCCCCGATGTTGGAAGTCGAAAAAACGCGTTTTGAACGCAATTGGACGACGTTCGTCAACCCGGCTTTTTGCCCTGCTTGGAAAAGCCCACTCAAAGTGGTGGTATGAAACCGACCACGTGGAATTCGATCCTAAGGGTGTTTTTTCGTTTCGCCCCGATGGGGAAAGTCGAAAAAACGCGTTTTGAACGCAATTGGACGACGTTCGTCAACCTGGCTTTTGCCCTCCTTGGAAAAGCGCACTCAAAATGGTGGTATGAAACCGACCTCGTGGAATTCGATCCCAAGGGTGTTTTTTCGTTTCGCCCCGATGGGGAAAGTCGAAAAAACGCGTTTTGAACGCAATTGGAAGAGGTTCGTTAACCCGGCTTTTTGCCCTGCTTGGAAAAGCCCACTCAAAATGGTGGTATGAAACCGACCTCGTGGAATTCGATCCCAAGAGTGTTTTTTCGTTTCGACCCGATGGGGAAAGTCGAAAAAACGCGTTTTGAACGCAATTGGACGACGTTCGTCAACCTGGCTTTTGCCCTCCTTGGAAAAGCGCACTCAAAATGGTGGTATGAAACCGATCTCGTGGAATTCGATCCCAAGGGTGTTTTTTCGTTTCGCCCTTATGGGGAAAGTCGAACAAAGGCGTTTTGAACGCAATTGTACGACGTTCCTCAACCCTGCTTTTTGCCCTGCTTGGAAAAGCCCACTCAAAATGGTGGTATGAAACCGACCTCGTGGAACTCGATCCCAAGGGTGTTTTTTCGTTTCGCCCCGATGGGGAAGGTCGAAAAAACGCGTTTTGAACGCAATTGGACGACGTTCGTCAACCCGGCTTTTTGCCCTGCTTGGAAAAGCCCACTCAAAATGGTGGTATGAAACCGATCTCGTGGAAAACGATCTTAAGGGTGTTTTTTCGTTTCGCCCCGATGAGGAAAGTCCAGAAAACGCCTTTTGAACGCAATTTGACGACGTTCGTCAACCCGGCTTTTTGCCCTGTTTTGAAAAGCCCACTCAAAATGGTGGTATGAAACCGACCTAGTGGAATTCGATCCCAAGGGTGTTTTTTCGTTTCGCCCCGATGGGGAAAGTCGAAAAAACGCGTTTTGAACGTAATTGGACGACGTTTGTCAACCCGGCTTTTTGCCCTGCTTGGAAAAGCCCACTCATAATGGTGGTTTAAAACCGACCTCGTGGAATTCGATCCCAAGGGTGTTGTTTCGTTTCGCCCCGATGGGGAAAGTCGAAAAAACGCGTTTTGAACGCAATTGGACGACGTTCGTCAACCCGGCTTTTTGCCCTGCTTGGAAAAGCCCACTCAAAATGGTGGTATGAAACCGACCTCGTGGAACTCGATCCCAAGGGTGTTTTTTCGTTTCGCCCCGATGGGGAAAGTCGAAAAAACGCGTTTTTAACGTAATTGGACGACGTTTGTCAACCCGGCTTTTTGCCCTGCTTGGAAAAGCCCACTCATAATGGTGGTTTAAAACCGACCTCGTGGAATTCGATCCCAAGGGTGTTGTTTCGTTTCGCCCCGATGGGGAAAGTCGAAAAAACGCGTTTTGAACGCAATTGGACGACGTTCGTCAACCCGGCTTTTTGCCGTGCTTGGAAAAGCCCAGTCAAAATGGTGGTATGAAACCGATCTCGTGGAAAACGATCTTAAGGGTGTTTTTTCGTTTCGCCCCGATGAGGAAAGTCCAGAAAACGCGTTTTGAACGCAATTGGACGACGTTCGTCAACCCGGCTTTTTGCCCTGTTTTGAAAAGCCCACTCAAAATGGTGGTATGAAACCGACCTAGTGGAATTCGATCCCAAGGGTGTTTTTTCGTTTCGCCCCGATGGGGAAAGTCGAAAAAACGCGTTTTGAACGTAATTGGACGACGTTTGTCAACCCGGCTTTTTGCCCTGCTTGGAAAAGCCCACTCATAATGGTGGTTTAAAACCGACCTCGTGGAATTCGATCCCAAGGGTGTTGTTTCGTTTCGCCCCGATGGGGAAAGTCGAAAAAACGCGTTTTGAACGCAATTGGACGACGTTCGTCCACCCGGCTTTTTGCCCTGCTTGGAAAAGCCCACTCAAAATGGTGGTATGAAACCGACCTCGTGGAACTCGATCCCAAGGGTGTTTTTTCGTTTCGCCCCGATGGGGAAGGTCGAAAAAACGCGTTTTGAAGGCAATTGGACGACGTTCGTCAACCCGGCTTTTTGCCCTGTTTGGAAAAGCCCACTCAAAATGGTGGTATGAAACCGACCTATTGGAGTTCGATCCCAAGGGTGTTTTTTCGTTTCGCCCCGATGGGGAAAGTCGAAAAAACGCGTTTTGAACGTAATTGGACGACGTTCGTCAACCCGGCTTTTTGCCCTGCTTAGAAAAGCCCACTCAAAATGGTGGTTTGAAACCGACCTCATGGAATTCGACCTTAAGGGTGTTTTTTCGTTTCGCCCCGATGGGGAAAGTCCAGAAAACGCGTTTTGAACGGAATTGGACGACGTTCGTCAACCCCGCTTTTTGCCCTGCTTGGAAAAGCCCACTCAAAATGGTGGTATGAAACCGACCTAGTGGAATTCGATCCGAATGGTGTTTTTTCGTTTCGCCCCGAAGGGGAAAGTCGAAAAAACGCGTTTTGGACGACGTTCGTCAACCCCGCTTTTTGCCCTGCTTGGAAAAGCCCACTCAAAATGGTGGTATGAAACCGACCTCGTGGAATTCGATCCCAAGGGTGTTTTTTCGTTTCGCCCCGATGGGGAAAGTCGAGAAAACGCGTTTTGAACGCAATTGGACGACGTTCGTGAACCCGGCTTTTTGCCCTGCTTGGAAAAGCCCACTCAAAATGGTGGTATGAAACCGACCTAGTGGAATTCGATCCGAATGGTGTTTTTTCGTTTCGCCCCGAAGGGGAAAGTCGAAAAAACGCGTTTTGAACGCAATTGGACGACGTTCGTCAACCCGGCTTTTTGCCCTGCTTGGAAAAGCCCACTCAAAATGGTGGTATGAAACCGACCTCGTGGAATTCGATCCCAAGGGTGTTTTTTCGTTTCGCCCCGATGGGGAAAGTCGAGAAAACGCGTTTTGAACGCCATTGGACGACGTTCGTGAACCCGGCTTTTTGCCCTGCTTGGAAAAGCCCACTCAAAATGGTGGTATGAACGCAACCTCGTGGAATTCGATCCCAAGGGTGTTTTTTCGTCTCGCCCCGATGGGGAAAGTTGAGAAAACGCGTTTTGAACGCAATTGGACGACGTTCGTGAACCCGGCTTTTTGCCCTGCTTGGAAAAGCCCACTCAAAATGGTGGTATGAACGCAACCTCGTGGAATTCGATCCCAAGGGTGTTTTTTCGTTTCGCCCCGATGTTGGAAGTCGAAAAAACGCGTTTTGAACGCAATTGGAGGACGTTCGTCAACCCGGCTTTTTGCCCTGCTTGGAAAAGCCCACTCAAAATGGTGGTATGAAACCGACCTCGTGGAATTCGATCCCAAGGGTGTTTTTTCGTTTCGCCCCCATGGGGAAAGTCGAAAAAACGCGTTTTGATCGGAATTGGACGAAGTTCGTCAACCCGGTTTTTTGCCCTGCTTGGAAAAGCCACCTTAAAATGGTGGTATGAAACCGACCTCGCTGAATTCGATCCCAAGGGCGTTTTTTCGTTTCGCCCCCATGAGGAAAGTCGAAAAAACGCGTTTTGAACGTAATTGGACGACGTTCGTCAACCCGGCTTTTTGCCCTGCTTGGAAAAGCCCACTCAAAATGGTGGTATGAAACCGACCTCGTGGAATTCGATCCCAAGGGTGTTTTTTCGTTTTGCCCCGATGGGGAAAGTCGAGAAAACGCGTTTTGAACGCAATTGGACGACGTTCGTGAACCCGGCTTTTTGCCCTGCTTTGAAAAGCCCACTCAAAATGGTGGTATGAAACCGACCTCGTGGAATTCGATCCCAAGGGTGTTTTTTCGTTTCACCCCGATGGGGAAAGTCGAGAAAACGCGTTTTGAACGCAATTGGACGACGTTCGTGAACCCGGCTTTTTGCCCTGCTTGGAAAAGCCCACTCAAAATGGTGGTATGAAACCGACCTAGTGGAATTCGATCCGAATGGTGTTTTTTCGTTTCGCCCCGAAGGGGAAAGTCGAAAAAACGCGTTTTTAACGTAATTGGAGGACGTTTGTCAACCCGGCTTTTTGCCCTGCTTGGAAAAGCCCACTCAAAATGGTGGTATGAAACCGACCTCGTGGAATTCGATCCCAAGGGTGTTTTTTCGTTTCGCCCCCATGGGGAAAGTCGAAAAAACGCGTTTTGATCGGAATTGGACGAAGTTCGTCAACCCGGTGTTTTGCCCTGCTTGGAAAAGCCCACTCAAAATGGTGGTATGAAACCGACCTCGCTGAATTCGATCCCAAGGGCGTTTTTTCGTTTCGCCCCGATGAGGAAAGTCGAGAAAACGCGTTTTGAACGCAATTGGACGACGTTCGTGAACTCGGCTTTTTGCCCTGTTTGGAAAAGCCCACTCAAAATGGTGGTATGAAACCGACCTCGTGGAATTCGATCCTAAGGGTGTTGTTTCGTTTCGTCCCGATGAGGAAAGTCGAAAAAACGCGTTTTGAACGCAATTGGACGACGTTCGTGAACCCGGCTTTTTGCCCTGCTTGGAAAAGCCCACCCAAAATGGTGGTATGAAACCGACCTAGTCGAATTCGATCCGAATGGTGTTTTTTCGTTTCGCCCCGAAGGGGAAAGTCGAAAAAACGCGTTTTGTACGCAATTCGACGACGTTCGTCAACCCGGCTTTTTGCCCTGCTTCGAAAAGCCCACTCAAAATGGTGGATTGAAACCGACCTCGTGGAATTCGATCCCAAGTGTGTTTTTTCGTTTCGCCACGATGGGGAAAGTCGAAAAAACGCGTTTTGAAAGTAATTGGACGACGTTCGTCAACCCGGCTTTTTGCCCTGCTTGGAAAAGCCCACTCAAAATGGTGGTATGAAACCGACCTCGTGGAATTCGATCCCAAGGGTGTTTTTTCGTTTCGCCCCGATGGGGAAAGTCGAGAAAACGCGTTTTGAACGCAATTGGACGACGTTCGTGAACCCGGCTTTTTGCCCTGCTTGGAAAAGCCCACTCAAAATGGTGGTATGAACGCAACCTCGTGGAATTCGATCCCAAGGGTGTTTTTTCGTCTCGCCCCGATGGGGAAAGTTGAGAAAACGCGTTTTGAACGCAATTGGACGACGTTCGTGAACCCGGCTTTTTGCCCTGCTTGGAAAAGCCCACTCAAAATGGTGGTATGAAACCGACCTAGTGGAATTCGATCCGAATGGTGTTTTTTCGTTTCGCCCCGAAGGGGAAAGTCGAAAAAACGCGTTTTGAACGTAATTGGAGGACGTTCGTCAACCCGGCTTTTTGCCCTGCTTGGAAAAGCCCACTCAAAATGGTGGTATGAAACCGACCTCGTGGAATTCGATCCCAAGGGTGTTTTTTCGTTTCGCCCCCATGGGGAAAGTCGAAAAAACGCGTTTTGATCGGAATTGGACGAAGTTCGTCAACCCGGTTTTTTGCCCTGCTTGGAAAAGCCCACTCAAAATGGTGGTATGAAACCGACCTCGCTGAATTCGATCCCAAGGGCGTTTTTTCGTTTCGCCCCGATGAGGAAAGTCCAGAAAACGCGTTTTGAACGCAATTGGACGACGTTCGTGAACTCGGCTTTTTGCCCTGCTTGGAAAAGCCCACTCAAAATGGTGGTATGAAACCGACCTCGTGGAATTCGATCCCAAGGGTGTTGTTTCGTTTCGTCCCGATGAGGAAAGTCGAAAAAACGCGTTTTGAACGCAATTGGACGACGTTCGTGAACCCGGCTTTTTGCCCTGCTTGGAAAAGCCCACCCAAAATGGTGGTATGAAACCGACCTAGTGGAATTCGATCCGAATGGTGTTTTTTCGTTTCGCCCCGAAGGGGAAAGTCGAAAAAACGCGTTTTGTACGCAATTCGACGACGTTCGTCAACCCGGCGTTTTGCCCTGCTTGGAAAAGCCCACTCAAAATGGTGGTATGAAACCGACCTAGTGGAATTCGATCCGAATGGTGTTTTTTCGTTTCGCCCCGAAGGGGAAAGTCGAAAAAACGCGTTTTGAACGCAATTGGACGACGTTCGTCAACCCGGCTTTTTGCCCTGCTTGGAAAAGCCCACTCAAAATGGTGGTATGAAACCGACCTCGTGGAATTCGATCCCAAGGGTGTTTTTTCGTTTCGCCCCGATGGGGAAAGTCGAGAAAACGCGTTTTGAACGCAATTGGACGACGTTCGTGAACCCGGCTTTTTGCCCTGCTTGGAAAAGCCCACTCAAAATGGTGGTATGAAACCGACCTCGTGGAATTCGATCCCAAGGGTGTTTTTTCGTTTCGCCCCGATGGGGAAAGTCGAGAAAACGCGTTTTGAACGCAATTGGACGACGTTCGTGAACCCGGCTTTTTGCCCTGCTTGGAAAAGCCCACTCAAAATGGTGGTATGAAACCGACCTAGTGGAATTCGATCCGAATGGTGTTTTTTCGTTTCGCCCCGAAGGGGAAAGTCGAAAAAACGCGTTTTGAACGCAATTGGACGACGTTCGTCAACCCGGCTTTTTGCCCTGCTTGGAAAAGCCCACTCAAAATGGTGGTATGAAACCGACCTCGTGGAATTCGATCCCAAGGGTGTTTTTTCGTTTCGCCCCGATGGGGAAAGTCGAGAAAACGCGTTTTGAACGCAATTGGACGACGTTCGTGAACCCGGCTTTTTGCCCTGCTTGGAAAAGCCCTTTCAAAATGGTGGTATGAAACCGACCTCGTGGAATTCGATCCCAAGGGTGTTTTTTCGTTTCGCCCCGATGGGGAAAGTCGAGAAAACGCGTTTTGAACGCAATTGGACGACGTTCGTGAACCCGGCTTTTTGCCCTGCTTGGAAAAGCCCACTCAAAATGGTGGTATGAAACCGACCTAGTGGAAATCGATCCGAATGGTGTTTTTTCGTTTCGCCCCGAAGGGGAAAGTCGAAAAAACGCGTTTTGAACGTAATTGGACGACGTTCGTCAACCCAGCTTTTTGCCCTGCTTGGAAAAGCCCACTCAAAATGGTGGTATGAAACCGACCTCGTGGAATTCGATCCCAAGGGTGTTTTTTCGTTTCGCCCCCATGGGGAAAGTCGAAAAAACGCGTTTTGATCGGAATTGGACGAAGTTCGTCAACCCGGTTTTTTGCCCTGCTTGGAAAAGCCCACTCAAAATGGTGGTATGAAACCGACCTCGCTGAATTCGATCCCAAGGGCGTTTTTTCGTTTCGCCCCGATGAGGAAAGTCGAGAAAACGCGTTTTGAACGCAATTGGACGACGTTCGTGAACTCGGCTTTTTGCCCTGCTTGGAAAAGCCCACTCAAAATGGTGGTATGAAACCGACCTCGTGGAATTCGATCCCAAGGGTGTTGTTTCGTTTCGTCCCGATGAGGAAAGTCGAAAAAACGCGTTTTGAACGCAATTGGACGACGTTCGTGAACCCGGCTTTTTGCCCTGCTTGGAAAAGCCCACCCAAAATGGTGGTATGAAACCGACCTAGTGGAATTCGATCCGAATGGTGTTTTTTCGTTTCGCCCCGAAGGGGAAAGTCGAAAAAACGCGTTTTGTACGCAATTCGACGACGTTCGTCAACCCGGCGTTTTGCCCTGCTTGGAAAAGCCCACTCAAAATGGTGGTATGAAACCGACCTAGTGGAATTCGATCCGAATGGTGTTTTTTCGTTTCGCCCCGAAGGGGAAAGTCGAAAAAACGCGTTTTGAACGCAATTGGACGACGTTCGTCAACCCGGCTTTTTGCCCTGCTTGGAAAAGCCCACTCAAAATGGTGGTATGAAACCGACCTCGTGGAATTCGATCCCAAGGGTGTTTTTTCGTTTCGCCCCGATGGGGAAAGTCGAGAAAACGCGTTTTGAACGCAATTGGACGACGTTCGTGAACCCGGCTTTTTGCCCTGCTTGGAAAAGCCCACTCAAAATGGTGGTATGAAACCGACCTCGTGGAATTCGATCCCAAGGGTGTTTTTTCGTTTCGCCCCGATGGGGAAAGTCGAGAAAACGCGTTTTGAACGCAATTGGACGACGTTCGTGAACCCGGCTTTTTGCCCTGCTTGGAAAAGCCCACTCAAAATGGTGGTATGAAACCGACCTAGTGGAATTCGATCCGAATGGTGTTTTTTCGTTTCGCCCCGAAGGGGAAAGTCGAAAAAACGCGTTTTGAACGCAATTGGACGACGTTCGTCAACCCGGCTTTTTGCCCTGCTTGGAAAAGCCCACTCAAAATGGTGGTATGAAACCGACCTCGTGGAATTCGATCCCAAGGGTGTTTTTTCGTTTCGCCCCGATGGGGAAAGTCGAGAAAACGCGTTTTGAACGCAATTGGACGACGTTCGTGAACCCGGCTTTTTGCCCTGCTTGGAAAAGCCCTTTCAAAATGGTGGTATGAAACCGACCTCGTGGAATTCGATCCCAAGGGTGTTTTTTCGTTTCGCCCCGATGGGGAAAGTCGAGAAAACGCGTTTTGAACGCAATTGGACGACGTTCGTGAACCCGGCTTTTTGCCCTGCTTGGAAAAGCCCACTCAAAATGGTGGTATGAAACCGACCTAGTGGAAATCGATCCGAATGGTGTTTTTTCGTTTCGCCCCGAAGGGGAAAGTCGAAAAAACGCGTTTTGAACGTAATTGGACGACGTTCGTCAACCCAGCTTTTTGCCCTGCTTGGAAAAGCCCACTCAAAATGGTGGTATGAAACCGACCTCGTGGAATTCGATCCCAAGGGTGTTTTTTCGTTTCGCCCCCATGGGGAAAGTCGAAAAAACGCGTTTTGATCGGAATTGGACGAAGTTCGTCAACCCGGTTTTTTGCCCTGCTTGGAAAAGCCCACTCAAAATGGTGGTATGAAACCGACCTCGCTGAATTCGATCCCAAGGGCGTTTTTTCGTTTCGCCCCGATGAGGAAAGTCGAGAAAACGCGTTTTCAACGCAATTGGACGACGTTCGTGAACTCGGCTTTTTGCCCTGCTTGGAAAAGCCCACTCAAAATGGTGGTATGAAACCGACCTCGTGGAATTCGATCCCAAGGGTGTTGTTTCGTTTCGTCCCGATGAGGAAAGTCGAAAAAACGCGTTTTGAACGCAATTGGACGACGTTCGTGAACCCGGCTTTTTGCCCTGCTTGGAAAAGCCCAGCCAAAATGGTGGTATGAAACCGACCTCGTGGAATTCGATCCCAAGGGTGTTTTTTCGTTTCGCCCCGATGGGGAAAGTCGAGAAAACGCGTTTTGAACGCAATTGGACGACGTTCGTGAACGCGGCTTTTTGCCCTCCTTGGAAAAGCCCACTCAAAATGGTGGTATGAAACCGACCTAGTGGAATTCGATCCGAATGGTGTTTTTTCGTATCGCCCCGAAGGGGAAAGTCGAAAAAACGCATTTCGAACGCAATTGGACGACGTTCGTCAACCCGGCTTTTTGCCCTGCTTGGAAAAGCCCAGTCAAAATGGTGGTATGAAACCGACCTCGTGGAATTCGATCCCAAGGGTGTTTTTTTCGTTTCGCCACGATCGGGAAAGTCGAAAAAACGCGTTTTGAACGTAATTGCACGAAGTTCCTCATCCCGGCTTTTTGCCCTGCTTGGAAAAGCCCACTCAAAATGGTGGTATGAAACCGACCTCGTGGAATTCGATCCCAAGGGTGTTTTTTCGTTTCGCCCCGATGGCGAAAGTCGAAAAAACGCGTTTTGAACGTAATTGGACGAAGTTCGTCAACCCGGCTTTTTGCCCTGCTTGGAAAAGCCCACTCAAAATGGTGGTATGAAACCGACCTCGTGGAATTCGATCCCAAGGGTGTTTTTTCGTTTCGCCCCGAAGGGGAAAGTCGAGAAAACGCGTTTTGAACGCAATTGGACGACGTTCGTGAACCCGGCTTTTTGCCCTGCTTGGAAAAGCCCACTCAAAATGGTGGTGTGAAACCGACCTAGTGGAATTCGATCCGAATGGTGTTTTTTCGTTTCGCCCCGAAGGGGAAAGTCGAAAAAACGCGTTTTGAACGCAATTGGACGACGTTCGTGAACCCGGCTTTTTGCCCTGCTTGGAAAAGCCCACTCAAAATGGTGGTATGAAACCGACCTCGTGGAATTCGATCCCAAGGGTGTTTTTTCGTTTCGCCCCGATGGCGAAAGTCGAAAAAACGCGTTTTGAACGTAATTGGACGAAGTTCGTCAACCCGGCTTTTTGCCCTGTTTGGAAAAGCCCACTCAAAATGGTGGTATGAAACCGACCTCGTGGAATTCGATCCCAAGGGTGTTTTTTCGTTTCGCCCCGATGGGGAAAGTCGAGAAAACGCGTTTTGAACGCAATTGGACGACGTTCGTCAACCCGGCTTTTTGCCCTGCTTGGAAAAGCCCACTCAAAATGGTGGTATGAAACCGACCTAGTGGAATTCGATCCCAAGGGTGTTTTTTCGTTTCGCCCCGATGGGGAAAGTCGAAAAAACGCGTTTTGATCGGAATTGGACGAAGTTCGTCAACCCGGCTTTTTGCCCTGCTTGGAAAAGCCCACTCAAAATGGTGGTATGAAACCGACCTCGCTGAATTCGATCCCAAGGGCGTTTTTTCGTTTCGCCCCGATGAGGAAAGTCGAGAAAACGCGTTTTGAACGCAATTGGACGACGTTCGTGAACCCGGCTTTTTGCCCTGCTTGGAAAAGCCCACTCAAAATGGTGGTATGAAACCGACCTCGTGGAATTCGATCCCAAGGGTGTTTTTTCGTTTCGCCCGGATGGGGAAAGTCGAGAAAACGCGTTTTGAACGCAATTGGACGACGTTCGTGAACGCGGCTTTTTGCCCTCCTTGGAAAAGCCCACTCAAAATGGTGGTATGAAACCGACCTAGTGGAATTCGATCCGAATGGTGTTTTTTCGTATCGCCCCAAAGGGGAAAGTCGAAAAAACGCATTTTGAACGCAATTGGACGACGTTCGTCAACCCGGCTTTTTGCCCTGCTTGGAAAAGCCCAGTCAAAATGGTGGTATGAAACCGACCTCGTGGAATTCGATCCCAAGGGTGTTTTTTTCGTTTCGCCACGATCGGGAAAGTCGAAAAAACGCGTTTTGAACGTAATTGCACGAAGTTCCTCATCCCGGCTTTTTGCCCTGCTTGGAAAAGCCCACTCAAAATGGTGGTATGAAATCGACCTCGTGGAATTCGATCCCAAGGGTGTTTTTTCGTTTCGCCCCGATGGCGAAAGTCGAGAAAACGCGTTTTGAACGCAATTGGACGACGTTCGTCAACCCGGGTTTTTGCCCTGCTTGGAAAAGCCCACTCAAAATGGTGGTATGAAACCGACCTCGTGGAATTCGATCGCAAGGGTGTTTTTTCGTTTCGCCCCGAAGGGGAAAGTCGAGAAAACGCGTTTTGAACGCAATTGGACGACGTTCGTGAACCCGGCTTTTTGCCCTGCTTGGAAAAGCCCACTCAAAATGGTGGTATGAAACCGACCTAGTGGAATTCGATCCGAATGGTGTTTTTTCGTTTCGCCCCGAAGGGGAAAGTCGAAAAAAACGCGTTTTGAACGCAATTGGACGACGTTCGTGAACCCGGCTTTTTGCCCTCCTTGGAAAAGCCCACTCAAAATGGTGGTATGAAACCGACCTAGTGGAATTCGATCCGAATGGTGTTTTTTCGTATCGCCCCAAAGGGGAAAGTCGAAAAAACGCATTTTGAACGCAATTGGACGACGTTCGTCAACCCGGCTTTTTGCCCTGCTTGGAAAAGCCCAGTCAAAATGGTGGTATGAAACCGACCTCGTGGAATTCGATCCCAAGGGTGTTTTTTTCGTTTCGCCACGATCGGGAAAGTCGAAAAAAGGCGTTTTGAACGTAATTGCACGAAGTTCCGCATCCCGGCTTTTTGCCCTGCTTGGAAAAGCCCACTCAAAATGGTGGTATGAAACCGACCTCGTGGAATTCGATCCCAAGGGTGTTTTTTCGTTTCGCCCCGATGGCGAAAGTCGAGAAAACGCGTTTTGAACGCAATTGGACGACGTTCGTCAACCCGGGTTTTTGCCCTGCTTGGAAAAGCCCACTCAAAATGGTGGTATGAAACCGACCTCGTGGAATTCGATCACAAGGGTGTTTTTTCGTTTCGCCCCGAAGGGGAAAGTCGAGAAAACGCGTTTTGAACGCAATTGGACGACGTTCGTGAACCCGGCTTTTTGCCCTGCTTGGAAAAGCCCACTCAAAATGGTGGTATGAAACCGACCTAGTGGAATTCGATCCGAATGGTGTTTTTTCGTTTCGCCCCGAAGGGGAAAGTCGAAAAAACGCGTTTTGAACGCAATTGGACGACGTTCGTGAACCCGGCTTTTTGCCCTGCTTGGAAAAGCCCACTCAAAATGGTGGTATGAAACCGACCTCGTGGAATTCGATCCCAAGGGTGTCTTTTCGTTTCGCCCCGATGGGGAAAGTCGAAAAAACGCGTTTTGAACGTAATTGGACGACGTTCGTGAACCCGGCTTTTTGCCCTCCTTGGAAAAGCCTACTCAAAATGGTGGTATGAAACCGACCTAGTGGAATTCGATCCGAATGGTGTTTTTTCGTTTCACCCCGAAGGGGAAATTCGAAAAAACGCGTTTTGAACGTAATTGGACGAAGTTCGTCAACCCGGCTTTTTGCCCTGCTTGGAAAAGCCCACTCAAAATGGTGGTATGAAACCGACCTCGTGGAATTCGATCCCAAGGGTGTTTTTTCGTTTCGCCCCGATGGGGAAAGTCGAGAAAACGCGTTTTGAACGCAATTGGACGACGTTCGTCAACCCGGCTTTTTGCCCTGCTTGGAAAAGCCCACTCAAAATGGTGGTATGAAACCGACCTAGTGGAATTCGATCCGAATGGTGTTTTTTCGTTTCGCCCCGAATAGGAAATTCGAAAAAACGCGTTTTGAACGCAATTGGACGACGTTCGTCAACCCGGCTTTTTGCCCTGCTTGGAAAAGCCCACTCAAAATGGTGGTATGAAACCGACCTCGTGGAATTCGATCCCAAGGGTGTTTATTCGTTTCGCCCCGATGGGGAAAGTCGAACAAAGGCGTTTTGAACGCAATTGGACGACGTTCGTCGACCTGGGTTTTTGACCTGCTTGGAAAAGCCCACTCAAAATGATGGTACGAAACCGACCTAATGGAATTCGATCCCAAGGGTGTTTTTTCGTTTCGCCCCGAAAGGGAAAGTCGAACAAAGGCGTTTTGAACGCAATTGGACGATGTTCGTCAACCACGCTTTTTGCCCTGCTTGGAAAAGCCCACTCAAAATGGTGGTATGAAACCGACCTCGTGGAATTCGATCCCAAGGGAGTTTTTTCGTTTCGCCCCGATGGGGAAAGTCGAACAAGTGCGTTTTGAACGCAATTGGACGACGTTCGTCGACTTGGATTTTTGCCCTGCTTGGAAAAGCCCACACAAAATGGTGGTATGAAACCGACCTCGTGGAATTCGATCCCAAGGGTTTTTTTTTCGTTTCGCCCCGATGGGGAAAGTCGAACAAGTTTGTTTTAAATGCAATTGGACGACGTTCGTCAACCCGGCTTTCTGCCCTACTTGGAAAAGCCCATTTAAAATGGTGGTATGAAACCGAACTCGTGGAATTCGATCCCAAGGGTGTTTTTTCGTTTCGCCCCGATGGGGAAAGTGGAACAAATTCGTTTTGAACGCAATTTGACGACGTTCGTCAACCCGGCTTTTTGCCCTGCTTGGAAAAGCCCACTCAAAATGGTGGTATGAAACAGACCTCGTGGAATGCGATCCCAAGGGTGTTTTTTCGTTTCGCCACGATGGGGAAAGTCGAAAAAACGCGTTTGGAACGGAATTGGACAACGTTCGTCAACCCGGCTTTTTGCCCTGCTTGGAAAAGCCCACTCAAAATGGTGGTATGAAACCGACCTCGTGGAATTCGATCCCAAGGGTGTTTTTTCGGTTCGACACGATGGGGAAAGTTGACCAAATTCGTTTTTAACGCAATTGGACGACGTTCGTCAACCCGATTTTTTGCCCTTCTTGGAAAAGCCCACTCAAAATGGTGGAATGAAACCGACCTCGTGGAATTCGATCTCAAGGGTGTTTTTTCGTTTCGCCCCGATGGGGAAAGTCGAACAAAGTCGTTTTGAACGCAATTGGACGACGTTCGTCAACCAGGCTTTTTGCCCTGCTTGGAAAAGCCCACCCAAAATGGTGGTATGAAACCGACTTCGTGGAATTCGATCCCAAGGGAGTTTTTTCGTTTCGCCCCGAAGGGGAAAGTCGAACAAAGGCGTTTTGAACGCAATTGGACGACGTTCGTGAACCCGGCTTTTTGCCCTGCTTGGAAAAGCCCACTCAAAATGGTGGTATGAAACCGACCTCGTGGAATTCGATCCCAAGGGTGTTTTTTCGTTTCGCCCCGATGAGGAAAGTCGAAAAAACCCGTTTTGAACGCAATTGGACGACGCTCGTCAGCCCGGCTTTTTGCCCTGCTTGGAAAAGCCCACTCAAAATGGTGGTATGAAACCGACTTCGTGGAATTCGATCCCAAGGGTGTTTTTTCGTTTTGCACCAATAGGGAAAGTCTAAAAACGCGTCTATAACGCAATTTGACGATATTCGTCAACTCGGCTTTTTGCCCTGCTTGGAAAAGCCGACCCAAAATGGTGGTATGAATTTGACCTCGTGGAATTCGATCCAAAAGGTGTTTTTTTCGTTTCGCCCCGATAGGGAAAGTGGAAAAACGCATTTTGAACGCAATTTGACGATAATTGTCAATTCGGCTTTTTGCGTTGATTGGAAAAGCCAACCGAAAATGGTGGTATGAAACCGACTTCGTGGAATTTGATCCCAACGGTGTTATTTCCTTTCGCCGCGATGGGCAAAGTCGAAAAACGCGTTTTGATCTCAATTTGACGATATTCGTCAATTCGGCTTTCTGTGCTGCCTTCAAAAGGCCACCCAAAATGGTGGTATGAAACCGTCTTCGTGGAATTCAATCCCAAGGGTGTTTTTTCGTTTCGCCCCGATGGGGAAAGTCGAAAAACGCGTCTTGAACGACATTTGACGATATTCGTCAATTCGGCTTTTTGCGCTGCTTGGAAAAGCCCACCCTAAATGGTGGTATGAAACCGACCTCGTGGAATTCGATCCCAAGGGTCTTTTTTCGTTTTGCCCCGATGGGGAAAGTCGAAAAACGCGTTTTGAACTCAATTGGATTACCTTCGTCAACCCCCCTTTTTGCGCTCCTTCAAAAAGCCCACCCAAAATGGTAGTATGAAACCGACCTCGTGGAATTCGAACCCAAGTGTGTTTTTTTCTTTGGTCTCGATGGGAAAGTCTATTAAACGCGTTTTGAACGCGATCGACGACCTTCGTCAACCCGCCTTTTTCTGCTGCTTGGAAAAGCCCACCCAAAATGGTGGTATGAAATCGACCGCGTGGAATTCCATCCTAAGTATGTTTTTTCGTTTCGTTCCGATGGGGAAAGTCGATAAAAACGCGTTTTGAACGCAATTGGAGGACCTTCGTCAACCCGGCTTTTCCGTTGCTTGGAAAAGCCCACCCAAAATGGAGGTATGAAACCGACCTCGCGGAATTCGATCCCAAGTGTTTTTTTTTTTTCGCCCCGATGGGGAAACTCAAAATAACGCGTTTTGAACGCGATTGGCCGAAAATGGTGATATGAAACCGACCTCGTGGAATTCGATCCCAAGGGTGTTTTTTGTTTCGCCCCGATGGGGAAACTCGAAATAACGCGTTTTGAACGCGATTGGCCAACCTTCGTCAACCCGACTGTTTTCGCTGTCTGGAAGAGCCCACTCAAAATGGTGGTATGAAACCGACCTCGCGGAATTCGATCGCAATTTTTTTTTTTCGCGCCGATGGGGAAAGTCGAAAAAACGCGTTTTAAACGCGATTGGACCACCTTTGTCAACCCCCCTTTTTGCTCGGTTTGGAAAAGCCCATCCAAAATGGTGGTATGAAACCGACCTCGTGGAATTCGATCCCAAGTGTGTTTTTTCGATTTGCGCCGATTGGGTAAAGTCGAAAAATAATATTTATTTCACCAAATAAATGATTTTATGCAGCTTGTGATGTATTCCTCTCCCAGCATCTGGTTGGGGGAACTTCCTTTCATCCGGGATATTCTCTGTTTGCTCTTACTTGGAATCGAGTCACATGTGTTTGATTTCTTTTTCTCGATGTCTTCAACGAGTTAAGACAAACTTCTTCGTGGCGAGTTCATTGCACGTTTTTCTCCACTGTTCAGCATCTGTGACCTCCTGTGGGCGAGATGTACAGACGCTGCTCATTCATTGATAAGATATTTGCTTGATTAAATTGTGATGGATAGCACAATTGTCTATTTTGACTAACAGTTATAGTCGGTTATTGTGTAGGATAATTCAGGGTGGATAATTGCGTGCTCTTTGTTTTCAATATACTTCACCTGGGCGCGTTCCACGGGTGTTCGTGGAACTCAGTCCAAGGTACACTGCACAAATCGCCGCGCAGAATTATTTTTTCCCCCAGGGACAGGTACCATGGGCGGCTGTCTCGTTATAATTATAACTTTATGTCTTATTTTAGCAATCGAGCCTTTGTTGCTCATGTTAAATCGAGCTTTTGCTGTTCGTGTTTGTTTAAAAATCGAACCTTTGTCGCTACTGTGAAATCGAACCTTTGCAAGTGCTACTGTGAAATCGAAACTTAGCAAGTGGTGTGAAATCGAGCCTGTGTCACTCGTGTAAAATCTATTTTTTTTTTGCTCGTGGTTGTTTTAAAATGGACCCCTTGTTGCTAGTTTTGTTTAAAATCGAGCCTTAGTCGCTCGTGTTCCTTGCGTGTTATTTTAGAAATCACACCTTCTTTATGTTTTTGGTTATTCGGCAACCAGCCATTCTGCTTTCTGCCTGATTACTATAAAAATTATAAAAGTTCAACTGAGGCCTTACACTACTGTAAAATGGTCAAATGGTCAAATCCAAGCTTTCGCCGATCTACGGCATCATCAGGGATAAGAAAAATATTCCGCATGAGGCTTATATATAGATGTAAAGTAAAAACGTGTGAAATGCGAGAGAATGTGGGAGTAAATGCATGAGCTAAATAATAACAAGATATAAATATGAATAAAAATGAATGCTATGATCTAATGAGTGAGTGTCAAAGTACGAAGAGTCTCTAGATGTATTAAAATAATTATTAGAATAAAAGGTCCGCGAATTCGCTGCATTCTTCTCGGGAGTTGAGGGGTTAGGGTTAGGGTTCTAACTTGTCTTGCGGTCAAGTTTTCCGCCAAAAAGAAGGCCTACCTATGGGTTGCAACATCTCAGGCATTTTGGCCATCCTATTCATGGACAGACTAGAAACCATCGCCCTCTCTTCACACTTATCTATAAGCCACTACAAGAGATATGTTGACGACATTTATCTCCAGACAACTGGTGAGGAAATGGCAGACCAATTCCACTATACAATGAACAATCTGCACCCTAAATTGAAATTTGAAATTGAGAAACCTGAAATAACACCCAATGGCTTCTCACTATCACTACTTGATTTCAATGTCACCATCTCCAAAGACGGCAAAAGCTCCTTCGAATTCTACAAGAAAACAGCAAAGAAACCACTGTTCGTTCACCACCAATCAGCGATACCGGAAAAGTCAAAGATCAACTTCATTCGCAATGAGCGAAAACGTATCGACGATAAATGCTTCACAAAAGCAACAGCCACAAAACATCAAAACATGTTCGACGACATCCTCCGTCTTAACGGGTATCCTGAAGGCACTATAACCAAAACTAAGCACTCCCAGAACCATCAGAAAGACCCGCGACCTCTTAACACAGAATGGTCATACTTGAAAATGCCATATGTCTCCGAACGTCTTAACTACAAAGTCGCTAACATCTTCCGAAAAGAGGGTTACCAGTGCGGGTCACGCACAAGTCATACACCCTCAGACGAGCCCTCTCTCAGAACAACACGGAACGGACATGCACGAGGGCCAACTGTCCTATCTCCAACACCAATTTGTGCTTATTACGCAACGTTGTTTACCAAATCACCTGCAACAACTGTAATCAACACTATATCGGAAGCACGACACGCTTTGTCCATGACCGAGTAAGAGAACACCTAAACAATGACAGCTCCTCCGTGAAGAAACACATTTCAAAGTGCCAAAGCAAAGTCCACAAAGGCATCGAAATCAAGACCATCGCGCTTTAAAAGGACCCTGCAAATTTACGACTATTCGAAGCGTTCTACATTCGGAAATACAAACCTGCCCTCACCTCCCGAGAAGAATGCAGCGAATTCGCGGACCTTTTATTCTAATAATTATTTTAATACATCTAGAGACTCTTCGTACTTTGACACTCACTCATTAGATCATAGCATTCATTTTTATTTATATTTATATCTTGTTATTATTTAGCTCATGCATTTACTCCCACATTCTCTCGCATTTCACACGTTTTTACTTTACATCTATATATAAGCCTCATGCGGAATATTTTTCTTATCCCTGATGATGCCGTAGATCGGCGAAAGCTTGGATTTGACCATTTGACCATTTTACAGTAGTGTAAGGCCTCAGTTGAACTTTTATAATTTTTATTTTAAAATGTTACTGAAGGACAACATTCAACGTTTATGCCTGATTACTGTTTGACACACTGTTGACATAATTTTGTCTGCTATAATAGTTAATTATTCATTCCCAACAAAAATGTGACACGTAGGAAAATGAAGAATAGTGGCAACTTAATTCACTGTGGCTAGCATACAGGATAATTTTACCATGGACGGCTATCGTTGTTGCTTTCAGAGATTTCTATTTACTCATTGAGCAATTTGCAATTCAGATGCAAGACTTCTGTACACATATTGATATGCGTTAATTGCCCCCTATGGTCAATGGCCACTTTGTGGGACTGTGTCCCATCTTTATTGTTTTTTATTGGCATTAGACGGTATTGGCATGAACTTAACCTGCGTCCTGAGCTTAGCTTTAGTGACAATTCGTGCATTATCTTACCGTCAGGATCTTGTTATCAGAATCCGTACTGCCCCCCCTTTTGGTGCAGTAGTTGCTGGTCATATTCTTATGACAGCCTTTTATTATTATTATGGGAATTGGGACTAGCTTTCGGCGAGGTCGGACGTCTTCTGAAGCGCTCCGCCTTCAAAGCAAATGTAATTCTCCTAGGGAGCCCGAGAGCTGAGAAAATGGCAGATGAACAACAAGCAACCAAGGAAAGCTCCACTCGCAAAAGAAGAAAACGAAGTAAAGGCTCGCAAACTGATAATGAGGACTGCGAGATAGAATATTGCTACGACTGTACAAACATGGCGGAATCACTCGCCGAGATTAACAGCAAACTTGACAAGGCCTTAACCTGCATCGGAGAAATGGAAGTACTCAAACAAAAACAAGAAAACCTGGAGAAAAAGAACAAGGAGAGTTTTACCCATACTTCAATAGAAGGGCTACAAAAGAAGCTGGCTACTCAAGAACTTGCCATCAACGAGCTAAACAAAAGTGTGATCTCATTAACAAAACAAGCTAACGAAGAAAAACAACGAGCCATCAAGCTTGAAAGTCACAGTCGGCGAAATAATCTCAATTTCTTCAATCTACCTGAGCAAAAGAATGAATCGGCAGAAAAATCTGAAAAAATCTTGAGAAAGTTCATGGAGGAAAACCTCAAAATAAGCAAAGAAGATGCAAGCGACATCTATTTGGAGCGCGTTCACCGCGTCGGGAAACCACCTAATTCCTCAGATGAAAAACCTAGACCGCTTATTGCAAAATTTTCCTTTTACAAAGACAAGGAGTTTGTCTTATCTCGGGCAAAATATCTTAAAGGAACTGATTTCGCTGTGGCATGCGATTTCCCGAAAGAAATCGTTGACAAGAGAAAAGCACACTTCCCGATTCTTAAAGACGCTAAGAAGAGAGGTCAAGACGCAAAACCCATCTTCGACAAACTGTACATCAATAGACAAGTATATACCCCAACCGAATCGCTATAGTCCTTCCAACGGAGCTAACGTAAGATATATTTTTTTCTCTTCTCTCTTGTTTCTCTGGGTTCCTTGCTCAGCCAAGCCCAGTTTAAAGGTTAGTTTGTAGATCTCGCTAATGTTTGCCTACAGAGGTCTAGTTAAATACCGAGCAGCATGTGCTCTCTTCATGTTATGTTTAGTCCCCACGTTCGAGTCACCCCGTTTATATAGTTTAACTTTAAATTCGCATTTTATTTCATTGTTTATAGTGTGTTTGCTGTGTTTGTTGACAGTTCAAAATCGCTATTTAGCATCTTTCTCAATGAAACACATAGAATCTCTGCTGCAAAAAAACCATGACTGTTCCTTCTAGACTCTCCTTTTGTTCTTTGAATGTAAGAGGTTTAAACCAAGCTAGAAAGAGGCGGCGGGTGCTCAGATGGCTTCATAACCAAAAATTCGACGTCGCTTTTTTACAAGAAACCTATTCATCCAAAAGTGTCAAGAAATATGGGAAGCTGAATGGGGAGGGAAAATTTATTATAGCCACGGTACCACGCAGTCAAAAGGTGTGATGGTATTGTTCAAGCCAAATTTAGATTTTGAAATCGAAAGCGCAATCACTGACAAGAAAGGTCGGTATCTGTTGCTAAAAACCAACATGTTTGAATCGTCCTTCTTGCTAAGCAATATTTACGCGCCAAATGACATTACCGCTCAGACAGCGTTTTTTCGTAACCTTGACAACACTCTTCTACCGTATGCAGATTCACAAATCATCTTGGGAGGCGACTTGAATTGCTCATTAGCAACTATAGATAAAACAGGTGGAGCTCCAGTTCAAAAGAAACAAAAAGTCATTGATAAGATTGAAGGCTTAGTCGGACGATTCAAACTTCAAGACATCCCAACAAAAGAACAATACACATGGCGCGATAATTCCTTGAAAGTGCAATGTCGTTTGGATTACTGGCTTGTTTGAAAAGAATTGCCGTCTGCCATTGATATAAACATCATCAACCCCACAATATCCGATCACAGCGCTATCGCTTTTACTTTACAATCCAAAGAATAGGCTAAACGGGGACCCGGGTTTTGGAAAATTTATAACTCGTTGTTAAAAGACGTAAACTTCATTAATGAGATTAAAATTATCACTGTTCTCCGGGATCTTTTCCGAGATTAAGAATATTTAAAATCGACGTTTCGATCAGTTTCACTGATCTTCTTCAGGCTGTTGTTAAAAATGACAATATGGCGGATTGTTTCTCATGTTCAGCTTGGTAACCGCACCAATAAATCGTGACTATTATACGACGTACGTGAACAAAGGGCGGGAAAATGTAACGAGGCCTGTCAATTAATTTTACAATTGTGATACTTCACTGACTATTACAGTCTCCCTCACGATCAAAGAAGGAGTTCAGGATTGATTTCCACGTTTCAACATGGTCAAAACTGTTAAGCACTTTCATTCCGCGGTGCTTCTGTCGCAGTAATTCAATTCCTTCGAGAACTTTCCTTTGTCTCAGCCCTCTCTCTGTTGCTACGACTTTTGCGTTTGTCCAGTCAATACTTCTTTGGCACTCAACAGTGTGTCGTGCCAGGCCTCCATCTTCTTTGCCCATTCGTCTTTCGGCCGATAGAGTGTTTCCTTTTTGAAGGTCTTCATTTGTTAATCTGACTTTGTCCATGTGTTCTTTCTTTCGTGTTTGGAACAGGCGGCATGTTTCTCCTACATACACCGAATTTTGGCAGGTGCACGGAATTTTATACACAACACATTTCTGCCTTTCACCAAGCGGCTCTTGACATGTATGTTTAATCTCTTTGATCTTTCTTCCAGGCTTGAAAGCAACTCGAAAAGAGTGTCGGTTAGCAGTTCTCCTGAACCGCTCAGACAACCCTTTTAAATATGGTATGGTCACGACTCCACGGCTTTCCTGTTCTTCCTGTTCTTTCTTTTCTGTCTGTTGATGTCTTTGCTCCATAAACCTTCTCACGGTCTCTCTGGGATACCCATTCGCTACAAACACGACTTCGATGTTGTTCAATTCTTCTGCCAGGTGTTTTTCATCACATAAGGCCCTCGCTCTGTCAGTAAAACCTTTCACAATCGCTCTCTTCATACTTTCTGGGTGATTGGACCTTTCCTTTACATTTATGTTTGTGTGAGTCTTCTTGTAATAGACAGAGCATTCTATCTTCTTGGTCTTCCTGTCTACGGTCTGTTTTGAATCAAGTACTGGTAAAACATCTCCTTCTTGGTCTTCCTTTGTGAACACAATTACTCCTGGCTCAATGGTATTGAGGTGATCTAGTATCTCTTGAGCTTCTCCTTCCTAGCATTTGGTCTCACTATCATCTACGTACCAGAACCATTCATCTAGGGGATATGGAGACGTTTCCATAGCTCTCAACTGGAAGTCTTCCATGTATATGATTGCAATTTCACCCGTGGCACCAAGGCCTATTGGTCCACTGTCCAAAACAAAATGACTTCCTCCGTATTCACAATAGGTCAGATCGAACATCCACTTTAACAACTCCATTATTGATGTTACACTCATTGTGGTTGTTTCTCCGAGGTCCTCATTCTCGTTCAACAATCTTTCAACAATCTTCAATCAATCGTTCAACAATCTTTCAACAATTAATGAGCTCAAAAGCAAAATACCCGAATACAAAAATAAACACAGCTATCTCGCTGACAAAGGCCTGTACTGGGACATGCTCAAAATGGAGATAAGAGGATTTTGCGTCCAGTATTCAAAAAGGAAAAATAGAATAAAAAGAAATAAGGAACGCGACCTTCAAAAAGAAATTGACGACATGATGACCTTACTGCAATCAAATAGATGAAAAGAAAACATTGCGAAGCTTTACCAATTAAGAGGCCAACTCAACCAGATTGCTGAATATAAAACCGAAGGAGCAATGATTAGAAGCAGAATACGTTAACATGAACAAGGGGAGAAAAACACTAAATACTTTTTAAATCTCGAAAAAAGGAGGTTCACAAAAACACATAACTAGACGTAAAACGGACGAAGAAAGGGAAACTACCTGTGAAAATGAGATTTTAGAAATGCAAAGAGCATTTTATGAAAATTTGTATGCAAAGGCCCCCTGCAATAGTGACACACATAATGCCTTCCTACAAGACCCTAACCTGGTTAAGTTAGAAGAGCACGACCTGCATGAGCTTGAACAGCTTTTATCTAAAAGCGAGTGTTTCAATGTCCTCAAACAGTGTGCCAAAAACAAATGCCCAGGCAGTGATGGCCTCTCGGTTGAGTTTTATTTGCATTTCTGGCATCTACTCGGCGAAGAAATGGTAGAAAGTTTTAATTACGCCCATAAATTAGGAAAACTCAATATCACTCAAAGACAAGGTATAATAAAGGTCATACCAAAAAAAAAACGAAAGAACCGGCTGTATTTAGAAAATTGGAGACCATTAACGTTACTTAATGTTGATTATAAAATAGCAACGAAATCAATAGCTCACAGAATCGCTAAAGTCCTTCCCAAATTAATAAATGAAGACCAAACTGGCTATGTCAAGGGCCGCTACATAGGACAGAATATTGGACTCATCAATGACATCATGAAGATAACTGAGCTGGAAAACATTCCCGGCATGGCGATTTTTATTGACTTTAAAAAAGCCTTCGACACCGTTGACTGGAACTTCCTTTTTAAGACCTTGGAGGCTTTAAATTTCGGCCCTCAGTTACAACAGTGGATTCGAACCTTTTATGCTGACTGTTCAAGCTGTGTAACAAATAATGGTTACGCCTCCGCTTTCTTTAATCTACAAAGAGGTGTTCGCCAAGAGTGCCCACTTTCTGGCTCCCTGTTTGTGCTCTGCGCCGAAATTCTTGCTAACGCAATAAGGTCTAATGCAGGTATCCAAGGAATCAATATTTACGGAAAATAATTCAAAATTTCACAATACGCAGACGATACCACTGTTTTTGTTTCCGATAGTATATCTGCCCAAAATTTATTCCAACTGCTCAATGCCTTTCAAAACTGCTCAGGTCTCGAAGTAAACAAAAGTAAAACAGAGGGTATGTGGCTGGGCGCAAACAAAAACAACTAAGAGGAACCTCTAGACATAACATGGCCAAAAGATCCCATACTTGCGCTCGGTATACACTTCTCCTATGATGAAGAGGCTGCTTTTCAAAAGAACTTCGAACAGAAATTGTCTTCAATGGCTTCCCTACTTAACCTGTGGTACCCTAGGAACTACGGCCATGAAGAGTTAAAACTCTTCATGGCCGTATTGTCATCCTAAAAGCACTAGCCCTTTCCAAACTTATTTATAACACCGCTGTCCTCCCTGTTACATCTAATTTCATTCAAAATGTTAATAAAGTATCCCAATTCGTATGGCGCAAGAAAAACCCAAAGAAAAAGCAAACCACAATGATTGGACCGAGAGCAAAAGGAGGTCTTGGAATGCCTGATTTTGATGCAATAAACAACTCTCTCAAAGCGACCTGGATCCGAAGACTTGATAACGGTTACCCTACCGCGAGCTGGACGCATATCCCTGCTACCATGTTAGAAAAATGTGGTGGCAAATTTCTCCTTAAGTGCAATTTTGATCTCATGAGTATTCATTTTTAAACGAAAGCAACAAGCTACCACCATTGGATCAAAGGCGGCTGCTGTGGCAAAAGAGGATCATATGCAGATTGATCCACAGTTGCTCTTTGTTGCCACAAATGAATTTACGGAATTTCAAGACCTGTTCAAGGACGATCTTTGCAGCAAAAATGAGTTTAAACTTGAACAAATGTCATAACCTAGCCAACCACTCTATGTTCTTGGTGGAGAAGCACTGCTTCATCGTATCCTATGGAAACACGACACAACCTTTTGTGGCATCTGCAGCTGCTATGTTCATTATGTTACCAACTATATGGCAGGTGCATTACTGTATTTGACGGTTATTGCGATGGGCCCTCAGTTAAAGACGCAGTACACTTAAGAAGAGGATCAACCAACGCTGTAGCTGTACACTGTGATCTTACGAGGACACTCACTGCAAAGAAAGACGTTTTCCAGCGAAAAAAAAAACAGAACAAACAATGCTTCATCAATATGGTGAGTGAGAAGTTAAAGGAGGCGGGTTGTGACAACATTCATGCTGCAGGCGATGCTGATGTCTTGATAGCTCAGTCTGCGGTTTCTGTAACTGCTACCAGAGACACCGTCCGTCTTAAACACGGAGCGAGCCTATAAAAGGCCCTGTCTAGCACTTTATTGGCTTCAAAAAGTCGTGTCAGAGTAACGGTCGTGAAAGAGAAGAGCTCCGCAAATTTTCCTTTTTAAATGCGTTCCCAGTTCATTTATATGGAATTAACAAGCTAATATACAATATAAACTACCAATAATTCTTTCCATACAAGCTAAAAGAAGATTTAAACAGAATTTATGCAATAATCCTGAAAATTCAAAACTGATGTCCACCACGCACAAACTGTTACGACATGAAAGCTCAAACAGATAATGCTGAACACATCAATGACAATCGTTTCAGTATTTTGTTTTTATGGGTCAAGGATTCAAACAACAAAGATGACAATGCTTTGGAAAAAAATCTCTACATTTCGAAATTTGGCGAACTAGGAGCTACGCTCTTTACAAACGTTCTTGTTATACTATCGTGAAACGGGAACAATAACCAAATTCAATTTTGAAGCGACAAAATTCAAAACTACAAGTTTCGTTTGCTCTTTGGCTAGCTTTTATGTGGCATATCCTTGACTAAAACCTTATTTTTCAGCAATAAGCGGATTAAGATTTCAGAAAATGAATTTATAAATATTTATTTTTTTACTTGCAACGCATTTATCGAAGATATTGTATTCAGTATCGGCGCTAAGCTCAGGTCGCTTGCGGGCGGGAAATTCTGTGATTTCGCAGAACAGTGACTGATAGCTACAGGTATCTTTCACTATTTCTAAACCTCGCTCTCGATTGTTTGCACCCAAACAACAAAACAGAGAATTGTATACACGAGAATCTTGCTGCTATTTCTTGTACTGCTTTGAATCTATTTTTAGTTTAGAAAACGAGATCAGTCTGGATCACGCCACACCAAAAGCCTGTTGATTACATTTCCCAACCAATGAGATCGTCTCATTGGAATTTGTGATTGGCAGGGATTGGCAGGCTGAACAGTTCAGCCTCGTTATATAGGATCGCTCCGTGTTTAAGAAGAGATCACAGTTGTATCAGCATGCCAAAGTATTTTACTTATAATACCAATTCGTTGAAAGAAGACGTTATGAAAGCAGAACGCACATTGGAAGAGGTATGACGGCAAAGTAAGCGACAGTTTGGAGGCCTTGCGATATCGACGACTTTGTGAAAAGACAGCTAAAATCACAACCGCACTTGAAGTAAAGTCCTTGCCTCCGAAGTCGTCTGCAGTGAAATATCATTCCCTTCGCGTGTAATACCAGGTGCAACATTGGACTGGAAATCCAGAGGTTCAACGGGTGACTGGCGATATAAAGAAACAGATGGTACTCTAATGGCCGTAATGACCGACGAACCACCTGCTCCGGAAACTTTAATTTTCCTCCAAGTTGTCAGATGTAACTGGAAGGTTGACTGTAACACGGCTTGATGTAGTTGCAGAAAGCACGGACGTGACTGTTCATCTGCCTGTGGCGAGTGCCGTGTAAGTGCTTGTTTCATTTCACCAGTTCTGACAGATCCAGAGAGCGATACAGAGGACGTTGATGGGGACGCAGTCGATACGTTATGACTTCACCTTACTGTTAGAAAGGTACCGAACGATCAGGTGATGCTACAGTCGAAGCTCTCGTAAGCGGACACCCTCGGGACGCGAAAAAAGTGTCCGTAACTAGAACTGGCCGCTTACGAGAATGGTTCTCGTAAGCGGGAGGTTGCCCAGCTAACAATAAATACCGTAATGTAACTGGACGTAGATGACGACAAAGCAAACACTGAAATATGGCACTGTAATTGCTGTAAAATCATTGTGACGAACGGCAATGTGATGTTGATTGATAAAAACAGGATACAGAGGTTGTTAATAGGATTTTCTTTCGGGTGTCCGCTTACGGGAGCTTAAAAACAAAGAAAAAGTCTACGTCGTAATCTCTGAAAGTGTCCGCGGCCGCTTACGGGAATGTCCGCTTACGAGAATGTAAAAATACAGAGTTTGTATGGGACTTAGAAACGGGGTTTCAAATAAGGCGGCCGTAAGTAGAGCTGTCCGCTTACGAGAGTGTCCGTTAAGAGGGCTTGGACTGTATATGTTTCAGAGACATTAACATAAAGGATAGTCGTCCAGATACTGAACAGCAGGGGTTGAGAAATTACTATGTAAACACTTTTTTGTTGAATACTTGTTGTAAAACGGTCCATGATAGAACTTAAATGTATACTTTACTTAACAGTCCTTTGTTTTTACATGTTGAGTGCAACTAAAAGAGTAAAATGTCTTGATGGAACAGTTTACAATGGCTAATTAGCATAAAAACATGGCGGTCGTCAACACTTGGATTTTTTACGTATTTCCCATGAGTTGATTTTTGTTGACTTTTAGTATGTAAACATGCATGCCTTAAAAGCAAACAATGTAAAAAGAAAAAGTCTGTTGCAAGCATTTTGACCTCCTGGCATAACTTTATTGTGCTACTTGAGAAGCTCTCTTGCAAACTTGCTCCTAACTACCTTGTTGAAAAGAAGTTCGTTTCTGCCACCGCCGAAAAAAGACTGAAAAGAGCTAATTTAAACGACCAGCAAATTTATCAAACGTACATGATGCCTTTCAAGGCCACTAAAGATATTCAACTCTCGATGTTTCAGTTTAAGATTGTACACCATATTTTACCCACCAATGCTGCATTACATAAATTTGGTATTAAAGAGCACGACCGCTGTCATTTATGTGCTGAAAAGCAAACAATTACACATCTCTTCGTAACTTGCCCTAACGTCCAGCTGTTTTGGACAGATTTTACTGATTGGTGGTACCGAAAAAACAATACTGTAATCACGCTCTCTGAAGCACAAATACTTTACGGCATCACAAACACCGTGCCTCTGTGTCTCGGTTTAAACCTCTGTACAATAATTACAAAATATTACATTTACACCGCTTCAAAAAATGAGGAAGATTATTTCTTAGACGCTTTCTTGGCTACCCTTAAAAACAAAATAGAAATAGAAACTAGCAGAGCAAAGGTGCAAGTTAAACTGTAAATATAGCAGTTTCCACTAGTTCTAGTAACCGTAGTAAAAGTTTGTAGTAATTGTCCGCGATTAAAAAGTAGTGTAACGTAAGCGGTTTAAATAATACTGTTGTTTATTCAAGCATTGTAATTAGAGCAGGTTGTAAGTAGCGTAAGTAGCTGTATTGTCGTAGTTTTATATGTAGTTTTTGTAATTAATAATGTAAGTATGCGTGCTGTAAAAAATAGATAAAAAAAAGTACAGTGCACAGTGCAGAGTACAGTGTACCGTGTATAGTGCACAGAGTACCGTGTACAGTGCACAGAGTACAGTGTACCGTGTATAGTGTACAGTGCACAGAGTACAGTGTACCGTGTATAGTGCACAGTGCACAGTGCACAATGTACAGTGTACCGTGTATAGTGCACAGTGCACAGAGTACTGTGTACCGTGTACCTTGTATAGTGCACAAAGAGATACCAACCGCAAATCTGAAGTTCTTCTCAAAAAAACCAACGGCGTTTATTTGCTGTAAATGGGCTTTACGGCGTTTATTTGCTTTAAATGGGCTTTACAGTTTTTTACGACTGGAAACACGCGAGAGCGAAACTAAATTTCCGAAAAGAAAACTGTCACATGAGACCCCCAAAGCGGCTCCCATTACAGAGACTAAACTTGCGAAATTCTACAATCACGTGTCAAAGTCACACAAGTCCTAGTTCATCAGTCTGTTACATACACAAAAATGACTACACGCACATAAGTGTGCACAAAAATGACTGTAGACGCACTTGTGTACACAAAAATTACTTTGCACACACATAAGTGTACACAAAAATTACTGTACACGCAAAAATTACTGCTCACACAAAAGTGTTCACAAAAATGACTGTACACGCACATAAGTGTGCACAAAAATGACTGTACACGTACATAAGTGTACACAAAAATTACTTTGCACACACATTAGTGTACACAAAAATGACTGTACACGCAAAAATGACTGCACACACATAAGTGTACACAAAATGACTACACGCAAATAAGTGTGCACAAAAATGACTGTACACGCACATAAGTGTACCATGATTTTGAAGAATTACTGGACGTACAAGAGGAGATTACGGAAAGCTCGTCAAATACGGAATTTAACCAAGTGCAGAGGGGAGAACTTGAAAATGTATTATCGAGGATTGCAACAAAAAGCTTCAATATTCCCGAAGAGTATAAAATTGCGTCAAGGGTGTTAAATACAATACGCTGCGAACGCTGACGTATTTCCGGCTGTGAAATACGACTGCGTTTGCGAGCAATCAACACAGAAGTTGTCAGCTACTTTATTTACGTTAATTTTTTCACCAATTTCCTAAAAATTATCTAAGACCCCTTGTGAGACGTCACCCTTTCGCAGGCCCTGTACGCCGTTTATTTTTGTAACAGCATATTATACTACAGTAAGGCCATCCCCCCTTTTTTTTCTCTGTTCAGCGTCGTCGGACCGACCCAGATTTTCACGTTTTCAAAAAAAAAAAAAAGGTTATGCAGAAGGCAATGGCACATTATTTCAAAGAAATGTCAATTTAATCAGAAACATTGGCAATTTTTTGCCATACAGTTTTGGTGGTTCATCCTTTTTTCGCTGTTCTCGTTTGAGTTTAACTACGACATCGATTTTTCCTTCCTCCATTGCCGCCATGTTGACTTTATAACCACGTCTTGTTATTTCCAGGCTCCATGGATATTACGCTGAGATACCGAGCCTCCTAGTTCTAGACTCCTTTTCCAATTTTTTTTTTGTTTCTTTTCTTTTCTGACCGACCGACCCAAAATCAGAAAACGCATTCGACAATAAACGAAAAAAAAAAGGGGATGGACTAATTTTAAAGTAAACCATAAGAATTGCCTGTTCCTTTTTGGATTTTTGCTCTCTTGATAATGATTGTGAAATATTACACGTTAATGTGTGACGTGGTGTAATGCTGTATAAGGTATCCACTTTCGAGGCATTTAGAAAATTGTGTTGTGTAATTTCAGTGCAATTAAGAAGATGAAGGTCTACTTTTCTTTTGTTTGCAGGCGTACATAGTGTGAAAGAAACAACAAGTCGTCCTGACAGGAAAAAATAATGGCAGTTGCGAAATTTAATGACAATTCATGGAATATTAATGATTATTAATAATATTACTGACAATATGAATGAAATAAACAATATTATTAGTTTTTTTTATTGTTACTATTAGTTGAGCTCTAAATGAGCGACAATAGTTAACAATACCATCACTCGTGAGCTATTGATTTAAACACTCGAAGATAAATTTCATATCTCCGCGAAACCATGTATTATTCTATTTATTATATAAACCTACTAATTACGATGTTTTTGACGATTTTCCGAAGATTTCCGACCATTTCCGAAGATTTCCGAACATTTTAAAAATGTTGTCCGAAGGTTGTACGAATGTTTCCGAACATTTTCCGAAAATTTCCAAAGTTTTCCGACGATTGCCGAAGATTGCCGAGGAAGATCCGAAGATTTTTCGACTTAATATCGATTTACTTTGGTTCATTGAGGATTGGAATGTGGCAAACTCTGCAAGCTGATTGGTCAAAAATGATATCACACATGTGTGGATATCATTTTTATCCACAAATGTGTGATACCATTTTTCTCGATTTGCTACCACTCGCTAAAGCACTACAGTTTATATAATAATAATTAATAACAAACAGATGAGTCTGTGGGAAAAAATATTAAATGGGAGAATTTTGATATCTTAGCAACTGGTCAGTCAGTTATACATTGTAAAATTAAGGAAATATTGTTAACTCGTGATTTAAAGCCAGTCTTTAATGAAAACGTTGGCAGTGATAAAACGTTTTCTTTACTAGCATTTTATCTTTTTTTCCCACAGACTCATCTGTTTGTTAAAAATTATTGATTTTGTTTCATTTTATTAGATACCAGTCTTTTTCTTTTTCTTCGCAGTTAAATTTCAATTGTAATCTAGTTAACGATCACTTCTGAAGATGTATGTTGCAGCATACGAAACGTCAAGTTTTTAAAAACAGTTATTTTCCGACATGCGTTGTCTTGTTAACCGCGCGGCCATGGGCCGAGCGCAGTTCTTGTTTTACACGGGATTTATTTTTTTTTTTTTTGTATTTTTAACCGCGCGGCCATGGGCCGAGCGCGGTTCTTGCTCTGCACGGGAATTATTATTATTTTTAACCGCGCGGCCATGGGCCGAGCGCGGTTCTTGCTTTACACGGGATTTATTTTTTTTTTTTTGTTTTTTTTTTGTCGGTGACCAGACGCAAACCTCCACTCGGCCAAATCGTGATCGGGACTGAATCAGGCAAACTATGATGTTTATTCGCCAAAAGCTGTTGAAACATGAATGTACGGAAAATGTTGCGGATATTGTTTTCTTTATTGTGTATAAAGTATATTTTCTTTTGGTTTTATCGAAGCGTTCGATTCAAAGCGAATGTTGAATACACTGAAAGGTATTAGGTCAGCCATGGAATGCGCTGATGTTGCAGGTTTCACTTTCGCTAGGTGACAAACAACATTGTGTTTCATTTTTTGGACTATTTTGCTTGGTTACCAAGGAAAATGGTAAGAATTGGGATCATTGGTGGCACTCTCTGACACACATTTTTGTATACTCTCAAGGGACTGTTTTAATTTGTCAAGGGAATACTTTTCGCTGTGGGCGATAAAAACGTCACTGGATAGGAATGCGTCCGCAGTTTTCGATCCCGAAATGTTATTTTCACGCGTCGCTCGTCATTTAGCCTGTCTAGCCTTTTGCAAACTACAGGTAGGTATTTTTTAAAGATCTGTGCTATTCATCGATTGAATTGCTTAGTTTTACATGCTTAAAAGCTGCTGCGAATCTTCATTGTCAGAGGATATTGGCCAATGCTATTTTCTATTGTTACAAGTCTACTGTTTGTCGTCTTCATTGAAAGAAGTATTTTTAGCTCGTCACGCAATCTTTTGTTTTTGACCACAATTCACGGACTTGATCACGACAGCAGCTTCTCAAGACTTCAGACAGGAAAATGGTAATGTGCAATATTGCTTCGAACTTAAATGGAATTTTTAGAAGGATCGGTAAAGCCACTTAGTGAAAAATTGACTGCAAAAAGCCGTGACGGGCTAAAATTAAACTTACGCTTTAGCGTGAATAATGCAGGATCTCACGGCTTCAAAAATATGCAGAATTTTGAAGCTTTGATACATTAGTAGCTACATCTTGAAATGAGAATTAATCTAAAACAAAACTTCCTTCAAGTTTCTTTCATTTGCCCAGTTTACGTTTGGAATTTTAGGCTTCTGAAGCGTATTGATTTGAAAAGCGCATGGTGACATCTGATATGCAGCGTGCGGCCGACTTACTGTGCCATCGCATTGTTGTTTATTTAATAATTGTGTTCAGTTTACGACCTTTTACATGCAAAGATTTACTGCAGTACTTCGGAAAATGCAAACAAGTATTTTTTTGTTATTAGTTATAGTGATGGATAGCATAAAAAGCAATCTGAGTGTTAATTTTGTGGAAGGAATTCAGTAGTTTTCCGCTATCTCACGGCAATCTCACGGCTTATCTCCAATTACCGCTTTTCTGTACCAAGATAATACCACTGGTGGTTAAATAAATGTCAGTGACAGTTATACAGAATGAAAACCTACCTTTCATAAAAAGCAATGTGAGTGTTAATTTTGTGGAAGGAATTCAGTAGTTGTCCGCTATCTCACGGCACCATGAATCGCAAATTATTATCCTCAGTTACCGCTGGTGGTGGTTAAGCCTACCTTTCACCAGAGTGTTTCGAACTAGTGTTATATTTTGTAGAAAGAGTTCGTGTTTTTGCGAGTTGTTAAAATGACGCGCGGAGGTGAAGAAATTTTTTTCACCGTCTTGAAGTTTGGTTTGGGGTCAATTCATCAAGGTTGATAATTAACATTTCAAACCATGAATTGGTCTTTCAGTGTGTCTAGTTGTAATAAACGTTTACTTCAGAAAAGAATTGTTTGTCTGAATTTAGTACGCATATGGTATATTTTTTCCCACTCGCACGTTTGTGTTAAAAGCCGTAAAAGAGCCAGGAATTTTTTTTTTTTTTTTTTTTTTTGGGGGGGGGGGGGGGGGGGTGGGTGAGCGCTAATAAAAGCCTTCTGGACTGTGAGTCAATGGGTTAATGCATCACAAATCGCTTTCAATACTAACATTTCCCCAACGCATACTCCATGCGAAATAGTCGAATCTCGAAGAGATCTTTGATTACGTCATTAGTACGGAAAAAACAATAAGCTAACCATAGCTGGGGATAACGTAAACCTCGGATTGTGTGACTCGAGTGACTACTTTGTTAGTCCTTCACTCATAGCACAAACAAATTGAAACGTGAATGTACGGAAAATGTTTTGCGGATATACTTTTTATTGATGTAATGTATATGAAATGATTCATATGTGAACTGCGGATATATATGACGGTGATATGTGACCTTCGCAGTGAATTTCCAATTTAAGCAATTGGAATAAAGAAGCCTGAAAAAAAAATCAGGGCTTCAACGGGATTCGAACCCGTGACCTCCGCGATACCGGTGCGATGCTCTACCAACTGAGCTATGAAGCCACACATTGGGAGCGAGGTCAATTGTGAGTTCATATTTTCCCGTGAAAGGAGTGAAATGATGTAATGTATATGAAATGATTCATATGTGAACTGCGGATATATATGAAGGTGATATGTGATCTTCGCAGTGAATTTCGAATTTAAGCAATTGCAATTAAGAAGCCTGAAAAAAAAAAATCAGGGCTTCAACGGGATTCGAACCCGTGACCTCCGCGATACCGGTGCGATGCTCTACCAACTGAGCTATGAAGCCACACATTGGGAGCGAGGTCCCAATGTGTGGGATATGTGAACTGCGGATATATATGAAGGTGATATGTGATCTTCGCAGTGAATTTCCAATTTAAGCAATTGGAATAAAGAAGCCTTAAAAAAATCAGGGCTTCAACGGGATTCGAACCCGTGACCTCCGCGATACCGGTGCGATGCTCTACCAACTGAGCTATGAAGCCACACATTGGGACCTCGCTCCCAATGTGTGGCTTCATAGCTCAGTTGGTAGAGCATCGCACCGGTATCGCGGAGGTCACGGGTTCGAATCCCGTTGAAGCCCTGATTTTTTTAAGGCTTCTTTATTCCAATTGCTTAAATTGGAAATTCACTGCGAAGATCACATATCACCTTCATATATATCCGCAGTTCACATATGAATCATTTCATATACATTACATCATTTCACTCCTTTCACGGGAAAATATGAACTCACAATTGACCTCCCTCCCAATGTGTGGCTTCATAGCTCAGTTGGTAGAGCATCGCACCGGTATCGCGGAGGTCACGGGTTCGAATCCCGTTGAAGCCCTGATTTTTTTTTTTTTTCAGGCTTCTTTATTCCAATTGCTTAAATTGGAAATTCACTGCGAAGATCACATATCACCTTCATACTTTTTATTGTGTTTAAAATATATTTTCTTCTGGTTTTATCGAAGCGTTGGATTCGAAGCGAATATTGAATACACTAAAAAGGGTATTACCTCAGCTACGGAATGCGCTGACGTTGCAGCTTTCACTTCCGTTACGTGACTAATAATATCCTGCTTACTTTGCAAGCTTATTTCGCCAGAAGCGATGGTCGTTAATTAGTTGGAAATTTTGCGAGTATTTCTCGTGGGTTCAGGCAATTGAAGTGAATTCTTTGACTGTTTCATCGAAGCGAGTTCAGAGATCTGAAGGAAAGAAATTGTGCCTAGGTAAGCACTTGCAAGGACTACGTCATTGGTAGAGAAATTACCACCGTACTAAAGATAGCCGTGAACAATGCAAAGCCTGAAATGAGAGACTTGCGTGACTACCTTCTTACGGCCTAACTCACGGTATAAACAAATTACATTTAATCGTGACTTTTACGTAAAGAAAATAACTGTTATTAATAGCGTTCAAATAGTGGAATGTTTAATTCATGCCGATACATGTCCCAAACGAAGTTCCAGATTAAGACCATTACGTCATCTTAAATGTCACAACGGCTATGGGCAATGGTGCAATATCGGATTGTGTGATTCGCGTGACTACTTTGCTAGTCGTTTGCTCTTGGTACAAAACAAATTTAATTTAACCGTGACTTTTCTGAGTAAGAAAACTGTTAATTAGCAAAAATGAAGTTAATTTAAAAAAGCGCGGTTTTAAGATGCTCGCATCTTCTTGTTTTTTTTTTGTCGGTGACCAGACGAAAACCTCCACTCGGCCAAATCGTGATTGGGGCTTTGAAATCACGCAACCTATGATGTTTATTCACCAAAAGCTGTTAAAACATTAATGTACCGAAAATGTTGCGGATATTGTTTTCTTTATTGTGTAAAAAGTATATTTTCTTTTGGTTTTATCGAAGCGTTGGATTCAAAGCCAATGTTGAATACACTGAAAAAAGGTATTACATCAGCCATGGAATGCGCTGATGTTGCAGGTTTCACTTTCGTTACGTGACAAATAACATTGTGTTTCATTTGCATGTTTATGTCGGCAGAAGCGACGGTCATTAATCTGATTTGTTTCCTCTTCTGCGAGTATTTCTTGTGGGTTTAGGCAATCGAAGTGAATTCTTTGGCTATTTCTTTGAAGTGAGTTCAAATATTTGAAAGGAAATGAAATATTTGCTTAAGTAAACAATTGAGCGTGCCCGAACATGCAGGGGTTACGTCATTAGAAGGGAAAAAAACCCAAGCTTAAGATAGCCGGGGACAATTACGTAAACCTCGGATTGTGTGACTAACGTGACTACTTTGCTAGTCCTTTACTCATAATGCAAACAGATTAAATTTAACCGTGACTTTTGAGAAAGAAAGCTGTTAATTAGCCAAAAATATAAGCGCGGTTTTAAGTTGCTATAGCAACTTCTTATTATTTTTAACCGCGCGGCCATGGACCGAGCGCGGTTCTTGATTTACACGGGATTTATTATTATTTTTTTTTTGTATTTTGTTTGTCGGTGACCAGACCCAAGCCTCAGCTCGGCCAAATCGTGATCGTGACTTTTAATCACGCAACCTGTGATGTTTATTCACCAAAAGCTGTTAAAACATAAATGTACGAAAAATGTTATCGATATTGTTTTCTTTATTGTGTATAAAGTATATTTTCTTTTGGTTTTATCGAAGCGTTCGATTCAAAGCGAATGTTGAATACACTGAAAAAGGTATTACGTCAGCCATGGAATGCGCTGATGTTGCAGGTTTCACTTTCGTTTAGGTGACAAATAACATTGTGTTTCATTTGCATGTTTATGTCGGCAGAAGCGACGGTCATTAATTTAATTTGTTTCCTCTTCTGCGAGTATTTCTTGTGGGTTTAGGCAATCGAAGTGAATTCTTTGGCTATTTCCTTGAAGTGAGTTCAAATATTTGAAAGGAAATGAAATATTTGCTTAAGTAAACAATTGAGCGTGCCCGAACGTGCAGGGGTTACGTCATTAGAAGGGAAAACCCCCCAAGCTAAAGATAGCCGGGGATAACGTAAGCCTCGGATTGTGTGACTAACGTGACTACTTTGCTAGTCCTTTACTCATAATACAAACGGATTAAATTTAACCGTGACTTTTGAGAAAGAAAGCTATTAATTAGCCAAAAATATAAGCGCGGTTTCAAGTTGCTATAGCAACTTCTTGTTTTTTTTTTGTCGGTGACCAGAGGCATACCTCCACTCGGCCAAATCGTGATCGGGACTGAATCACGCAACCTGTGATGTTTATTCGCCTGTTGAAACATGAATGTACGGAAAATGTTGCGGATATTGTTTTCTTTATTGTGTATAAAGTATATTTTCTTTTGGTTTTATCGAAGCGTTCGATTCAAAGCGAATGTTGAATACACTGAAAAAGGTATTACGTCAGCCATGGAATGCGCTGATGTTGCAGGTTTCACTTTCGTTTAGGTGACAAATAACATTGTGTTTCATTTGCATGTTTATGTCGGCAGAAGCGACGGTCATTAATTTAATTTGTTTCCTCTTCTGCGAGTATTTCTTGTGGGTTTAGGCAATCGAAGTGAATTCTTTGGCTATTTCCTTGAAGTGAGTTCAAATATTTGAAAGGAAATGAAATATTTGCTTAAGTAAACAATTGAGCGTGCCCGAACGTGCAGGGGTTACGTCATTAGAAGGGAAAACCCCCCAAGCTAAAGATAGCCGGGGATAACGTAAGCCTCGGATTGTGTGACTAACGTGACTACTTTGCTAGTCCTTTACTCATAATACAAACGGATTAAATTTAACCGTGACTTTTGAGAAAGAAAGCTATTAATTAGCCAAAAATATAAGCGCGGTTTCAAGTTGCTATAGCAACTTCTTGTTTTTTTTTTGTCGGTGACCAGAGGCATACCTCCACTCGGCCAAATCGTGATCGGGACTGAATCACGCAACCTGTGATGTTTATTCGCCTGTTGAAACATGAATGTACGGAAAATGTTGCGGATATTGTTTTCTTTATTGTGTATAAAGTATATTTTCTTTTGGTTTTATCGAAGCGTTCGATTCAAAGCGAATGTTGAATACACTGAAAAAGGTATTACGTCAGTCATGGAATGCGCTGATGTTGCAGGTTTCACTTTCGTTACGTGACAAATAACATTGTGTTTCATTTGCATGTTTATGTCGGCAGAAGCGACGGTCATTAATTTAATTTGTTTCCTCTTCTGCGAGTATTTCTTGTGGGTTTAGGCAATCGAAGTGAATTCTTTGGCTATTTCTTTGAAGTGAGTTCAAAAATTTGAAAGGAAATGAAATATTTGCTTAAGTAAACAATTGAGCGTGCCCGAACATGCAGGGGTTACGTCATTAGAAGGGAAAAAACCCCAAGCTTAAGATAGCCGGGGACAATTACGTAAACCTCGGATTGTGTGACTAACGTGACTACTTTGCTAGTCCTTTACTCATAATGCAAACAGATTAAATTTAACCGTGACTTTTGAGAAAGAAAGCTGTTAATTAGCTAAAAATATAAGCGCGGTTTTAAGTTGCTATAGCAACTTCTTATTATTTTTAACCGCGCGGCCATGGACCGAGCGCGGTTCTTGATTTACACGGGATTTATTATTATTTTTTTTTTGTATTTTGTTTGTCGGTGACCAGACCCAAGCCTCAGCTCGGCCAAATCGTGATCGTGACTTTTAATCACGCAACCTGTGATGTTTATTCACCAAAAGCTGTTAAAACATAAATGTACGAAAAATGTTATCGATATTGTTTTCTTTATTGTGTATAAAGTATATTTCCTTTTGGTTTTATCGAAGCGTTCGATTCAAAGCGAATGTTGAATACACTGAAAAAGGTATTACGTCAGCCATGGAATGCGCTGATGTTGCAGGTTTCACTTTCGTTTAGGTGACAAATAACATTGTGTTTCATTTGCATGTTTATGTCGGCAGAAGCGACGGTCATTAATTTAATTTGTTTCCTCTTCCGCGAGTATTTCTTGTGGGTTTAGGCAATCGAAGTGAATTCTTTGGCTATTTCCTTGAAATGAGTTCAAATATTTGAAAGGAAATGAAATATTTGCTTAAGTAAACAATTGAGCGTGCCCGAACGTGCAGGGGTTACGTCATTAGAAGGGAAAACCCCCCAAGCTAAAGATAGCCGGGGATAACGTAAGCCTCGGATTGTGTGACTAACGTGACTACTTTGCTAGTCCTTTACTCATAATACAAACGGATTAAATTTAACCGTGACTTTTGAGAAAGAAAGCTATTAATTAGCCAAAAATATAAGCGCGGTTTCAAGTTGCTATAGCAACTTCTTGTTTTTTTTTGTCGGTGACCAGAGGCATACCTCCACTCGGCCAAATCGTGATCGGGACTGAATCACGCAACCTGTGATGTTTATTCGCCTGTTGAAACATGAATGTACGGAAAATGTTGCGGATATTGTTTTCTTTATTGTGTGTAAAGTATATTTTCTTTTGGTTTTATCGAAGCGTTCGATTCAAAGCGAATGTTGAATACACTGAAAAAGGTATTACGTCAGTCATGGAATGCGCTGATGTTGCAGGTTTCACTTTCGTTACGTGACAAATAACATTGTTTTTCATTTGCATGTTTATGTCGGCAGAAGCGACGGTCATTAATTTAATTTGTTTCCTCTTCTGCGAGTATTTCTTGTGGGTTTAGGCAAACGAAGTGAATTCTTTGGCTATTTCCTTGAAGTGAGTTCAAATATTTGAAAGGAAATGAAATATTTGCTTAAGTAAACAATTGAGCGTGCCCGAAAGCTGTTGAAACATTAATGTACCGAAAATGTTGCGGATATTGTTTTCTTTATTGTGTATAAAGTATATTTTCCTTGGTTTTATCGAAGCGTTGGATTCAGATTAAATGTGCAGGGGTTACGTCATTAGAAGGGAAAAACCCCTAAGCTAAAGATAGCCGGGGACAACTTAAACTTCGGATTGTGTGACTGACGTGACTACTTTGCTAGTCCTTTACTTATAATGCAAACAGATTAAATTTAACCGTGACTTTTGGGAAAGAAAACTGTTAATTAGCCAAAAATATAAGCGCGGTTTTAAGTTGCTATAGCAACTTCTTGTTTTTTTTGTCGGTGACCAGACCCGAACCTCCACTCGGCCAAATCGTGATCGTGACTTTTAATCACGCAATGTGTGATGTTTATTCGCCAAAAGCTGTTGAAACATGAATGTACGGAAAATGTTGCGGATATTGTTTTCTTTATTGTGTCTAAAGTATATTTTCTTTTGGTTTTATCGAAGCGTTCGATTCAAAGCGAATGTTGAATACACTGAAAAAGGTATTACGTCAGCCATGGAATGCGCTGATGTTGCAGGTTTCACTTTCGTTTAGGTGACAAATAACATTGTGTTTCATTTGCATGTTTATGTCGGCAGAAGCGACGGTCATTAATTTAATTTGTTTCCTCTTCCGCGAGTATTTCTTGTGGGTTTAGGCAATCGAAGTGAATTCTTTGGCTATTTCCTTGAAGTGAGTTCAAATATTAGAAAGGAAATGAAATATTTGCTTAAGTAAACAATTGAGCGTGCCCGAACGTGCAGGGGTTACGTCATTAGAAGGGAAAAACCCCCAAGCAAAAGATAGCCGGGGATAACGTAAACTTCGGATTGTGTGACTAACGTGACTACTTTGCTAGTCCTTTACTCATAATGCAAACATATTAAATTTAACCGTGACTTTTGAGAAAGAAAGCTGTTAATTAGCCAAAAATATAAGCGCGGTTTTAAGTTGCTGTAGCAACTTCTTGTTAACCGCGCGGCCATGGGCCGAGCGCGGTTCTTGTTAACCGCGCGGCCATGGGCCGAGCGCGGTTCTTGCTTTACACGGGATTTATTATTTTTTTTCGTTTTTTTGTCGGTGACCAGACCCAAACCTCCACTCGGCCAAATCGTGATTGGGGCTTTGAAATCACGCAACCTATGATGTTTATTCGCCAAAAGCTGTTGAAACATTAATGTACCGAAAATGTTGCGGATATTGTTTTCTTTATTGTGTATAAAGTATATTTTCTTTTGGTTTTATCGAAGCGTTGGATTGAAAGCGAATGTTGAATACGCTGAAAAAAGGTATTACATCAGCCATGGAATGCGCTGATGTTGCAGGTTTCACTTTCGTTACGTGACAAATAACATTGTGTTTTATTTGCATGTTTATGTCGGCAGAAGCGACGGTCATTAATTTAATTTGTTTCCTCTTCTGCGAGTATTTCTTGTGGGTTTAGGCAATCGAAGTGAATTCTTTGGCTGTTTCATCGAAGTGAGTTCAAAGATTTGAAAGGAAATGAAATATTTGCTAAAGTAAACAATTGAGCGTGCCCGAACGTGCAGGGGTTACGTCATTAGAAGGGAAAAACCCCTAAGCTAAAGATAGCCGGGGACAACTTAAACCTCGGATTGTGTGACTAACGTGACTACTTTGCTAGTCCTTTACTCATAATGCAAACAGATTAAATTTAACCGTGACTTTTGAGAAAGAAAGCTGTTAATGAGCCAAAAATATAAGCACGGTTTTAAGTTGCTATAGCAACTTCTTGTTTTTTGTCGGTGACCAGACCCAAACTTCCACTCGACCAAATCGCGATCGGGACTTCGGATCACGCATTCTGGGATGTTTATTCGCCAAAAGCTGTTGAAACATTTATGTATGGAAAATGTTACGGATATTGTTTTCTTCATTGTGAAATTAGGTATATTTTCTTTGGTTTTATCGAAGCGTTAGATTCGAAGCGAATATTGAGACACTAAAAAAGGTATTACGTCAGCCATGGAATGCGCTGACGTTGCAGCTTTCACTTTCGCTACGTGACAAATAACATTGTGTTTTCTCAAGTTTATATCGGCAGAAGCGACGGTATTTCTTGTGGGTTTAAGCATTTGAAGTGAATCCTTTGGCTGTTTCATCGAAGCGAGTTCAGAGATTTGAAGGAAAATTAAATATTTTCAAAGGTAAACAATTGAGCGTGCCCGAACGTGCAGGGGTTACGTCATTAGTAGGGAAAAAACCAACAAGCTAAAGATAGCCGGGGATTGCCGGGGATAATGTAAACTTCGGATTGTGTGACTCGCTTGACTGCTTTAATTTGCTAGTCCTTCACTCATAGTACAAACAAATTGAAACATGAATGTACGGAAAATGTTGAGGATATATTTTTTTATGGTGTGTAAAATAATTATATTTTTTTGGGGGGGTTTATCGAAGCGTTGGATTCAAAGCCAATGTTGAATACACTGAAAAAAGGTATTACGTCAGCCATGGAATGCGCTGATGTTGCAGGTTTCACTTTCATTACGTGACAAATAACATTGTGTTTCATTTGCATGTTTATGTCGGCAGAAGCGACGGTCATTAATTTAATTTGTTTCCTCTTCTGCGAGTATTTCTTGTGGGTTTAGGCAATCGAAGTGAATTCTTTGGCTATTTCCTTGAAGTGAGTTCAAATATTTGAAAGGAAATGAAATATTTGCTTAAGTAAACAATTGAGCGTGCCCGAACGTGCAGGGGTTACGTCATTAGAAGGGAAAAAACCCCAAGCTAAAGATAGCCGGAGACAACATAAACCTCGGATTGTGTGACTACTTTGCTTGTCCTTTACTCATAATGCAAACAGAATAAATTTAACCGTGACTTTTGAGAAAGAAAGCTGTTAATTAGCCAAAAATATAAGCGCAGTTTTAAGTTGCTATAGCAACTTCTTGTTATTATTTTTTTTTTTGTATTTTTTTTGTCGGTGACCAGACGCAAACCTCCACTCGGCCAAATCGTGTTTGGGACTTTGAAATCACGCAACCTATGATGTTTATTCGCCAAAAGCTGTTGAAACATTAATGTACCGAAAATGTTGCGGATATTGTTTTCTTTATTGTGTATAAAGTATATTTTCTTTAATTTGGTTTTATCGGAGCGTTGGATTCAAAGCGAATGTTGAATACACTGAAAAAAGGTATTACGTTAGCCATGGAATGCGATGATGTTGCAGGTTTCACTTTCGTTACGTGACAAATAACATTGTGTTTTATTTGCATGTTTATGTCGGCAGAAGCGACGGGCATTAATTTAATTTATTTTCTGTTCCGCGAGTATTTCTTGTGGGTTTAGGCAATCGAAGTGAATTCTTTGGCTATTTCATCGAAGTGAGTTCAAAGATTTAAAGGAAATGAAATATTTGCTTAAGTAAACAATTGAGCGTGCCCGAACGTGCAGGGGTTACGTCATCAGAAGGGAAAAACCCCCAAGCTAAAGATAGTCGGTGACAACGTAAACCTCGGATTGTGTGACTAACGTGACTACTTTGCTAGTCCTTTACTCATAATGCAAACAGATTAAATTTAACCGTGTCTTTCGAGAAAGAAAGCTGTTAATTAGCCAAAAATATAAGCGCGGTTTTAAGTTGCTATAGCAACTTCTTGTTTTACACGGGATTTATTATTTTTTTTTTTTTGTCGGTGACCAGACGCAAACCTCCACTCAGCCAAATCGTGATCGGGACTGAATCACGCAACCTGTGATGTTTATTTACCAAAAGCTGTTGAAACATGAATGTACGGAAAATGTTGCGGATATTGTTTTCTTTATTGTGTATAAAGTATATTTTCTTTTGGTTTTATCGAAGCGTTCGATTCAAAGAGAATGTTGAATACACTGAAAAAGGTATTACGTCAGCCATGGAATGCGCTGATGTTGCAGGTTTCACTTTCGTTACGTGACAAATAACATTGTGTTTCATTTGCATGTTTATGTCGGCAGAAGCGACGGTCATTAATTTAATTTGTTTCCTCTTCTGCGAGTATTTCTTGTGGGTTTAGGCAATCGAAGTGAATTCTTTGGCTATTTCCTTGAAGTGAGTTCAAATATTTGAAAGGAAATGAAATATTTGCTTAAGTAAACAATTGAGCGTGCCCGAACGTGCAGGGGTTACGTCATTAGAAGGAAAAAACCCCCAAGCTAAAGATAGCAGGGGAAAACGTAGACCTCGGATTGTGTGACTAACGTGACTACTTTGCTAGTCCTTTACTCATAAGGCAAACATATTAAATTTAACCGTGACTTTTGAGAAAGCTGTTAATTAGCCAAAAATATAAGCGCGGTTTTAAGTTGCTATAGCAACTTCTTGTTTTTCGTTTTTTTGTCGGTGACCAGACCCAAACCTCCGCTCGGCCAAATCACGATCGGGACTGAATCACGCAACTTGGGATGCAACTTGTCACTCATAGTACAAACAAATTGAAACAAGAATGTATGGAAAATGTTGCAGATATATTTTTTTTATTGTGTGTAAAATTAATAGCGTTCAAATAGCAGAATGTTTAATTCATTCCCATACATGTCGCAAGCGAAGTTGCAGATTAAGACCATTACGTCATCATAAATTTCACAACGGCTATGGGCGTTGGTGCAATATTGGATTGTGTGACTCGCGTGACTACTTTGCTAGTCCTTTACTCTTAGTACAAAACAAATTTAATTTAACCATGACTTTTCTGAGTAAGAAACCTGTTAATTAGCAAAAATGGAGTTCATTTAAAAAAGCGCGGTTTTAGGATGCCTGCATCTTCTTGTTATGTTTGTCCCCGCAGTGTGTTTATAATTTCTACTAATTTGTTCAAATTTATTTGTCAAGGTGTTCGGTTTTACAAGTAGGTTCTTGTTGCATAATTCATTTTCCGAGTTTCAGTGATTTAGCAAAAGAAAAGAGTTCATGTTTAACCACCCGGTTATAAGCTGGTCAGCTTCTTGTTAAGTTTGGGTATCCAAAAATTCTTCATAGCTATGACTTTTTTTTTTTGTTTTAACTTAATGAATAATATTTATTAATGAAATTGAGAATGTGAAATATTAAATTTGTAAATGGTTCAAACATCCTGGGCCTAGTTTTACAAAGGGTGGATAATGCTATCCACCTGATAAATCACTATCCAATGGATAAGTGTTGATAAAATAAACTGCAGGTGTATGCTATCCACTGGATAGTGATTCATCTGTATCCATCCTTTGAATAACCAGGGCTGGTGATTAAGTATCCACCCAAGATCCATTCTTGCATATCTTAGCTGGTTTAAAGTTGTCAGTCTTGAAGTATGCTCGTAAAATCTCCCAAGGCCTGTTTGGACAGAAGGTGTTAAAGCCCATCAAAATGCATGGTCTAAATGGATAGAAATTTGACATATTGTACTGTTTAAGCCTATTCTCACTAGGGTCTTCAATCAAGTGATCTTTTTCGTAAAAATGGAAAAAGTCAACAAAGACACTTCCCCTAATAAGTCTTGCCATGGGTTCCAGAAAGGAGCACTGGTCTGACATGTGGGATGTCACCTGAGGAAAAGCCAGACAGGCAAAAAGGTTAAAATACTGGTAAAGAACTCAAATTCTTCCGTTATGTAGTTATCAACTCGCAAATAGAGTTTAATAAAGGTTTACAGGGAACTACTGGTACATATACAGCACCGTTTAAAGGTGATTTGACAGTTATGACTGACTTCTTGAAACTCAATTATCACCTCATATTAAAAATAGGAGTATGTGACTTTAATTTTGAGACTAAAGAATCATGTAACAAGAATCAATGTACCAGGAATTTTTAATGCATTGACAGTGTCTATATCAGTGTTTCCACACAAAGAATTTACCTTCTTTGGGAAGTGAGTTTATTCCTTCATCTGCTGTAAATTCAACCAACCTTTTGTATTGTGCGCAACATTGAATGGGAAATTTCTATGAAATAGTTCCCAGACAGATAATATGGTTGAATGGCAAAATATACCAAATGATCATCAATCATGAGAATAAGGCCATGGCAAAAGAAAATTGGTTTGAAAAATCACTAATTAAATTCTCCCTGGTATTGAAAGTGTCCACAAAAATTTGTATCTTGATATCATGACCTTCACTTCCATTTCCCCCTGCCCCAAATACCCTACTTTCCACATAGCCTTAATTTGTACAATTGGCTTAATTATTTCACCTTACTCAGCGACTGTGAGCCCGGAAGGGGTGCAATATTGAGCAGCAGTACACTGTATGAAGGTGATATGTGATCTTCGCAGTGAATTTCCAATTTAAACAATTGGAATAAAGAAGCCTGAAAAAAATCAGGGCTTCAACGGGATTCGAACCCGTGACCTCCGCGATACCGGTGCGATGCTCTACCAACTGAGCTATGAAGCCACACATTGGGAGCGAGGTCAATTGTGAATTCATATTTTCCCGTGAAAGGAGTGAAATGATGCAATGTATATGAAATGATTCATATATGAACTGCGGATTTAATGAAGGTGATATGTGATCTTCGCAGTGAATTTCCAATTTAAACAATTGGAATAAAGAAGCCTGAAAAAAATCAGGGCTTCAACGGGATTCGAACCCGTGACCTCCGCGATACCGGTGCGATGCTCTACCAACTGAGCTATGAAGCCACACATTGGGAGCGAGGTCAATTGTGAATTCATATTTTCTCGTGAAAGGAGTGAAATGATGTAATGTATATGAAATGATTCATATATGAACTGCGGATTTAATGAAGGTGATATGTGATCTTCGCAGTGAATTCACTGCGAAGATCACATATCACCTTCATTAAATCCGCAGTTCATATATGAATCATTTCATATACATTACATCATTTCACTCCTTTCACGGGAAAATATGAATTCACAATTGACCTCGCTCCCAATGTGTGGCTTCATAGCTCAGTTGGTAGAGCATCGTACCGGTATCGCGGAGGTCACGGGTTCGAATCCCGTTGAAGCCCTGATTTTTTTCAGGCTTCTTTATTCCAATTGTTTAAATTGGAAATTCACTGCGAAGATCACATATCACCTTCATTAAATCCGCAGTTCATATATGAATCATTTCATATACATTACATCAGTACACTGTATATTGCCTCTAGTTAGTTGCACATTAATTTCTTTTAGTGTCTCCTTCAGCACAACAAGGCATTGATAAAGATGTGAGGCATTTGTAACAAAAAATAACAATTTTGTCTTTCAAACTATTTTGCACTAACTATATGAAATATTTCCAGGATTGTAAGAAATTTGAGAAGAAATCCAAAATGTGACCTGATTTCAGTTTGGATCCCAAAATCAATTCTGACAGTACAAGACAATAAAATTTTGTACAGTAGCAATTTTACAAACTATAAAAATGACCTGCAAATTACAAATTGCACATTTTATTTTGTGTAAAACTATTGCTCCTTACAAATTTACTTGGCAAAATGATAAGATACCTTTCAATCACCTTATTTAAGATAACCAATAAACTTTCTTTTTTAAATGTACATGTATAAATTAATGTCATGTACCTTTCCTTGGCAGTTGTGACGGGTTCGTTTTTCCTCTGGAATGTTCAACACAGGTCCTGGTTGAATTGCCAAACGGATTGTTTCATCTGCTTTTGTAAACTTTTTCTCTTCTGACCATCTTTTTAAAATTGGGAAATACTTTACATGGATGTTTATGTCAATGTCATGATCCCAAGGTATGATGTCTTTATTTCGCATTGCTCCAAGAAGACTGCCAAATGCCAAAGTGTAATTAATGTCATGCTCTTTGCAGGCACTAGTCCAGGCCCGGAAAAGTGCACATAAATCTTCACGCCGTGGATTATCAGGACATCCTGGACCACCGTATGCTAAGGAAGTTGTATTCCCTTTACACCTTGGAAACTGTTTGCTTCCATTTGTTACACCTTTCTGTACATTTTTCACCAAGTAGACACCAAACCCAGCTAAATCTGGATTAATATAAAGCCACAGCCCTAACAATGCAGCCAATGTCAATGTTGAACAGAAAAATAATCTCCAAGTCTGCGAAGCACTGCACATTACAACTGGTCACATACAGGTGTTAGTGGTTCTCTAAGTTACATGTCAAAACTGCCATTAAACATCAGTCCAAGCAAGTCTGTGTTCCACAACAAGATAGGCAGCTGGCTTCAACTGCAAGTTCCTAGGTTGGTACAGTAAAAAAAGTTAACTTGTAGTAGCCATGAATGCTAGATTGTCTCAATTATATTAAACTACAGTTGTAAACACACATTCTGGCCAGGCTTTTAGCCAGGATTTAAAAATTGGGAGTCCAAAATTTTTTATAAGTCCTGACTTTGTCCCCATAGAAGGGCCTGAGGAACATGCAGAGTGTCTTTCTCCAGTTATGAGTGCAAGGGTATCTAAATATTTCCAAATTTACTAAAAAAAAACTCAGTATACAGTTATTCATATTAATTTGGCTGTCCATAGGACTCCTGGACCCCCACCTGGCTAAAAGCCTGATTCTGGCCTGACAGCCACAGTTGACAAAAAATTATACTTACCATGGAAGATAATGGTTTAACTGAGGGGACCAGGATTTACATTTAACATCTGCCATATTGGATTCAATACAATGTTCTCATGACATTAGAGAAATGGCAAACTCCTGAACATAAAAAATAATGTAGTTTCTAAAAGGCTTGAAAATTTATTTTATTATGATCATATTGTAAGTCACCAATCCCACATGAGTACATGTAAATAATCAAATTAACTGAAGGTTTTTTTTGTTTGTCCAGCTGTGTGCAAAATTATTATTAAATTACAGACTGCAGACGTACAGAGTTGTAGGCTTTCTATTTTTCTTTATCTATTTTACTAATTATTTAGAGTTACTTGTCACACTCATCAAATTATTATTAAATATAAGTCATTTTATTTCTACATTTATTTCCAAGAATTTACAGCCACCAATTAATCCACCTTGTTCCTTGCTTATGTGAGAAAGTGACATCAAAGGCTCAGAACTACCTTATAACAACTACAATATTATAAGTATTGAAAATTATATTGCGAAAAGCAACAAAAACTTTGGGCTTTTCTTTGACTGTGCAATTTTCTATGGTTGTTATTATACCTGTGAGGAAATTTTGAGCCTTTGACATCTCTTTCTCCCATTTTGCAACCAAGCCTTGGAAAAAGGTTGATTAATGGCAGCCACAAGTTCTTGGAAATTATAATTAAAAGTAAACTTAAAAACTCCTGATGTTCGTGATGGGTTGAAATTTGGCAAGAGGAATTAGAAAGTCTGCGAGCATGGCACCCAAAAAGGTAAAATGAAATCATTACCATTATTGAGAGCTCTGCATGCACAGGGTAACTGAAATGTTATATGTTATTCAAGCTAGTTGGAGTGTAGGTCTGAAGTCTGCAGTAGTTGCACACATGATCTCCAGTAATTTTTCCCTTGGTATGACATTTAGGGCACATATCCAAAATCCAATTATTGGTTAATAATGCATCAAACAAATCAATAAATCCTTGCCCTGAGTGGATTCATTGGTTCCCTTAAGGTACCATGATCTGAGTGATCTTGGATTATTGATCTTGATGCAGATCATCCCAAAGGAATATCATAATTGTTCCTTGGTATAGCAACCAATTGATTCTGTTTGTTTGCTTTTTGAAAACAATCCTGCTGCTTGCAAAATGAAGTTTAAGAGGTAAGCTTGTAAACTTGGTACCAACATGACACAAATCAACTTAAGGTTTAATCAGGTTTAATGCATAAATTAATTGTTTAACAGCAAGCAGAGGATGAAGAGACGCAGTGGACCTCCATCCAAATGCTACACTCCTAATTATGCATTCTGCAAAATAGTCATAAAGACTGAGAATTGGATAGCCAGTCACACTTAAGTAGGAATACCATTTCATTTCGTGACAAGACATACCTCTTATTAATCGAGTTCAAGGTCCGTACTGTAAAATATGGACCGAGTTTTTTCCCGTCGATTTATAAATCGATGGGAAAAAACGAGGATCCGCATTTTACAGTACGGACCGAGAAAACGAGGTTAATAAGATATTTATTATATCTCTCATTCTGGAGAAAAGAAACCATTTCAAGTCAATCGCGGCTACATTTGAATGACGCACGCGTCAAATGCAAGAAGAAAGCGAAATTTATTGGCTTACGAAAACAGTTTGCAGTTGGCTCGCAGAGACATGAATCCAAACTTCAAACGTTTTAATTTTACGATTAATCCGTACAGCTTCTTTCTGTGGAAAACTGGATACAGTTCAAGATTACTTTGAAATAACTCCTGAAGTGATGTGAAGTTCGATAAACAGAGAAGAACAACTCTACTGAGAAGAAAGCGGTGACCGCAAGCAACAAACAATGATTTCGTCGAAAACATAAACAACCGGTAAAAACCTCAGAGACCTCCGGCTACTTTTAAGCACTTTGTCGTGTCGTCCTGAGAGGTGTTTGGTGCAGAATTCTTGTTGGAAAATGAGTACACTATCGAACTTTTGTCTGGGGTGAACTCGAACTATCCGGCCGTTTTCAAAATATTAAGCGGACGTTGTTAAAAATTTGCCGAAGAGATCGTCAACAACAGCAGCAGGTACGTTGTTTTGAATGTTTTGTTCGTTTACTCTCGACTAGCCTGCAAATACAGCCGCCTCTCATTCCGGGAGCGATGAGAGGCGGCTGTATTCGACAAACTCTCGACAAAACTCTTTAAATCTTTTTCATTCAGAATTTGACTTCTCTACCTTCCGGCAGAGAGAAAATTGTCAAGTTTCTGACTTGTGTGATGCTCGGGGTCGGGGACGCTTTCAGTTTCTAAAAGATCTGAAAAATCTAGTTTGAATTTTGTAAGACCCTGTTCTTTTCGCTTTTTTTCTCAAAATGTTTTGTCCGAATGCAAATGTTTTCAAAGTAGCTTTCAAAATTTTCGTTGTAAGAGATTTTGATAAACAAAACTTATCGCATCTGGAGAACTCTCAAATTTCGCGGGCCGTACTGTAGAATACGGCCCGTAAAATTGACCAATCACAGCGCGCGTACTGTCTTAGAGATATAATAAAGTACTGTAAATGACCTAGTAAATGCCGACTCTCAAATAAACACCTCCTATCTAATAAAAGCCCCCCTTGAGGTACCAAGTTTGTATTAGACGTTCCTCTCTAATAAACGCCCTGTGTCCAATAGACACCCTTTCCACCCCCCAAGAATCATCTCAAACATCAAAGACGCTAATGATGCGAACATGCTTGGCCACTATGATGACGAAGACATCAATACCAAACTATGAGTGGCATCTGCGCAGATTGGATTGGTCTCCTGCTCACAAACTCTGTTTTCTATCTTACTCCGCAAGTAAACTACCATCTTATTGGTTTTGTTGACGTTATAAAGTGAAATAAGCGCCTCTCTCAAGTGAACACCTCACATCTATTTGACACCCCTCCTATATTAGCTAGGACCCCTAACATTTAATGGATGCTCCGGGCGTTTATTAGATCATTTACGGTATTCAGATGAGGGAGTGACTATTCAGCACTCAGTTCATGTAGTGAGACTTCTTATTTTTTCATACCTGAGGTATAAATCACACTTAACTTTTTAAGTCGCCAATAACAGGATTTGAACCCGGGCCGTCGGATTACTGTGCGTGAACTATATCCACTAGGCTACCGACGACCAGCTGAAAGAAACCCGAAAATTTTGGCTATATATCCTGACCCCAATATAAAGGCTAACCGCAAGCAAACTAATAAGCTAACGTAGGCTAACCAGAGTGCTTTTTAGGCTAAACGGAGTGCTAGTGGGCTAACCGGAGTACATAGTAGGCTAACCGGAGTGCTAAATAGGCTAACCGGAGTGCTAAATAGGTTAACTGGAGTGCTGTTTTGTATTCACTACATGAACTCAGTGTTTCGTGGTATAAAATAAAGAACGAGGCATAACACAATACATGCTATTCTTATTCAATGACATGTAAATAAGTGGCCGGGTATTCTGAAGTTTAGCCGACTTTTGTTTTGACATTTTACTTATTCAGTTCTCTTCATTATTGATTTCCAGTCTTTTTGCTACAAATTTGTGTTCGACACACAAGCTAAGTATTATTCGAAAATGGAAAATTATAGGCAAACTTGAAGAAGAATTGAATATTTGATTGTAAGCACATTGTGGGATTTATTTTCAGTACAATCCGTCAAGTGAGTGAAATAATCTTCAAACTATCACATTGCCGGTGCCAGTGAACTGTTGATAAACGTAAAACCTCAGCTGATTAGGACCAACTTCAAGCCCTGATTTGCAGTGAACTGTCGATGGAATTGCGTGGTTGGGCATCGTTTGAAGTGCCATATGACTATGAGAGCCGGCGAGTGGTGTTACAGGTATCAACCAAACAACATAAGCCGAAAGAAAGAATAACAAAGAAAGCTAAGGAACACCAATACAATAATGAACCAAAACGTACCTTCCATTCTTGACAATGGAACAATAAATGGGAAATATTATCACTTCCAAAATGGCGATGGTATGGCTTCTCCGACGGTACATGTACATGCCGAGTTTCACACGTTCTGAAGTGACAACACGCTCATGACTGCTCATGACCCAATCTCGTTCCCAGAGTCCACAGGCTCCACGGTCAGCGGTTTAGTCGCCGGGTGAAACTCTGGGGAAATGGAATTTTTCGAATTAATTCGAATTTTTTTGATTGGCTGTTTCAATACAATAGCCTTCGAACTCAGACGTATTTCCGGAAGTTCAGTTATGAAGCTTTAGCGGCCATTTTGCCGAGATTTTTGGAGTTCGTTCGTTTGTGTTTTGCAGTATCTTGGCCTTAAACCGCGATTTATGATGCCATTTCCCGTTTCGTTTTCAAGGTAGGTAAAAACTAGCTTTAGATTTTGGTATTCACCCATTTTTCACCCGGTTTTTTAATAGTATTTTCTTCGATCGAGGAGCTGGAAATTGTCTGATGTGTTTTTTATACAACTCCGATTTTTTGGTAAATTCTGGTGCTTTTTCTAAGTGTAACTATACATCCCGGCGACTGCATCTGTGTGCAACGCCGGCTGTTATCAGCTGTTATGCAGGAATATTGTTTGTATTGAAAATTATCGGACATTGATTATGTAGAGTATTTATTGTAATAAAGGAAATAGAAAACTTCCATATTTGCAACAGGGCATGCAACTGTTTATGAGAATTTCTTTAGACAGTTGGTAATGGTATGTGAAAAAATTGTGAACCACATTGAACCTTGAAAGGGCATGATATAAAGTTCAAACACTAGTCCTTACTTAGAAAACTGCACTTTGCTTGTTGATATACTTTTACAATGTTTACCTATTGGTCTCAGATGGAAAAGATATAACTCTCTCTCTCTTGGTTCCTACAATAATATATTTTAAAATTACCCCTTTACCACCACCCCAGCCAAACCACCAACTGCTTAAGACTGTGGAAACCTGGATGGACTTATAGGCCACTAGGCTCAAATGAAGACTTAACCAAGAGTTGTGCTGTCCTATCATCTCCTATTGCAATTGTTACACAATCATTTCTTTCTAATGGCTTCAAGGACTCACACCATAAAGCGCCTTTTGTGATCATTGATATATTTTAATTTATTTTTGCAGGTCCTGCAGTTGGCTAAATTACAACCAATAGACACCTTTGTCCACCAACTGTAACATGAGAATAAAGTTGACATTTTTGCCACTCATTTAGCCTGCGAACGCAGACGTATTTCCGGCTGTTGCTTGTCTCCGCCGAAAACTAGTTTTCGGCAGAGACAAGCAACAGCCAGAAATACGTCTGCGTTCGCAGGCTACCACTCATTCTGACTGCTTATCATTTTGTGGTTTGTACAAGTTACTGGGTGGTGTTTATTCCAGCTCACGACTCTTGACAGTCTTGTGGAGTTTCAGGGGTCTTTGCAAGATATGTTTATTTCACAAATATTTGTTTTGGTGAATCTGCCAAATCAAATCAAATCTATGTAACTTGCCAAAATAACCTGTAGTACAACAAACAAGATGGGGGGCACAGTGGGCTAATGTAAGGCCCCACCACTAAACTTGGTCCAGGTTTCAAACCCCAGCCAGGGTCATTGTGTTGTGTTCTGGGAAAGACACTTAACTCTCAAATATAAATGGGTTCTAACAAATATACCTTTGACACCTTTGGCAGTATTCCTGCAATGGACTAATATTCCATCCGAGGGGACAGGGGAAGAAGAGATATGCCTAGTCACTTAATGCTACAGAAATGGGGTAACACAACAAGCCATTCAAGCAATCTATGACACACAAGCAGTATTTCTTGGGCTGTGCTGGCTGCATGCAGTTGGGGGTAGGCTATGTACAGAAAACCAATACCATATTCAACCAATATTCACATGGTAGCACTCAGTGAATGTTACAAATAGCTAAATCAGTTCAAAGAAACACCCTTGGCGAACTTTAATTTCAGCAAAAATAAAGTGCAATTACACTGTATTCATAAATGCAAGGCCATATTTTTCTGATAAGTGACAGCATTTTATAAATGCTTTAAACAGTCACTTTTATCTACAAATTCATCATTTGTCTAATGAGTTACAAATGCCAGAGGAAATTTTCGATTTTAAGTCATGACGAAAATGTACCGAGGGAACTTCGTCAACAACAGAGGGAAAATGAATAAATTTGAGTAAAACTATCTAGAATATTTCTCGTTCTTTAAGCATGAGAAAAGCGTGACTACGTTAGAAATCGGTGGGGGCGAACTCGGTGGGTGCGAAATCGGTTGCAACCGATTTCCCATGGGAGCGAAACCTGCATCATTCGTAAAACCGATGACAAACGAGCAAGAAGTTCCATGGGATGACAACCAAACCGCTACATATCTGTTATTGCTACGGACTGCCAAATTAAAGTTCCAGCTTTTTTGGTGAAACCAATCTTGCAACTGTAGTCTCCCACTGTAGTGGAAAATACGACACATAATTGCTTACCTGCCTATTCGATTGCATTTCAATGAAAATTTGATTTTCGAAATGAGCTTTCGATCGGCGTGCAGTTGCTCCGTGCTCTCACGGCCGTCGTTTACAATGCTGTGTGTAAATGTAGATTCGACCACTGGCCTTCCTCGAAAGATTTCTTTCAGAGAAAAAATACATTCGTATACAACTTGGCATTACGACTCCCTTTGTTTACGTTTGTCCTCCAGGAGCTTACACAATCCAGACAATCTGACGTGCATGTTTTGCTTTCAAACAGCACTATCGATCTATCGCAGTTTTCCCGTTGAGCTGTTTTTTCTTCAAAGGAGCCTTTAACTCACACATAAAAGCGTTGATCCACTTGACTGTACGAGTTGTATATCGAGTCGTATGTCGCGATCGAGAGAGTGGAGTTCTCAGATTTCTATACTGACCCCTGAGCCTTCGGTTTCTCCCGATTTTTTCACTTCCATTTTACTAGCTAAGCATGCGCATAACAACCGGAACCCATGAATTCGTGGGAAAAAAATTCCATTTCCCCAGAGTTTCACCCGGCGACTAAACCGCTGACCGTGGAGCCTGTGGACTCTGGGAACGAGATTGCTCATGACCCCGCGCGTGACCCGCTCGTCCCCAGGCGTCGCTCGTTGGCCTTGTGCGGCGCGCTTTGCGTTATGGGACTTATGGTGCGCGGTTCGCGAGATTTCGCTACCTGACCTTAGACATGTACCATTTGTACCTTGGGAAATCGAATTGAAGCGCACCGATTGTACTGACAAACTACTCTTTTTAAAGAATTTTAAATGTTTAGAATGGTTTTTTTCTTCCGGGAATCTTCTAAAGTTTGAAATCCAAAATCCACTTGTAAAATAGCGTGAAAGTCAATCGCAAAAAAAAAAAAATTAAAAAAAATAAAATAAAATAATAATAATAATAATAATAATAATAATATTAATAATAATAATAATAATAATAATAATAATAATAATAATAATAATAATAAAACAAAATATTTCAGTGGAACACAGTTTGAATGCTTTATTCAGTTGTCCGTTTCAGCATATCGCCTTAATTGAAGTCGTCGATCGACGTCAAGTTTTGTAAGTTGCAGAAATAGTGGTATTTTTAGTGTGGCGACAAAATATGAAGTGCTCACCGAAGAGATCGAGAAATCTCTGGTTGAAATGTGAAATGTTCAGAAAATGTACCATATTTTGTCGCCACACGAAAAATACCCTTAAGGGGGTGACTCTTAACTACCAATTTGTTTCTAATTGCCATATTTTGGCAAGCTTTTTGCATGAGTTTGTTCTATTGAAGATTCCTCCAAGAGTTTCGAGTCACGGCCGAGACCAGAATAGAAAAAACCCTAAAACTCAAATGGGTCTCTGTAAAATGATGACCGGATGGCGGCGGATGGCGAATGACGGATGGAAAAATGCGGATGAAATGATACGGAAACAAAGAAAACTAAAAAAAAAGTAATAATAAAATCATGATGAAAGGGAAATTCATTTGCGTTGCTCTCTCAAAAAGAAGACAGTCTATTTAGTCGGGAGAAGTCCAGCTTTTTTTCTTCATTTACATCGGACCCGAACCAAATGGGGAAGACTTTCATTGAAGAAGAGATACTCGACTTTCCTTTATCATCAGCCGGTCCGTACTAAAGGCTAGCGCGAGTGAATGAACATAAACGAACGCAACTGAGATCTATGGAGTCGTCCGATAGCGACAATTCTGGCTTGGAACGTTTGTTTTGAAAAGAAAATGAATGAAATGAAACCGGATTGCCAAACAAATTAGCGCTAAAAATAGAATCACACGTTTTGAGCAGTAAACCCTTTCAAAGGGGGCAAGAATTTTTACAGATAAAATGAAAAAACAGAAACAATAATTTAGCAGGAATATCTTTTGATTGGTATTTTAAGTAAAAGAAAGACTCAGAAATGTTTTCTAATCGAAATTTTAATTTTAAGTTTTTCAAAGCTAATGTTGTTGTGATGTTTCGTTTTTCATACAACCTAAACTGAACAGTCTACCAGTGAGGCCGGGTTGAAGATCCTGAATTTATTGAAACGTGTCACGGCGTGGAAATCTGCGAAAACTTTAGTCTAATACTGTAAAGAATCCGTCGCCTTCACTCTGGTGATTACCGTTATAGAATATTTTGATATTGTGGACCAGAAATTAAGGAAATTCACTTCTGATAGTTATTTTTTAATGCATCCCGTGATTTAATGACAGTTTGGTATCGTTATCTTCCTTACGTTAGAAGTTACAAATTCTGTCGTGGTTACCTCATTTAATTTGGCCTGTGCATTTCAAATTGTTGATTTTATTCACGTGAAAAATATAGAAAGTAACTGAACGCTTTATCCGGAACAGTTTTCAGGCATATCACCCGATTTGAAGTGGGGCTGAACTTACTTAGGGGACATGTTCATTAGCTGCGTTATTAAGCCCCTAGCCTCAGTATACCTCCTTGTTTCCTTCGCCTATGCTCTGGAATCGTCATCACTAAGGGAATATGCTACTTTATTATGACAAATTTGTGGTAAATTAGAAGTTCCCGTTTTAAGTAGCTTATACAAGCACATTATTTGTACGGGTGTGGGTTGCGCACGACATCACAGGCTCCTCCAACCTGAATGACCTTAGGGGACGAGGGAAAAAGGAGGAGCGAAGGATAACCTTTCCCCCTCCCCTTAGGCAGACCGGGTAATCATGCTATTGCCGAGGTAAGTCTTACCTTCAATGATGTTATAGATCCGGAGCCACTCAATGACGGCAGAGCTTACCTCAAGAGCAGTTTAGACAATATATGGGCAACAAAATGACTTACTCGAACATGCTTAGTTCAATAACCTTTTGATTTGCCGGTCCGTTTACTTCTCTTTTGAGTCGGGCAAAGTGGTAAGATAAATTTGTTCTGGCTATTTACAAGCGCAATTAACATAGAACAATAGTCAGACATAACCATAGCGCGTACAGGCGCCAAAAAGAGCATTCATTCTTGCCGCAAATATTTTCAACGCCAGCCATCAGAAGAGGTCCAGAAGAAACAACCATGTATTATCTTGCTGTGATAATCGAAATCTGATTTAACTATTCTCCTTGATTTATTTTTGATTTATTTTTTCATTTTCTTAGTATCTGCATTTTTTCATCCGCATTTTTCCATCCGCATTTTATCATCCGCCATCCGCCATCCGCCATCCGCCATCCGCCATCCGCCATCCGCCATCCGCCATCCGCCGCCATCCGGTCAGCATTTTACAGAGACCCAACTCAAATAGCGGATAGATTTTAAAATTGAAATGAGCGTCAATGGATAAAGAACGTCCACATGCGTAATGTGACGTATCGTTTTTGTGAAATTCGCATTATTATAAGAGTTATGGCGTAATAAGCACTCGTACTTACAGACTTTCATCAGTAGCGTTTCCTCTTTTCGTGTAAACGGTAAAAGCGTACGTCAGATTACAAAGACAGCGACGTTATCTCTGATTCGTAAAAGAAATCGGAACTTTAACTTGTTTCCTTGGAGCTTTAGGCATTTTATATTTTAACGCGCGGTTTGCGACTGGCACTAGTTTCGCACGCGCAATGATATATTTTTCAAAGCGGGTGTACCCCTAAATAAAATTCACCATTTAGCGTTACAAAACGCTTCCAAATCGCTTGCTTCAAAATACAGTCTTCAGCAATCCCTTAGCAACTGCTTTGGATCTGTAGTTAAGAGTCTCCCCCCTTAAAGCAAACTGTAGGTAGCGGGCAGCGCTTCACTCTGCAAAACTTGAGGTCAATTGAAGACTTCAAACAACGCAATACGTTGAAACAGATATTAAAAGGAATAAATTATTTAATTAAAAACCCTGAACTTGATGAATAAAGTAGTCAAAGTGTGTCCAATATTAATGAATTATGAACCTAGAACTGGTTTAGGGCGTATTTATTTGCAACATACGCGTACAGTCGTCACATTTGCCAGTTGGAATTTTTTATTGTTTATAGCTCGAAAATAATGAAAATTCCGACGGGCAAAATTCCAAATGTTGCAAATAAATACGTCCTGATATGTGCATGAGAGGTTTAATGATATACACGTCTTGCACGTGCATGAGGGGTTTGAGGGAGAATAATTGTTCGATAATTGTCTATTGTCTCTTGGTGCTATTGTTTAGCAATTATTGGAGGAGGCTGAGACCCCGTCCACACTAATCCGGATAAATTTGAAAACGCATCTTTTTTCCTCCGAATTGGCCAACCGTCCACATTGAAACGGCGTTTTCGGTCACCGAAAACGAAACTTTTCGAGAACAGTCTCCAGAGTGGAGAAATTTGAAAACTCCAGATAGGTGGTGTAGTGTGGACGGCCGAAAACGGAGTTTTTTGAAAACGCTGACGTCAAATGTATGGCCATGTGATCTCCCCAATCGGTTTAATTAGCAGTACAATAGCATTGCACATGAGTTATAAATCTTGGCACATTTCTTTCGCGGTTCACTGAGCAACGTGAAATCATTAAACTGCATTCTGTGAATTTCGACTTTCTTCTTTAAATATTCAGTTGAGAATAGGTTTGAAAATCTATAGATTATCGCGAAGTCCTTCAACGTGAAATGAAAATTAAGATAAGATAAGATAAGATAAGATAAGATAAGATAAGATAAGATAAGATAAGATAAGATAAGATAAGATAAGATAAGATAAGATAAGATAAGATAAGATAAGATAAGATAAGATAAGATAAGATAAGATAAGATAAGATACTTTATTTAAGTGTCAAGAACCTTATAGCCTGGGAATAGCACCATACTAATTAGGGGACACTACTAAAAACTAAAGACTACACTAATACTAAAAAGTACGTCGACAAAAGCATTATAAATTCCCTAATTTGAATTTAGTGCGGGCTCTGGTAATAATGTACGCACGCTCTGTCCTTCATCTTGGGCCGATGCCACGTTTCGTTTTCAAATTTATCCGGATTGGTGTGGAATTGTCCAATAAGAATTGTGTGTGATATGATGGTGCTAACGTTCCACCCAGCCAGCCGGGTGGTGTCGCACTTATATAGAAAGAGTAAAAAGACTTGACTGAAAACCAATCAGGAGGCACTGTCAAACCAGTCAAACCACTTTTTAGACCGCTCACAGATGGTTATTCAAAATGGCGGACGAATCTTGTTAGGAAACGGATAATTCTGTTCTCAGTAAAGTCACGCTACAACTACCACCCCTCAAACCAATCATGACATAACAACGAATATGATAACTGGTGTATTGTGCCGTAGTAGGCCGTTACACTAAGTTTATTGCACATGAACGCCGTAGAAGGCGAGAACCATCTACAACAATAAAAGCTCAATAATGACAAAGAGTCGAACGCGATTAAATCCTCTGAAATTACATATACGAAAACCTATGGCGGAGAATTGAGTGCGCGTCCGAAGACAATCGGAGGCCAGGAAAAACCTTCTTAAAAAACCCGCAACTGAACGGGAAAAAAGTACTAAACCTGGGTAGGAACCAAAGCTCAAAACTCCGACCCTTTCTACGGGGCCAAGAACAAAAAAGAACTGCTGAATTACTGTATACGCAATTGAGAAATTAAGCAATGACCCAGCCGCAAACAATAAACTAAATAGCTCACATAAACATGATAAAGTTAACGACGAAACCGACTTATACCCCATTCACACCAAAGCTTAAACATGTTTAAATGTTGTTTAGTTAAACACGGTTTAAAATTGTTTTCTTAATGGAAGTTGCTGACTGATGTTTATCGACTTCAAATTTAGCACAATGAAAGCATAAGTTAGAGCATACTTGAACCCTGTGTAAAATTTAGTCTTTCAGTTGTCTCTTGCTGATTTTCATTTTCTTAAACCTGGTTTAACTAAACGTGTTTTGTTGGTGTGAATCAGGTATTAATTAACCAAAACAAACCGATGGAACAAACCTAAGTAAAATGTTTGAACTGTACGTGTAACGATCGAGAACTGACTCGCATACTAAAGAGCGTACTATTTATACCAAATACATTGCACGCATAGTTAGAGCGGTTCTCAAATGAGTATCGTAAAACCAAAACCAAAGTAATTACTCTGGCCAATCACAAACGACACAGACAATCCAGTGAACCAATCAAAACTCGAAGCAAATACATGTAGCCGGCGTAAAGCGCGGGAAAACATGCGAGAGCAAGTCACGATTGGTTTTGGTTTTACTTCTGATTGGCTGAGAAAGTGGCGCGAGTTTTTTAAACCAATCAACAAGCGTAGTAATACAAAACCAAATAAAACGCAAATTACCGAAAATGGCAAACGTTTTCGCTACTTGAGAGCGGTAACATCGTCGGAGACCAAGGGGCAGTTAGTCGTTGCGAAACAAAGTAAACCGGGCAGAAATCGTAGTGGCAAATGTTTTCTATAAAAGTGTAAGGGCCCTTGGGAAACTAGGTCTCTCCAGACCATTTCATAGTGGCTCTGCGAATGCTGGCTCCTGATTGAGCAAAAAAATCTTTTGTATTATCTTGCCCAATCGACGGTGAGTCACTTTCGTGTGTTATTACAAATGGTTATTGTATCGGCAATATTTTTTTTTAATTAACATAAGATAGCCGAAAAAAGTTGGAAGTCATTTCGGATGTCAGAAAGAAAGATATCTCAAAATCCACCGATATTTTTTGTTTGGACCAATCAGAGGTATCGTAAATATAAATTGTGTCTTGTTTACCTGTACAATGCATTGAGGGCGGTTCGGGCATACTCGTCTGGCCCGCACTGCGTGTATTTCTTTGCAGTACGGCGATATTCCAGTTGGCCGAAATATCCGAAAATAAAAAATATAAAAAAAGAAATGAAAGGAGTGATTGATGTAAGCCTCTAGGTCTCAATTTTCTGAAATATTTATTTGGGGTTAAAAGGATGGAAAGTACTGCTTGTATACGTTTGATTTTACGTTTTTCTGACTTTATCTCAATATTTTTCGGCCGACTGCAATTTTTCCGCGCTGCGTACATTGTTTTACCGCACGTGTCAGACGAGATCAGACAAATGTACCGAACGGCCGCCAATGCGTCGCACTGACAGGTAAACAAGCCACTATTTTCGATTCCTCTGATCAGTCCAAGTGAAAATATCTGGGCAGATCTTGAAATATATTTCTTTCTGACATGCGAAATGATTCCCCGACTTTTTTGTGGTTCTCTAATGTAAATTTAAATAACCTGGCTTGTAAGAACACACGAAAGTGACTTTGAAGTTACTGTTCGCCGATTGGGCGAAATAGAACAAAGGATTTTTTTGCTCAATCAGAAGCCAGCATTCGCAGAGTCGCTTGGATGGGAATGGCCTGGAGAGATTCGTTGAACTTTCGCCGCTACGATTGCTATCCGGTTTACTTAGAGGGTCCCCGAGAATGGAGCGGCAATTGCATTGTGCCTTTCGAGATACCCCCAGAAAAATAAATTGAGCTCTCGTCTTCATTAGAAAAATGTAGATATCGTTTTACTTTCTATTGGATGTATACTACTTTAAACAAATAAAATAAAAGGATTTTGCCCCATTATGGTGCGCGTGAAACAAAACTCAACTAACTTGAACAGATATTGCTTACATACAGTACACAGTTGTAGTCGTCAAAAATTCAACGATTACGTTTCGCACCAAACGTTCGATATTTATTGAACTGTTATACCACATTTATACTGCTCATTTAACAATAAAGGAAAACGAAAGGGGCAAAATAAAGACGTTCCCCGACTCCCAGCCTGGAATATGTTCTTGGCATGTTCTTAAAATTTTAATTTGGTAATGTAAATCTGCAGTCTCGACGTTCTTATAAATAAACTATATAAACTACATATATATAAACTACATTCGCTAGTTAAAATTCAATTCGATTTCAAGAGTATAAGTTATTGATTATTTACAAAGAGTTTATATGAGTGCTGTGGAAGTCTTTACTTGTCGTCATTTCCTTCCCCGTATTTTAACAGTCGTACGATGTCTTCGCATTTAAATTGCCCATCGTCATCGGCCAGTGAACCATGAAGAAAAACTTCATCAACCTAATGGTATTGAAGAAGAAGGATTGGAACAGTAACGAAACACTTGCACAGGTGGGCAAGCTGTGAGTGAGTTTGAGCCTCTAGAGTCTTCAATCAAAGTATAATTTATCAAAGTATCACTGCAGTCAGGAGATGACATAGTTGAAAAGTTGCTTTTTTTGTCACTGACTTGTACATTTTGGCAAATCGTTTCGGCTAACTCTTAAAGTTGAAAGATCGGTTGATGTTGCGCGAAACGTTTCGCGTACTGTATACGCGAGTTTTACATGTAAGTCCATCTTAAACACTTGTAGACTTCTGGGATGACTATGTGGTCATTACCAGCTTTCGGGTCTTTTTCAGGCATCCAAGCTTCATGTAAAAGCCGCTGATGGTAATGTACTTCATGTACGACTTCAACGTTTTCTAAATCCATGTAATGATGAAATTCGTGGACATGGCTCGCAAGTTTGGAGTTGTGATCGAAATAGTCTTATCCGCTCACCGAGCGTCATTTAGACAGGTACTCATCAAATGACGTCATCAAGACAGCCTTTTTGTCCTCGGAAACACGCGTCTTCAATGATCTTTCGGTGTGGCCGTAGTATACAAAATCGCACTGACCGCGATTGATTTTGTACACTACTCCAGATGATGGACGGTCCGTTTTATCCTGCTGCTTTGGTCGAGGAAAAAGACTATTGATGGTAGTTATTGATATAACATTCTAGTTATTTCAGTCAGGCAGCCAGACCCCTAATTATCTATTTATACTTTTCACCAATTTTCCCTGTTGGTATATAAAGTTGTTGTTGGTTTTCTGTGGCTTAACTTGTGCTGAAACTTGATGCTTTGTTGCTTTAATAAGCGGCCAGTTCTTTCGTAGACACCCTGAACATAAGGGTCGAGTCGAGTTTTCTCTTGTTTTCCTTTTCTCGTGGAAGGAATGTTTCACGACGGAATAACGTGTTAACCACAGATCTTTTCTGGCGTGAGGGGTGGTGAACGAGAAAATCGAGGTATGGGTTGGCTTCCTCTAGATATCCACTTAAACTGCCTTGTCGCGTCTAGACGCGATGGTGGCAAGAAAAGATAAGCCCTGCCCATTGGTGCTTTCAAGTTCTAAACTGAACTGAATATTTGCGTTAATTGAGTTCAGATGTTAGTGAAGCTCATCGACTTGATCCTTTCTGAGGCACGCGTGACTGAAACGCGTAACGAAACCACCATTCAGTGGTAGGATGAAAAGCTGTGGTGATAGCTTTCTTTTCAATTACTTCCATTTCGAGGTCGGCCAATATGGCACTGATTTGTGAACCCATTGCACATCCAAACATCTGCTTGTAATGATGACCTTCATATTTGAAGTAGTTGTGAGTTAGAACAAAATCCAAAGGCTTCATAACGCTGGTAACAGACATGTTTGTACGTTCTGTTAGTTCCTGTTGTAGCCGATCTCTTTGGCGATGTTAGACTGAAGTCGTGCTAAATCCACAGGAATGGAGGTTAATAGGGACTTCGTATCAAAAGACACCATAACTTCACCATTAGCAACAGAATATTGTTTGAGTTCTTGCACAAATTCAACTGTTTTTGACTTTGCTGAGGTGTTCTTTAATTTCCTAGTGGAGACAGGATTGAAACAAGCTGTTTGGATACAGCATAAGAACTAGCATAGGTTGGACTGCCTTAATGCTGCTCGTAAAATCGGCCTCAGAGGTCTTCCAGGTTTGTGAATTTTTGGGAGACCATAAAAAGATGCTGGTGTAAAATTATTGCAGTGCAGTTTTCTGTAAAGCTTTAGATCAATTTATGGTGTTGTGCTAGTGTTATCGACTTTGATGTTAAGCAAGAGTTTGTTTAGGTCTTTTTTAAATCAAACAATCTTTCAACTGATGACGGCTTAAGAGCTCGAGTAAGCCGAAACGTCTTGCCAAAATAAACAAGTCAGTGACAAAAACAGCAACTTTTATCATCTATGAAGTTTAGTATATTTGATGTTATATTTCAAAACTACTAAATCTCACGCAAACTCTCCGCAGCATAGTTTAATGCTTCAGTTTTTGTTGGGTTACAGCGTGAAGAGATAAACTATAACTAACTACCGGAGCTGAAAGGGGGTCAATAAAGTGAATTAATTCAATTATCATTAAACGGAGGTCGAGAATTTCACTCTTTTCTGAAGTTTAGCAATAAGCCATAAAGAAATAAAAAGGTGTAGACAATGTACTCGGCTGTTAACCCTTTGAACACAATCAGGAAATACGTCTATAAAGCTTTACGTAACCTTTACCTGCTGCTCTGTAAGCCTCAGCCCCATCGTCATCAACAGTTCTTTAAATTCTTCCAGATTAATATATCCATCGCAATCCTCGTCAAAACACGTAAAGGCGTTTCTGATTAAGTCTTCGGGATCAGCCGCTCCCATCTTAGTAGCAAACATGGACAGAAACCTGGCAAAGTCCACACTCCCCGTGCCGACCTCGTTGAGCATATCTTTTAGCTGCTTATCCGTGGGTTTCTGCCCAAGAGAGATCAAAATTGTTTGCAGATCTTCCTTGCTTATTACTCCATCGTGGTCTTGATCAATAAGATTAAATGCTTCCTTGAGCTGCTTCAGCTGCTCTTTGTTAATGTGTACTGTTGTGTGAGCCCTCAAGCCTGTTCTTCTGGACTTTCGCCGTGGGAGAATCTTACTACCATCGGTGTGATACATATTACCTTGCTTCAAATCCACTGCCTTCGTCTAATAATCCAGCACGTGAAATAAAATATTTAAGAGCAGACCATGTCAAAACCGAGAATGCACGGACAAATCACGGCCACCGGCCGTGTGGTTAATTAAATGCTTGGGACATCTGTCTTGCTAAGAGCTGCGGTTTTAAGAAAGAGTTTACTTAGTTGAAATGAGAAACCACAAATCAATTTGTCCTAAAATGTCATAAAGTTACTGTAACAGTATATTCTAATTGCATTTGCGGATAAACTAGTAAGAGTAGTTTTGAATCAGTTAAGTATTCAGTCTGGCTGATGGAGAATCAGTCTGCGCTGGAGATGAAGAAATCTTGTGGTACAGGACTCGGGGGTGGAAGCGGAATCATAAATCATGAATCACAGCTTTAAAATTGGTAGGAATCATGAATCTTCGTGTTTAAAACTTGGGAATCATGAATAACGAGAGATGGCTAAAAGAATCATGAATAACAAATGAATATGTTTCCATCGATGTTGGAGGCGCGAGAATATAGAATGCAAACTACGAAACTTCTTAACAGTTACATCACAGAAATGGCCGAAAATGGCATTTCCGAGTGACTAATTTTCAAAATTTTCTGGGGGAGCATGCCCCCAGACCCCCCTACAGGAAAACACTGAAAACGCGATTCTAATCTTCATCCCTTGCCTATCAACTTGACCGTGATTAGGTATGTTACACACAGTGAAGTTAATTTCAAAAGTAGATGAAAACAATGAGAAATGAATCGTGAATATCGAATGAAATTTTTAAATGAATCACGAATCATTGAGGTAAAACAAGACAGGAATCATGAATATCCAAAATCCAATGATTCCGCTTCCACCCCCGATACAGGACAGTTCTATGAAAGTGCATAAAATTCAACTGATTGTGCTAATTTATTTTTAATTCATCTGTCCTGTGCCGTTTTTGTTGAGTCTAGAAACTGGGGGACGATGTGCATAAAAAGTAACATTGAGATTATTTTAGAAAGATTGGCAACCGCAACGACTGGCTTCTTGTGTCTTCATACACTCGACATGTAATATAATTAAACTACTTGTCTGAATAATTTGAAGAATTAACTAATTTACGAGAGATCTGGAACCCACTTTTCAGAAAAGCGACAGACTGGAGAGAGAGTTTTAATACGCCTGGTAGATTCTGTCTGTGATCAGAATTATTTGCTCCAGTTTTCTGGATTTTATGGCGTATAATTGTGACTTGGATGTCATCATTAAACTTGGAGGATCTGCAGTTACTTATAAAAATAGTTTCGAAACAGTTAATCATGACGGAATCACAGCAGCAGCGAAATTGGTAAAAAAGATAAAGGGAAACTGCATTGTGATTCATGGCGCGGGGTGAGTCCAAGTTGTTCTGAATAGAGATGCTCTTGACTAATCACTGCTTTAAGTGAAGTTACTGATTGTTTTTTCAAATGAACAACACGGCGTATTTAAAATACAATACTTGCAATCAATTATATCTGCTTTTGTTTAAGAATGTGCTGAACTGACATGTACAGCTGCCGTCTTTGAAATGGCATTACGGTAGTGACACTTCATTAATGAGTAACGCAAGACACCACAACAACTTGCAATGAGATTGTTTTGATAAAGATTTTATTGCATGAAACACTATTGAGTAACCTTAATCCTCACTCCTCTTGAATATGGACAAGATACTACCTTTCAATCACTATTGGTATACAGTTATTTCAATTAACATTGTCTGATTGAAGCTTAAAGCTTAAAGACAAGACTGAAAGGTAGTATGGGCGAAGCTAAGGTAGAGTGTTCCACGCATGCTGAAAACTAATGAGATATAGCGTTTTCTTTCTCTTCAGACGTGAAGAAAAGATCCTTTTTGCCGCATTTACACTTAAAGAATAATCAGAACCACATAACAGCAAAAGAAAAGATACAAGAAAGGTTTCACGGAAAGAAAAACAAATACTCGATCTACATGCAAAAATACAAACTTGTAGATTTCCTCAACGCTGTTATGCAAATTCCAGTAAATACCCATGGCACCATTCGGTCTTGATTAACGGGCTTGAAGCTTTAATCCGACAACGTTAATTGAAATAGCTGTATACCATATATTTAAAAGTGAATAGTGCTTTTCATGTGCTCTGATTGGTTACCTTGGAGGTGATTAGCAAAGGACAATTCACCTCCAAGCAGCTGACAAAAACAAAATGGTTTCCTGTGTCGCTTTGGTTACTGAAAGTAATGCTTTGGTCTGCTAGTTATTCAGCTTGTGTGGTACATACTAAAACAATATATTTATTCATCTCAGTGCCGGTGAATGTGGTGGATATTGAACCTCATTGTTTTTTGGCTCAGTCAATATCCACCACTATTCACCTCCACCTCAGTGAATAATTTTAATTTTCTTTGGTATATATCCCAGCTGTCATGTACAATGTAAGTCACATGTAAGTTATAATTAAATGTTATTTTTGTTGTTGTGTACAGCACCTTAGAATTTAAGTGTCGCATGCACTTAGTAATAGTATCATTATTATTATTATTATTATTATTATTATTATTATTATTATTATTATTATTATTATTATTATTTAAGATTCGCACAGCTATTGAAGCTGGTTTCATCATTGGCTCCGGGCAACAACAAGTTGCCTAGGGAAACCAAGAAACACGCCTTGTTTGCTGTTTCACTTCTTTCTACCTCTCCAGCACCTTTCTAAGAATTCTTGCCGGCCCCAACAATGCACATCTCTGGATCAGTCCAACAGGAATGCCCACCTCAATGGCTCTCATACTGTCATTCAATCTCAGTGGTATTGATCCCAATGCTCCCACTACCACTGGAATAACCTTTGTCCTCACACCCCACATTTTTCGAATTTCTCTTGCTAGATCTTGATACTTTTCAACTTTTTCATCTTCCTTCTCTCTCACCCCATTATCCTCTGGAATTGCCACATCTATAATCTGACAGCTCTGTCTCTCTTGTCAATGATCGCCAAATCCGGTCTCCTAGCTGCTATTTCATGGTCTGTTCACACACTGAAGTCCCATAGATGTTTGTAATCCTCATTTTCAAGTACACTCTCTGGAACATGGTCATACCATCTCTCCTTTTGTTCAAATCCACATTTTCCTGACAGGTCCCAATGGATTGCTCTAGCCATGTTATCATGTCTCCTTTTGTATTCTTTTTGTGCCAGTTTCGAGCACGAACTTACAAATATGGCTAATGGTCTCGTTACTCTGCTTACAGATTCTACATTTCGAGTCATTCTGTGACTATGCCAACCATTGTTTTAATATTATTATTATTATTATTATTATTATTATTATTATTATTATTATTATCATCATTATTATTTAATATTATTATTATTATTATTATTATTATTGCAGATCATTTGGACACTTTCAGGCACATGAATATGGAACAGCTCATGGGTTCTTAAAAGATGCCCATAACAGTCGGATTGGATTCGCAAAGACCAGACTTTCAGTTACAAAGGTGAAGGGTAACTAAGTGAAGGGTAACTAAGTGAAGGGTAACTAAGTGAAAGTCTCATGGTAATGATGGTTAAACTTCAGCAGAATTTTAAATAAGACCTTTCATCATTCAACACTTGTTTTCTTCCCTTTCATTGGCTGAGAGCCCACCATATGATCTGCAAATAATTTAAAACTGCCTACAAATATATTTAATAGTCTACTCATATGTGCATCAATTACTATCTGATTTTAGTGCTTATAATATTCTTTTATGCATAGTTGTGTCTATCTGAGAAAAGTGGCAGCTTGTTTTCCAGAGTTTTTGGAGAACATTTCAAAATTTCTACTACAGTTGTAGCCCAAAAACTCATTGAAGGAAAGTAAAACAGAGCTAAAACAGCTGATGAATTGTAACTCAATAGTAACATTTTATTTGCAGTTGCATCAATTATCTTGTTCTTTGTTCCTCTGTCATAGCTGCAACACACAATCACAGCAGCCTTTCTTGCCAATGGAATTCCAGCATTGGGAATTTCAGTAAGCATCCATAAGGACCCTTCAGTTAATTAGTCATGTAATGTGGTTATTGTTAGGATTAAGAAAAATGCAATGGTATTGACCAATATCTAATTTTTCAGCATGTTATTCATACAGATAATATATGTGGCTGTAAACAAAAAGACATGAATTGTGATACAATATGATGCATTGCATGACTGACCACATTGATGTTTATAATTTTCAATTGATATTTAGTTTTCAAATTTGTATTAACCAGGAGTTTTAAGTTTAATCACAAATTGAAAAATAAAGTCATGTCATGTCAGGCTGCATCCCTGCAGCTTTTTGGCACAGTCACATGGCTCTTGTGGCATTCTTTCTTATATGCACACAAACACAGTGGCTATAATGAACACACAGCAGTCACACAGCGGTCAAACGTTGCACGTGTGTGCAGTTCCCGCCAAAATTGCTCAATGTTCGAAATCTTTCGCTTTAAAGCCAAAAGTTAAGACAGTCACTGAAAACTTAAGGTTTATATGCCACTGTACTTATGCGTTGGAATTTTGATAATTGTTATCCACTGAGTCTCCCAGCGAGAACTTTTCTTTCACAGTGCTATTTTTAATATCATTTTCCTACATAAGTCTTGCGCACTTTCCCTTCAAACTCTTACAAAGTTCGAGGCAGCGAAAAATGGAAGTGGCGTTGGATTTTGCGTTTGACAACTGTGAACATGGCAGTGGCCTTGGTCATTTTTTTGAGATGATGTCTTAACCAATAAGATACTCAGTAGTCTAAAGCTTTCCTGAAATAATTGATTACTTAATACTAGACGAGTACAGTTGATAATAGTTAATAATAATGAAATTAATCTTTCACATTTGTTATGTGTAGCCCTGTGGATCATGGACAACAAGTACATGCATTGTCAGCAGGTCAGCGGTAACTCCAATTGTTGATCTGTTAGAAGCTGGGTTTGTACCAATTCTGCATGGTGATTGCGTATTGGATGATGAACAGGGGTGTGCTATACTAAGTGGGGACAAAGTCATTGAGGTACACTAAGTCACTGACAGATAGTTATCTCCAAATTATTTCAATTCATTAAAATTGTAACAAGAAAGAAAGAAATCACATCAAAATTACATCCCCTTGGCCTGTTAGAATTTTGAAAACATTTATGTCAAAATTGGCCCATTGTATTTCCTTGGTTACATTCTAACATTGTGAAGACTTGGCTCTTCGTCGAACGCTACAAATTGCGAAGAATGTTTTTTAACAACATGCAGTTTGCTTCTGAATTAACGTCGTCAGGTGACATCAAGGCTGTTTTGGATTATGCTAAATTGTTCAAGCACCTAATAAATGATTGACGTAGGCAGAAGCGATTGTGTCCTCCTGAACAGCCCCTAACTTGGAGCTAGCACTTCCTGATGTTTTGGGATCAAAAATTTATGAGTGCTATGCTCCTTTTTAGGATTCAAGCAGTAGGACAGTCCATAATTATATTTCAAACTTTCTTATTTCCTTGTTCTTTAGAGATTGGTACAAGAGCTTCGTCCAAAAAGGGTTGTATTTTTAACAGATGTCGATGGAATATATGACAAGCCTCCTGAAAATGAAGGTAAGTGGCTCGTTTCTAATATTTTGCGCATGTGTAGCTTCAATATGATGATGAGATGGTGTTGAGATGAAGTCATCAAGTGTCAAGTTATCATATTATATCTCCGGCTTTCAAATTGTTCCTTTTCAGACCACAGCACCTAAAAATTATTCGATGGTTTAGCATATGACACACGCGGATATTTTGCGAGTTTTGTCGTAGCAACAAGCAACAAGCAGAATATCCACTTATATGTTAAGCCATCGAATAAGGGATTTATTTTTCTATTATTTTTCCACCAAGCTTGGGTAGTTTAGTCCGGGAATGTCGTTGCTACGCTTTTCGTTCGTACTTTGGTCCCGTTCTACATTGCAACAACGTCTCATATTTTGCGCGTTCTCGAGACCTTCGATGGTAAAATGGCGCAATACATGTAGTGAAAAAATAATTATGAGTATTGTTTGCCTTTCACGATGCAATCATTTGTTTTTACTCTGTCGTCTCCTAGATGCAACACTGCTGAGAAAAGTGTGCATTAAATCTGATGGACAAATGGCTGTTACCATAGCAACATCAAGCCTTAAACATGACGTCACAGGCGGTATTCGCGAGAAGCTTCAAACAGCGTTAAATATAATTCGTATTTCTGAAAAGCATACGCGTGTATTTGTGGTAAATATATTGTCTGATGCTGTTGCATATTCTGCCTGTACCCTGGGCGTTCTGGATGGAAGTGGCACAGAAATATTACCAGAGAATCAGGAATCCACTGATGCAGAAATTCAGTAACATTTCCATAACATACTTGGGCAAGTTCACCTCACTTGTGCTCTTCCATTGTATATGTATATTTAAAAAAATATTCACAAACAGCACTGACAAAAGAAATCAGTCAACTTGACGAGCGTTTGTGTTGTGCATGCGCGGTTAGGAATACTTGAATGTTCGCTCGAACTTGTTACGTCGTATACTAATCATATCTTACATGCATGTATGTGAAGACTTAATTATTATCACGAAAACGTTTTAGCTTTCGTAATGGAACAAAGTTGACCCCAGTTACCTTTGTTTTAAGCAGGTTTGACAGGAATATATACCGGAAATGAAAAGCAAAATTGCAAATGTAATGATTAATCAAGTTGTAACTATCTACCCGCGCTCGTTTTTAGCATTGCATAAACATGTAATGAGATATAGTTATGGACCTCAGAGGCTTTCACTCACTCTATGTCGTTAACAAACTTTTGCATTAAACCTGGATTAATCCAATTCATCGGTGAGCTGGCTCACAGGAGCCTTTGATTGTCTCAGTTTTACTAATACTATCATAGTTTGACGGTATTTTCAATGGAAGAATTACTTTTGGGATTAGTATAACCAGGTTTGAGCTCATAGCGTTAAGGTTAGTTTTTGGCTAGTTAAGTTTCGGTGAGGATTAGTCAACAGTAGGTCCACAATTAACCAATCCATGATTGGTCAATAAAGAAATAAACCACCTTGGAATGTACATCCCCCTCTTTATTAGTGCAACAAGCTACATCACTATTTACAAGCCAGTAGGATCAAGTCTACTACATTAAGTAAATTCCCGACTGAAGATACATGCTCTTTGGTAGTCTGCTTTCACGGTATTTAATGCTGTTCTAGTCTATCCACTTCCTTCGTCTGGACTCTCAACTGCAAAGAAGCCAGGCAATAAAGAGAGTGAGGCTATTTAGTAATGGTGATGTTACGTTCATTATAGTTTGATTAAGTAACGACAGTAGCGTAGCCTGGCCTTGACTATCTATAAGGCGGACACCTTTCTAAGACGGACACTCGAGGCAGGTCCTGACGGTGTTTGTCTTAGATACAGTTGACTGTATTTCATGGTAAGGTAAAAGGGTACATTTGGAATGCAGGAAATCAGGAATAAATGCAGGAATAAATTTTGAGTGCGGGGTTAGCCATGGTAACGTAACGGGGGACCACACTTAGTTTATTAATAAACTGCTAACTCTTAACATATTTTTACCAATCGCGTAAACAGCATTAGAGAGGTCCTGTCCGGTACAAAATGGCGTCTCATTTCCACAATCCTCAAAACACTGGTTCTTGCATTCATCTTGGTGTGCCACTTTCTGAAGAAGGAAAGTCTCCTGTGTAAGATTACCACTCCAACACTCGCCTGCAGTGAATTTGAAAACAATTTCTTCTTAAGTTTTATTTAAAAGAGCAGAATGTTAACTTAAGTCAAAACACAAGCTGGACAGTCTGCACTTTTCTTTGAAGACAGGAGTGCCGGGTAACGGTTTCAATTAAGCCATTTCTGAGAAAAAAAAATTCCGAGAAAAGAAAACTTTGTTTTTCTCGGAATTTTTTTTTATATTAATGCATGAGCGCGTGTAGAATGCGAACACAGAACGCCTTTTCTGCCGGATTTCTCACCTGATGTATCACGTCACTGAAAAATATCTCGGCGGCGTGGAATATGAAATGAAAAATCCGTCGGAGTTTGCATTCAACAACCAAAAAATGACGAATCACCTGAGAATCATGGTTAATTAGTATAATTCGCAAATTCTATGCCCTTAAGTAATTTCAAGTTATTTCATAAAGGCGGTTTCTTCCTCCCTCTACCCATCCCCCATATATCCCCCACGTCCTCCAAAACTCCTCCAAACTAGCCAATGAGAGCATGCGCTGTTGGGAAAAATTCCAGCTATAAAGATGTTTGATACAAACCCCAGTTCCTAACACCAAACACCTTCCATCCGTATCCCTTTTCTTTGATCCTCTTTGCGCAGCGGCAAACAAAGTCTGGCAAATGCTCATACCAGTTCGGCCAGTCAATGAATATCCCGCTCCAGGTTCTTTGGGATTTCGGATCTCGATCATTCAGGATGTATGTTGGCAGCAAAGGACGGCTAGAAAATCTATCCCTGTAGCAGCCAAGTTTTTCAATGCGGATGTCGCACATGTCTGTTTTGAGAAATCAAAGGAGATCATGTTATGGTAAAGAAACAAAATCAATTATACATGCTGTGACATTTCATAAAAACTCGCCCTTTAAGAAATAACAAAGGCATGCGTAGCTATGCTAAAGCGAGGACAAAAATTGTTGTTCTGGTAAGGTAGGGGTGTAAACTATAGCACTGCCCTATAGATCCATCGAAAACCACTTCGTACTCGGCAACACAGCAACATTTAAACTGTCTATCTACATACAACCGTAAAGGGCAGTCGGTATGAAATACGGAACAGAGCCGACTACAGCTGTCTTATCAACCATCCCATGCCAGTTGTTCAGTGTGTACCAAGATTTACCGAATGGTATGGAAGCGGAAGTGAATCAAATGCAGTACTTACCAACAATCCGGTATACCATCATTTTCCAATGTTTCCCAGCACAGTACCTTGTGTTACCGCATGGTTCAAAATGTTTTCCTACACAGTCGTCCGGCTTTCCTAGGTTCCCTGATAACCCTGACGCCAACCTTTGTCATTTAACAGTGTCTGTTTATCTGCCCAGCACTCACCTAAAACAAATCATGCAAACTTGGTTACAGCAGCAGGGCACTGTATAATGTAACTTATTTGGATGGTTTTTATTGTTATGCCACCTGTAATCGGCACGTTTCATGCGCGCGTTTTTCCGCGAAATGTTGTCCTTTTTGAGAGCGATCGATATATTTTCATCTTGTAAACCTCGTTTCTGTTTTCTAGTTTTCTCATTTTTCATTCCTCCCGTTTCCTCATCCTAAGTTTTTTTTATTCCGGTCGTTTTCCAAAGCACAATAAGAGTCACATATTATAGAATTGCCAGTAGACAGACATTTTTCTCGTTATTGCTCTTTACACTGGGCTGTTGAAATCCGCTTGTTAGATGTACACGCATTGGTACCCATGCCAGAACTTAATATAACAGCACACCGTTCTGATATCATTAATTAAGGAAAAGCTCGGAGATAAATTGAAAAGTTACGTTTTGGTTTGCAGGCCTACAGCTCAAACATAATTAAAAAGAGAAATAAGATTTTGTCAGGTGAACGTCAATCGGTGTACTTACCGTAGTGTTGGATGCCAAATACGTCATATCCAAGAAGTTGAGCTTTTTTTGAGCAGCGACAGATGAATTGAGGCAAGTATTCATTCCAGTTATTCCAGTCTATCGATTGGCCTCCATAGTTTCGAGTTATAGAGGGATCTCGCTCGTTCATAATATAATTATGAAGCAAGCGTGGATTTTGTTGATCTTTGTAACATCCCACTGGCACAAAAGAGGTTCCACAATGGCACATGTCGAAATTAGCTAGAAAATGAATTCTTAAAATAAATATCATAAAAATATAATATAATAATAATTTTATCTGCCTACTTATTTTTAGTGGGTGAGTCAATGAGTGAGTAAGAAAAAGTAACGTAACGTAGTGCGCCCCATCTTCAAACAGAAGTACCGCTCTGACAAAGCTTGAAACACGAAGAGCGGAATTGCTTCCATGCCTCCAAAATTTCAAGTTAGCCCTCCCTTGGAATTAGAAGCCCATGAGCGTTTCCACTTACCTTTACCCAAAGTTAAGGACGCCACCAGTAGAAAGATTCCGACGACTTTCCTCATGGTGATAACCAGAGTTGAATGGTATATTGAAAAAACTTCGCTAGAAAATAAAACCAAACACTAAATAATAGCCAACAAATCTGGATCGCCAATAATGTTTCTAGAACAAAATCATCTTTTTGTGATTTTCGTGCACATGATACTGATGAAAGCTAAACAAATGCTCAGCTAGTACAAAGATGGAAATAAGGAAACTAAAAATATCCGGATATAAATGATGATCCTCTGGAAAGAGGAAACAGATTCGTTATCGGGTAAGTCTAGAAAGTTTTCATGATTTTCCAAGCAACTGTCTTCAAATACATACGTTTCAAAAATAATTAGACGAAGAAAAGCCTTTCCTCGTGAAAGAAACAAAGACTAATAGACGAAGAAACATAAAGTTACTTATTACTCCTTACCCACAGAGTAAGAGCGCAAAGATCTTTTAAAGGGGAATGAGCAAAAAAATGAAAAGTTTCTTCTGTAACTGCGAAGGTTTTGTTCTGTCTGCGACCATTTAGGAGTATTCATATGTTCTTTCACATTGTAACCAAGATAATAGGTTTATTTTAATTACGCACTGATTGCAGTCATTTCTAACAGTTTGATCGATAACATATTTATTGGAAGTTACATTATGTTTCTACAGATAATTTCTCAAGTTTGTTTGACTTTGGGCGTAGTAACAAAGCAAATTAAATAAACTAAACGCTATTAAAACTGTTTTTAATAAAGTAATCAAGAAAGTTTAATTTACCAGATTAGCAAAGGTGCTTGGAATGTAGTGAGTTAAAAAGATTTAATTATTAATAGGGAATGATTTTACCGAGCTACTGTTTTGCAACCTAACTATTCCCACAAGAAAGTATTTAGTCACTAGTACTTAGTCAAACGAATTTTATTTTATTCTATTTTGCAAACGCCGTGGAAAAAGAAAGAGATTGTGCTTTCAAATTGCTAGTAATTACATTGTACCTATAACAGACTTGCGTTACAAGGGGGAATATCAACCAAAATAAAAATATAGTCTTTCTGTGTAATATTTGCTATAATTTCGTCTTAATGTTGACCAAAGCCCACCGGACATTAGCCGGACAGCTGCCTTGTTGAATAGTTACGCAGCTCTCGTAAGCTTGTAATTCTACTGGTCCTCTAGTGTAGCAGCTGCTATTGTTTTGGGGGCTAGGGGCATTGTTCTTGTTGTTTGTTCTGTTGTTCTCTCAGCCACTCATGTGAGACCTTACGAGAGCTGCATGGCGACCCGCCTTGTTGGAAACGACGCTTGCTCACGTGACTACAACAGCGCTTTTTCTTTGGTTTCGACGCAACCGAACCTCGACAAAATGTCTTGGTCCACCGCACAATAGCCGACAAGGCCCGACAAGACATCTTGAGATCTAGCACTACCAGGTATTGCCCAACAAGGCCTGATCTTGTCGTGGACTAGTCTGAATTCACCGCACACTAGCCGACAAGAGAAGATTTTTTTACGGCCGACGAAAAATCGGCTAGTGTGCGGCGGGCTTTGCGAGAAGTTGTCCGTAATATTCCACTCAGTATCATTAAAAAAAAAATGCGAAGTAACTCGGCACAGTCACAAGGCACACTTATGCATTTTGAACATTATCCTGAAACTTATCTTGAATGGTAGATATCCAAGAGAGCGATGTTGGTATGATAAACTCGACGTAGTTGTTTATTCTGCTGTAAACTTCATTTGAACTTTCACCTGCCATTGATTATCACACTGTAAGCTGATATTAGTAACCTTGTGCTTTACAACATTTGAGCCACTGAGTTACCTACGAGTTGCGATGTTTAAGCAACAAGAAAGAAGACGACAGTTCCAGATCTGGGTGATTTCTTGCTGTTATGCTGTCAGACTGACAGCTAGTAAGCAAAGACACTGCACTTCTGGCATTGAGTGACGAGTGTCGCGCAGCGAGCGACACCGTGCTCTGCCAAGCTTCCCCCCCACCCCACCCCCCTTCCCTCGATCAAGTCCGTCTATATTGGTTCTCTAGACGCGCAGTATCTGCCATACAAAACGCATATGTTACACTTGACGAGCAAGCCAAGTATTTTTTCCAAGCGTTTTCTGAATTAGCGAAAGAAAATGCATTCAATTTTCATAAGACTGAGTCGTTTCGTTTTCCGATCTTCTTGATTCCTCAAAGAAAGTAATAAATAAGTATAGTGCATGATCGATTTAACGTTGTCTAACCGATCACGGTGGGCAATCATTTTTTTCTGGTTTTTAGTTTTACAGTATTCATTAATTCTCTGCTTAACTAATTATGACAACAAATTAAATTTAATCAACTAGTTTCATAAATTTGCATGCGACATTCGTACAGCATCACGAACTCTATTCTTAGAACATCCGTGATTACAATTCCGGCATTCCCACGGGAACTGACTTGTTTGCACCGAGTGTAGTTCCGTACCCTTCATTTCCATGTGTCTTTTTATTACTATTTCAATTTTGTTACTGAAAATTAAGAAAGCGCTTTTTATGTCCGAATTTTATATATTAGTTACAATAACATTATTTTAAGAGGATACTGGATATCACCGAAATAGTAAGCTCTATGTAGCATTTTCCATGTCCTCTTTCATATATTTTCAGTTATACTTTATTCGTTTTCAGTCACAAGTAGCTTGTCCTGTCTTGTTTTCCTCAGTGGCTATGAAGCATTGACGTTGCAAAAGAGATTTCATATTCAGCGACATGTTGAGCGCTTTCTATTTTTTAACTTTTCTGGACAACCATTATATTCGTTTTTAGGACTTTTTCAGGGAGAGAGGTTCAAGTTAAGGAAGCTCAGTTCTTCGCTGTTTCTGTATGAGGCAACGAACACAAACTGAAACAACTTATATCTGCTTATACTTATATTTACCATATTGTTTCTGTGATTGTTTGTATGTATGTCTGTTGCACGGCTGACAGCAATGAAGAAAACATATTGTGCATGGAGTCATTCTATTTTTAATATTTCTATGAACATTCTTTTCTACAAAACTGAATTAATATGTCCTGCATTTCAAATCCTTTGGTCATAATTGCGAGGGATACTCTTTCGTGACTTGCATTGTTTACTCGACGACATTGACATAGTCTGACATCGCACTTCCCTCTTCGATGTGTTCTCCTACAGAAAGACAACAGCAAACCATAAGGGCAAATTTCTGGTAGGTAAATGACTATGGCAGCTAGCTTGATCCTCGTCTGCTGGAAAGGTTTCCAAGAAACCGGCATCAGCATCAACCAACAACAAAACAGTAAAATAAAATAATAAGCGTTCACGTTTCTAAAATTGTTCGCGTTTTTTCAGGGTCTCCGTCTTGGAGCCGGAAAAGCTAATATTATCGAAAGACCGCAAAACTGAGTTGAACTGATTCTTGAGTGAGATTGAGTTAGGCGAATAGAGCCCTAGCGAACAAAACGCAAAGCAACTGATCCAACAATGGTCAACAATCAACCGGTATAATGCCGGCTTTTGATTCCGGTCTTAACTGCTTACTGATAGCATAAACAGCGTTGGTGAAGTTCTTCCCGACGCAGAGCCTAGTTGAGCAGGCGCAGTCTTTATAGCACTGGTCAACACATCCATCAGGCTGCGCATGCCCTTCCAAAAAGAAGGCTGAATCATCAGGACCGCTCCAGCATTCACCTGAGTGAAGTAAGAAAACAGAACATAACCATACAGTAAATTTATCTTTGAATTAATCTTACTGACCGAAACCTAGACTTTTTCCGGTATTTTCAATTGTGCCTTCATTTTTGTAAAATAAGAAATTATTGAAAATTTTAGGCTAAATAGGTTCTTATAGAAAGGGGGTTAAAAATGAAAATTGAACTGAGCAGACTGAGCAACGGGCCAACACAAAGGAGCCCATCTAACAACAGCTTCACAAGGAAACCTATCAAGCAACAGTTTGACAAGGAAACCTATCTAGCAACAGCTTTACAAGGAAACCTATCAAGCAACAGCTTGACTAGGAAACCTATTAAGCAACAGCTTGACAAGGAAACCTATCAAGCAACAGCTTTACAAGGAAACCTATCAAGCAACAGCTTTACAAGGAAACCTATCTAGCAACAGCTTGACAAGGAAACCTATCAAGCAACAGCTTTACAAGGAAACCTACCAAGCAACAGCTTTACACGGAACCCTATCTAGCAACAGCTTGACAAGAAAACCTATCTAGCAACAGCTTTACAAGGAAACCTATCAAGCAACAGCTTGACAAGGAAACCTATCAAGCAACAGCTTGACAAGGAAACCTATCAAGCAACAGCTTGACAAGGAAACCTATCTAGCAACAGCTTTACAAGGAAACCTATCAAGCAACAGCTTTACAAGGAAACCTATCAAGCAACAGTTTGACAAGGAAACCTATCTAGCAATAGCTTGACAAGGAAACCTATCAAGCAACAGTTTGACAAGGAAACCTATCTAGCAACAGCTTTACAAGGAAACCTATCAAGCAACAGTTTGACAAGGAAACCTATCAAGCAACAGCTTGACAAGGAAACCAATCAAGCAACAGCTTTACAAGGAAACCTATCAAGCAACAGCTTGACAAGGAAACCTATCAAGCAACAGCTTGACAAGGAAACCTATCAAGCAACAGTTTGACAAGGAAACCTATCAAGCAACAGCTTTACAAGGAAACCTATCAAGCAACAGTTTGACAAGGAAACCTATCTAGCAACAGCTTGACAAGAAAACCTATCTAGCAACAGCTTTACAAGGAAACCTATCAAGCAACAGCTTTACAAGGAAACCTATCTAGCAACAATTTGACAAGGAAACCTATCTAGCAACAGCTTGACAAGGAAACCTATCTAGCAACAGCTTGACAAGGAAACCTATCTAGCAACAGCTTGACAAGGAAACCTATCAAGCAACAGCTTGACAAGGAAACCTATCAAGCAACAGCTTTACAAGGAAACCTATCTAGCAACAGCTTGACAAGGAAACCTATGTAGCAACAGCTTTACAAGAGACGTTTTATTCCATTTATTCACTACATGCTCAGCTTTAATCTCTCACTTTGTAAAAAAAAAAAAATAGTCTCACCCCAAAACTGAATACCAAACAGCCTCCAACCCTTTTCGAGCGCTTTCTTCGCACAGCGGCAAACGAAATCTGGCAGATGCTCGAACCAGTTTTCCCAGTCAATCAGTTGGCCACTAAAATCTGCAATGTGTTCATCTCTGTCGTTCAACATGTATGACGGCAGAAGGCGCGGATCTTCTTGTTTATCGTTAAAACAGCCAATCCTCTCAAACTTTACACTGCATAAATCTAAATCAATCAAATTGCACACACAATTGGTATTTGCACGTGCACACGGCAAATGAACTACCCTTGCAATAGACTAACATTCAGTATTTCCTATTCTTACCACTGCCCCAAAAACGTAGAACAGTTTACCAGACAGCTAAGACCTTGTACCTCTTTAGAGGAATTTAAGTCAAAACTCAGGACGCACACTTTTAGTTTTATTATTTTTCCTTTTTGCTCATGTATGTAAATTTATAGTTTTTCTTTTTGACCAATTTTTTTTTTCAATTTTTATCTTGTTAATATTGTAAAGCCCTACGGATTGAAGTAGATGTAGTGCTACAGAAACTCATGTCATTATTATTCCTTTCTTCGGCTTCAATCCTTCTTTTATTGATTTCTTCTCTTCTGTTTCCTTCTCTTCTATTCTCTTCTCTCTATAACTCTTCTGTTCTATTTTATTCTATTCTCTCTTTTCTATTATTCTTCTCTATTCTCTGCTCTAATATATTCTGTTCTAGGCTATAATATATTCTCAGCTCTAATATTCCATACTTTACACTAAAGCTCTATATGTTTTAGACCTACCAACAATCTTGTATACCATGTTACGGTTCGCCTTTCCTGCACAGAACTTTCTCTCGTTGCAGTCGTTCATGTCAGTTCCGATGCAATCCTTGCATCTCGCTGGGCCGTGCTCGTCATAATGGTGTGATGAGCTAATTCCAGCATGACATTCACCTGCAAAAAAAAAAACTGAAATCAGACGGCAACCACGCAAAGAGGCAGTATACTAAACCAATCCGATCTAGCAAGCGGCAGCAGCCTCGTTGTCAAGCCCCGGAAAGTTGCTAGCCAAATTGTGATAAGTTCTTGTATCGTAGAATGATGAACACGGAATTTCAGCCTGCCCGTGAAACAACATTTTTTTTGCGAAATTTAAAACTAGTAAAAATAGCTGAAAGGCTTAGGGTATGAGACTGAAAAATGTTACTTCCCTCCCATGGCCACAGCTACGGAATATCTTTTTATTCCAGCTTATAATAACCATTTGAATGACACTTAATGTCTGACAAGTTCCACCACATAATCGACTGTAATTCTTGTTAGGATATTCGTAACGTTCATCTTATAGCTTCATATGAGCAGAGAGATATCCTTCTCAAGTAAACATAGCCCATTTTCTAGTAAAGTGTGGTCTACTTTCTCTATTGAATAATAGCATATTCTTTTTCAGACTGCCTATTGAAAGATTAAATACAAAAATTTCAAAAACAGAAGTTTCTAAATTTTACAAATTACTTTATACTAAGGAGTAACTGAACTCATGTATATTTACCAAAGAACTGCACTCCGAATAAGTCATAACCACGTTGTTTTGCTCTCTTGGCACAGCGACAGATAAACCCAGGGAGATAGTTTTTCCAGTCATTCCAGTTGATCTTTTGTCCGCCATAATTGGGGATGGATTCGTCGCGTTCGTTGTAGATATAATACGGAAGTGCTCGCTGATGGCGCTTATCTTTAAAGCAGCCCAGCGGCTTAAATGATACTTCACAGTTGACCGGATCCTCACAGAGATTAGACGCTATTAATTTCAGCAGAAGGAAAAATTAATAAGTAGGCGATGTTGCATTAATGTCATTAACATATATAATAATTTAGCATTCGTTTGATATAGATCGCATCAGATTTTATGTTATGAATAATGCTGTCTAAGGTTTGACATAAGCCGTATTTGAAATTAAAACAAAATTTTATTACAATATCATCGAAGAATATCTTAACTTTATTGGCTTAAGGTTTTTTGATCAAAAATGTGTGACGATATACTAAACATCACCCAATATGAAATGAATTGTTAAACGCAACTCTCGTTGAAGTGCGGGTTTTGCTTCATATGTGGTCAAGGGCAGATTTAACTACTTATTTCATACCCAGTTTATATAATTGACATTTCATATTTTACAGGGCGGAATTGGAAAACAAATTATTGTGTGGCATAAATGAATGCGACATAGAAAGTTTTCTTATTGGATTAATTTGTTGGCAGAACTTTTTTAAACTGATGTAAAAATGTTTATCACTCCGGAGAAGCCGCAAAATATTGAAGTAAATTACTGAAAATCCTGTATCTGACTTAACGTAAAACAGCTTGGAATCTGAATGTCAGAATGTTTCTTTTATTGGAACGCTTGGGAAGTTTGTTACGAGCTTGATAGTAAGATTTGAACTCATTAATATTCTTACCGGCGTAACTTGCGCTAAAGCTACAGACGAATATTATCACACTGCAAAGTTTTACCATCTTAAAGACAAGAGAAAGAATATTAAAATTACGCAAATAGACAAGACAGGACTGACAAAAACAGCCACTACTCTCAGTTTCCTAGAGACATTGCGCTATATCACTAATTTTTAATAGGATCAGTTCGCGCCGAGACGTTCAGACACAAGATGATAACCATAACGGCCAAAGAATTGTTCTTTAATTGACGATATTATGATAGTATATTTTTACGACTAGCGATTACCAGGATTGAAATGGATCTATTTTTACTTCTTAGTTCTTCCACCCAAAGCAAGAAAAAATAATATATTTAAATTTTATGGTATCAAGGAAAATAAAAGAAGCAAGCTAGTTAATAAACCAAGCACAGCATCGATATTAGAATCTCACTTCAATTTCGTATTTTTATATCGTTACTCACTTGCTAAGCGAGCATGTATTACCAGGCAGTATATACGAAAAAGTTACATACCTTTCTTCCTGTAAGTGATACGGTCTGGAGCCGAGTGCCCCGGCTTCATTTTATATGCTTTGGCAAAAGCGGCGTGCTTTAGTTCGCTCCAAAACTTATTTGATATTATAAGAGATAAAGGAAGGATTTATTTTAAATAAGTGCTGGAAATTTCTAAATTACGAGCAAGTTAAATAACTGGCGAAAAAACAACTAACAAAAAACGAATCTTATCCTTGCTCGGATGATTAAATCCACTTCGATATTATCAGTTTAAGTGTACTAAGAAATAATTTTTTTTCATAAGGCGGCTTTTCAAGAGATAATAGTGTAATCCACAGGAAGACTTTGTATTGAAGTTATTGTTCAATCAGCAAGAGTTATATTGACTCAATGTTTACTGGGAATGCAAAGTCAACAAGAAGTCAAGCCGACCGCCGAAATCAGACTTCCTATCTGCAGTAAAAAGTACGTTTTATCATTGTGGTTATTACTTTTTTGAATTATAAATATATATAATATTAAAAATAATAAGAGTTCAACTGAGGCCTTACACTACTGTAAAATGGTAAAATGGTAAAATCCAAGCTTTCGCCGATTACGGCATCATCAGGGATAAGAAAAATATTCCGCATGAGGCTTATATATAGATGTAAAGTAAAAACGTGTGAAAAACGAGAGAATGTGGGAGTAAATGCATGAGCTAAATAATAACAAGATATAAATATGAATAAAAATGAATGCTATGATCTAATGAGTGAGTGTCAAAGTACGAGGAGTCTCTAGATGTATTAAAATAAGTATTAGAATAAAAGGTACTACTACTACTACTACTACTACTTCTACTACTACTACTACTACTACTACTACTACTACTACTACTACTACTACTACTACTACTACTACTACTACTACTACTACTACTACTACTACTACTACTACTACTACTACTACTACTACTACTTCTACTACTACTACTACTACTACTACTACTACTACTACTACTACTACTACTACTACTACTACTACTACTACTACTTCTACTACCACCACCACCACCACCACCACCACCACCTCCACCACCACCACCACCACCACCACCACCACCACTACTACTACTACTACTACTAATACTAATACTACTACTAATACTAATGATTTGACCATGAATGTCGACTAAAAAGACACGAATTACGAAAACTATCAAACCAAAAACATCGCGATCCTCTTAACTCTGAGTTACGGGAGAAATTTCACAAAACCTTGAATGATTATAAAAAGCTACTTGACTCAAAAAGGAAATAGTTTCAGGAAAAAAAACTCTGCAACTCGATGAACTAGCATTAAACCCTGACAAAGCGTCGTTTTGGAGTTGTTTAAAAACGACACTTTCGACGAAAATGCTCCTGCCCCAATCTCAGAAGAAACGTGGCTTAATCATTTCCAATCCTTACATTCCAAAAACACGACAATTTCCATGCATGAGCATGAAGTTTGTGAGCTACAGTCATTAGAAAATGGAAAAGAACAAATTAAAAACTTAGATCACGAGATAACTGAGCAAGAAATACGTCAAGCAGTAAAGAAATTGAAGAACAAAAAATCACCATTTGTTGACAAAATAAGAAATGAGATGATCAAAGCGAGCCTTGAATCGCTTATGCCTGTTTATATCAAACTTTTCAACTAAATTTTACGATCCGGAAAAATGCCAGATATTTGGTGTCAAGACCTTATAACCCCAATCTACAAATCAGGTGACAGGAGTGATCCAACAAACTATAGAGGCATATGTGTTTCTAGTTGTCTTGGAAAGCTCTTTTGCTCCATTCTAAATCAAAGATTGCACTTATATTTTGAAGAAAACAAGATTTTACATAATTCGCAAATTGGCTTTCTGCCTGAAAACCGCACTGCAGACCATGTTTTTACCCTAAGAACCCTAATAGATAAATGCGTCCACTACCATAAAGAGAAAGTATATGCTTGCTTCGTAGACTTCCGCAAGGCTTTCGACTCCGTTTGGCACGAGGGATTATTTTATAAGCTACTCAAAGTGAACGTAGGAGGAAATTTTTACAATTTAATTAAAAGCCTCTACTGCAACTCTTCATGTTCCATAAGAGTCGGAGAAAACAAAACTCGATCTTTCTCATACTCCCGAGGTGTACGTCAAGGATGTATCCTAAGCCCCCTTTTATTTAATCTCTATATAAATAATTTGCCATATTTATTCGAAAACACTCTGTCAGATCCATTTGTACTCCCAAATGGAACGAAAGTAAACTCCCTATTGTATGAAGATGATTTGATTATACTATCAAGATCCAAACTTGGATTGCAAAACTGTTTAAACGTCCTTTCTTCATATTGCGAAACATGGATGCTAAAAATCAATCCAAAGAAAACAAAAGTAATGATATTTCAAAAACGCCCAAGAAAATCCATTGACATCAACTTCAACATAGGCACTGAGTCAATTGAAATTGTTCAAGAATACACGTATTTAGGTACACGTTTAACCCCAACGGGTAACTTTACTCTTGCACTCGAACACTTAAAAGAAAAAGCGATGCATGCCTTTTCTAGTATACGAAAACACTCAACTCTAAATAGACAGAATTGTATGTCCTATCTTAAGCTACAACAGTGAGATATGGGGGAAGTACACTAAACAGGATTTTAAAACTTGGGATAGTTCCCCAATAGAAAAAATTCATCTCAAATTTTGTAAACGCTACTTAGAAGTGAACAATAAGGCCTCGAACATAGCTTGCAGAGCGGAACTTGGAAGATTACCTCTAATTATCCCAATTAACCAGAGAGTTATGAAATACTTTGTCTATCTAAACAACAAAGACAATGACTCAATTGTCAAACAATCTTTCCTTATGTCGAAGAATTTACACTCTATCAATAACTCCGGATTTTATTCCAATTTTATGAATTTAATAGAACACTACCATCTTCCCAATTTCGACCCGGAATCACTAGATAATGATAGAATTCAACGATACATAACCAATATGAAAGAGAAATATATGTCTTTCTGGCGACACAGCCTGGAACATTCAAGGAAATTAGAATTCTATAAAGTTTTTAAAGAGGAATACTCTACATCTGATATCTACAACAGTTAAAAAATTTTAATGAAAGACGAAATTTGGTGAAGTTTAAATTAAGTAATCACAAACTTATGATTGAACTAGGAAGATATCATACTGACCATATATACCCAGAGAAAATAGATTATGTCCATTGTGCAAGTCAAATGAAGTAGAAAATGAAACACATTTCTTATTCGATTGTAGCAAATACTCTTTAGAAAGGCGGACATTCTTTAATCGAATCAATGAAATAATACCTGACTTTGAAAGGAAATCAACCTCAGAAAGCATCCAACTTCTTATGAACTCTAATGATTATCATGTAAATAAGCTGGTGACGAAGTTTATTTCTTCATGTATGAATACACGTGATGCATTGTTATTATCAAGTAAAAGTGATGTAACTTAATTAAGTTTTAATACGATAGAATAGGATAGTTTTGTTACTTTTAGTTTAAATATGCTTTTGCAATACTGTAAATTGTGGCGGTCATGCAAATAAAGCAATTTATTACTTACTACTACTACTACTACTACTACTACTACTACTACTACTACTACTACTACTACTACTACTACTACTACTACTACTATTACTACTACTGCCACTACCACTACCACTACTACTACTACTACTACTACTACTACTACTACTACTACTACTACTACTACTACTACTACTACTACTACTACTACTACAACAACTATTATTAAAACTTTATTGAGCATTTTTCATACAAACTTGAATCTTAGGTGTATGTGATTAAAAAAATATATATACAAATTTTGTTTTCCTGAAGTTCTTCCCATGAAATAATGTCAGTAAAAATTTCAATAGCCTACCTACATAATAACACTCTGAAAGCTTTTACACGCTCTAAGCTTCTATGTACACAAGTTAAAATATTACAAACTGAGGATAACTAATTAACAAAATATAAACTTATTTAGTACATATTTCTGTTCGTAAAAAATCTGATTTTCATTTACGTCTTTAAAAAAATATTTCAAAACCAAAATTTTACAAATAGTGAATATAAAAGAAAAGAAAAGCTGTAAAAATTCTATACGTATTATTCTCGCTATAACTATTGCATCCGTGCTTGACCTTTATCTATTTCCATGTCAATGTCATTAATGTTAAGATTGTTGTGCTAGTCTGTAGTGGTATCGTCTGCATTCTTCTGCCATTTCTCCTGTAGTTGAGAATACAAGCGGAGTGAATGTCCCTTGCTCGATTTCCATAACTCTCTTTGCATATGTGCACTTTTTACCATTTTCATGCTGGCGATATATTTGCTCTGGGCTGAGATCTTTATATGATTCTGCGTTGGGGTGACAAACCCTCACGTCGAAAAAGGTAGAACTTTGTCGATCCCAAAAACTGCGTGCATGAATATTGACACCTCTGGGCAGCATCTCCCCAGTGATTTCTTGTAGGACACGCTCTAAGCTTCTATGTACACAAGTTAAAATATTACAAACTGAGGTGATTTCTTGTAGGACTGGTCCCATTTCAACGTTATTATTATTATTATTATTATTATTATTATTATTATTATTATTATTATTATTATTATTATTATTATTATTATTATTATTATTATTATTATTATCACTGCAGACTAGCACAACTTTTGGCAATGAAGAAGGGGAACACTACTCCACGACTGTCGCTTGGGTCAGGACAAAAGTCTCCTTTGCAATTTAAGATCAGCGATTCTGTGCCTCAGAGGCTCACGAACTATCAGAAGAAAGAACAATCTTAACATTAATGACATTGACATGGAAATAGATAAAGGTCAAGCACGGATGCAATAGTTATAGCGAGAATAATACGCATAGAATTTTTACAGCTTTTCTTTTCTTTTATATTCACTATTTGTAAAATTTTGGTTTTGAAATATTTATTAAAGATATAAATGAAAATCAGATTTTTTATGAACAGAAATATGTAAGATTCAAGTTTGTATGAAAAGTGCTCAATAAAGTTTTGTATTTATAAAATTAAAAAATTATTATTATTATTATTATTATTATTATTATTATTATTATTATTATTATTATTATTATTATTATTATTATTATTATTATTATTATTAAAGATTCGCACAGCCATTGATAATATTGAAGCTGGTTTCGTCATTGGCTCCGGGCAACAACAAGTTGCCTAGGGAAGCCAAGAAACACCCCTTGTTTGCTGTTTCTCTTCTTTCTACATCTCTAGCACCTTTCTAAGAATTCTTGCCGACCCCAACAATGCACATCTCTGGATCAGTCCAACAGGAATGCCCACCTCAATGGCTCTCAGATTGTCATTCAATCTCCAGTGGTATTGATCCCAGTGCTCCCACTACCACTGGAATAACCTGTGTATCATTTTGAATAACCTTTGTTTTATTTTGTAAATAGTTCACCTCAGTTTGTAATATTTTAACTTGTGTACATAGAAGCTTAGAGCGTGTAAAAGCTCTCAGAGTGTTATTATGTAGGTAGGCTATTTAAATTTTTACTGACATTATTTCATGGGAAGAACTTAAGGAAAACAAAATTTTATATATATATTTTTAACCACATACACCTAAGATTCAAGTTTGTATGATTATTATTATGATTATTATTATGATTATTATTATTATTATTATTATTATTATTATTATTATTATTATTATTGCTATAATTCCTTAAAGTTATTATTATTATTATTATTATTATTATTATTATTATTATTATTATTATGACTGTTTTAACTCTTGTTCTTTGGGTATTTTAAAAGCGCATGCTGCGTAAAAACAGTGACGTTTCGTATGCTTTTTGTTTTTTCATTCGGAAAATATTTCGGTTTCCTTCCGACTAAAATCTTTCCACATCTAGGGGCGAGCTTGTTCGCCTTTGTGATTGATTCCAACAACCCCTTTAATCAATTTAATTTAATTTTGTTCAATGAATGATCTCTAGATTTGACCAGTCTTCTTGTCCGATTTATCAGTATCTGCACCCAGTTGCGGATCTAATATTGGAGACAATAGCAGTCTGCCGTTTATCACTGTCAGGACACGCAGTAGAACGCGATCCTCGCGCGGTCACGCCACGCAATCACAACTAGGGCCGCAAAATTGATCATTTTGCTGTCGATCAGAGGGACTAGAAACAGTTACATACGCTTCTGAGTTGAATGGCTTAACAGTACATGCTACTACAATTACCGTAAAATGAGTCAAATTTAGCGTTGTTCAAGTAACTTTTACTCTATATTTTATTTAGGTTTCTATATGCAATTTCAACCCTGATGATCAATCAATTTACACCCTGAATCAATATTTTTATTTGAACTTTGCATAATATATGCGTGGTAAGCATGCCAACTAGACCCCATTGCTATAACTGTGTCTGCTGGGTGAAATCGACTTTCTCATCACAAAGAAAGTAAGTCAAACTTTTCATTCTTGGATATTTTGCTACAGTTGTATCTTGTAAAACACTTGATGAGCCCAGATTGGCCAACAAACAAGTCTTAATGAGACAATAAAAAATCTTTACACATTTATGTCTTTGTGATGCAAAATAACTTAATCACAAAGGATTACAACCTAAAAGAAGTGGAATTATACGGTTAATCGCAGAATTAGAGATAAAAGCAGTATTTAAAGCATTCTGTGAATTTTTTTTATTACACAAACCGTGAGATCAAATATCTTTGTAACTATTTAGTTTATAAATAATTATGTATACCCATAAATAAATATTCAACATTAATTCAGTGAGATTGAGATTGTCACTGAAGCTCCGAAGCGAAAACAAACAGTCTTTTTGTCGCATGCTTTTGGGACATTATTAATTGTATGGCACGTCGAGATTCATCCGTGCTCAGATTTTTTAATACAATGAAAGCAACGCAACGTGGTGATCTTTCGAACATAAATGGTCATAAATTAAAACAAGTTTACAAATGACTCATCGGCAGCTGTTTAGCCAGTTCATTTCAACGTTCATTTCTGACCTGAGGAATAAATGTTGATTTGTTAGACTCTTGATCATCAATGCAAGAAGTTTGTTGTCAGCTGAATAACTTAAGTTTAGCTTGCGCTCCCTTTAATAACGCCTTACACCGATCAAATGATGAACACACTTTCAGTACGTTCAATAGGTTGTCAATGTTTATGATTGAATTCTATCATGTTCTATAGCTGTTTGATATTATTAGTCACTTTGCACACAAAGCACAGTTTGCCGGCACGCGTTTCAATAATAACTGTTTAAAAGATGGCTGGCACAGTTTAACTGTTCACATCTGACTCTGTATGTATTACTCTATTCGACAATAAAATCTTCAATCCATCAATTACATTATTGTAGTGTTTTCATACTTGAATATTCTACAGAATAAATTTTGTTTATTCACCTCCAGTAGGATATCTTGCGCCCCTTTTGGGAGCGTTCTAGTCTTTTGAGGTAGTCCTGCTTCTGTTTATTGTAGTAAAACTCTCCAGCGCCTTCTTTGATTAGTATAGCGGCACACTCTGTCTTTCCAGCTCGAATGGCTGTATGCATGGGTGGCCAACCAGATTGATCCAAAACGTTTATATCTGCGCCATTTTTAATTAGTTCTTTCAGCAGTTCTGAGTTGCCATCCAAAACAACTTGATGAAGTTGTGGAAGTTGTGTTTCTTGTTTCTCTTCGTCGTCCTGATTCCTGTCTTCAGAGTGTACACTTGTACTCGCCTCTTCCACGGTCTCTTCTTTGCCTTCTTCATGTTCAACGATGTCCGTAAGCGCTCGTTTGCGGAACATTGACATCTTATCTTCTGGCAAACTCAATTTACGACTTCGCTGCATGTTGATGGCGTTCATATATTAATACGTGCCGCTGTGTAAACTGCACTTGATCTTGAGTAAACAAAATACAACGCTTATCACAGTTAGTTTAGCAAGCTGCAGTGATTCAATCCGTAGACATCGCACAGGAAGTTCTGCCGTTGTGTTGTTGTCGAAAGTTCAATACAGATTGAAAATCGTTGAACACAATCAGCAAGAGCTTGGCTGATTCCTTAAACACAATAATTACACTCTCCTCACCAATTCAGTTTAAAAACCATGGAAAACCTGAGAACGATAACGGCTAATTAGCCGTCCAATAGGTTGCAAGTGCTAATGACTTGACGAACGCTTTTGTTATTGAGCCCGGCTCTCGTTGGATAGTACAGATTAGTGTACAAGTGTTACATGAGATGTTTTCAAAACAGCTTTCCACAGCGATGTTTTCAAGGCAGAGAAACACCCAAAAACAGCAGGGCCTTTAATTTGTCTTTTTATTTCAGTGTCGTCCCAGAGATAAAAGAGAGGCTAACCTCAACAAAACAAATGGGATTAAATCTTCTTCGCATGTGGGTGATTTCATTCTTAACAATTATAGCAGCGGTTTAAAAACCACCTAAAGTTCCAGCATAAAAGAAATATTTTTGTTGTCTACTAATATTAATGTAGCCAATCGTGCCGGATATAGAAAAAAAATGATTAAAAAATGTGATTTGCGAAATCTATTTAAAATGTTATTACTCTGCAAGGAATGCGCAAACCGCCTGGTCTGTAATGGATTTATAATGACAGCACAAATGAATAGTTTTACTCCGCTCCGTCATTGTGTTGACATAATAAGTCGTAAAGTCGGTAAGCTGTTTACCTGTAGTGATCTTTGCCAAAAATGCAGTCAAACAAAGGCAGAAGCATCCAAACAATTTATGAAAGATTTATTTAAAAAGATGTTTTGCTAAAAGTCGTTTTAAAATCCACATCTGTTTCCCTACAAAGATGGAACGTTTAAATAGACTGGTGAAAATAGCCACCCGATAGTTGAATTTTTGTCTTTAGCAACAGTAATGTCTACAGGTTACTTAACACACGAACGCTTGCCGAAGGGTATTGTGGAAAAAGTTATTGCTATTCAAATATTACTTAATCAATGTGAACATGATATGTATTTACATAAATTATTTTGAGGCATTCCATATGACCTACCCACTTGATTGCTTTTAGAATCGAAAATGTATGGATGGTAATTACATTTTTCTGTTTCTAATATAACTGGCAATTTGACTGAATTATATTTTTGTCTGTACTGAAAACATTTGCCTCCAAGACCGTCACTCAAAGATCTTTGAAAATTTGCAGACCACTTCAACCCATCGTTGAAGTGCCCGTATTGACATATTTGTCAACATGGGAGCGAGTATTGTTTTCCTCCGCACATAAATTACACGACACGCTCGCGCGTAAGCGTGAACGCGCATGAACACTAGTTGTGAGATTAATTGCAGTTAAACGCTAACATTCAGCTTGCAGAGAAGGGCCGGCGTACCAGCGTGTGCCAAATTGGTGCTTGAGATTTGGGTCATCCATTGTGGCACATGAAATAAGGGATGGACCATTAGAAAAGTGCATGATGGGAGGGGTTCCAAAATGCACCCAATGGCATTAGAGCGTGCCTAGATTTTCAAAATTTTCACGGGGTTCGATTCCCCGGACACCCCTACAGAAATGGGTCTCCCGCCTCTCCCACCCAATTCTTTAATGGTCCGTCCCTAAGATATTGCATTAATAATGTGTGATCATTACAGTGCGACTACTCGAACCGGGGCACCCTGAACAAAATTAACCAATCATAGTGTTAATTGAAAACAAAGGATAGGGACATTTTTTTAGCAACGGACCAATAACGTTCTAGAACGTAAACAAAAGATTAGTAACAAAATTTGAACTGTCAACAACGTTACGAACAGATGCGGACCTCTCAGGAAACTTGCCTTCTATTTGATTGGTTCATTTCGATCCTAAATTTTGAAGTTCATCAAAAAGCTCTGTTCATGTTTTCCATGTAAAGTTTCCAAAATGGCGTTTTATCAAAACGTTCAAGTTCGATTGAATCGTGACGGGGGATATATGATAATGGTCGCCGACATTCCCAGTTGTTACGAGAGTGTGTTTTGGACTTACATCACACTGGAATGAACCAACAGATAATCGCAGGCAAAGTCAAAAGTAGTCGGCACTTTGTGCAAAACGTTTTGCGTGACTATTATTTAAACAATTCATCGATGCATGTACGGAGAGCAGCTGCGCCACGATCAAAAATGGTGGAAGATGTCGTTGAATTTTAGAAAACGAAAAACTGTGCAAGCCTAGCATTTATAGTAGCACAGAACTGCAGCAAAGGCTACTGCTCAACGGCATCGTTCATCATGTTTGACCTACCGTGTTTCGGTTACATGTAAACAACAAACGTTCATTCCATGCATTGCGTTTTATTTTATAGCATAAAACAGTTCTTGTGAGAGCTAGAGATTGCCTGTAAATGCAAAGTCAATAAAGGTTTGTTCAATTCCAATTGTATACTAACGTTTCCTTTACACTGATTCTGATCGTGGCGGCGAATAAATATTTATTATTCCATCGAATTTGAAAAGCAAGACTGATTTTGCTTGTTATTAAAAATTTAGGATCGAAAGTAACCAATCAAATAGAAGGCAAGTTTCCTGTTCGTAACGTTGTTGACAGTTCAAATTTTGTTACTAATCTTTTGTTTGCGTCCGAGAACGTCATTGGTCCGTTGCTAAAAAATGTCCCTATCCTTTGTTTTCAATTAACACTGTGATTGGTTAATTTTGTTCAGGGTGCCCCGGTTCGAGTAGTCGCACTGTAAGACCTCCCGAAACCTGCAATTTCCCGAAAGTTGCCATTTTATGATTATATAGAAATCACGAAAACCTCTTGAATCCCTCGTTTACATCCTCCTCTCCCTTCGGAGATACTCGCCCTGCCTATTGAAGTATTCTACTCTGTCTTCTCTTTCAGAGAACCGTCTTTCGTCTTCCAAATATATGCTTCGGAAAGCTCTTCCAAGTAATGTGAACATGAGCCCATTGAAAAAAGGCCAAAAGATGAAACAGGGAAGCGGTTGTAAATCCAACTCACTCAACCGTTCTACAATAACCTAAAATAACAAAAATACCGAGGTTTAAGGAGTAATCTTGTTAACTAAAATTCCTCTCTGGGCACAGAACATCACGTAAATTCTTCATGTCACGCCCGGTGTGCCCAATGGATGAAATTCGATAATCGATAAAATCGATTGTAATCGATAATAATCGATAGTAATTAATCGATTGATATCGGAAATCGATGAAAATCGAAGACCGCAAGAGTTGTGAGTATCGATTTTCATCGATTTTCATCAATTGTCATCGATTATATCGATTGTCAATGAGAATCGTTTAATAATGATTTCAGATACGTATGCGTTACACATTAAGGGACGGACCATTATTTTTCTGGAGGGGGGGGGGGGATGAAAATCTCTCTCTGCAAACTTTTTTTTTTATCTATGCACCTCTGCAAACAATTTTTTTCTAACAACACCTTCCTGCACTAATCGTATGGCCCCCAGAATATAACAACACACAATAACATATGTATTAAGGCGTTTTTTGCAACGTTCGTTTACAGCATATTTTAGTTATTATTCACTTCCATGGGAAGTTGTAGCTAGGCACGCGAATGTGCTATATATGCTGTTCTTTGCTAGTTGTATTCATTCCCTGAAGAAGTCTCAGTTAGAGACGAAACGCGTCGGAAATAAACAACAAGCTTACAACCACAAGAAGTCTTTCCTTGTGCTGCTCACTAGTCTTCGTTAAAAAATTAAAAAATTAAAAAAAAGTTTCTCTGACTTCTATGCAAACTATTTTTTTTAATACATATGATGTTTGCAAACAATTTATTTTGTCTTCTTAGGCCCTGCAAACAATTTTTTTCAATATTTTTCATCCCCCCCCCCCCCCCCCCCCCTCCAGAAAAATAATGGTCCGTCCCTAAGTACCGACTCCTTCAAATAACAAGAGATCCGGCCATTGTCCCCGTTTTTTCGCGTATAGAGTAACTCTAACACAGGAAAAATTCGCCTTTTCGCAGTTTACTCGAAATGCCTCTCCACGACTGCCGATTTTTTTCTCGAGGGAAAATGCTTCACCCGTCCTTACTGTAAAAGGGCACTCGTGATAGCCCTTCATAACAGCCTCTACTAGTAATACGTTCATTTCGCGGGATTTCGATGACTCGCAAGACTGGAAGAGTCCACGCGTAGCGTATCCGCTTACAAAACGTTATAAGAATTCATAAATGGTTCATTTAGTAAAACTAATATATACATTTAGGCAGGCCTAAAAGCGGAGCTCCCATGCATTTATCTTTTTTTTGCTCGAGTAAATTACAGTGTTACCAAATAAGAAACCACACTATATTTCTTAGCTTATACGGTGGCCCATATAGGTACAAAAAACCTCTCATGATTTTGTTGACGAAAGCGACGTCAATATATTTCGTGGTTAACCCGTATAAATTTTCCTGCCTTTAGTGACAGGTTCTAAAATTGAAATTGACGAGTGCACTTTATTGGGTTCCTCACGTATGCACGTAGGTGCAAAACAAATCTTAGTCAAACTTTTTACAACGTTTACTGTACACTTATTCGTAATACACCTCTAGGACCTCTATGAGTTATTCAATGTAAAAAGAACCTTGACCTTGTTTCTATTACTACAAAACCATCAGAGCAAGAAAATCAACTCAAGGCAAAAACAGAAAACAAAGTGAACTCGCTGCTTAACACAGTAAACAAAATGAACTCACGGCACGGCAAACTGAGAAAATCACGGCGGCAAAACAAACTCTGCAAATTGATGGTGCCGGTTATGTAAGTCATTTTAAAGCAGTTTTTGTGTAAGAATTGTGGCAGTTTGTGATTTGGAAACTGGTGCACGCTAACTTAGAATAAGCTTACAATGTTGTTTTGACTGTTTTGAACTGTCTTCCTTTTCGTTGGGGTTTGGTTGCATGATTTACTAATTCTGTTTCATCGTACGCGTTGCTATTAAAATGCCTAAGAGAATTTTATGTAGAGAACTGAATGAATTTTCTTCATTTCTGGTAAGTAAATATGCGGTAGGTTAAGTCTGAACCCACTCAGCCTAGCACAGGTAACTCGAAACGAAACCGGCAAATTCAACACACTCACTAATAAGCAGAGATAAGAGAAACAAAACAAATGCAAGCGAGCCGAAATCGTGATTTTGATCTGTGAAGCTAAATAATTTGTTTTCAAAATCCAATAATGAACATCACAGTTAACTCCACTAACTAAAACTGAAAATAATTAGTCTAAACAAAATATTTACTAAACAAAATAAATGTGTAAAATGTACAAACATGAACAGGCTTGATAAATATTTACGTGAAGATCTGAAAACCTACACAACTTCAAATTCATTCATTAATGAAATATATAAATTCTCTCAATATAAAATTAGGCTTATGCTTAGTGCATACATTTACGTTTGTTACCTCATTATTGAAGAAGGCTTATAAATTCTGTAGGGCAAAGCTTTCAAACCAGCCCAATAATATCGGACACGAACACGGCAGTCTCGTTGCAAGCTTAGTCCAACACCAGCGACATATTCATTATATGAATTATCACCGAACAACAATTTCTTCCTTTCCATCGGTGTAGCCTTTAACAGTCTTTTATCCTTCACTTCAGTGAACTTGATCGGCTCTAAATTCACTTTTGTTTGAGCTCAATTCAGTGATATTCAGCCTTGCTCAGCCGCAGGTCGAACCCTGGACATCGCGCTCTTTTTGACTTGTTATCCAGTATATCATGTTCAAATCGGCAATTATTTCGGATCTTCCCGTTAAGAGGTTGTCCTAAATCATTTGGCATAAGTTTCCATGATGTGCATGAGTAAATAAAGCGAGAAATACTCGCGAAAATTGATGTTCGCCAGCAGCTTTCTTCGCATCTTTCATTCAGCTTTAAAGGTGAACAGCGTACCAAAGATTTACCGCCTTTTCGAACAATCGCTTCGTTTAAGTTGAAGTGAAATGTCCAGGCCCCAGTTGTTCAAAGGGTGGATAACGCTATCCACCGGATAAATCGCTATCCAGTGGATAGCATAGTTTGTTTTTCCAACACTTATCCACTGGATAGTGATTTATCCGGTGGATAGCGTTATCCACCTTTCGAACAACCGGGGCCAGATCATTTATTTAACATGTGAAAAAAACTAAACTAAATACTGTATTTCTAAAATAGATTTAGCTAAGCCTAAAAGCAGAGCTTGCGGGTTATTTACCTTTCCCTTTATTTAAATCTGAATTTACGCGATGATAAAATTATCAGGCTAAGTAAAAACTGAGTACTTGAGCCCGCGATCAATTGGAAAACCATTACCTGGTCAGCGGTCAACTTCCAAAAAAGACGTCCCCGATTAGCTCTACGCCTGAGCCTGCGATATGGTCATGTGATACTGGTCAGCGGATACCTTGTTTTGACAGCTGTCAATTGACCATGACATGGAAGTTCAATATCAAAGATTTAACAGTAACCAAAGCGGTAATTGTTCTGTGACTCCCCTCCCCCTCCCCCAGAGTCTGTACGGACGGACGGACGGACGGACGGACGGACGTACGGTCACGTGATTACCAAATTTTCTCGGCTTGGTGGTTTACCAAATTTTCTTACCCATGGTGCTCCGCTGGCGCGCTTCGCGCGCTGGAGCTCCGCTAATAATAATCGTTATTATATGGCCGTGTCTCACAAAGACCTGGGAACTACCAAATTCGCGAAAACAAATTTAATTGGCTAAAATCGATATTGATCGGCATCTAGACCGGTTGCACTTACGTTGAGAAGTTTACAAACAAAAATGCAAAACGTGGACTTGCTTCTGCTAAAAAATAATAAATGGATGAACCAAAAAGCTTGACGCGAAAAAAGGTTAACGAGAGCGAACGAAGAAAAGCAAGGCTGATTGAACAGTTGGGAACTATATATATTTCCAATATTTCGGAAGGCACGGCCTTCCTTCTTCAGGGTGTTACAAAGAATGACTCTAAAAGTTAAACGTTACAAATTTAAAATATAGGAAATACGATATAACAAGTAAATAATGATAACGTACTAATCTAAGCGACGCGGCTAAGAGATAAGTAACGGTAGAAAGAAACGTTAAAATTTGAAATTTAAAAATAAGGAGAAACGTTACAGTATGAAATGCTGTGAAAAAGCTAAAAATGGCACTAAAGGTAGAATGCTGATACTAAAATAACGTATTAAGTTTCATCTTTCTTATTCAAACCTTGAGGTTCAAGAGTTTGACCTCTTTCAATGAGGTATGCTTCTCTTGCCTTACGTACACTGTCACGATTAGATTGAACGAGTTCAAGAGGAATTAGTTGCATGTCAGTAGCGTTATGATTGTTACACAAAAAATGTTCTGATACTGTGGTGGGCTTAGAGCTGTTAGTTTGTTTGTCAACAGGTCTGCGATGTTCGTTGAAGCGGTCTTTGAGTCTACGTTTGGTTTCTCCTATGTATTGTTTGTGACAGTTGTTACATTGTACCATGTAAATAACGTTTTTGGAGTTGCAGTCAATGTAATGGTTAATAAGTCTAGTTTCGCCGGTAGAATTAAATGTATAGTTAGTAAGTCCGTCGTTTATGTAGTTGCATGTAAGGCAGTTTTTTCCGCAACGGAAAGAACCGCAGGGTTGGTTAGTAATGGTGGCTGGTTTACGAAGTTTAGCACTAACTAATAAGTTGCTGAGGTTGTTAGACCGTCGGAAAGCAACAAGAGGTTTAGCTTTGAAAACGTTACTGCAACGGGGAGATGAAGATAAAATGTTGAAGTGTTTGTGAAAAATGGATGAAACGTGACGAAGGGCTGGATGATATGTTATAACAAGGGGTACCCGTTCGGGCTGATTAGTAGTGGGAGTGTCTTTGGGGTTAAGTGCATTAGTACGTGTGATGTTATGTACGCGTTCTATTTCTTGATTAAGGAACGATAGATTATATCCACGTTTGTTAAGATAAGATTTGAGTTCATTAGTACGTTGTTTAAAAGTCTCGTCAGAGGAACAGATACGCCGAAGTCGGAGAGCTAGGCTGAATGGAATAGCTCTTTTAGTGTGTGTAGGGTGACATGATGAATGAAGCAAGTACTGATGTTTGTCGGTGGCTTTAGTGTAAAGGTCAGTCGTGATATTGCCGTTATTGAGAAAAACGTTGACATCAAGAAAGGGTATAGATGTGAATGAATAATTGGATGTAAACTTGATGGTGGGGTGAATGCCGTTAAGGTAAGAGGTGAAGGTATGGAGGTCGTCTACAGAATGTGTCCATATCATGAAGATGTCGTCTATGTAACGCCACCATGTGTGTGGCTGGTGAGGAGCACGTGATAAAGCGTCTGTCTCAAATTTGGCGAGGAACAGATTGGCGTAAGAAGGCGCCATTCTGGTTCCCATGGCTGTACCGTGTATCTGTAGGTAGTGTTTGTCGTTGAATGTGAAGCTGTTCATTGTGAGAATCATACGTATGAGGTCACAGAGAGTCTCTGTACCAACAGTAGAACTACTGCGGTCGCGTGTGTCAAGGAAATGTCGGCAGGCGGTAATGCCTTCGTTATGGGGAATATTGGTGTAGAGAGAAGAAACGTCTAGAGTAACAAGAAGAGCGTTTTGGGGGAGTTGTCCAAGTTGTTCGAGTTTGTTGAGGAAGTGTGTAGTGTCTTTTATGAATGATTGTGTAGTCTGTACCAGAGGTTTGAGGTGGTAGTCAACGAACTGTGAGATACGTTCCGTAGGGTGAGAGTTGCTCGAGACAATAGGGCGTCCAGGGTTACCCTGTTTGTGTATTTTAGGTAAAATGTAAAACCGTCCGGGTTTAGGGTCAGCCTGTATAAGATAACGTTTAGTCTCGTCGTTAATAACTTTGTCACGGTTCATGCGTTCGGTGTATTTAAGTATGCGTTTTTGTATGTCATTAGTAATGTCGTTGTCCAAGGGTTTGTAGAACTTGATGTCGTTGAGTTGTCGTAAACATTCGTTAATATACCAGTCTCGATCCATAACAACAGTGCCTGAACCCTTGTCAGCAGATTTGATGACAATGTCACTCCGTCTACTGAGCAATTTGCAAGCGTGTCGTTCGCGTGCAGTTAAGGGACGGACCATTAGAAAAGTGATGGGGGGGGGGGGGGGGGGGTGGGGAAAAAAAACAAAAAAAAATCATGCAAGGCAAAATGTCCGAAAAAAAAATTCATGCAAGGAAAAACCCAAAGAAAAAAAATTCATGCACAAGATGGGCCTTATTTTGACATTAAACCAGAATTGTAATTCTTCTCGAAAAGTGTTTCAAAATGCACCAAATGGCATCAGAGCGTGTCCAGATTTTCAAAATTTTCCCGGGAGAGGATGCCCCCGGACTCCCCTACGGAAATGGGCCTCCCGCCCATCTTAACACGGCAGGGCTAATTTGCGGAGCGCAGAAGGCCGAACGCGAAACAAAATCACCGAAGCAAGCAAAACTCAACCGGAGTGCTTGCACTTAGGTTAGCCTAAAAAGCGTTCCGGTTAGTTTGGATATCGCTCAGGTTGGCCTAAAAAAAGGCCCAGGTTAGCGTGTTTATGGTTAGCTCTCGATAATGGTAATGGTTTTGCTTGTTTCGGCGATTTTGTCTCGCGTTCGGCGTTAAGCGTTCTATTTCGCCTGCTGATTTTAATACCTTATTGTGACTTAATATTTCGAGAAAATTGTCAAAATACTGAACTGCATAAACAAACAGTTAGTCTCAGAATTGGCACAACTGATTTTGCTTGACGAGCTTTGGCCTCAAAAAAATTATGCCCAGGAGGTTGCCAGGAAATGCGACATGAAACAGGACCGCAGATCTGTTCCTTTTGTCACGCAGTCTCTGCATTCGCGGTTTTGAAAAAGGTCTCATGTGGTCGTATAAATGTATCCAGTGACATATTCATCTGTTTCTCTTTTTCGTTCTCTCTAGGGAAGCCGTGAATATTATAAACTGCTAGAAAGAGTCTGGAAAATATTTTTGATCAAGTTCGAAAAGGTGTTACTGCCGACACGTCAGTAGATGGTGCTTATTTTGCGAAATACGTTCTTTTATTACAGTAATAATAAGCCATGGGTAGATTCAATCTACCCTTAGCCTAATTTGCTTCTTTTTTTTCGATGGCAAAGTTCGTCAGTTTCCATAGCAATAGTTTCCAATGACACTGAACAGAACCATATTCTGGGTTTTCATGTTACGTCATAAAATTCTGAAATCAAAATTCAAAAGGCTAGCCTGCGTAGCAAGCGTTCCCGTACGAGCGAAGTGCTATGTGTCGCGTACGAGCGAAGATTCTAGCCGCGCGAAAATTGGGGCGAGAGCAAAAAAGGGAAAGGAGCGGGGAGGGGGTGGGGCAGCGAGGGAACGCTTGCAAGCAAACCCCACGATTCTGAAAAACCCGTTCGCCCACGAACGGGGCTTCTGATTGGTGCGGCGCGGTCATGCTGACTGATAAGTGTATCAAATTCACCTGATTGATTTGAACCAGGGCGCGAAATAATATTCGAGCGTGACTCGGGCGACAAGGACAAAACGTTTAATTGTTTGTGAATCGTTCTAGCTTCGATAAACTAGATCTGAGCTCAGCGGAATTCGCTTGTTCTCTGAAGATGGACCAACGTAGGATATTTTATGCCATCAATTTGTGTATTGATTGTGCCTGTCTGATGGATTTGGCAAAAGCTTTTAACATTCTTCAGCTCAGTAGTGCGGGAGCGAAGGAAAACGGCAAGGAGGAACAGGTTCTGCCAGCATTATTTGGCAACTTCAACTTAGATTTCCGAGTCGTTTTACTTATTCTGACGTGAAAGAAGTCGGCGGCGACTCATCCTTTGTTTTGCAAAATTTAACGCCAGCCAATTTGCTCGCGCTGACAGTTTTCAAAACAACCGCTTCCAGTGCGGACGCTTAACAGTTTTAAATAAATTTTCCCCCGTAGGACAATATAATACCGTTAAACTGCTAAACTGTAGAAGTTCAACCTCACGAAAACCTGCTCTTTAAGCCGAACATTCTACTAATTATTTAAAAGCTCCAGACAAACTGTAGAGTGCTTTTGTGATTTCCCTTTGCGAGTTTCCGGCCGATTGAAATGTGAGCGGTCTTGTTCAGCACGCAAAAAATTGTTCTGTGTTAAATTTAAAGTGTTGAGACCATCACTTTCGCTAGATGGAAAGCGCTTCTTTAATTCCCCGAAAATTTGAAGTATTTTGGCTTTTAAAAAGGCATTTTGAAGCTAAATGATGCTGTTGTGTGACAAGTTGTCAATCTATGAATGAACTCACCCGTGAAGAAATCGGTGGGCGTTTTTCAGAATCGTGGGGTTTGCTTGCAAGCGTTCCCTCGCTGCCCCACCCCCTCCCTGCTCCGTTTCCTTTTTTGCTCTCGCCCCAATTTTCGCGCGACCAGAATCTTTACTCGCACGACACGGGAACGCTTGCTACGCAGGCTAGGGCCCCCTCACCTCAAAATTCATTCCTACGGGCCTCAAAAGGTATATTAATTACACAATTTTTCACTATACACCTGTAAACTGCCAGTTACTTTTTGAATTTGTCATAAAATAAATGGAAAGTGACGTTAAAGTACAAGCTATGTATTTAATAAATCAAAGAAGCGCTGTTTTTAATAAATTCAATAGCAAATTGTGCATGAAGCAGATTTTATCAAAAAAAAAAATTCGTGCACAGCGCTGCAGTCAAAAAAAAAATTCTTGCACAGGCAATAGGCCAAAAAAAAAATTCTTGCAAGCCAAAAATTCCCCACCCCCCCCCCCCCCCCCATCACTTTTCTAATGGTCCGTCCCTAAGTTGTCTCTAACAGGAGCTGGTTTGAGTTTAAGGAGGTCGTGCCCTACAGCGTCAAGGAAAGTGTCAAGTGCAGGGTCTCTGTGTGGGGGAGGGGTCCAACTGCTTTTGGTACGGAATGGGTTAAGATTAGTTTGAGCAGGATAGTCATGAAAGTACTCGAGGAGACGCATCCGTCGAGTAAATTCATGAAAATCAGCTCTAACCTCAGTCCAGTCGATGTTACGGGGAGTGGGACAAAAGGAAATTCCCCTAGGTCCCCTAGCAAGCAATTGGTTCTCGTCCTGGGAAAGCGTGACAGTGCTTAAATTGATGACAGCGTTGGTGTCAAGTTGAATATTGTGGTTGTTATGTCTCCAGTATCTGTTTGTTTTAGTTTTCCGTTTGCGGCGACGCCTGCGATTACGTGAGGGCGTAGAATGAATAGGAGCGTTGATGATGGGTTGGCTGTTAGTAGGAAGATTAGCCGTAGAAGTGACAAGCGAATGTGTATGATTGCGTATGGGTGTGGGATGAATGACAGTGGTAGTGATGGATTCGTTGTTAACGTGATTAGTGGTAGGCGTGACTGGTGAATGTGGACTGTTGGCATTAATTTGCCGTCGGTTAGAGCGGTTAAGTTGGTTAGAATTATTGTAACGTGTACGGGCAAAAGAACGAGAAGCACACTCACCGGTAGCAGATAGTTTCTTGCGATGTCTTACATGAAGTACATGGGAAAGTTCAGATGCAGAATCTCTAAGAAAGTGTTTAATTTGTATAAATGTTAAGGTAGAGCAATGAGATCTAACTGGCTGTTCCAAGGTGTAATTGAATTCTGATCACAACAGTTTTAAGTGTTTTTGGCATTCCGTCTTCAGAAGTCTGATCATTTTGCGAGATGTTATCGTCAATAATCCCTTCCACTGTTGGTAGAATTGTTCGTACAAAACTGAGTCAATAGTGGGCCTACATTTGATGATTAATCCTTTAGGGATAATTTTGTGCTTGTAGTAGTAGCTGTAGTTAGCCTCATGTTGTTCGTAGCGGGTAAGTTTCAGTTGTAGGCGTTTTACTTTGTTGAAAAGCAAACGTTGTTGAGGGCTGGTAAAGTCTTTAAGAATATGGAGAGCCGTTGGGCCAGGGTTAGGATGGACATCCATGCTTTCTGCAATGATTAGCAACGATGATGTGTGTAGGTGTTTACACATAGTTCGTTGGTCGAAAGGGCATGTAAAAGAATAAACTGATCTCTCAGGTCTTGCAGGTGAGCCAAATAATGGTTGGCTGCCGTCTGTAACCTGTAGCAGATGAACTTGACCATGTAGTAAGACAACAAAGGAGGTGAACATGATTACAAGAAAAAGCAAACATGACAATGTTTTAAATGTTCTTGACTCGCTGGTCTTGTAAGGGTTAGACGGTTCAAAGAAGTTGTTTGTAACATTAACCTTCCATTAACGAGAGCGAGCAAACTTTGACAAGTTTTCGTTCAGTTTACAGGCACGAAATCAAAACATCAGCTAGAAAAGAAGGCCAGAAGTTAAAAGCACTAAAAACGATTAAAAGCAACCAAAATACCCGTAAGAATATCCTATCGTCGATTAAAGAGGCTATAGAAGTTGAAAATATACCTGCCGCCAGTGATATCGACCTTTTCTTATTCTAATTTTTCCGCGATCGCCGTTCACTAGCAAAAAGTGAGTATGACGAACCAAAGCGAATTTTTCAGCTGAAAAGTTTTCTAGTTTGGCCATATAATAGACGTCTTATTAACCGAGCTTACTCGGTCTGTATGGGAGAATCTTAACCTCGGTCATGACTACAGACCTCACTGCGTTCGGCCCTCGGTCAAGATTCTCCCATACAGACCTCCTGCTCGGTTAATAAGAGCTAAATAATAATCGATAAAATCGATAAAAATCGATAAATTAAGAGGATTTGAGATTGTGAGTATCGATTTTCATCGATTGGTGAGATCAATCGACTTTAATCGATTGATTTTTATCGATTATTATAGATTATATCGATTGATTTCTGATGATCGATTATCAGCGATTGGGCACACCGGGTGTCACATCAGAGCCTTCTTTATGTCGCGTCGCCCAATAAACAGATCATAGCGAGTCTTTGTAATGGGAAGAAATTATTTCCCCACTGATTGACTATGAATCGCATTATGCTAGTAAAGGCATTTGCCATCGGTGTCCTTGCAGTTGGACTTTGGGTTATATTAATCGTCATTTATCTGTTTAGCCGTCAGGAAATCATCGCTGATGTGACGTCTTTTCAAAATCAACCCACATCTGGAAGAGGGACAATCGGTGAGTTGTTATCGAGCCGGACGGATCATTTATACAACGAAGCCCTCGAACTCGACGATACTTTCAAGGGTTTGAACAAACATACTTGGGAAAGGTATTGTCAGAGTAGCTTTGAACAACTGTGTAATTATCCAATATTTCCCAAAGCGCCGGATAAAAGAAATTATGTTGAAAATGCTAACATCATCTCCATGATTGACAACGTTCACAGCGCCGTACGACTGCTGGGTTACGTTCGACCAAATTTAACAGGAGAATATCATTTCTTACTGACATCGAATGGCTTTGCCGAACTTTGGCTCAGTCTGAACACTAACTGGAAGGATGCTAGGAAAATTGCTTATATCAAGCCTCAATATTTAAGATCACCGCTTAAGAAACTGTCCTTTGAAGCAATTCAAGCGCAGATTTCGGATACGGTGAGTTTATTAGCAAGACACAAGTACTATTTTGAGGTGATTTATGTTCAAAGTGATCATACAACTAGCCGGGGTGAACAGTTAATTCAAGTCGCTTGGAAAAGACCGGATAGAAGTAGATTTGAACTTATCGAGACAGAGTTTTTCTCGTTGTACAAAGAGGACATCGAAAGAGATAAATTGAAAATCTACGACGAAGATTTGCCAGACGCTTTGGCTTGTGCACACTCACGAAGAAGATTTACAAACAAGTACATGAGGCCAGAGACGCTACCTTACTTAGAAAAAACGGCAATAGACAAGACACTATCGTTGTGTGACTATAGACCAAGTTATGTTCTGGATCCTGCGAATTTGCCGCATGACTTTAAACAATATCACGGTGTGAAACATGTTCAAAAAACTTACACGTACCCCTTCCAAAGCGTCAGTGGAGTGTTAAGGAGTGGAAAAGTTGCGCGGTCGGTTAGGAAAACGTTCTTAGCTGAATACCCCTTAAATGAAAAAGAAGCACTGTCCGTTATTCGTAAATACTACGACGCCATGAAAAGGATATATCCCAGGTTGGTGAATCCGAAACATTTCCTTGTAATCCTTAAGCTTACGTTGAGGATCGCCGCCGTAGAAAAACGCCGGCGGAGACATAATAGAAGCTATTTTTAGAGAATTGTACAGGGTCGTGCAAATGTATAGAGTGATCATGACGTCTTTCGCTTCTGTTCATGTCGAACACTAATGTGTGAATCAGGACAAGGTTCTCGGTTATTGAACCACAAAACTTATTGTATGTATATGTTGTGATAAGAACACCATCCTACTGTGTATTAATCATTTTTTTTAATTTATTTATTGTTTTTTTATTATTATTATTTATTATTGTGTTATTGTTATTTTTTACTGTGTATTAATCATGAAAGTCAGAGAAACGCCACTACAGTCAACTCTCTCTTAACGGACCTTTATAAGGCGGACACCTCTGTAAAACGGACACCTGGTGTTGGTTACGTCCCTACCGTTTTTCAATCATTTTTCTGTAACTAAACTCCCTATAAGACGGACACCTCTCTAAGAGGGACAGTTGGATCCGGTCCCGACGGTGTCCGTCTTAGAGAGAGTTGACTGTAACACTAACCTTGGGTACACCATGGTTACTGACTCTCCGGGCTACACGACTGATAGCCTGTCCCAGGCGTTCAGTCCGTTTTCGCGCTACTGGATGACTGGCCCAGGTTATTCAAAGGATAAATCACTATCCATGCCGTGAATAACGAAGTTTGTTTCAGCAACTCTTAGCCACAAGATAATCGTTAATTAAGATCGTTAAGTCCAAAGTGTCATCAGCAGAGGCCTTGACGTCGTTGCGGTGGGTGTCTTTACATGCGAGGCGGTTCGGTCATCGGTGTTGTGTTGTGCAAGATGCAATCAAAGGTAGCATCCCCGAGCATTTCGGTGTATTCAGATCCACCATGAACCAACAACACGGTTATAATACCCGAAATGGCTACATGCCCAAAGTCACTAGGCCAAGAACGGAATGGGGAAAAAGCAAAACATATTATAAAGCCATTAACGACTGGGCCACGCTACCAAGTGCTTTAAAGAAACTGATGCCGAAAACTATTTTTAAATACAAATTGAAACAGTTTTTATTACACCATTTTTAACCTTAGTTAGTAGTATTTTAATCTCTTGTTCTAGTTTTTAATCTTAGTTAGCTACAGTTTTAGATATTTTTAGTTTTTATTACCACATAGGTTTTGTCCTTTTATTGTATCTTAGATTTTAATGTATTTTAAAGGTTTGACATTTATTTTCTCAGGGGACCCTCCTGAAAACCACCTCTAGGTGATTGGAGGCCTCCTCTTAAAATATTATGTATTATTATTTATTATTATTATAATGATTTATTCAGTACGTATCCAATGAATGGCGTTGTCTATGTCTTGAACAACTGGCTGGTGAATAATCCCGTGATGGCGACAACTTGTGCCGAAGATTAGTGATGCTTAGTTAAACTGTCATAATAATTCTTTTCTCTACAGGAAATACGAACTCCAGTCCATTAACCGCGTTGAAAAGAAAGATGATCCTGAAAAAGGAAGCAGATATCTACTTGAGCTTGTAGTCAAAGATCTTACTAGTGGCACGAGCTATATTTTGGCAGAATATGTATTTCAACCGCGAGCTAAAACCGATCCTTTGTGTTACCCAAAGGGCCTGCAGTGGAACAGGGCAGCGGATGTTTATCTTATTCTCACTTCCAAGAACTTGGGACGATGGGTTCATCACTTCATCAAGAACGTAGAACAAATCGTCCAGGAAACGAAAGATGAACATTTGCATGTGGTGATTTTTGACTTTGACAGCCCCGACATTGATTTAGATCAGGCTTTCAAAAGAAGCACTCTAAAGAACTACCATTTTATCACACAGCCTGGGAACTATTCTCGTACAATTTCTTTCAGTAGGGCAGTACAATCAATAAAGGACCTGGACGCCATTATTGTCACCATAGACATGCACCTGGATCTTGGAAGTCAACTGATTAACGACATACGCAAGGTAGGTAGTGAGGAGGATGGGGAAGGGGAGTGGGTGGTTGGGTGGGTGGGTGGGGAGATGGCCTTTTGGGGGGAACCATATCCGAATCAGAGAGAGAGCTAACGGAAGCAGCAAGTTTTGGGTTTTCATGTTTTTATATCATTTAATTTTCAGCATTGCATCAAAGGAAAAACACTGTACGCTCCTCAAATAGTTTATCTAAGCTGCGACGGGAGCAGTGCGATTCCTGACGGCCATTGGTACCACTACAGTTATGGGACAGTGGCAGTGTACAAAGAAGATTGGGAAAAATTCGGAGGATTTTCAAAGAATTTTGTCAATAAAGTCACCTGGGGAGGCGAAGACTGGGATATAATTGACGGCGCGGTCAAGGGCGGTCTGGAAATAGAGCGAAAACGGTGCCCATCGGTTTACCATTATTATCACACTAAAGCTGGAATGTGGCAGAAGAAGACCACTAAAACAGCAATGCCGCAAGAAGCAAAGAAATCGTGACGGAACTATTACCTCAATCAGACTATAATCCTATAATCCTTACCTCAATAAAACAATATTACTAGTAGTTGCATAGGGCACAGAGGAGTCAAGTTTGTCCGCAATTCAAAATATCTACGACGTTGGAAGCGATCTTGTAAGCGTACGTGACCCAGCGCCGTCATGCGATAGTATCTGTTTACAGATCGTACCCTCATGGGACATCCGCAGAACGCAATTAGTCCATGGGCCCGAGCAGATTTTCTTACCATTCAAAGGGACAAATTGTGAATGGTATCAGATTTAAGTTCATCTGAAGGAGTTTCAAAATTGAGCTGATAGCAATCACGAAAGAGTAGCTTAGTAGGATTTTTTAAAGGTATAAAATTCTCCTTCTGCATGAAAACGAGGCTAAAATTGAGATAGAATTTACAACTCCTATTATGGTCTATTTTTGTTCAATTTCATCTTGCAGTATTGGAAACATGATTATTAACTAGTTTACTCAATAAAATAGTAAAAGTTTGAGTTAATCACTAAAACAGAACAAAATACTGTTTGAAGGTCCTGAATTGCATTCTGGGAAAATCCAAGATGGCGGCCGTACTAAGGTGTATGGTTATTTTGGTCTTAATTTATCGATTTAAATCCCCAGGAAAGGACAAAGAAATCTCTAAAAAAAAAGATTAAGATTGTATTAAAAACTTAAGAAAACTATTTTTGGCAATTTTGACGGAATCTAAAAGAGAATTATTTCTATAATTAACTTACAATATCAGTCCAGAAATATTTTCTCGAGGCGTGAAAGGGTATCAATATTGTTCTGATTTTTGAAATAAACATTTGTTTCGCAGACGTTATTTAGCTCGGTACTGGTTTCCCGATGTTTGTGCACTGCTGCCTTTTTTCGGAAAAGCTAACAACTATGTTGGAAAACATAGTTTGTTCCCTACAGTCATACGCAAATAATTCAAAAAAGTTTGCGCGCGCCAAGATGCCCGCCAAGATGGCACGTGCACGTGTTGAACAGAAAGATGACAGAAAAAAGGAATCGTGGTTGTTGCGAAGAGAAGCAAGTGATCTAAATTAAAAGATATTGCAGTGCGCTGTCTGGAAATACTTCATTACTAAACCTGATTGCACCATGGAACAAGGACGTCTTGAATTGAATGGGCTGAGGGATTCATTATCATCGAAATGTTGCATCAGATGTACATGGAGTCTCTGTTGTGGTATCGCACCTCGAGGCGATGTTTCCTAAAGGACTCAGTCAATATGTCTCTTGCATTACTTGTGAAAACTTCTTTGGGGCATTTACGGCAGAAGATGTAATATATAGATTATATTTCCTGTAATCAAGTTTGAGATTGGCTAATGCGAGGACAGGTGCGCAAAAGAGGGAAAGAGACCCGGTTGGTGGGGTGGGAGAACTCGTGGCGAGCTCAAAGAATGTCAAAATAACATGGAAGAGTCGTCACTGACCAAAATGATAAAAATGCGTCGTAAAATATGGCAGACAGATGCATTCTTTGTTGGCGGTAATCACCGCTTCTCAACTTTTACCTTAAAATCCTCTGTACATCGGAGAAACACCATTCAGCTTCAGTTGGGTAAAAAATCAACCCCTTTCATATCATTTATTGCAGTGATGACAACAGCGACGGTTTAAAAGCACCACAATAGATGAAGAATTGAAATCAGTCCTCAACATTGCTGGAGAAAGGGAAATTCCGTCTGTTTTTTATCACCGCAAATGTTGCCGTTAAACCGGGAATTAGATAAGCTCCGAAATAGACGCGAGGTGGTTAAAACCCCGCCAAAAAAGAAGATTTTCAAATGCAAAAACACAATCTACGATTTGAAAAAAAATTGTAATAAGGAAAAGAAAATATATGAAACGTTCCAAAAAATATACAGCCATTCAAATTTTCGAGCAGACGAAACAATCGACATTATTACAACATTATCTGTCCTTATCGCGATTGGCGACGCAAAAGGCCTCAAACTCTCCTCGAACTGTTTGTAATTGACTACAGCTGGCCAGAAATACAACATATTCTTTAACATCAATTATCACAATAAGGGAGCAACACGTAATGCAACAGTGTCGATGAAATTAAGGAAGCTAGTTAATATATTTGATACTCAATTATTTCACAAGAAGCTGTTGAAATACCGTAAAATTCCCGTTATAAGCCCTGGGCTTATGCAACTTCGTAAGGGTCTTTGGGTGGGCTTGGGAGAGGGGCTTATATCCGGGGGGGCTTATAAGTGGAATAAAAAAAGCGCTTCGAAACGAGCCACGCCAGAGTTGATCGTAAGTTTTTAACTTAAAAAGTCATAATAAAGCAACATTTAGCCCTGTTCAGTACTGTCATCCAGCGTAGGGGGGCTTATATCCTTGGGGGGTGGGGTGGGGGGGGGGGGGGGCTTATAACCGGATGCATTTTTTGGTTTCCAAGTAGATGGGCCTAGCAGTAACACCTTTAAAGAACACCCAGGGACAAGGTTGGTGGTCACCCTAGCCGTGAGAGCTGTGCAAAAATGCAGTAAATGTTTGAACTTGAGTTACATTGTAGTAATTAGAATTGTAAACCGCCCAGGAGGGAGCTATAAGTCCTTCTTGCAATTAGGAAATTAAAACGGCACTTTATCTCTACAAATCCGGTCCTGTTCGACCCAAGAAAATGAAAACCACTACCTCAGAGTAACACCTCCCTTGCCTTTCGGAAATGTTCCACAGGGTCAGTGGTATCGCAGTCCAAGCCTGACACTTTGAAACCCCACTCCCCCCAGCGACAGTGGCTAAATTAGCAAGAACAAAACAGAGCATCGTTGACACTTAAACAATGCTGGTTAAGTGCTGTAATCCTCGAGCAAGAAAATTATGGAATAATATTTGAACAGACGATAGAGCACGCATAGAAGAAAAAGTTGCTTTGAATTTAACTGCACCTTCGTGCAAAAGTGAAAAAAGCAGAACGTAATTAGTTGGACTGGGTTGACTGATCAGTCCGCGAGGAGGAAGTGTCAATGTGGTCAATGTGCCGCCGCTGATATGCCACAATTTTCGAAGTTCCTGTTCTTCATGAGCTCTTTGGAAGATTTCTTTTAAAAGACGTCAACTTACTTATTTTAAGAACGGAATGAAGTTAGGTACAAACAAACTAGACAGCTTTAAGTTCTATGATGTTCTAATTTTTCAGAAAGGGAACAATGACTATTTCTCAGTCAGAACCGTTAATTAGCATTCAAGCCTAAATGCCGTCTCGTTCCGAATATTTTGTGGGTTACACTACCACATTTCACAGGTTTCGAAAGTTTGACAAGCACGCTTTAAGTTGCTCGTGTCGACTTGTGGTCTTTTCTTCTGAGTTGAGTTGTTCTCTTCTGTCTAAAGAACTTCGGAATTCATTGAATAATGACCTCGAGTTGTATCCAGTTTCCTTGTTATCACTGAAAACAACTTTTATCATTTCTTATAGAACTAATAGACCCGTCATAACATGGTCGTAACAACTGTTCGTATGAAAAACGTCCTTGAAAAGTATGGGTTTATGGTAAGTAGGAAAAGTTTGTGTTTGAGCCAAGTGACCTATCAGGCCGGAGCTTATCCAAGTATCTGTAGCATTAAGCGACTAGCACTACTGCTAATCCCCCCCGGATGGGATGCTAATCCATCACAGGGCTCCCCCCCCCCCCCCCCCCCCCTGCAGTAACTTCGCCAGTACCATTTATACACCTGGGTGTGGAGAGGAATTGGTTAATAGAGCAGGCCAAATTAAAGCTCTGTGGCATTCTTTACAACTGAGTTCTTAAGAAAATAATTTTGAGACAAAACAGTGTTGAGTATGCAGTTACAATGTTTGTTTCCCTCTTTAATTTGGGGCACAAATAGGGCGGCCAAAGAAATGTATAATCAGTCGAGAAACTCTTCCATTGATATTATTCATCTTCACTTAACATTATTTTAGATGTTAATTTGTAATTGATGTAGCGTCTGTAATTGAACAACACAATGAAGCCGGAATACACGTTTTTGTGACAATTAAGAAACACGTTCATCCGGGACATCGCAAATGTCAGGATGCCTTATCCTCTAAATCGATATCAAATTTACAAGATTTTTATGTTCTTTATGGCAAGAATATATAAAAAAAAACGTTTATAAAATACACTGGCAAGATTTGTAATTTCAATGGCGTTAGATAAAAACCTCCACGTGCTTTAGTCAAATGAGGCCGCCTCCCGCGCGCATCTGTTGGCTCGAAATGCTTTCATTTTTATAAGAAAGAGAGATCAGTATAAATCTTATTAACCTCAAATAATCGGTCTGTACTGTAAAATACAAATCCTGTGTTTTCTACCTGATTCATTTAAAAACTCGGTCCATATTTTGAAATTCTAACATCAGTCTCGATATATAAGAGGTCTATATTGCAATCCGGCTTTGTTGCCATGGAAACCATACAGAGAAAAACCCTTAAATACGGCAAAAGCGCTTGACTAGCATTAGCTGCCTTTCCTGTACTTTGTCAGGCCTCTCACACAACATTTACGTGTTTGAAGTTTCGATAAAGTGATTTTTCATTACCCTTCGAGCATTAAAATGCAACATTGATTTTGGAAAGATGACGTCAGAAATCACGTGATTTCAGCAAGAAAGCTACTCTTTTGGAATTGCTATCACATACCAAAATGAACTACAATGTTCAAGGATTTGAAAAATATATGATAGCATTTGTCCCTCCGAATGATAACAAATGCCTAATTTTGGGGTCTGGGCCCATGGACTAAATGTCTGTGGGCGTTACGTTACGTTACCAGAGCCTCGTCCGAGAAAATCGTCGCCCGAATTTAATTGCCCCAGGTGACCATTGTAAAATACGATATCACCAGATGATCTGTAAACATGAAGGCGCCGGGTCACGTACTCTTACAAGATCGCTTTAGAAGGTCGTTTTGCATGCTAGATATTTTGAATTGCGGACAAACTTGACTCCTCTGTGCCCTGTGGATGAGTTGCTATAACATTGCCTTAACCCTAACCCTAACCCTAACCCGGGAGTATTTTGCTTTGAGTTCTACGCAGTGCTTTCTTGTTGATTTCTATTCTACTGACGTTTATTCCGGAACAACTTCTGTGTTGAATGACTGTTTGACAAAAGCTGCGTTATCTTCCGAGTATCTTGTAGCGCGACATCCGATACTGACGACATACGATACAAGGTCAAACGCTGTCTTAAAAATGTTTAGCCCTTTTCTTTTAAAAAATGTAAAGATTTCTGTTTACTAAATCTAATAAAACACATCACATCAGAACATTAATGTCACGTAATTGTGGCCGGGTATTCTGAAGTTTAGCCTTCGTTTATACATAGAATCGGTCCTTTCTAACTGCCCGGGAGTATTTTGCTTTGAGTTCTACGCCGTGATTTCTTCTTGAGTTTTACTTGAATTCTTTTCTACTGACGTTTATCCCTGAAGTTAGTTCCCAATCCTATTCGGTTCTAGAAAGATCGGTCGATTGCAACAGACAACAGATCCCGTCCACTCGCACGACGACAAGAACAAGAACACAAACCATGCACCTAGTTCCCAATGCATTCTGGACTGTGTGGGGATTTGGCGGCGTTGGAAGCTGCATGCCTTGTCTCTTTCTTTGGTATTAGTAGGGGGCGTCAGTGGCAAGTGAGGAATTAATCGTCCCAAAACCCCACCAAAGCTCGCAAAAACGGACAAACAACATTAGGTAAGTGATCTTTATTTATCTGACTAACAATTTATTGTAATTTAGGAACAAAAGATCTAAAATTCAGCGATTTATGGGGGATTTTATTCGATCGATCGTTTGAAAGCAACCGAGAACGACCGTTGCATATCATTAACATATCATTAACAATTCAAGGCCATCGCTTGGTCTGCCTGTGTCCAAACCCGTAATTCGGCGAGTAACTCCGTTACGCGCGCTGGCGGAACCTCGAGAGTACGTGACCGTGTTCACAAGTATTCCTAGACAAACCATTGCAGTAGCCGAGTTGATCAAAGGCTTGCTGTACACGGGAGGAAATCTCTGCTCCGTAAAAATCATCAAGATAAACGTCCGCTAAATAACCGGTTTTGGTGAAAATGTGTACTACAGCGCTAGTTGACCTTTGGCAAATCATCGCTGAAGAACGTAACCCAAAAGGACAACGGGTATCGAAGTACAATTTTCCGTCATAGCAAACACCGAGCAGATGGTAATCTTTGGGATCTATAGGAAACTGTCTATATGCTCGCCGAAAATCTTTCTTAAAAATAAGACAACCTCTGCCTTTCTGAAGAATAAATTCCACTAAGCGATCGATTCCGGGTAAGCGCAACTTATAAGCGTCACCTAGGTAGCTGTCCGAAGGAATACCATCGTTAACCGAATGACCTGGCGGAAAACTTAAATCCATAACAACTCGACGTGATGTTGGCCCTCGCTTAGGAACAGTCTGTAACAGAGAACAGAGAGCTAGAGGCGGGCTGTGGAAAAGGCGAATAGTCAAATGGCCCGGCCTAGGCGTGCCAATGCAGTTCTGTGTTAATGTATTCTCGCACATGGGAATTGTACTGGGTTGCTGAAGGGTGATTTTGCAATGTAGAGGAAGGAAGTGATTGCGCGATTAATCGGCCAGCCAAAAGCAAGAATCTCAGCCACAACCTTATCATGATAATCGGCTAAAAGAATTCGCCAGGCGTCGATAAGCAGCGACGTTGGTACTAAAACTTTTGTACCGAAAGCATTTGGCTCTGAATGTCGAGAAGCCCGAGAAGCAAGTAGATGTCGCACCACCGCAGAGATGTTAAAGCGTATCCAAAATTCATGTCCATGTCCGGTCCAAGCCTGTCGAGTGGAATTTCTCAGATCGGAGTGACGGAAAAAGGTATTGGCTTGATCCTGTATATCGTTGGTATCTTGCAACGTAATACGTCGTTGTTCGACTTGCTTAGCAATAAACTTGTGAAAAGCACGAAAACTAGACCATGTGATCAATAATTCTAACTGGGACAATTAATGAGGCCTCCTTTTCAGCGACTTCATATTCTTTAATCATTAGTAAAAAAAAAGAAAGAAAGATCAAGTTTATCATACTCGCCTTGCACGCCGGGGACGAAATCTTGGGGCCAGTCAATGGTTCGTTTTGGCTTCCTTGACGCAGTGGGATCTTTGGTGCTAGCGTCGCCGAGGTGCAGCTCTGAGCACAGTGAATGAAGGGGGCGTTCGCTTTGGTGTTCCAAAACTTTTAGTTCCAGTTCGAGCTTCTCTTTTTGTAGTTGGACTAATTGAAGCTGTTGGTCGAACGTCAAAGTTGACGGTGAGGTCAGGTTCGCTGATATGGGAGATGTTGATGTGTTTGGCTTTGAAGAAGAAACGGGAGGCCGTTCTTTCGGTGGAGGAGCTGATGATGATCTAGTATCGAGTTTTGGCTCTAAGAGATTGTCGGAGAGCAGAGGGTTGACGGCAGGTCATAAAAAAAATCTGGATCGTAAACCGGCCTGATTCTACGTTTTTGACGAGCACCTTCAGAAGCAGACATTGCAAATTGTGCTGAGCTTGGAATTGATAGACGTGATGAAATCGAGCTTACGTCTCCACTCCGGATATCAAGACAACCCCAGACAACTGACAAGAAATCGAGAACATGAACTGGTATACTGAAATCTCTCACTGATTAATTAACTATCATTAACTAGTTAATGATTTCTCGTTTGAAACTCGCAACGTATAAAACAGCCTTCGCTCTGATTCAAATCGCCCCCAAGCGGCAAAAAAAGATACCGGAATGCAGGTAAGTAAAAAACATTTTATTTTAAGATCATGTATAACTAATACAGCGTTTGGGTTCCATGTGCTTACTGTCTTCGAAAAGAGCTTTGTTTTTTAATGTGTTGTGCTTGCTTCAGTGGCAGTGGAAACCAGAACATTAGCTCTTTGGTTTGATTTCTTGTTAGCATTTTTGCTAAAAAAACAGCAATTGCGCGTCTGTTTTTTGGTGTATAATGTCGCGTTTGTATGTATTTTGTAGTTTGTACTGAAGTATTGGTTTCAAGCTACTCTTTAGGACAAACAAACACAAAACAACTGGTCAGATTCTCTGGCGTTTTTTTTGTTTCTAGTGTTAACATGTGATGATTACGAGTGTGTAGAAAACAGACTGATTATACGTGCAAGGGCAAACTGACTTGCTGATGTTGACGATGTCGTTGGAAATGTTTCACTTTTAAAAATTACAAACAGTTGCTGTTGTTATCGAAAAGCCGCGTCACAGACGTTCCGAGATTGGTGTTTTTTATTTGTGTGAAGGGATAGCCACGGAATATAATTTAGTGACTGGGATATAATAATTATTATTATATCCCAGTCACTCTGATGAAGCAGAAGTTTTCTCGAACCCGTCTTTAGATTCCCGGGGGGGGGGGGGGGGGGGGTACTCCTTGGAATTTTTGGTGGGGGTGTGCCGCCCGCATTTCCAAATCCAGACGCAATTTAAGACCAAGAAATGCCATGTTCCACACCCGTTTTCAGGCCTGGACTCAAAAGTACACACCCGTTTTCAGACCTGACCTTGCATAGCATATGCATCAGTGCTGAACGGAAGTCAACGTAAAACAAAGATGAATAGGTAAAATTAAGCTGGAATGATATATTTTATCTATTTCTCTTTCTCTCTCACCAGTTACTAGCCCCGGTTCCTATGACGAAAAATAAGTTTGAACGTTCCCCCGGTAACCATACCCAATTTCAGACCAAAATGTTCAAAATCTATACCCGTTTTCAGACCAAAACGGCTCAAAAACCATACCCTTTTGGGCGGCACATACCTATATATTTGATATAGGGGAGTATCCCCCCCCCCCCCCCCCCCGGGTTCTAGATATTGCTACCCTGATCATGATTGAGGCAATGTGAAAGAATTTATCACGAATAATATGTATGCAATATTGGAAGCGTTGGCATTGCTGATATTACAAAAAACATTTGGCATGATGGTAACAGCACTGGCCTTTGATACAAACTTGAATTATAAATGTTAAATACATTATTTGTACTGGTCACCACATTCCACTATCATATAAACTCTTTTTATTAGGCCATGCAGCTTGATTAAAAGAACTACAACCATCACTAAATATCAACGTCAGCAGTGAGAAACTGATCCTTTTAATATTAAGTGACACGTAATATTAAGGTTTTTTTAACCACATTCCAGCTTTAGTGTGATAATAATGGTACACCCATGGGGAACGTTTTCGCTCTATTTCCAGGCCACCCTTAACCGCGCCGTCAATTATATCCCAGTCTTCGCCTCCCCATGTGACTTTGTTTTGGAAACTGTCTGAAAATCCTCCAAATTTCTCCCAGTCTTCTTTGTACATTGCTATTGTTCCATAGCTATAGTGGTACCAGACTCCTCTTGGAAGAGCGCTGCTCCCACCGCAATTAAGAAAAACAATTTGAGGAGCATAGACTGTCTTTCCTTTACAACAGTGCTGTAGAGATACAACAAAATTATACATTAGAACCACCATGGACCACTGTAGTCAGAAGTTAACGCTACTTAGCATCCTGCTTAGATATGCGACTCTAGCTGTTTGGCCTGGAATTTGTGACTTGCGCTCAGTTTGATCAAACTAAAATTCACACGCACGTTCACATGGACGCTATTCAACGCTAGTCGACACACGACTGAACTTGATATTAATATGAAGTATGACCGTACGAGAATGATAACTTTGTCCCTACCTTACGTACGTCATTAATCATCTGACTCCCAATATCGAGATGCAGGTCAGTGGTAACAACTATGGCGTCAGGATCCTTAATGGCCTGTATCGCTTCGCTAAAAGAAACTGTACGAGAATAGTTCCCAGGCTTTGAGATAAAATGGTAGTTCTTCAGGGTGCTTCTTTTGAAAGCCTGCTCTAAATCAATATCGGGGCTATCAAAGTCGAAAATGATCACATGTAAATGCTCATCTTTAGTTTCTTGAACGATTTGTTCAACGTTCTTGATGAAATGATGAACCCATCGACCCAGATTCCTGGCGGTGAGAATCATGTAAACCTCCGCTGTCCTGTTCCATTGCAGGCCTTTGGGATAACATAAGCGGGCATGTTCACCTTTTGGTTGAAATACATATTCTGCCAAAACATAGCTTGCACCATTGGGGAGATCTTTAACAACAAGTTCAAGAAAATATCTGTTTCCTTTTATGGGGTCTTCTTTCTTCTCAACGCGAACAATGGACTCAAGTTCATATTTCCTGCAGAGGAATGGCGAGGTTAGAGATGAGAATCGAAAGAATGCTTATTTTTGGAACATTTTATTGTAACTTTAAGAGATGGCAACTGAAAGTAGTCAAGTTCCACTCAGGCGTACTAAAGTAATAATTAAGTAAGTAAGTAAATAAGTAGGCGGGCAAGCAGGCAGGTAGGTAGGTAGGTAGGTAGGTAGGTAGGTAGGTAGGTAGGTAGGTAGGTAGGTAGGTAGGTAGGTAGGTAGGTAGGTAGGTAGGTAGGTAGGTAGGTAGGTAGGTAGGTAGGTGGGTGGGTGGGTGGGTGTTTGGATAGGTATGTGTGTAGGTATGTATGTAAGTAGGTAGGTAGGTAGGTAGGTAGGTAGGTAGGTAGGTAGGTAGGTAGGTAGGTAGGTAGGTAGGTAGGTAGGTAGGTAGGTAGGTAGGTAGGTACATTAACACTGCATGAAACAATTTCAAGAATCTTACCCAGGATAAGCTTCCTCGACAGCTTCCATATATCTCTCTACTACTGACCAAGCCTCTTGTTCTTCTAGAGGATTTTCAGCCCAGAAAGCTGAATTTGCTTTACGACTCCTCACGATTCCGTCAACATTTGGATATGGAAAGCTTATTGTTTGATGAATATGATGATACACGCCATGATATTTTCCAAAATCTTGTAAATTTCTAGGATCGACAAGATAACTGGGTCTGTAATCACAGAACTTTAACGTCATGTTAACCGCTGTGTTTGTTAAGGTGGGATAAATCTGTACCGGCCTCATGTGCTTGTTGGCATAGCCTTTTTGATATTTGATGCAATAAGGAGCATTCGGTAACTCATCGTCGAACATTTTGTATTTTGCCTTGTCACTGTCATTTGTATAAATTGAAAGCGATTCGCCTTCGATAATCTCAAACACAGATTTCCCTGGTCGTTTCCAAGCGACCTGAAGAAAGTTTTCGCCTTTTCTTCGGCCACCAATAGAGTATATTATCTCGAAGAAATACCGCTTTCTCGCCTTTAAATAAACTGCAGTTGAAATTTGTGATTTCACAGATCCAAAGTCCCATTTCTTCACTGTTGATATTACATCATGCGGTCTGATGTAAGCAACTTGTTTCGCTGCCCTCCAACTCTTAATAGGGCTGAGCCAAACCTCAGCAAACCCATTGGACACGACAGCAAACTGATGATTGCCAGTTGAATTAGGAAGCAAATAACCGGCCAGGCGGTGACCATCCACGCCACTATTATTGATAGCTATAATTTCTGTTCTAAATATTACTCGTCTTCTATCAGGCGCTTTTGGGAAGATTGGAAAATTACAAAGAGTTTCAATGGTCTTAACGCAGTTGTATTCCCAAACATGGTGATTTAAGCCTTTCGGCAAGTCGAGCACATTCTCCTCTTGGTCGGTATCTGTGTTCTCCAAGAAAGACAGGCGCTCAAGGGAAACGACCAGGTTGTCCTTGAAATTTGTCGGATTTGGGAAGCATTCTCGCCGGCTAAAAAGACAAACATCCGTCAAAATTAAAGCAACACAGACCACAGCTGCGCCAATAGACACTGCCAACTTTAACGTTGAAAGATTCATGACGTGGAGGTAAATTAAAGCAATGTTGTCGGAGAATAAAATCGTGAATCAGTGGTCAATATTGACTCATAATAGTGGATATTGAATTTGTTTCCAAATCTCTAAAGAGCGGAAAGGTGAAAAGTAACCCAAAAATACTGATTGCAGGAAATCGGCTAGAAGTAATAAAGAATCAAGGATAATGTGTTCCGTTCAGTCAGCTTCTGAAATACTTTTTTCTTCAGTTTATTTTTCGTTGTTCTGCATTCCACCACGGGGTACTTAGTATGAATAATTCAGTATTGTAAATATCGATACGAGTGTTTTTAGAAATCATATTTTCTAAGTTATCGTAGTAAATATAAACACGAGTGTTTTTTACTAATAATATCTTTTATTTATTTTGAAACGGAAATATCTATAGTGATATTGACGATATCGTCCGTAGACATGTCCATGATCTGCGCATGGCGAATGCATGAGTGGAATGTTTTTCAAAACCAGCAAGTTATTTGCTCTGTAAACAACTGTGACCAATGGCCGGCTAAAACATGCATTATAGGTACTCTCATTTTAAGCGTATTCAACACCGAGACATGTCTTGGTTTTGTCCTTTTCGTGGTCGATAATTTTCAATTCGTTACTGACCTCTCTTTAGCAAACCTAACTTGATGAGTTATTGTCCTTTCCGGAGCTAATAATACAAGTAATGCTCAAAAAACAAAATGCTCCTCACGCAACGAAGTTCCATGGGACTGGGAAAATGTGTTCGTTATAAAGGGGTTTCTTATACCGGGAACTCTTTCGGGCTGAAGAAGATCGTTCGCTGCCAGTATTCAACAAATTGTCACGATGCCCATATTTGGTCAGAAAGTCGTTGTTATCCGTCATCCGTACATAACAGATATTCTGCGCCGGGATGTACGTCGGTTGCCAAGAGATTGGTCCGAAGCCTTACAAAGCACTACACAACCACAGTAATTTTAGCTGTAAAATAATTTTTTCGTTGAAAATTTGTTGAATAATTAATGAATTATCGTGCTCAATCATGCGAAATATCGTCTGATTTTAGTCAACTCGGGCTCGCAGGATAATTGTTAATTATCTAATTATACCGAGGGACTCCACTGTACTAGAGCGCGGGCTCGTTTTCCAGAATACCGGCTTGTAAAGCACTTAAAAAGCAGGATAAACAATGGAACTCGAGAGTTGTCAAATATAATTTTATCTGCATATGAAAATAACTAAAAGTTTAACTTCAAACAAAAAGTAACAGATGACAGACATAAGCTTTAAATATTGTAGCAAGCAGCCTGGCATTTTTATTTCACGCATCTTCAAAACAAAGAAAAAGAATTTCACTTAAAACCCGATGTCTCATGGCATCATAAGCGTATTCAATCTCAAAGACAAATACAATTAATAGCTTTAGTATAAGGTCGGTGAAAGGTGTGCGTAGGAATTACAACAACCTGCTAAAGATAATCCAGTTTGTTTGGTTGGAGTGCAAATATATGACGAACTTGGAAATTTTGGAACGAAATCCGGTGAACAGCTTCCGTGGTCCCTATTTCAGAACTTGGCAAGGTTACAATACGAAAGAATAGGAAGGATAATGTGGGATAGAACAATCAATGGAAAGATCAAAACAAAATGTAAGCCTAGGCAGTTACAGACTAAAGGAAAAATAGACAGAATGATTAACAACAAACTTCCATGATCTTTCCGAGAGTTTTGTCGACTACAAATGTAGCCTTGTTTCGCGTTAAGCTGTCAGTTTGAAACCCAGTTGAGACGGCAACAAACTCAATAAAGGCAAAACACAATTCTGTTCGTAAAGCTTTATCCGCTACGTACACGAATTCGCCCTGTTTTTCGCCATAACGTTCAATACAGCCAACCTTTTCTGGTATTCTTGCTGTTGTCTCTCGTAAAAATCTGTCGCTCCTTTCTTCAGCAAGAACGCTGCACAGTCAAGTTTCCCTTCCTTGATAGCTGTGTACAAAGGGGGCCAACCTTCTGGATCAGGCGTGTTTACATCTTCCGTTCCACTTTCGACCAGCTCTTTTAGCAATTCTAAATTTCCTTCGGAGACAGCTCGGTGAATCTTCGGCAAGCCATCCTATCCATCGTCTATTAACGGTTCGTCTTCCACGTATATTTTTGGTGGGTCCGATTTACTTACCGAACGACTGTAGTGGGCAAGGTCTTGCTTCAAGTTAGATCCATCAAGAGATCCTTCTTGGCATTTGGGCCGCGAATGTAAAGACATCTCCGACCTGCTCAGCCGCCTTGACAAAGGCATGTTTCAGTATCCGTTTGCGTGAAATTAGTTTTGAGTTACCTTATGTCAACCAACAACAATCCCAACACAAGCCTGTAAAGTCAAATATTTCGGTCTTTGTTGGCAGGTTCACACGAGAAATTCTTTGGAACAAGCTTGATTGGTTTAATTTAAGACAAAGCTACAGAAAGGGTATACGCACTTTAAGGTTTCTGAAAGAGCCGAGGTGTAAAATTTTAAAGAACTGTTAATTGGATAAAGTACTCGTTAAGCCACAGTTAACTAATGACTTACAAAGATGGCAAGATCTTTTGTCAATTGTTGGACGAGAAAAACAAGGTGGACCGCTCGTTTTCTGATAAGCTTTGTCTAATCTATACACTTTGGGACTTGCTAGTTCAGTTATGAAATGACATCACCATCCAAATGTTACTTAGTCTGGTCTGACACCTTGCTTACTTCAGATTCTACACTAATATCTCCCGCTCTTCTGTAGACTCACGTCAAACCTTTTGCACTGTCGCGTCTTTTTGTGTCTCTGTCCAAGCTGAGGCACTTAAAGAGAAAAACTTTGACGTCCGTCCGTAATTACAACGGTTATTTTCAAATCTGTAGCAACTATAACTTTCTCCTATTTTCATTTTGCAAGTTTTTCATTTTTATTGTAAATCACCTTATTTCTTGTTGTTATTCTTACCTAGGTTTAACTTTTGATATTTCAAATAAATTGTAAAAACGCACTGAGGTGACGCAAATTGCGTTCAAAGAACTGTTATTATGATATTACTATATATAATGTGATTCAAGTCCTGGATTTCACAGGATTAATTAACAGTCCGTCCCAATCAGAGCGCAGCGTGTATCTATCTGCCTCCCGGGCTGCCTCCTTATTAAAATAAATTAGGATTTTAATGTAGCTAGGAGCTAGTAAGCCATGGATGGCTTTGTAAGACCATACCTGAAGACCTACAATGGTGTAGAATGGCTGTATTTTGGTTCCTGGCAAGTTAATCTGGCTGCAGAGTTGTACCCTCTGCAACTTGTCTTGACAAATAGTCTAAGGTTTTTATTAAAAACTGACAATTATACAGGTCTCATCATTTTCATGCTCTACACATTGACCAACTGTTGGACACCGAGGGTAAACCAGGCTGAGATGAACTAGCATCCCATTCGGGGTAAGCAGGAAACCGCAATGAAGCAATATTACTGTACACACGCAGATTTCGTTTTGTTAGCTCAGTGAGAATTTAGCGCTGTGTTATATAAACAATTTGCAGTTGATGACGACTTCCTATATTCTCGTGACCTGGCAGCTTGAATTGTACCGGACAATGTTTGGAGAAATTCGATAATGATCGCGATCTTATGATGACTCGTGATATGCTGATATCAGTTGCTATATAAAATACAGCTTAAAATACAGATAGACCAACTGCTGCAGTGCAAAGAAAAGAACATTGACGCCTATAGACCCAACCCGCACGACCATACAAGGCGAGAAGAGTTTATGCCCCCACCCCCACCCCCTCTCCCGTCTTTCTGTACTCCGAAGGATTAAAATACTTTCTTGGCAGTTCCTATATAAATAGGAACATAATTTCTTTTGAAAGAATGAAACGAGCTTTCCTTCATTGCATCAACACTTAAGAACTTTTGAACAACATATGCCGACTAGTTTTTGTCCCTTGAAGTCACATTCCTTTTCACGCTTCAAGTCTCGAGATCAAAATCCTGATTACGTACGTATTTATTTGTTGTTAGCTCTGAGTGCGGAATTTATGGTATACCGGGAAGTCTTACCTTAACTTAAGAGGTATTTTATCTTACATTCTTGTCACCTTGACAACGCCGCTCTTAGTGGTATTAGATACATGATGATCTTGATGACCATGCTTGTTACCAACAACAATTTTAAGCACTGTTTTACCATCACCAGTTTTGGACCAATTGTGTAATCAGTTAAATATTACGTCAGCCGAGCAGCGTTTTTAACTCCCAACAATGGCAAAGTTTAAAATTAAAAGAAGTACTTTGTAAAACTGATTCCAAAACAAACTTTCTGCACGAAAGTTCTACTGAAGAGCTTTTATCTGAATGGGCAGGCTCCTTGATTTTGTCCAAAGGGTTCAGCTGGAACAATTAAAAACGTCTCACGAACGATGTCATTGATTCATGATAAATTTAAAAAAGCAGTAGCTTAAACTGAACTGACAGAAATTCAACAAACAAAGGGTTAACACAGTGTAACGTAATTAACGTGTCATGTACATTTATTTAGTAGTAAAGTGAGATTAACCTCTGTCGACGTAATTTCGATCTAAACAAAAAAACAGCCATCAAAAAAAGTTCCGCGGCTAGCAGCAGCTTCAGTGTGACGCATCTAACGTAATGTGCGTCAGTAATCATTATTGAGGGTGGCTAAGGGGGGTACCAATCACGCATCGCGTTGAATATTTATATTAAATCACGCATCACGGAGAACCTTTTTAAGCAATCACGCAACACGTAAAAATAAGTAAGTGCGCTGACTAATTTTTCAACTTTCCGAGGACGTATCATTAACAATTATATTGTTTGCGTGTTAATTGTTAATTTAAGAGCATTGAATTATTTAATTATTAGGCATTTAGCGAAAGACATGGCTTTTAAGGTGGCCCGGGGCTATTTTTGGGATTTCTTAAATCGAATTTTGAACGTTAACCGATTTCTCGGATTTTTGGCAATCGAAATTACAAATATTCAAATTTTATAAAGCTTTTAAACTTAAGGGCGAACAAAATAAACGACCACGAGATATGAGCGCTTTTGAAAAAATATTTTTATGAAAAAAACGCGATTTTTTTCCAAACGCGACGACAGATTGTTTTCTAATTAATGTCAACAAGTTCGAATTATCCAAGTTTTTAAAGTGCGCAAGTTTTAACAAAATCGGCTGGGTAGAAATTGGTGCACAGTTGACTGTTGAACTTTTGCTCCAAAATCATGTTTGTGTATTTTTGGGAGCTGTTGCAACAACGCTTAACTAATGCTAAGATCCCATGGATTAAAACGTTGATAAAAAGTCTGGAAAGATCGAAAAATCCTAGCAAAAGTTGTAAATAAATGAAGCAGAAGAGTGTTATTATTATATAAGTGTTACATATATTATGTTAAAAAAGAAAATATAATATTATAGAAAAAAAAACACTTAGAGACGATTTAATTGGGATTAATGAAGCAAGACGGTAACTTGTCTAGTTTTGATTACTCAAATCCTCCGGAAGTTTGTTCCACTAAGCGCTCCACTGTACCAAAGCGGTTTTTCCCGTTAATTTTTCTTGGATTTTTTTTCACTCCAATTTCTATACATGTTCGTGTGTATTAAAGTAATCACTCTGATCTGGGTATCATTGAAAAGATCTTGAGCATAAGTGATGCCCTTTTTGGTCAAAGCTGATGACGTCAGAAGCCGAACAAAGCTCAACGCTCATGAAGGCCGTTTACGCCCGGCACAGGTGCCAATGGGTTGAATTTCAACTGCATTGATCGACATTAAGTAAGGCCTATTTGTGCCATGAGTATCGGACCACCAAGATCACGAAGTTCGCGAAGATCAAAGACATCAAACGTCAAGAAAAGATCAGAAAATGGGGTTGCGGCTACCTTCATTTAGGTTCTATTTTACTTTACCTTTGGTATTCTTCCAGGCCAAAGAAAGTTCACTTATCGCGGAAATCTAAAAGGTAAATCACGCGTCAGGGGCTTGTAAAATAGGAAATCACGCATCACGTTGTGGGGATGTTCAGTCCAGTCACGCGGCTAATTTTAGCTCAATCACGCGTCATGTTGCTAATTTTGGGGTGATGTTTAAGACCATTTTACATCCCCTTACTTGTTGAAATGGCCTCCAAAATATCCCGGCCGAGATTATTCCGACCAGCTTGTAGTTCTGTATTCGTTTTCAGAAGTTTACAGAAAAGTCACTTAAAGTCATATCGCTAGTAGACGTACCGTTGCAATTCAAAAAAAAATTACACTACTCTATATATGGCAGCTAATGGCAGCTATGGCCTTTTGTTTGGACTGGAAAGCGATAAACATGTATTGCAACACACCATTATCGGGATGACATACCACAATTACGCAGTATTGTTATTTCGTGCACCACGAAAACCCAAAAGTCATTACTCAAATTGCTGTCTTAGAAACACTCAAATCGCAATGACGTACAACTACCTTCCGCACCACATGAGACGGCAAATTACCCACCCTTTGCTTTGGGCGGGGCCTCGGATTACCCAAACCAGCCATTTTCTACGACATTTTGTAAAATTATTGCGAAATGACTTAGTGTGAAAACAAAGAACTGTTTAGAACTCGCATGAACAACATAGCACAAAAGAGTTGACAGCTGTCGTGACTCTCATCTGAATTTATTGAAAAGATTGTTAAACAATGAAGTGTATGATCGACGGCTCTTCAACAACAAAAGGCGCTCTGAACAAAGGAATCTACCATGTGGAAACTCATAAATTTGTGGCAACACGGAGTGGGTGATTAGTCTGACAGGAAAACAGAAAAGTACACGAAAGAGTTTCACAAACCTCATGAAGAAACTTAACGGGCTGACGAATTTGTCCATTGAAGATAGAAAGTCGAGAATTACGAAGTTTAAAGACTCTGTATCAGTTGTTTGGAAGAGAACCCGAGAAGGACCAAGTCTCCGGAGAACATGCTCAGAAAGTTTCCTTTTAGGCGGCGAGTGGGTACAACGTTTAAAAAACGCAAACAAAGCAGAAAAGAGCAACGAGCATGCACAGAATTACACGAGTGAGACTCTAAGACGAGCTGTTAAAGTTGAACATAACAGGTTTGTGCGCCCAACAAGAACAGAATCACTAATACCCGTGAAATCAAGTCTCCGCCGGCGAGACAAGGACTCAGCTCCGTCTCCTAATTGCAGACGTGTCACATTTTCGATGTACGCGTTGATTCTTTCCGCTGCGAGCCAGAACTCAGTATCTGAACTGCAAAAACTTTTGGATAAAGATCCTTCGTATATCAATAAACCGAGTTCGTCTGGAGAGACCGCTCTTCACAAGGCGGCAGCCAAAGGAGGTTTAGACTGTGTTAAATTACTTGTACAGAGAGGAGCGAATGTTAACTTAGTTGACAAGCAAGGAAGAACTCCACTGCTTATAGCTTGGGAAAGCGGATATTTCGAATGTCATAAACATATGTTAACATCCTTGAAACTGAGTCACCGAGATTGACAACGCTGGCTTTAAGTACGAATCTTTGTACATGTACATGATGCCATTGGAAATGTTAAGTTTTTTAAAACTATTTTTATCAGTTACAAACGAGATATAAAATTGTACCTTAAGTATTTTTTACTTCTTGATAATCAAAGTTGTTTTTAAAAAATTTTGAAAAATGAATGTTTATTTGTAGAAATGAAGATGGGAAGTGTAGAACAATTTTTCTATTGCTGTGTAGTTTTAGTCTGCATGTAGACGTAGATCAGTATGCAAAGGAGGTTTGCGTCAGGAAAACAATGATAATTTTTGTGATCTAACATTGTTGGAATGTTATAAATTATTGAAACATTTTGCAATGATTTAAGATTAGTAACTGTCTGCTATCCAACACAGAGCAAGGGGTCGGTTTTCTTATAGTAAGCTTTATCGATTAGACAAATCGGCCGCTGTAGGCTACTTCAAGGTAGGTAACAGAAGAATGAACTGAAAATTTATGGCCGAAAGGGAAACGCTTCTAAAAATATACTCCTTGAAAACATGTCCAGACTTGTTTATATTTTTGCCCGTGGCATTATAATAACAACATACTGTGTAAATAGGTTTGGTTTGTCGAAATTTGGCACGTAAACAGAGCAAGTCAGCACGAGGATGCAATTTTCTATCCCGTTTTATACGTTGCCATTTAAACTCCACTGAATTTCCACATTCCCGAGAACATTTTGTAGCCAAGGAACAATCTGCGCGCGCTGTTGGGGCCCCGTGGTCTTGTGAATGATGAAACAAAATCTTCATAAGAACTCTACAGGTACGATAGTCAAATGGTTTTCAAATGGTATTCTTCCGGCCAAATGCAAAGAAAGTTCACTTATCACGAAAATCTAATAGGTAAATCACCCGTCACGTGCTTGTAAAATAGAAAATCACGCATCACGTTGTGATGTTGACTCCCAGTCACGCGGATTATTTTGACTCCATAACTTTGCTAATTTTGGGGAACTTTTACCTTTCTCTGTCTCATGCGACACTCAACTTGAATTTTATTTTTACCTGCACTTGCCAATTGTTGTGTAACAGACCATACTTTACTGTCTTACTTATCACGGTAGAAGATAAACTGTCTTTTGCAGTTTGCACTGTATCCACAATATGGGATGGCATAAAGCGGCCCATGCAATGATATCGGACTTAATTTGATGACCCCTCGAGCTTTATATGCTATTCTAAGAACCGAACCAAAAATAAGTCATTACTGATGAAGCAATTTGTGATGCCTTTGGGGCATATAACTCGCCTCAGTGCACTCAAATTAGTAATTTGTGTCTCTAGTGTCAGTCCAGTTTTAAACATTCATAAATGGTGAAAACAACACAGACTCAAACATTTGATTAAAAATTCACAGTCTTTTATTCTACTCATTATAAATCTATTTGCCTGTGCTATTTTGGATATGTTTTGCAGTAATCTGTACCCACTTTTATTTAATATTTATTTACATCAATACAATATTGAAGATCGATTGATCCTACTGTTAAATTCACATGTACTCCCGATGAAGAACAAGTACATTGTACTCATTGTCGTCTTCATAGCATGACTAGCACTTCTGCTAAGAATTAACGGTGACAAGAGCTTTATAAGGCAATACTTTCACTTACTGTAAGTAACTTATTAAACAGAATTCGAAGGAACTAAAAATACGTTACGTTAACATTCTTAACATATCTATTAATTACCAAACTTGAATGATTATAATGTAATGTGTAGAAAATTTCCTCAGGTTAGATTTTATGCAATCTTCTTTCATTCTACAGCATTAAATAAATTACATAACGGTCCTAAATTTCGTTTTTCTTCATACCAAAATAACAAAGATCCAATCAAAATTGTAAAAAAAAAAAGAATTAAACCAGCTCGATTTGAGTATCACAAAGTTTGGTCTAAAGCTCATTATCACGTGCTCAACTAGTGAATAGCAAAGTTCAAATAACCCTATATTTCATATGTAGGACTTTAAATTCTGTCTTCAACTGCATTTTTTTTCTTTTGCAAAGAGACGATGATTCCTTTACGATCTAAACTTGCGCATGTGCAGACTGATCATTAAGCGTCTTATTCCGCGTGAACAGAATTAGAGTCCAGTCCATTTTGATCAAACACAGCACGGTTACTCGTCACAGACTGAATCCCCATTAAGTCGCCTTGGTCAGAATTTCTTACCGGGGCTTGTTTCACCATCTCTCCGCTATCGATACGCTCTCTTGTTCCCTTTACAACGCCCGAAATTCCCGAGAAATCTTCGTCTTCCACCATCTTATGTGCTTCTTTAATCAACTCGCCCTTTTCAATCTGCTTCGTCGTTTCCTTAGCGCGACCGGAGACACCTGAAAAATCTTCCTCGTCCACCATTTTTGGCGCCTGTTTAATTAATTCGCCTTTTTCTATTTGCTGAGTTGTTTGCTTTGTGACTCCCTGGATCACACCAAAGTCCTCAGTTTCCACCATCTTTGGCGCCTGTTTGATGAGAGCACCTGACTCGATTTCTCGGGTGGTTTCTTTGGCACGGCCTTGGATGCCCGTGAAATCTTCATCTGAGATGGTTCTTTTGGTTTCTATATGGGGAGCTCCTTCCTTCTCGTAGCTTGATTTGACTGCAATCGCTACACCGCGGGCAGCTTCCAGCTCCTCGCGCTCGCTGTCCATGGTTCGTCTTCTCGGACCTAGGTCCTGCGCTGCTTCCTGGTACTGTTTGAGTTGTTCCTTGGTTGATCCAGGTGTCACGATGGGTTCCTCCCGCTCGATGTTCTTCTGTTCTTCAAATTCTCCCTTCTCGAATCGACTCCTGGTGGCCGACGCTCTGCCAGGGCTGACAGCCTCGTCCTCCACTTGCGATTTTTGGTAGCTTTTGGCAGCAGCTGCTTTTAGCGCTTCTTTAGTTGCTTGAGCGGCGCCAGATGGCGGAAGATCCTCCTTCCAAGAATCTTCAAGATTAGATTCGGCGTGTATGACTTTATCCTGCTCAAACATTTGCCTGACCCCACGTGTGCTGCCAGGTTGCGGAAGAGCATCTTCTTCGTCCTGGGACTGATTCTTACGGGATGAAACCTCCACGCTTTGCATGTACATTGCCGTCCGCGCTTTAGCTTCGCCTTTCTCCGGTTCATAGCTCAAACGCCTCTCTGCTTTGGCTTCATCGTCGTTTTTCTGCTCAAATCTGCGCCGTACGGCAGAAGCGGCACCAGCTGAGGGCATTTCTTCGGAGATCTCTGTCTCGCGCACGTGTCTGTCTTCAGCGCGAATAACTTTACCGGATTCGATGCTTGCGCGCGTCTTTGACGCAATGCCTGCGGCAGGCAAATTTTCGCCGTCTTCGTCTTCCCTCTTCCTCTCTACGTTGCTAGCTTTTCCTTTTTCGAAGGCTTCTTTGTTTGATGCGGCTATCCCCCCTTGGATCTCATCAAGGCCCTCAAGCTCTCGTTGCTGTGAAATTGTTCTTGAAGCTTGGTTTTCTTGATACTTCTTCATACTTGCTTTAGTCACGCCAGACAGTATCTGCAAGTCAACGGGAGTCTCCTTCTCTGTTTCCTGAGGCTCAGATTCAAACACTTCCTTGGCTCGTCTAGCACTTCCGCTTCTTGGTAGTTCGTCCTCTGCAATCTTTCCCCTTTCACGTTCCCGCTCCCTTGGAAGAAAAAAAGACAGCGTACCCTTTAAGAACTTTTTCTATGAAAAAGATAATTCTCACTTTTTTAACAAAAATGTGCTATTGATATTAAAACTCCCCTAAAAGCCTTTCACTTTAAGAACCACCGACGTCTCTGTCATTAATGGAAGCTATTTTGATTGTAACGTACAAACAGCCATAGCGTTCGAACAATTTCCGATTTATAGCCTGCTGGCGGAGAGAGATTCTGTGATTGAAACGTGTTTTGCACAAATCCAAGAGGAAGGGATTTGGGGAATTAATGCAATGTAAACTGTTTTCCAATCTCTATTTTTCAACGCAAAAGAAAATTAAAAAAAAATGAAACATAATAAACCCTCGCGCCTCTGGGTTGGCGGTAGTGTCCAGTCCTCTCGAGATTCTTTCCCCGCGTTCAACGATCGAAGAAAAATAGGAGAAACTGGGCCAAGAGGGCTGTTAAAAGTCTACATCCGATGCGTTTGATATACTGCTAGAGAAAGAGAAAGGTCAAATGTGGGAAACGGCAGCTGTTGATCGCTATTGGCAGGATCTCAAAGTCTGAAAAATAGGAAGCGCTCATTTTGTAAAAATGTGTATTGATACTGTTGGCAAGTAATAATAAAATAATATTAATAAAATAATAATAATACACATTGCTATAATTTCTCATCAATTATGAACTTTTTATACCACAAAAATAAACTTCGAATGAACTTCGTTTCGATAATCCAATAATTTCGGCTTGAAACAATACTTAGGATGTCACAAAATTTTCGTTACATCCTGTTTGCTAGACAGTTGCCGGTTTTCCTCGCCAAACCTTGCATAATAACCGCATAAAATTGACATAATCTACGCCCAAAGGCAAGGGCTATTCAAAATATGAAATTAAATTCGAGGACAAAATATTTAGAATCGTACGAACATGGAGATTTTTTGGAAAATTCAAGTGTTGGGACAATCGACGCGAAAGCTATGACTGAGCAGTGTTATTCTATGAGTTTATATAAACATTTCTCAGTCACGAGTTCCTTCCTTTGTTTCAAAATCAAAAATTTGACAAAAAAATGCGGGATAAGATGTGTTAATTTTGACCTTACAGCCAGTATGCTATATTATCTGATGAGAGCTAGAAGGGAATTTTATTTTCGACAAAACAACTCTTCAGGCGACATTGTATTTCACGGCTTTTCGGGGCAGATTAAGCTGCTATATTGTCGCTCTTTATTAACAACGTACTATCGAATTTGAGTAGTAAGGTGTGCTATGAATAAAACCACAAACACAGTAAAAGGAGAGTGAACGCTCGACAACGACAAAAACTATTTTCTTAGTATAGTAGTAGAATACGAAAAATAAGCGACAATAACACATACCTCAGCTGTGAAGCGAAAATGATCGCTTGAATAAGATATTCAACTGGATTGTGACGCGCCTAGCTGATGTCTAAGCTGGTGAATTATAATGAAGCAAAATAGCTGCATTTGGCCACCTTGACTTTCGTATCGCTTTCAGTGATCGTCAGCAAAACAACAATGAATCAACCAATGCCATTACAGCATTACAATGATTGCATAAAACAGCTTATTAAGGGACGACTTTCTGGCAAAGTGCTTTTCAGTTTTGTCTCGCAGTTCGCAATAAGGTGGAAATAAAATATGTTCTAAAATAAGAGGCAGCAGGTGACTGGAGATAATAATGAATTTATAAATAAAACATCACCCGATATCATCCGTTTGAAGCCGCGAGAAATCATCTCCTTTCCCTTTCGGATCTTTGTGTATACAAATGGTTCACGCAGAGTTTTCAACTGTAAATGCTTCCTATAGTGTCTGCCAAAGAGTTTTTAACACTGGAACTCCATTACAAAATTATCATTTCTAAATGCCGGACTTGGCCTTTCAAATCAGAGAAAAAGATAATGGCCTCAAAGGCGGATGAAACTTCTTGAGTTACTGCCTTACAAACTCCGCGCAACGTGTGCTCTACAAGACTATCCTTGTTTTCCATTCTTGGTGACTTCGGTGTAACGTGCCATAGCACACGTTTTTTTTTTTTTTTTTTTTTTTCAGGCCGGCGGAAAAACTTTGGATCAATAATTGACTGGCTATTATCCGTGACGCCAAACCGTTTTAAAAAAAACAATTGCATCCCACACGAGAGGAAACGGACGCGGCCTTTTTTAATCCTCCGATTTTTTAATGCATTCCTTTATTAAAGGCAGCTACGTCACGGACAACGCACCTTGAAAAAATTGGCAATTTTTTTCTAGTTTGTTCGTCGTAATCGGTCTTAATCTTCGTCAGTCGAAACCATTTTGGTTATTTCGTGTTTTTATTATTACGTTGGTGTTTTTCTTTGTTAGAAAACTATTTTTTTTTAGGTTTTCTTCAATTTTTTAAACTAATAAAAAAAAGAGTTGTGACATTGCTCCTTTAAGCTTTCTGTCATCTTTAATTCAAGTTTTGTACCACAGGCAGCTCAAGCTCACGTTTCGAGCGGTTGGCAGGTATAAATTGGTGTTGCGTAACACTAGACCGTTGAGAATATTATAAGGTTTTGTATGGGATTTGGGTCGTGTTACGCAACACCAATTTATACCTACCAACCGCTCGAAACGTGAGCTTGGGCTGCCTGTGTTTGTACAGGCCCCTTTTCAAATAAGTGAATCTCAAAATTAAGTTCGCTGGTACAGTTTTGTAAATCTGAAACAAGAACGAAAACAACGATCTGTGAAAAGTTGCTGACAAAACCTGCAAAACTCTTGTTCCCTTTCGCTCTCACTTTCAATAGCTGTCACGCCACAATTTTAAAGCGTGACAAGTCAAACAAAAATAAAAATAAATGTTCTCATTTTGACAACTTGTCAACACCTTTTTTATCTTAACATTGAAATAAATGTTAAGCAATAAAAAAAGAACTTAAACCTCATGCACTGCACAGGAATTATATTATTATGATATTATTTTTCCTTGCAGAAACAAAAAATGTCAAAGGCTGACCAGCCTATGTTTTTACTACAAATAATAATAATTAACCGAAGTAAAATATTGTTAGTTGGTTTTACTCAGTAACAGAATACGACCACCAATGGCAGCCAAAATTGAGCGAATATGACTTCTAATTTGCTGAATCCCTATGTATCAATACACGATTTATGGAGTTTGTTGCGTTTATGGCGTAAAGGCCTTGATACTATACTCAAGAACTTGCAGAGGCTTGTAGTGACTGCAGCAGTATTTAGGAGTCAAGTTTTATTTACTTCGACCACCAGTAGAGTGAAAAATGCGTGTAGTATCAAAACAAGACCCGAATAGTGAATGGTCCATGCGTCGATGGCAGACGAACTCTGACTACAAGCAAGTTAAACGACTTGAAAATAATTTGCTTTGATTATCTCCTGTAGAAGTCCAAGGCTTGCCATAAAACGATTCTGTTCTTAAGATTAATACAACTCCTGCAAAACTGTCAAATTCTTGATGGAAAATGTGTGACACGGTAAAGTACGTAACAATCCGTTTTCCAAATGTCACGATTTTCTTTGTCTGGTCAAATGTCCAACTCGTATTCCCAGAAATTTAAAGAATTTCTATCTTTCACCGACACTTGGCAAAAAATCTCTGCAATTCAAGATGTTTCCTCTTTTGACATTTATCGCTTGAACAGAGAAGGATCTTAACGGAGCCAGCAAACATTTTTCTCCTTTCCTTCCGATGTGTTAACCCCAAATTACCAAATTTGCTCAATTTTTTATTCAAATATTTGCTGTGTCTTCCTGACAATGAGAGTGTTTTAGAAGAAATCAAAGTTGTAACGTAAAGCAGTGATAATCAATTTTTACCGTTCACCGGCTTACAGATACGTCGAAATATTGTGCATCACAGATAAATCAGCGCAGGATTAAAGGCTTATTTGAAGCAATTTTATTGGCTGTGAACGATGTCCACTAGAGATTATTGCGTGACGATATTCCGCGCGTAAATTAGCATCTGTCAAATTGGAGACATTCAGCTATCTCCTACAAAGGTCATTTAGATTTCATTGAAAAGATACCGTGATAAAATTTTACGACAAACGAAGGGTTTTAGAAGTTTCAGCACCTTTTAAGCCAGTAGTTTTGGCACATTCTTGGACTGTTTTAAGTTGTCCAAGGAACAACAAATTATTTTGGCAGTATGCATATAACACTACTGAACATCTTTCTAGTCTGTTTGCACAAAAGACATATTTCTGCATCCAGTTGTGCTATTGTAAACACGAACAAATACAGTAATATCCAAGATTATCGATTAATACAATTTCAGTTTGGAACATTTATCCACAATAACTCCACTCTCCCGATCGGATTTTAACGGGACACGATACACTGTGTTGGTAGAAAGTTCCACAAGGGCTAAAATTAACTCTACAAACAAGACAAAAGTTCCCGATTCAGGCAATACCTACTCGACTTAACAGCGAAGCAAATGCACGAACGACAAAATCGAAAAGCACTGTCGCGATGTTCAGCACCAGAATAAAATTGCTCATATCATCAGAAGATCGTTCAAATGAAATTGTAATAAATCCATGCATTTATACTCGTGAACTCAATAGACGACATATACATCACAATCAATCGATTTTAGTGCAAATTAATATACCATAATTATACCCTCTAAGAGGTCGCGATGCTCTAGTCGCTGGATAAATAACGTGTGAAGATTCAGTGTACCTTCTTTCGCGTTCAACCTCCTCTTGATCTACTTCTTCCCAGTAACTTGGACTTTTTGCCATCTCTTCACCGCTTGCTGGGGACTCGTCAGCATGATCTACGCCGTTTTCGTCCCCTGCCAATTCTACATCACCGTTTACAGGATCCATGATATTCGCCAGTAACAACTAGTCGCTTGAGGGTCTGCCTTGTGCAGCGATCAGAGCTGAAATGCCAAGTACGTCAAGGCTTTTATGCAGTGACTATATAAACACGCCCAGTTATTAAAAGATTCTGAAATGCACACTTGAATCGTGCTGTTGTTAATGATCCGCTTGTCTGAGCCAGCCAATAGGAATGCTCATATCCGCAACAGCGGATTTCCTTACACGGGCCTTAATGTTCTCAAATGCACTGAACTTCATCAGCACAAGCAACTTGATGTCACTTTAGGTCAAGTTTTCTCTTATGATTTCTAAATCCAGATCAAGGTTATTGCTCAGTTGGACTCGAGATAAATGTAAACACGAAAAGTATTAAAAACAATTTAAAGAATCTTGGTTCCTTTGTCTGAAAATGTTCCTCGGAACCCAAACATTGCCTTGCTTGGTGGCGAACAGATAAACCGAGTAAATTAATTCACCGACAATTATGAACGCGGTATCTGCAAGGATTTTGCGAAGAAGTCTCCTCTTCCATCGATAAAGCAAAGAATTACGTTATATTCTGAATTTATTCTGTTTTTTGTGTTATCTTTTCTCTCGTCTGCAGACTGTGCGTCTGGAAACAAGGTCACATACTTACAATACCAAGTATGCCTGTCACGCCAAGAAGTTTCGTTTTGTAGCATGCTTCTTTTAATTTGATTGATAAGTTGTTTTTGTGTTTTAAAGGGATTAAAAATATTGTCCTTTTCTGGGCATTGTTTAATTTTAAGATCAGCAACCGGATCAACTTGCCACGAGGCAACAAACAAATGTCAACTGTTTTAGCGACAAAAATGGTCATATTGCCATCATTTTCAACAAATCTAAAAGTTAAGTGTGGTATTAGGTGACGCTGCGTTAAAAACAGAAAAGAAAAAAAAAACAATCAAAGGAAATATAATTGAGAAATCTAGCTTAACTGTCTTAGACATATGACCAGCAGGGGTCCATGGAAAACGAATGAAGCAGTTATTTATAGCGGTCATGACAGTTTAAAAAGGTTCACATAAAGAACAACCGAGAAAAGGTCAGAAAAAGACGTCTTTGTGTCAGCTATCAAATATTTATCAGTGATAAGATGCCAACAATATTATATTTCTGAATGAAAAGCGTGGCTAGCCAGATTTTGCATGTCAACCTAAAACGTGCGCAAATTTTGATTTGCCTGTATTTTTAAGCCTTGTAATTTTTAGCAACCAATCTCAAGTATGACAACAATCCAGAAGTTATACTTAGAAGAGAAATTGATATAAGCGAAGGGAAACAATAAAGATCAAAAGTTATTTGCTTACTTATTTTATTCATTTAAAATCCTCTCCTTCAATACCGCCTATGTACAAATCATGTACAATTCCTCAAAAAAAGCAAAAAAGTGAGAGCACTGCATTAAATTGTGTTGTACATGAAGCTTGTAAATCACCGGTTCCCTTACGCATAGCAGAACGTACATTTCTGAATAATCGTCCCAGCGATAGGGAGAGAGAGAAAGAAAGGGAAAAAAGGGGGAAAAGGGCGAAGGCGTTACCTTCTGTTGCAACTATACACGTAAATGGGACTATGTGACACTTCCTGCGTTAATTTTCAGGTTTAGCTGTTTTTGTAATTATTTTGATTCAACAAATCATTGCATGACATTACCTTGTATTTTTTCAGCCACATTAATTTTCGCCAATAACTTGCACGAATTGGAGTATCGGAAGTTCTGTATTGTACACGTAATTTGTACGTGAAGCAGTGTCAAGTTATTTTTTTGTAATGAAGCCAAGATTATGAAAACTGCTAAACAATGGAAAAATTTTGGATTGTAATGCTTAATAAACTAGCGTATAATATAAAAGTATAATTAGTGATTTATCGAACACTTGATTTCCTTGAATCTCTTGATAACTCGAGCTAAAAGTTGTTTTTTCTTCTCTCAGTCCAGCCATATTATTTTACCTCCGATTTCTCAAACCAATTTTACACTATTTGTATTTCAGAGAAAAAATTCAACCGGCGCTCTGCTTGGCTAAGTACAAATGATATTTATAAAATCCAAGCGAACATATACTGAAGGAATCAAGAAAACTCGTATTTCTTTTTTAATTAACCTCCCATTTAAAAACCTTTTATTTTCGAACGAGCAAAACTGTAATTTTTCAATTCAAGCAAGGATAACCAGAAAGAGAAAACACATACCATGCATGTGTTAGTTATTTTAGAATTATACCTTAGATTATTGTAACAGGTAAATTGAATTTAACAACAAGCAGAAAACAATGGAATGGGATTCTGGGTGAATAATGACATTTACAATGATAATATACAGTTTTTTTTTTTATTTCGTCTTTCTGAGATGGAGTGCAGAAAAAATGCGTCAAAATAAAATTTAGCAATGAACATAGAGTATGCTGTACTGCTGAATTAACAAAGATTGACTGCCACTATTAAGTAAAGTGGAACTCTCTTATTTCAATCCAATTACGATCTTAAATTACTCGACCTCAAGAATCTCTCTGTTTTTTATAAAAATGTTTTAGCAGTCTGGCAAGAACTCAATTCCAAAGATCCACGTAACGCAAACGAATTTAAACAAGAAATCATTTGGAATAATCGGTTTATAAAGATAGACGGAAAATCTTTTTATTATAAAACATGGGCTAATAAAGGTATTTTGAAAATAAGTGACCTCCTGGACATCCATGGCCAGTTCCTTTCTTTCGAAAACTTCAAATGCAAATTCGGCGTTTACTGTACTTTTCTCGATTATGCTGGTGGCAATTCCTAAAATTTGGAAAAGCGAAATCGTAGGCAATGCCGCAAATGGCGATAACGAACCAGTTCCATCCCTTGACATCTCCTCTACTAAAAAAGCTCGCGTGATGCTTGCAGAAAGATCTTTCTCTCCTCCCATCGTTGAAATCAGTCTTAGAAAGCAAGTGTTGAATGTAAAGGCAGTCTATGAACTTCCTTTCAAAGTCACTGTCGAAAATAAACTGAGGAGCTTCCAATTTAAACTAATACATAACATCATACCCACTAATCACTCTCTTTATAAAATGAATATTAAAGTTTCACCAAAATGCGAACGCTGCCTTTTTCCAAACGAAACGCTTATTCACATGCTTTGTGAATGCCACGACGTTAAAATCTTTTGGCAAGACATAATGATGTGGTGGAATAATAAGCGCTCCGACAACATCAATCCTAACAGAGGGGGACATTGGGGTTTGCGGTATTGCGGTATTGGCCAATTTTTCATGCGGTATTTCGGTAATTTTAATCTTGAATTGCGGTATTGCGGTATTCTCCAAACCTGCGGGATGCGTTTTCTTTACATTTTGGTCGACAATATTCGGTATAAAAACGTATCCTTCACTTTTTTCCGACCATTTATAGCCGTTTTCGGTCGTTTCGGAAGCACCCTGAAACGGTCTTATTTTGTCACACATTTTAATTTACAATTTGACTGTTTTAACAACCCGTTTAAGGCCGTGCCAATGTTTCCACGGTCCCACCGCTTGTTGTTGCCTCTATTTTTGCTCTCGCGTCAAGGAATCCACCAGCTATACAGGCTTACTATAAAATTGCGGTATTTTCCGATTTTTTTTTGCGGTATTGCGGTATTTGTCGAATTTTTTTGCGGTAATGCGGTGTTCAGCAACCCCCAATGTCCCCCTCCTAACAATATTGAAATCCTGTACGGTTATAAACATGAAACTACCTCCTTTTATGCGTTGAACCACTATCTTCTTATCGGTAAATATGTTTTTCTTGCAAGAAACCAGTCAGAGACTACGAGTTTAAAGGTCTTTCTTGCCTTACTAGACAGCAAGATTAAATGTGAAAGACAAATGGCCATCAAAAATTCCAATTACGAAAAACATAGAACAAAATGGACCACTCTCTGCAACTGCGATGCGTGAATCACAATAAGTAAGCCTAAATATAAAATAATGAAAGTTGAGTAAGGTACTCCTATTATTGCTTGTGTGTGTGTGCGTGGTGTGTGTGTGTTTTGTTAGCACCTTTTTTTTTCTATACGCATTGTATTATAAGCTCCGTAAGTTTCGTAGGTACGTTATTTATAGCGACAGTAAGTTTGTAAGTTTCTTTTTTTTCAGTTCTACCTTCGTGTTCGTATAAATTGCGTATAATTTTATTGTATGTAGTGTAAATATCGCTTCGTAAGTAGTTTAAGTATCATGTGTTAACAAGTGTACCGTAGTTTTGTCCAGTATGCAATGTAACGCAGAACGCGTATTTATTTTCTGAAATAAAACGACCAGTTACTGCCAAAAAAAAAAAACAAAGGACGCAGCTCGTTATCTCCAGTTTAATAACTGCATTGTGAAGTCTACGCTAAAAGTAAATAAGTCATGAGACAACAGGGCACAAGTATCAACAGATCATGTGTGTTTCAGGGCTGTGCTCTAAGGGTGCCTGAGTGCCTCAGGCGACTAACTTTTGCCTTTGGGCGATCAGATAATCTTATTTCTTTCATGTAAGCTTTATGCTGGGCACCCTGGGTCTTATAATTTGGAACCTTTGGGCTCCTTGTAATTTTTCTTAGAGCACAGCCTTGGTGTTTGAAACATTCTTTATTCAGAGGATATTTTCTCCCTCCCAGTATGCTTTTGTTACTAACTAAAATCAAAATGCCTTTCTCAAATTTAATATATTGCTGCAATGATATGAGAGTGAGGAAAAATATTTGTAACATGGTATTCCACAGTCCATTCCAAGAATCCATTAGGATTGAAGAATACTGCACCAATCCATAAATAACGTTCATGTAGATCTAATCAAGAAAAAAATGCCTTTTGAAAATAAAACTGTACCCGTCTCCATTATTGACATCCACAACTTCTTTAGACAATACAAGTCATGTGGCAAACTGATAAACTTGCATCAGTATTTTAATATTTAGTCCATATGTGCAACTTTAAAATCTAAACTACAATTAAGGTGGCTTACGACCTCCAATCAGATTTATTCCACCATATTCTGCTTCACTGAAGTCAGCTGTGTGAAAAATCACTCTCGACCACAAATTTCTTTGTCCCTGGCCTTGGTACCACCAGGTACCACATAACAGCTGCAGAGCAGGATGCACCTCACTCCCTTGAAGTAAGAACTGTGGCACCACAGAACATGAATATGTTATGAATGATCCAGGTCTGAATCTTGTAAAAGTGATGCATCTCTTAGCTGATTTACTAAACTTTCCTCTTCTTTGCTATTTAATGCTGAACCAACTTGTATGCTAGGGCTAATAACTGGTTCTATATGGTCTCCGTTGACCTGAAAGAAAAATAGGGTACCCAAAGGGTACATGTGTGGGAGACATGTACAATATGGCGTTTCATTTGCATAACTCAACTGTATGACACATTTGCATACCTCATTTGCATTAACAGAATTAAAACCCAATCACATTAGTGTAGGATACCACAGGTATCCCACACAAAAAGGAAACAGATTGAAAAAAATACCAGTCTTGGAGCATTCTTTTTTATTTGCAGAAAGGTCAACAACTGCTTTGTCCTGCATTGTCCCACAAAATTATTACATGTTCATATACATGTAGGTTATCAAACAGACAGGTGCTGGATGTGAAAAAGTAAAATCATCAAATGGGATGTTAATTGTTGTGATGAGCTTCATCGAGAATGAAAGCACTAGGTACACTACCATAATTTCCTCTTAATAAATGTTCCACATGTTCCACATGAAATTACTAACAATGGTTTCACTTTTGTTTTCTGCATGAAATGCACCATGTCCAATTATACACAACCAATGATAAATGAAAGCAAAGTGATAGCAAAATAGAATTATGGATCACCTTCCAAGTCATTAGTGCCTGCAGTGAGCTGTCTCTGAGCTAATCATAACGGCTACTAACAAGGTACAACTTTATTGCATGCGACAAGCTTACAACAGGCCTACAACACTTTTTGAACAAGCTACTCTAAAATTCGAGAGAAAATAAAGTCTATGTATGTATGTACAACATGACTTAGTACCATATACAAGTGCATGCGTGTGTCATAAGGATGTCGTAGGTTGATTACACAGCACGAGTTGTGTTGCAGTTATGGCATAAGCTAATTGTCTCATGCGAGAAAGTCGTAAACCTGTACCATACAAATCATCCCATACACAACTAATTGTCTGTCTGGTTGAATGCCCCAAATGAGCTACTAAATGTAGGCTTGAAACAATAAAATTAACTTTCATTCTTGATCAATGACAATGTTAAATAAATTAATTTAATACTTACCATGGAATTAAAAAGGGATCTCCTAGCTGGTGAAACATGTATGACACCATTTGCAGGACTGTTATGGGGAACAGAATAAATAGGTTGGGGTGAAGTTCCAATGGGTGTTGAAAGTCCAAAAGGATTAACAGAGGGTGATGCAGGATTACATCCTAGATGTGAGTTCATTTCCCTTCCTAATGAAGACAACTGCTGTGTTAATCCTAAAAGTCCTCCTTCATCTACACATAGAATAACCCATATAACATCTACAAAATAATTTAAAAAAAAAAGGTTAGCCAGCACACAATATTCCTGTTTTGAAAGGTAACATTAAAAAAAAATTAGAAGTCAAAGAATTATTGATGGCATAACAAGAACAAATGACCAAGGCTTGGCTTGTATTACATGATTGTCTTTTGCAATTATTGTACTAATGCACCACAATTTTTCAAAATTTGTCTACCTTTTGTAGTTAAAATACCTTCAATCTGTTTCAGTGTAATTAAGGGCGCGTTCGTTTGGGAATATTCTGGAATAAGAATATATTCTGGAATATATTCCGGCTATTCTGCTCCTGGGAGCAGAATAGCCGGAATGGAAATCCAAGTATTCCGGAATAGGAAGAGCAGCCAAACGAATGCTAACTTGCAGTATTCCAATTATTCTTATTCCGGATTGATCCCAAACGAACGCGCCCTAAGACTACTTACACCCGTAGCTTGTTACACTGAAAAAATACTGGTAACCTAATACATGTAGTTATCTAATACAAAATATAACATAAATATTTTTACTGTTGTGGTTTAAAAATATCTTTTGAAGATTTTTCACACTAGTTTAATTTTTATTTTTTGTCTTTATTAATTATTATCATAATCTGAAACAAAGGTTAACAAAAATCAAAGTGCTTTGAAAAATTTTAAACCAAAGATAAACTTAGTTAAACTACAACAGTTAGCCATGATAAAGGCAGAAAGATAAATACATTTCATTTTTTGTAGAATTTACTCACCCCCAAAATATTGTCCTGTAGGTGAACACATGCGCCACTGCCCCTGGTACATGCCTGTTTTACCAGGTGATATCATGTTGACACTTAGGTCGTAATATTCACCAGCATCCAATGGTTTAACAGATACCATGTTTACAGGACCCAGCTGATCTCCAGCAGTGTATTTTAAAAACACTCCAGATGGCCAGGCAGTATTTCCTAAATACAAAGTGTTAAACTCTTAAAAACATGCATTTGTTATCTAAATCTAGTACACAGTATGACCCAAACTGTCGTCAACATCTTCTTATGTCCTCAGATTGTCTTATTTCTAACAGATACAGGTTACTGCATGTACATAAAATAAAGCTGGACTTGAAAGGAAATCACTGGGGACCATGCTTCTGAGTCAGTATCATAATTCTGTCATATGTACAAAAATTGGCATTTAAAAAACTGTTCAAATGTTCAAATTAAATATATATCTTTATTATATAATTTTATTTAGATCCTCAAGTGTGTTTCTCACACAGTTTGCACTTTAATATGGTACAGTTTAATATGAAAAAGTCATGTTAACCTTTGAATTTACAGTCACTATTATTAATATAAATTTTTACCATTATTTTGAATTCTCCAGGTTTTCACAAAAGTTGTGTTGGGTGGAACTGACTCTCCTTCTCCTATTGTCACATCCCTGATAAAAGTCATACTTGGAAGCTTATCCTGAGGGCCATTAAAATCATAATATGCACCTACTGCTGCCTACCAAAACAACATCAGCACAGTGTTAGTGAATGTCAATACATGTATGTATAATTATATTTTTAATGATAGGTCATCATGCCAACTTTGTCCCACCCCACCCCCCAAATACAACGCAGTCATGAGGCTCTTTTCTGGCCATCACTTTGTATGAATCAGCTTTGCTGTGTGATTTGTGCCCAGCGTTTTTAAATAATAAAGAGAAACGTTAACCTCTCCAGCAATTCGTGTCAAATAAGGCTTGTAGTGTAGAGAAACCAAGCTCCAAGAATTTGTATGACGTACCGCATTAAGCGCAAAACGTGCAATGACTTGCGCAAGCGCCATGCTATCTCATGGGATCTCTGCCTTCTGGTCATGTGATAGAATTATATTTTTAATGATAGGTCATCATAGGCCATTTTACAGATATCGACTTTGCCCCCAGAGCATCCTATAATATATAGATTTTTTCTTTTGTTATGGAAATTGCAAAATTATCACAATAAAAGAATAAATCATTTCAATGAGCATTATAGGATGCCAAGGGGGCAAAATCATTATGGCTGCCGTATCCGTAAAACGGCCTATGCCAACTTTGTCCCACCCCACCCCCCAAATACAACGCAGTCATGAGGCTCTTTTCTGGCCATCACTTTGTATGAATCAGCTTTGCTGTGTGACTTGTGCCCAGCATTTTTAAATAATAAAGAGAAACAGTTTTCCGGTCATTACAATTATTTCAAATACGCCATGAATCTCATGATGGCGATTTATGACATAAATATGTCATACGTGTCAGTATAATTAAGCTTATACATTGTATGATAACTATCCATGACTGTCCATGCTATCCCAAAAATGTTTCCATACAGTTCAAAACATCAAATACCCGCTGGCCCACACAATTTAACACCAGCCGAGGGAAATAACGCGGTTGGTTCCTAAATATGTCATGGTTGGTTTTATCAGAACCACGGCAAGGCAGCAAAATATTAGAGAGAACATCTTTCTACGACATAAATAATTATGGAGACTTTGAAATATCAGATTAATTAATACATCAACAGCAATTTTAGCCAAAAGTAAACTTCGAAATTGAAAGTCTAAGTTATTCTAAGCAAATTGCAATATCTACGTAAACTTATATTATTTGATTCAAGTGTAGTTTAATTTACATTACCTTACCTGGAGATTCCTTGACACAAACATGGCGGAGAAACAAAACCACACATTAGCGTCTTCTTATTTTCAAAATTACAAGATTGGCAAATTTAGAAAAAAAATACACGAGAATGTGCAAGCTAGAAAATAAACATAAATTGATGTCTACCAATTTGTCATGTCTAAGAAGAAAGCACATCCTGATGGATTTAGTTGGAAATCTAACAGCCTTTGCAGTTCATTGATAAGGACATCATGGTCCGTCGTTCCTAAACAATTGAATTTTGTTAACAGATCGCCATCTAACTCGCAGTCTACATCCATTAGAAGTCTTCTAATTCTTTTAGAATGTCAATAAATTCGATTCTAAACAACGCATTTCAAATCTCTGAACGGCCGGCCGAAACGAAAGCTTGGTGACGTCATAGCGCCGCTGACCACAAAAAACAAGGGCTCCGAAAGGGCTCCACAAATCACAAAAAGCTGGTACCTAGGCCTCCCTCCTAAACTGGTGTTCTGGAAGACAAAGTTTGTTTTGTAGAAATGCCATATAGGTAAAATCGCTTTAGTTCCTCGAATTTTTATATGTTTGAAAGGCATGAGGCGAGGATTTGAGCAAGAGAATCTATATACTTTGTCTAAACACGCTACTGAATTTAAAAACAAGGTAAATAATCTTCAAATTTTAAATCATTTTTGCGATGACCGAATCCTGCCGAATCTGATGTTGTCGTACGTATCCATTCCCAAGATAATTACTGTAAAACTAAACTTGAGTTTTTCATTAATTCAAGGTAAGAGTCTTGATTGAGAATGATGAAGAAAGAGGTGCGTTTTATCAGGCTCTAAAGGGCTATCAGGGGTAAGTATTGGACATTATTTTGTGCCAGCATCTTGTATCTGGATGTCAGTTAGAGGGGTGGCGAATGGTAAAATCCGAGCCTTGCCGAGACGCCGAGACCCTAGTTTAAAAATCCGAGCCCGAGACTTGAATTTGTTTGTAAAATCCGAGCCCGAGAAGTAGCGCTACAAAAATCCGAGCCCGAGACGCACTTGATCAAAAAATACGAGAAACAGTTCAATTCTCAAACGATTGTCGTTGGGTACCCATGTACTATTATCATGGCATGATTTCCTCTATAAAGTGGAAATTACGGTTTCCTATATATATTTTACATAACAATTGTAAATGCAGATTCCGGCAGGGGTAAATTTCTTAATTTCTCGTTTCGGATAAGCTTGCGGATAAAAAATTGAAGTCCCATTGGCGAGATTTTGAGATCCAAATTTTCAAAATCCGAGACTCTGAGATCCAAATTTTCAAAATCCGAGACTCCGAGACCGTCATATTTCTAGAAATCCGAGATTCCGAGACGCTATTTTTAAGCGCCGAGATTCCGAGACTTGGCGTAAATTTGCCGAGACTCAACATTTTTGAAAGGCCATTCGCCACCCCTAGTTAGGTTCTAAAATAATTCCCGGCATTACCAATCGATGAAATTGATGATCGATTAAAATCGATGGCAATCGATAGCGATTAATCGATTGATATTGATAATCGATAAGCAATCGATGAAGAAGATTTTTGTGACCTTATCGATTGGTATCGATTGGTATTGATTGGCATCGATTGGCATTGATTGTTATCAATTGTCATCAATTGTTATCGATTATCACAATGCAGTTTGCCTCTATTGCCTAACTTCTTACTACTTTTACTTCTATGCCTAGTGCTCAGAGCTCATTTTATTAGCGCTATAGCACAAACAACAGCAATAGCAATCAGCAATGTTAAGTCAGTTATTTGATTTTCGCTCCCACCCACACCATAGGCGCATGATCCCAAAATGAGCTGTAATCTGTTGTGGTGTTTAGCGTTATATAATATTAATTCACCAAAGAATATTAATCTGAGGAAGACTCATTGCCAGGGCCTGCGCAGCAAAATTTTGAGTGGGGGGGCTCAAGCGTGAGCCAGGGTTTTTTTTTTTTTTTTTTTTGGGGGGGGGGGGGGGAGTGGAGGCATGCTACCCTGGGAAAATTAGGGTTTTTACTTAGTTACTCTCAGGTATCGGAAGGTGGATTTAACTTAGCAAGGGTCCGCAAACAAAAATGGTGCTAACCAGGATCTACAAGAGATTATTGCAATTTATTTGCAGTGACCTTCGAGCTGGCGTTATTTAGATTTGTTACACCGCGCTGATGAGTCCCAAAAAGGACGGAATGGCTGTCCGCGATTGTAACCCTACTTTATCGTTCTGGTCATGTTGGTGTCTTCAGCAAAGTTACTTTTTCACATAGCACTTATCGGCCTTGCTATATTATTGTAATGTTTTTACAGTATAAGCATACTAAACATTTAGAACCAGACCTATAGATTTACTATCAAATCCTGCTTGGAACTTACAATATAATTTACTCCAAATCACTACTACTGCATTAGCGTTTACAAACCAGGAATCTGACGATTTTTGCTTTACTTCAGCTTAACGTTGTAAGCGGTATTTCTCTTTCTGTTATTGTGACAATCTGCAAATTCGTTTAGTGGTGTCAAAAACCATTCTTCACGACTGTTTATCACTGTCAAGTTACTAAATCTCCCTTGCGTCATTGTTGGGCAAAATGTTTACTCTTCAAATTAAATACTTTTAGTAATTGTTCATTCAATAATAATGATAATAATTTCTTGTTCCTTTATTTCTTCCTTTATTTGCTTACCGGTATTTACTCAAGTTCTTATTTTTTTTTTTACTGTAAAAAAGTGGGGGGGGGGGGGGGGGGCAGCCCCTCCCTCTGCATGGGCCCTGATTGCATGTGGGAATAGTTGTTAATTTAAATTATCAGTGATTTGACATACAAATGAGGCGAAAGGGTCATTCTGTATTGTTTTATCGATATGTTGACCTTTTTTGTCTTGTTCACATAATATCACAGGCTCAACTGCAATAACAGCTATTATTAATCTTGTGTTGCTTCTGTACATTTCAATGTCATTAAATAACGAAAAAGAAGAAAACAAATTGTCCATTTCAGTGACTAATGAATCATTATTTCTCTTTAGGTCTAACTCACTCCAAAAACTTGTCAGTGATCTCAAGTCTGTCATCAATACTCCCAAGAGATATCCACTATTCAGAGAAGTGAAGTATGTTCTACCCACCCCCCCCCCCCCTCCCACCTCCATTAAGTTTAACTAAAGTTAAGAGGGACCTTCCCCACTTCCTTGATATTTGTATCTGGTAGTATACATTTAAATCACAAATTTGCTATAATAAAGCAGTCATGAAAGTAGTCTTCTTGAGGTGTGCTTGCCTATACAGCTGCAAGGCTGCTGCCTAAGGAAATTTCTAAGGAGCCCTTCGGGCTCCTAACATCAAAAGTTGGGAGCCCAAGCCATTACTTTAGGAGCCCAGCCTAAAAGTTGCCATGGTCGATCCTCGGGGGAGGGGGGGGGGGGGGGGGGGGTAAAAGAACAAAAAAATCTAGGAGAGGGGTCTGGGGAGCAGCTGCCGCCACCCCCCCCCCCCCCCCCCCCCTACCGTCCCCTTCCACATGCACACACATTTTATTTTGTCAGTAGAGCCTTTGTACGTGAACAGAAATCTCCTTCGGACAAGATTTTTTTCTGAAAGCTTCTGAAGGTAACCTCCCTCAAATAGTTGTGTGAGAAATTCCAGCTTTCTTAACTTGAAAGTTTATTTAACCGAGCCTCTCCTTCGATAAAACCCTTTTTACACTGATTGGGTGACATGAACAGGAGTGTGTATATTAGAAAGTTTCTGTAGGCTTAAAATGAGTTTGAAAATCCAACCAGTATATTGTGCTGTGATGAATGTTGGATAAAGTAAGTTACAAATGTGTAGAACAAATAAAACAATGTTTAATAGGAGTTTTGAACATCCAAAGTTTTGAAGCAAAATCAGTGAAGCATGAAGCAGCAAAATTATTATTTCACTTTTGCACAACAAGCTCACTAAAGAACTTGAATTATTGTTACTAATTAAGGTTTAACAGAACCAAGATTACAATTTAGCAGGTTTATTTGAAGGTTAAGGCAAAGGTAATAAAAAGTCAAAACATCTGTGTAAACACTTTAATTAAATTCTGATCTTATCTACATTTCATAATCAGTTGTCAAAAATAGACCAGAAAAACTAAGTTGTGACAATAAAAACAGTTTCTAGGCTTATCAAATGAGTTGCTTATACAATAGATTTTAGTAGTTTTAAAAACAATTCAAGTTATTCAAACTGTTTTCAGCAAAGTTTCTAGCACATTATTATTTTCAAGAGTAACGTTCTCCTTGCACGGTTCAATAACCGAGATAAAACACGAAACAGTTCGAATGAACAAACAAACAAACTTGATCCACAAAAAGCGGTAGCTGATAAGAATGTCACAGCAAAGGCACACATTTTCTGTTGTTATGAAATTAAGCGTTCTCTAAAGCGAAAAAATAAAAGTTTGAGTTAAATAACAAGCTTAATTACAGTAATTCGTAGTGTAACATCAAAACATTCTACACATTATTTTAGGCTTGTTGAAAAGGTTTTTGTATCAAGCTTTTGCAGATTAAATTGTCATGATCAGACCTGATGCATGAATGGCCAGGAGATTGATTTCACTTTCGTATCCGTAAAATGTTACTTCACATTCACTATAAACTCCTCCAAAATCCTCCAAAACATCAACGTAGCGAACAAAACGTGAAGCAGCCCATAATACTATTCATTCTTCATTCCATATTTGGGAGTCAGTCCCAGTCCTAAACAGTCGAAAATAATTGGTTTTCGAAGTTGCACGTATTTATACGCTAAAATTATCTCTATTGTGGACAATTTTAGTATTTCCGTTTTGAAATGAAGTGCTTATGGTTTTAAACGGGATATATCTTACGCCAGTGGAACAAAGTTACAAGGAAATTGAAGTCATTAGATGAGAATGGAAAATCTATGCTTAGGCGCCCATCCGGGCACCTTGAACAAAAATTTAGTCGCCCGCACTCGTAACTTAGGCGCCCCAGGCGACCGGGCGCCCGTTAGGCAGCAGCCTTGAGCTGTATTAAGCACTAAAACAACATGTTTGTGTAGGCTTTCGAAATTAATAATTTTATGTCAGTGTACCTGTACAGCATAGCTTTGTTTTAATGAGTCAGACTACAAATTTACTCTCACTGTCATTATTTTAATTGTAATACAGTCATTCTTCTGTTATGACTTAGATATTTGGTGAAGCCAGCTGATATCACAGCATACCTGAATTTGATTCCCAAGTCTCCAAGGTGTGTAACCACATGTAGCTTTTATCGTCTCAAATTTCAACATGCTAGACAGTCAAGCCTCTATTAAGTGGTCCTTTCTTTAGTGGCCACCCTCTATTAACGTGTCCCAATACAGTTTTTTCTGGACCATATGTATGCATACCTACATGTAACATTTTGAATTGGTTGTTTAGCAGACTTTCTGGACTCAGATCACTGTGAGATTTACACCAGATATTGGATTAACCCTGGTTAACCCCTTTGCACCCTAAATCTACTAATTACATGTATCATTACATCATGTTCTAAAAAAATGCCTTAACAGCTGTTACATGCTGAAAGCCGGCTGTGATTTCTAAATTAATGTACATGTATGCAGATCATCTGTGAATGCATTTCATCAATGATGTTGCATCCATCTATCCTGTAAACATTTTAAGCTTCACTGTAATTGATTTTGTTCATTAAATGTGCTTTTTTTTATCAACTCTTTTTCAGTGACGGAATACGTCTTATCAAGCTGCAACATTTTGGAAACAGTGCAATTGGGTTCAGTGTTAGAGGAGGTAAAATCTGCACCTGTATTATGACAATATTATAAGAATGACGACTCTTAAATGTGTAAATGAATAACTTTATTAATGTATCAATACATGTAATTATAGTCTAGCCGAGGATAAAAATCCTCTACTAATGGGGGACACATATTAATTAAAAATAACTAAGATAGGTTATAAAATTAAAAAAAAAAACTAAATTTGACTATTTACAATAAAAGAGACTAATTTTGTAACCACATTATTTACAATAATTCAATAATTCTAAAAAAAAAAGTATTCGTAAGTAGGTCATGTGCTACATGTATAATAATTAGTTTTCACTTGATCTGTAACAGGGAAGGAGCATGGAGTTGGAATCTTTGTGTCTCTTGTTTCACGAGGTTCACAGGCTGACATTGTTGGATTAAAGGTGATGTACCCTCTTACAGAGTGATTATATATTAATTTATTTGAATGATGAACACTCCACACATGAAATTCATTTGGCTTTCAAATGTCTAGCTCAGGCTGAGTATTGTTATCAACTCATGCTATGAAAACTGCTGAATCAGATGAATCACTGCGTGCATATTTCTTTTAATGTTACTTACTGTACATGTCTACTTTATTTCTTGCTGTATCCAGGGAGGTGATGAGATCTTAAGTATTAATGGCTTGTACATGGCGGAGTCAACTCATGGAGAGGTAGTCAACATCTTGAGATCTCACAGAAATCTCCTTCTTAAAGTGAGAAGTAAGTTAGTATTTTGCTCTTTGATTATTCATTAGAAATATAATTAAACAGGTCTGCTCAAAAATTGTGTACATTCATGTTCTGTTTTACAAAATCTTGTCGTTTTAGTTATTCATGTATAATTTGCATATTAATTAGCTTTCTTTAATAGTTTTAAAAAATTTAATTATGTGCTGATGTGTTGAAGTGAGCTGAAGTATAATTTATTGCAAGTGATTTACAGTTCATGAATATATAAAAGTTCTACAATTAATTACCGATATGTGCACGTGGTGGCTATTTATTTTTTTTACAATGACCATTCATTGACAAATATTTTTTATTCACTGGCAGCAACAGGGAAAGTTCCATGCAAAATGTAAGTACCTTTTATTAGTTAAAATATCTTGCTTGTTTTAAATGCTTACAAAACTGTTACTTTACATGTTTTTTTTTATAAATTATTTATAATTATTTTAGTTAATTAATTTTAAAATTAGCTATTAATAAATTAATTATGTCTTTTCTTTCTTTTCAACAGACATGATGTTATCAGCTGGGAAACTGCCGAGGGAAAAGAGAATGTTTATTATCATCCTGACTTACTGGTGAGTAATAAATTAAAAGTTTTTTTGAAGTTACCCTTAATGCTACATATATAAGCACTCTTTATTGCTTATTAGTCAGCTGCTTTACCATGTGGTGATGTTATATTGCTTTGCATGCTTGTAGGATTATCTCATCAAAGAAGGAGACTTTGCAGATGAACCAAGATTTGAAGCTGCTCCAGATGACAAGCAAGTTACATTGGTTGTTGGACCAAAGGGCATTGGGTGTAGGTAAGGACTGGTGCAAATAGTCATACTTCAGATTCAAGGCATGTACTGAAAGTTCTAAAAATTAAAAATATAGTTCTAGAATTATAAATAAGATAAATAACCCTAGGCTACTAGCAGTGTATGTTGTAGTTCAATTTTTTCTCTCTCTCCAAATTATAATTAAAGCAATATAAAGTAAGAATATCCCTCTCAGGTTAAGAATTCAACAATCGCATCTTAGAGGAATTCTTGGTCACCACACAATTTTTATTCAATTTCAAAGCAGTTCGAGCCAATCATGAGGATCATTTCCATTCTCAATGCCAATGCCAATGCCATTGTTACTTCCTAATGGCTTCCTGTCATTAATTTTAAAAGTACTAATTAAAATAAATATGATTCTACGAAATGAAATTAATAACTCACTTTTGTTTGTTTTGTAGCTTCTCATTTATGTTGAAATGTTGCTAAAAATAAATGACAGTACCCATTAAGATAAATTACCGACTCTGTGCTAGCGCAGTAAGAGTCAAGCAGTCACTGTTTTTGTTCCAATCTTATAGTGTACGGAATGGCATACCAGGTAAAGAAGGGCTGTTCATTATCTCAGTAACATCAGGCTCATTAGCTGACAAGACTGGTGCACGAGTAAGTTACTAATGACTAAGAAGCAGCCTCATGTAGCTAGATACATATAGTTAGAAGCAATATGTAAAAAATTACATTTAATTAAAAATCACTAACAAAATGTTAGAAAATGTGTTGCTTTCATTGTTATATTCAGTCTTCAATAATTCCATACCAACTAGCCTGTTCCAAGTGTTCGGTTAGTCAGAGAGCATTGCCAAAAAAATGGTAAGCGAAAAATGAGGGGAGGGGTGTGGCTGTCCCCTCACCATTTTTCTGCTTGCCGTTCGTCGCGCTAATCCACGCTGCTCTCCAACTAATCGCGGAAGTCTGGTGTTGTGCTGTTAGGGGTTTCCATGAATTGAATAAACGGGCATCTGCTGTTAGGAGTTTCCTGTTAGGAGTGTCCTTATATAATATAATTACATAGGATATAATTACAGTACTATAGGGAGGCAAACGATATTTTGACAATAAGTAAATATTAGTAGATTATGCTTGGTAAGTAAAGAGTTTGTTTTCTTTCTAGATCGGTGATCAAATAGTAGCAGTGAATGGCAAGAATATTATGAAACTAAGGTACTCTGAGGTACGAGGTAGAGTGACATTTGTTACATATTCTAGTTCACAAGTTCTAGAGGGGGGTAAGGGTGAGGAAGTTATCCCCCTTCCCTTTAGTTCGGCCACCAGTTTTTGTAGGTGTCAGTGAGTTTGTTCAACTCAAGCCTTACATTTTTTTGTTTGGTGGTTTGTTTTTATTTCTTTCTTTCATACAGGCGATCTACTTGTTGAAGTCTTTCAAGGAATTACAACTTGTTCTCCGTCACGACAAGGTATTGTAACCCTGGATTCACACATTATTAAGTTAAACTTGTAGCTAAATGCATGTACATGTATAAACATCGCAGTGGGTAAACATACCTTACACGTGTTTGGCAGTTCTTTTGGGTATAACACACAGTTTCCAAATCGCACTCCACTGCACTGCACTGCGCCACGCCACGCCGCGCTGCGCCGCGCTGCACTCATGGCAAAAGAGTCAAAAACGTCTTTTTTTCTTTACAGGAAGCTGAACAATTTATCATGGCGGAAATTGCTAAACAACAGGAAGACAAACTACCGGAGTTTGCCATCAAAACCCAGCTCTTAACTCGAAAAGCCGGGGAAAAGGAAAGACTGGATAAAGCCAAAGAACAAATGCACTTCCAAAAGCTGCTGCGCTCAAAAAGCGAGGAGGAACAGGACACAAATAACGAAACTACGAACGAAACTATAGGTATAATCACACAAAAAAAAATAAAAGAAATCCTTTAGAAGGTAAAGATAACTATAAAACGACTGATGGCGAGGATGGAAATGGATTACAATATCGATGATTTTGAAAATTATTTTCCCTTTTCCAAGTTAGGCTTGGACTCCTTAATGTTTATTTGCTCTTTACTCGTCCATACCTGTAAAAAAAGTATTATATCGAAAAAAAAATTAGGAAAAGCATTCATGTTGTGCTTGAAGCTAAAGGAAACGGTGTCAATATTTGAGAACTTGCTGTTGTTCGTGTGTAATGTGTATTTTAAAACAATTCCCTGTTAGCTTTCTGTAATTTTTCCACAGCAGAAACTCAAGAAAATCCTAGCCCCCGTCAGCAGTCCAACAAATCTCAGTCAGCAGAGTTAACACCCAACAGTCGCAAAAGAGCAGCGTTTTCAGAAACGTACGTTCTCCGTTATTTCATGTACGGTTACGACTTTCTGTTAGTTAGTTGAATTGTGACTGAATAATTTGATTTGCATTTGTTGATATTGAATTTTTTAACCAATGCTGTATTTCAGCGTGCAAGTTGTAGTGGCTGGACCCAGTAAAAATTATCATGAAGAAACTGTGGTGGCTGATGCCCATTCCGCGCCTTTACATCCCAGTAATGTACAGGTATTATACGCTCTTGAATTGTCTGAAGTCCACCAGCAGTTGTCAAATGTTTAACGCTATAAATATCTTGTTTTATTATTCACCGTAGTTTGAAGATGATGTGCTTGAGGGAAGAGAAGCTCACTTTTTATCAATTGAAAAGGTAAGTAATCACAGACCTTCAGGACTAGCCTGAATCTCAGACATCTTCCTCTGGTCACGCGCTCCCGAGAAGTGTTCGGTATATTTATCTGCTGGTAACTCTAATAAGATCGTGAATGCTTAAGCTTCAACAGACTGCCTAAATATTCTCCCAGCCTATGCCATCCAAGCTCCCATGACTTTGTGGACGGTCCTAAGGCTTTTTACTTATGACAGAGTCGATATGAATGATTCTTCGCACTTTATATATTATTATATTCTCATTTCTTGATTTTAAAATTACTGTCATAGGTGTCTGAGTTAGGGCTCGAGCTGGAGGAACGCGATGGCGGAATTTTCATAACAGATGTTCAAGAACATGGTTGTGTGGCTGTACACGGTATGTTCTCACATGTTTCTGTTTCTCTCGCTGATTTTCTTGTTATTTTCAGTCACATTCAAACTCGTTCTTTCCCAATGGGATAGTATTGTTTGCCTCGTTTCTGTGTTAGGCGGAGTATGCCCTGGAGATCAGTTGTTGAATGTGGAGGGTACCAGTCTCCTTGGAGTCAATGCGCATCAAGCTCATGAGGAGTTAAGCAAAGCCATGAACAGAAACTCGGTGAGTTTGTGTTAACAGAACTTTCTCATACATGCACTTTTTTATCGGATCCATTCTCCAAATATTCATTGAGCCAAGCCATCAATATCTCATTTCTGCTTACAGTCATTATCAGTTTATTTCCAAGCAAATAACTCACGAGAAACGACAAAACTTGGAGACCTTGGCTTGATGTACTATCCAATTCTCACAACTAACTTAAAACAAATTTATGACAATCAGTGAGGAGAATTGAAACATACCGAATCTGGGACTGAAAGAGTTAATATCTAATTTTGTCAACCTTCGGAAGATTTATCTTCTTTTATTAAAATGTTGTCGTTGTCCTAAAATATATCAATTCGATTTCTTAAATTCTGCACCCAGGAAAACATCGATCTTGTGGTGGCCATCTCTTTGAAAAGAGGAAACCGGCGGCCAGTTCTCAGAAGTGGGAGTGTGGTGAGAAAACGTGATCCGGTCACTGGGGTAGAGGTGTAAGTATGTTTTGTCTGTTTGCGTGATGCAGGAGGGGAAGAGTTGGGATGGAATTTGCTGTTGTTGTAAAGCAGAGAATCTTTTTGATAACCGATCATATCTCCAGCAATTTGTTTTGCTCACCTCTGATCTGGCATGTTTTTACATCAAAACTGATCTATTTCTTGATTGGATATTATAAAGTTTGTAACTGAACTGTAACTCGCTGATATACGTGTCGTAGGCGTCTGTGACGGGCTCGCCATCGATTGCTGTCGCATTACCTTTGATCTGAGATATGTAACAATAACAAAACTTCATAAAATATAATTGAAACTTGTTAAATAATTTTCTGATTGGTTTTCTTTCAGGTATGACACATGGCTTTGATGAAAATTCCTGTCATGTGATAAACGCTTTGGCGGAGCAGTGGGAAAGAATCTACATAAAGACACGAAAATTCAGCTTCAACTTTTAAATTATTCTAATTAACCACTTTTTAAGGCAAGAAA